>JAOTQQ010000012.1:65182779-65245711 GCA_026546715.1 Gallinago undulata
CTGCAACAGGGTAGGTTTAGACTGGACATTAGGAAGAAATTCTTCACAGAAAGAGTGGTGAGACACTGGAATAGGCTTCCCAGGGAGGTTGTTGAGTCACCATCCCTGGATGAGTTTAAGAGTTGTTTAGATCTGGTGTTGAGGGATATACTGTAGGGAAGAACTTTGTAGAGTAGGGTGGATGGTTGGACTTGATGATCCCAGGGGTCTTTTCCAACCTAGATGATTCTATGTTTATATACTATTACATGATCAACCATTACCTCACTGTGAAAAAGATCACTAAAGTCCAAACAAAGCAAGGCAAAAAGCAGACAAAGCCAAACATCAGAATCTATTTTTACAAGGAAAAAAAGTAGCTCTAATGTGTAGCATCCTTATTTTTAATGCCTCAATTGAACAATACTATACAGTAACTTGCACAGCAATTAGGGTATCCAGAATGATAAAAAGATCACCTAATATTTCAAGTTAAACCTTAGGCTTTCCAACACATCTCACACCTAAAATATTCCTCCTACTTAACACAAGTTACTTGAATGCCCATCAACTAATCTAAGCAAGTTACACCAGATGTACTTCAGGATGGGAGGAGTCATCATCTGGCAGTGCCAGCTTTCTCTTCAGGAGAATCAAGCAACTTGTTGAGGCTAGAAATTAGTACAACCAACTTTACTTCAGACAAGCAGCTAGGATGCAGGCAGAATGCAATGCGGGACATCAGTGAAGCATTCTTTAGAAGTTACCTTGCTGTTCACTGGAGACCCAGCCAAGCAAGAAAAAACCTGTTTTCAGAAAAACATATTCAGCAGTGACAAACTCCATACAGCTTGGGGCTTGCAGATTCATATTCCTAAATTAAACATAATTCTTAAAAAAAAAAAAAAAAGTCTGCCAGGTATACATGTCCATGACCTCAGAGTCCATGTCCAAGAATTAAGTAAGTATAGTCAGAAAAAAGGAAGCTAGATGTATGAGTCCTCACTCTTACCACATCACAGAAACCTGACTGACTAGCACCAATCTCAGCCCAACTTTTCCTGAAGGAAAATGTATTTCTTACTTTTCCTGAAGTGCCTCTACTGATGACAACAAATATATCCACCTATCCACCACTGGATAAAAAGGTATTCATTACTAATAGCTTCACAGCTATAATCCAGACTTCAAACTCTGCTTTATAATAAGACATAAAAATAATAAAATAAAATCACCCGTGCCATTTGGCAGATGTCTGAAAGCCAATGCCATTGGGACCAATGATCGGGGATTTTAGATTCTTAGTTAGTCATATGGCTCTTTCATAAGAAAGACGTGGCTCTACACATTCTGTGCAATGCATTTAATGCTGCCTGTCATCTAATATTCTCTTTCCACCTCCAAAAGAAAACAGAAGTGAACAGAAACGAACTTAACCTCAGGTCTTTTCTACCAAATGAAACTCACCAGCATACCAAAGTCAGATATGGTTCCATCACCAAGGCAGACAACAACAAATTTCCAGCTGAGGCTTTCCTCAATACCCTATTATTATTTCATGTCTGACTTGAAATCATGAAATGAGCTGGTGAGGTAAAATATGCAGAAGTTCTAGCAACACACAGTCTTTGTTTCAAATGCAAACAACATCATCTTCCAGCATTCACTTAAAACCAAAGTAAAACAATGCCTAGATGAAGGCCAGCTGGTTAAAGCAATTCTCGTATTCACACAAATAAACCAAACCCTATAAATACACATTAAGATACTGCTCCCAAGCTGCATTAAAAAATGAGAGATTGCTATTTATTGTTGTTATTCTATCTATTTAAAAAATCTTGGGATACGCTTAGGCAGAAAGGTGCTAGGGGACACATAAAAAGAGAGGAGGAGAGACAGAGAGAGAAAGAAAACACCATGTTTTTGGAAATGAGAATCACTTTATTGAAGAAATAAAGATTTCCTATATAAAGTAAAATACTAATCACTGCAGTTTGCATAAAAGCTCTGCCTACAGAGTCTGCATAAGAGATACTTCTAACTTCTGTGTTTCCCTTGCTCTTTCTTTTTTATTCATCATTTATTTGTTCTTCTGTTCTCTTGATAAAAAAAAAAAAGAAAGAAAGAAAAAAATGGTGGGTAGTCAGGCAGCTAGGAATCGTAAGTTAAGAAACAAAGAAGTTTTTTGCATTTTAAAAAATACATTCTAAAAAAAATCCCTCAACAAACCCACCCATTACCTTGACCACATTCTCAACTGTTATAAAAAGATTTGGCTCTGGTGGTGAAGCTACACTTTTTGCTGCGATCTCTCAGCAGAAGGCCTAACTCTGAAGTTTGATATTTAGATTTGCTGCAATTTGCCAGGTCATTCTTAGATGTATGCCTGGTTGTATGTCTTCCACCTCTATAGGTATCATGCCAGTAGATACTACTAACTAACAATAAACCCAAGCACTATACTAAAATCAAAATGCATTTAGGTTCATAATTTTTTTAGTGTTTGGATTTTTGTATTTATTTTAAATACAGAAAAATGACAATAAACTGAAACAGCTTCTGGCTTTTAAAAGTTATTTTGCAGGACCCTTTTTCCTTCTGTTGATGCTGTCTTCTTGATTGCTTGTTTTGTTAATTTATATCTTGCCTGATGCACTAAGTCTCGACAGTGAAGGTATTTCTAGTTTGCCTGGACAGTCCCCCCTGAAAACAGGACCCCAAGCCATGTTTTGCTTTTCTAACTTATCAATATTTAGACAATTACTATAAAAAAAAATGGATCTATGATATAGGTTAATGAATGTCAGAAATATGATAGAGGTGTGTAGATACTGCACATTCACTGATTATCTGCAAAAATCTAAAAACTTTCTCATGAAAATACAATAGAGAATGGACAGTTACATGACTCAATGCTTTCTCTTCTTCAGTATCTTCAATTTTAATGAAGAGTCTTTGATGTGGAGTAAATCACGGTCAGCAATTGAAAAATGCTGTTCCACAGATTATTTATTCTGCTTCTGCTACCCTCCAAACCATCAATTTTAATTCTGAAGTACAGCTGAGTTTAGCAGTGCTACAGGGATTCATTTTCTTTGAGGACAACAAAACATCCTGAAGAGAAACAGAGAGCTGTGCTATATTGCTGCTTTGTACCAAGCAGGCACCCAAGTTCACGATTTCTGGTGCGTACGTAGCATTTATCTGTACTGTGGATGCAGTGTAATGACTGGGAAGCAGATTTTCACCAGTATATAGGCTAGGAATTATACAGACATGAGTCAATAGTCATTGGTCAGAGAGATGGCAAGGCTGCTCACATCCTGATGTTTAACGATAGCTCCTTTGCCTTGAATAATTACAAATCTTATATGGCTGGCATGTCTTAATTCATGAGATCCTGGTGTGTATAATTGGATAGAAGTATGAACTTGATTACACTAGTGAACTTGCTTTCCAGAAGAAAAAAAAAAAAAGTGATAACAGGCTTCTTTGTCATCAAAGGGTAAAGAAATGTGACAATCTGGGAACCAGTTTTAGGACCCCATCTGCTAAACCAGAGAGAAATCAAGATTTTACAGTTCTATAAATATTTTAGTGTATGCCATCATTTATGAACTCTGGCAGCTATCATAAAATCTCTGTGACTTTTGTTACAACTGCATATAAGGCCAGAAAATTGCATCTCATGGTAAACCATAAAAACCTAAGTAAAAGCACCATTCCTTTCAGTATATTCTAAAAATATACAACCTCCCTGTCAGTACATGGCAGGGTAGTTACCATCCCAAGATGCCTGTTTCTCTCTCATTTTTTTTTATCTGATCTTACCCTGGTCTTTTCAAACCCTTTTGTATTTCAGTATCCTTTTATGTTCCATAAATAACAGCCATCACAATATAACAGCTGAAATAGCTTTTACTTTGTCACAACGTACTGTAAGCAAGAGACACTTGGGTGATGCTAATGCCGTGGATACAGGAAGAATTTATGCTGACCTTTTCTCTAATTGTTCCTGAAATGATTTTCATTCAGTGGCGAGTTTCTTTAGAGCCCTGAAAGGGAGCTAGCCCTAGAGCAGGTTCTGATGCTTTAATCACCCAGCAGAAAAACCTCCATAAAAAAAGACATAAATAAAGAGTTATCCTGAGATTAACAATGCTGCTTTTAAACTTAAACCTGCAGTCCTGCCCTGTGTTACAAAGTGTCTCTAAAAGATATAGAGATTAGGTACCATCAAGTCTGTGATTTGCAGAGGATATTCTGACATTCCAGGTAGGATCTGCACTGTTTGAATTATAAGACAATACTGGCTGAAACCACCTGCCAGCCTGACTAATAGTAATTTATAGTTTATCTCAGCAAAATTTCTAGAACACATTTCCTTGAACAACTCTTGGGGGAAGCGCCAAACAAGAAGAGAGACAATACCTCTACAAATAAACGCAGAAGTCAACAGGTTATCAAAGATCCTAAACTCAGGAAAGAAATTTATCAAATTTAAGGCTAAATTTCTGAAGGTGTTCAGACGACACATGATGTAAAATCTCTGTCAGGCAAAACAGAAAGCTGAACATTGAAGTGAACATGCAAGTGTCAGCAAAATAGAACTTAAGACTTCCTGTAGCTCCTGCTATTACTATGTCTTCAGACCTGCATTTGTTTTTGTTAAACAAAGTTTGATCTTTCATAAAAAATACAGAGGTGTCTCACATATGTATATATATATGCAAATTTTGTACTATATAAATCAATATATATGAGGTATTTACGGATAGTAAAAGAATAAATACTCAATATTTTTTTCTATTTTTCTTTATTTCCTAGTCCATTCAAATTGTTGCTATTTAATTTGTTGCATACTCTTTTAAAATTATAGAATGCTTGGTCAACACCTGGAAAAATTATTATGGAAATTTATCCTTGAGATAACAACTCCGTTGCCCTCATCTTGGTTACCAGAGAGGTTAATTTAGTGGCTGGTGTCTGAATAAATGTAAGAGAGATTTCAGTAATTTTTGAAAGGTCATGCTCCATTCAATAGCAGTTCTGCTTCTTTCTCAAGAATTATTCTTCCATGATTAGCACGCTGAATCCTATACGCAGTGCAATCATTTAGGACAAAATTAATTTTTATTCAGACTCCAAAATGCTTTCTCTCCTATCAACTGTATGAATGGGTTTGCTCTTTCCATTGCCTTTTCTCTTCTAGTCTCAGCTCCATTAGCTCATCTAGGTGATAGAGGCCAAGAAAATTTTTCTCACCCAGAGAAATCTCCATCACCATATTCTCTTTCATATGTAAGTGCATTTCAGGTTATTTTTTTCAGTCTTTAGGTGTTCTAATACAAACTGAAAGAAGGATAGACATGGGTTTCATTTTGCACTATGAATCAAATTCTGTCCTTTGGTTGTTTTGATCTGTTCAAGCTACTGGCCATTTCTTGAAAATTCATTAACCTCATTTTAGGCAGGATTTCCCTCAGAATCCATGTACTGCTCCAAACATAGAAAAGGTTTTGTTTGTAAAATTCTGAAGCCACCAGATAATGATGTTGTCAGGAAAATAATTTTATTTCTTCTTTTACTGTCCATGATATCTCATGGCCTGAAAAGCAAGCAAGATTTCTGCTACAGTAAAATAGTTAGCCAATGGGCAATGAATGTAGTCCACACAGCGTGTGTAACTAAAATCTTATTATATTATGGTCTTCCAGATGTTGCATGTTCAGACAAACATACTGTCTGTCTTCCTTTGGGGGCTTCCAGGTTGCTACTCCCCCAAAACATTGTTTTCTTACATTCTATAAAATTGGCTTTTCTGTCAGCTTAACATAATGCTTTTTCCCCTGTGTCACATCCTAAGAATGAAAAAAAGTCTATGATCTGATCCACCTTCCATTTACACCAGTGCAAGTTCATTGATGACATCAGTGCTCTGTCTAATTTATGACAGGAGGAGAATGAAGACCAGAGTCTTTCAACCTTTTCAGAAACAGGCTTTGAGCCAAACTCTGTGAAGTCACTGGGAGCTTTTCCATGGATTTCAGCGAGCTCTGCATCAGGGTCCTAACAAGGAGTCTGCTGGCCTTGACACCAGCAGCAGCTGATTTCAGGAGAGGCTACGCAGCAGTGAGAAATAATGAGCTCAATGGATGCACAAGGATTTTCTGCTTAAAATTCATTGAATGAAATCTTATCTCCAGAATATTGAGACAGGAGAAGTCCTAACACCAACACAACTAGAATTTCACCCAATGCTTCAGTACAAATACACAGTTTAAGTTTCAGTTATTATAAGCATCTGCACCAGCAAAATTCAGTGACTTTGGGACTCCCAGGAAGGAAGTATGGAAACTATCAGGCTGAATACTTTTTTGCTGGCATATTTTTTCAAACAGCACAAAACTGCAATCTACTGAAAGAGAAAGAGAGAAAACTTCAATGAAGGACTAAGAGGAGCGACCAAAATGTAAAGAGGTAAACACTTTATCTGTAAATCAGGAAGCTGTAGTATATTCCATCCTCCAGCATCCGCTATCCATTTAGCAAATTGCCCTGAACTACATCTCTTTTCAGGGCAAATTGCATAAGCAACGCTCATAACAAATCCTAACAGTGATCAGAATGAAAATATTAATTAGCTTCCCTTAATACTTTCAAGCTTTCTATATATGCTGTTGAAGATACAAAACTTTTTCTTCAAATGGATTTTTTTTTTTTGAAAATGAACCTTTCCATTGCCTGTCACTCCAGCCTTTAAAATTAAGGTCCCTCGTCTCCTGCTTATACTGGTTCTAATTCAAGCAGGCATGTGCTCTTCGTGTCCTGTTGCTGGTGTTAAATCACAAGTCCCTCCTCATTACACTCTATGCAGAAAGCCTACACAGTGTCCTCAGATTGCTCTTGATTTGTGAAAAAGATGAAAGGTCTTTCTGCTCACTTGCTAATTAATTTTTATGGTAAGGGACATGCGATTTCTGAGGAGACAGCAGGACAGTTATTCAGGTTTAACCTCATAACACCTTTCCTTGTTCCTTCTAGCTTTCTGCTTCAACTTCTTCCATCACCATAAGCGGTTCCTTTTGAGCTGGAGAAAGAATATTTACTGCTGCTACTACCAGGTAGGAGGTGGCATCATCAGTTGCCTGTGAGACAGGTACTCTAATTGACAGTCAACAAATATAATGAGAGGACCAACAAGCTCTCAAATGTACTTCAATTCAGGGGGAAAAAAAAAAAAAAAAAGGCAAGTACCAAGTTTTTAGGTAGAAGTGAGGTTTTCTGTTTCCTAGACTGTCCATATAACACATGGATTCTGCAGAGTGCTTTTAGGGGAGAAAGCAAATGGTTTAGTCCTCCAGGCTTCTGTTTTTTGCTTAATTAAAGTGTTTCAGTTTTGTTTATTTGATTATATGGATTAGTCACACTTATTTCTACACACCTTTTGAAAGAGACAAGAGCATCTTTGGACGTGGAGAGGTTTGTTCAGTCCTACCTTAGCAAGATTCCTTTCCCTCCTGCAGTGTCACATCTCTGTGAAAACAACAGGGAAACATCTTGAAAGAACAGCCCATGTATCAACTCGCAGGGATCGCTTTACACTGACACACATAGTGGTGAACTTGGGTGAAAATATTGGGCTGGGAACTGATGCTGAGACCTGGGAATGACCCTGCCAGGAGGGCAGTAACCCCAGGCTGGAAAGCAAGCAGTCACCTCAGCCAGCGACTGTGTGCCGGATGGTGTGATACAAGCCCTTGCTATGTACGAATAGGTCAGGGCTGATTCACAGCTGGTGAGATGCTGTCTTTGATTTTCACCCCTGTTTCTGATAGTACTTGTACACATGCTTCATTCTAGCTCATGATTAAGCTGTATAGAGCTCACTCAAGCACAATTGTTTAAAATTAAACAGATATTTCAGGGGTTTTCTCGGTTTTGTCTTTTACCTAGCACTTCTCTGGAGAGCACACTGCCTGTTAGGCTCAAAATGTCTCCAAATTAATAGGTCTGCTGCCAGTCCAGGGATAATCATCACATGAAGGGTATCTTGTGTCTTTAGGTTCCCAACAGAGTAAGAACATACACATTTATCCCAACACAACCTCCCTTCTCTCTACAGCAAGGCAGAGTTGTGACTGATAAAGGTCAGAATCCCAATAACAAGGTCATTCCCAAGCAGAAAGCCCAGCTGGGCAGGATTGCACTGAAGCTGGGTGCTCTGTGCCTTGTGAGTGCACACATCTGCTTAATCAAAGGGCTCTGGTGAATCATAAGCCCTGAGAGCACAGCTCACAGCACCAGGAGTCAGTAGCCAAATCCCACATCAGAATGTCACATGAGTGCTTGACTTCCTGCGGTGCACTGTTTTGTAGACATTCCTAAATGAAAGATATAATTAATCTATTTGCTTTCTCGCCCCACTATTGGGCTTAAAGATTTGAAGGTAATATCTGAATATTCCTGAGAGGGAACATGATTTTCAGTAAACTTAGGACACCTGGGTCCTCTGCTCAGCTATGCTGTGGGTTTCCTGAGAAACACCTGGAAAGCAGATCAGCACAGGTCCTTACAACTCTGCTATCCCACAGGTATCAGCATCGTCCCAGCTTGGGGACATAACCTAACAGTGCAAAGGCATCTTAGGTCTAAGGTAATTACCCCCCCTCCCACTGGTCAGCATATTTAGCTGGCTGCATGCATATGTGTAGCCCATACCAGACACTATTAATTAGCTTAAGCTTCTTTGTGTGCCTCCTACTGTGTGATGGCTTGGCCATCCAATTGCATGCTTATCATCAGTTGAAGAAACTTATCTGGTAACTGATACCTTGATGTGTTCATATCATACTGACAGTGCACATCCATGGGGGTGGTCAAGCTTGTAACGTGTCATATATCTTCTCTAAAGGTGATTAAAAATCTCTCAAACTGAAATACGTAAAAAGATGGAAGTTTCCCCAGCAAGGGAGAGATTACATCAAAGATAACTGTATACTTGTGAAAAAGTAGATGCTACACCAAAGCATGTATAAAAACAGCAAGCACCATTTAAAGAGATGGAAACCAAAACTAGAGGTCCTTCCATAGTCACATCAGAAAAAAAGTGGGAGAACCCTTCAAAAGGACAGACCATTGCTCAATTCCTTCTGCTTGCACAACGGCAGGTAGGAAAAGGGCCAAGAGCATTTAGCATGTGGTTGTGAAGCAAGCATTGGTACCACCAGCAGGTGAACCAGAGGTCAGCAGAGAGCCTGCTAGTCTTTAGCAACTGGTCAAACAACATGTGGCTCATTGCAGATGCTAACACCCTGTTGGCTGGGCACAGCACAGAACTCCCTAGTCTGGACACTCTGGGCACCTTATTCATGAGCTTTTGTCAAAGAACAAGGTGTAACTTCGTTGTGTTTCCTTATTTTCTTTGGGTAACAATCACTCAGTGTAACTGTGCTTGATGATCTTCTGCTGGAATGGACACTTGTATTGAAATCTCAAAAAGATATGTATCACTGCAAGCCATATTTCAAACTCACAGGCTTTCAAGAGATTTAGCCTATTACAGACCTGCTTAATTTATATGCCTCTTTTCAGTCACCATCTCCAAGACTGTTGACACCAATATATTTTAAAAGCTCAATGAAGTTTCCCAGTTTTCCTTTGCACGACTTTTGACTTATTGTTAGTTGATTCTCATACTTTTAGGGACAGATGCCCACTGGCTTTAACTTGGTATGCAGAGAAGATAGCCCCTTACTGTAGAAATTAATTCTGTTTTATGTTTTTCAGAATTTAGTTGGTTGAGGGCAAAATTCAGTATAAAACTCTCAGACATTTTAATCTCTCCCTAGAGACCAAGTTTACGGACATGAAGAGCAATCAGCTGACTGCTGTAACAAGCTCTGTCATATGAACAGACAGAGATTACAAAACTAGAGCCAGAAGAATTTGCCCATTTTTGTTGCTAACCAGTAACGGAACTTTTTTTAACAGATTTTGTTTAACCATAAATGTTACATATAATTTTAGCAAATTTTATTGCTACCTTTTCAGTAGAAATTGTTCCAGAAAATAATATTTTAAAATAAATATTTATCAAAACATTACAGTGAGAACATAAACATTTCAGCCAGTGTAACAAAATCATTCAAACAGGGCAAAGAAAATGTATTTCTAATATTTAAGGTAGAGAAAATTAATACAGCATGCCATCCCATTAATTACAGCTGTTCACATGTCCTTATAAAGCCATCAAGAATGTCAGCAATCTGTATTTTATCATTCCAAAGTATAGATCTAAAAGGAAAAATCTTACCCCTAAGTTCAAGAAGACCTTCTAATAAAGCAACAGGAATTGATGAAAATCAAAGACACGTTGCTTTTTACAGAATTACTCGCAATGATCTTCCTGAAATTGACAAAAAATTTCCCTAGATGACTATTCTTCAAATCGAGCAGAAATTTCCAAGCCTGACCCCTATTGACTGAAAACAGTGGGAGCCTTCTCCTTTGTATATGAGAGTAGTGGATCAAATCATCACTTAATCAAGTCTCTTCTGTAAAGCAGCCCAGGAATCCAACCATGGCATAGATAGAATAAATTAAATTATAGCTATCTGCTTGATACTGGGAATATATGTTTCCATTACTACATACTGGCAGTCTTAGACTACCGGGAAGAGGTGAGTGAAGTGGTTTGAAAAAAAGTGCACAAAAAATATTCAAAGTCGATGAGAAGGAATTACTTCACTGTGGCCTTGAAGCAATAAATGGCCTTGAAGCAATAAATAAATAAATATAAAGATATCTGACATCTCAAATTAAACAATCACATTTGGAAGGTACAAAAAACCAGCAACTAAACTTCACTCAGCAACAACCAGGAATGACAAACACAGGCTTACAAAGACTCCTGGCAGGAAGAAGTCACTCTATGTGTATGATAATGGAGCAGGACTTGGCTGAAACAGGACAGTTTGGTTTCTTGGTGGTATTTAAGTCCCTTTCCTCCACTCCTCACCTCTATCTCACCCATCTTTTTTAAATACCTGAGTAGAGTGGATCTCCAGCCAAGCCTTCAGCCTGCACAACTAGATAGTCCCATCATGTGCCTTCAATGCTCAGGCGACCTGGTGCCACACTGTACTCCCACCCCAGCTGTTAGTCCCCATCTGTGTTTTGTTTCATTTTGTTTCAACTTTTGCTTCAGGAGAAGTAGTCCTGCTGCCATATAAGCACTGCCCAGTGGCAAGTTGCACATCTCAGTGCTGTAGCTCCCTTTCCTTTCAGTGCATTGGTAGTACCTCTAGGTGCTCACCATCCTTTGTAGTTTAAATATTATTATTGGTGGGTCTTCTCCACCTACTATCTTTTCCAAATTGTATTCACATATTATTTATTCCATCCTGTTAGAAAAGATACTGTAGAAAGCTAGGCCATATGCTAGATCCTGAAAGGATTGTTTCAAACTCCCCTCACATCAGAAACCTGATCATTCATCCCAACTTTCTTTTTTAGAAACATTTAGCCATTTTCAGCCAATGTAACAATGCTCCCATCCCTGCCAATTGGTGGTGTTTTCCAAAGGCAATTTTGTGAGGCTTATGACCTAATAATATCCAGAAATATCACCTTTGTCCTCTTCCCTTTGTCTGCTCTTTCTGTCATTCATAGAATCATAAAATGGTTTGGGTTGGAACAGACCTTAAAGAGCATCTAGTTTCACCCCCCCTGCTGTAGGCAGGTACAGTTTCTACCAGACCAGGTTGCTCAAAGCGCCATGCAACCTGGTCTTGAACACTTCTAGGGGCAACCTGTTCCAGTGTCTCACCACCCCCACAGTAACAAATTTCTTCACAATATGTAATCTAAATCTACCCTCTTTCAGTTAAAAACCATTACTCTCTAGTTAACCTATCGCTACACTCCTGATAAAGAGTCCCTCCCCATCCTTCCTGTATCCCCTTTAGGTACTGGAAAGATGCTATAAAGGTGTCCTCAGAGTCTACTCTTCTCCAGGATGAACAACCCCAACTCTCTCAGCCTGTCTTCATAGGAGAGGTGCTCCAGCTCTCTGATCATCTTTGTGGCCCTCCTCTGGACTCGCTCCAAAGGGTCCATACCCTTCTTATATTGGGGGATGCAGCACTCCAGGTGTAGTCTCACCAGTGAGGAATAGAGGGTCAGAATCACCTCCCTGGTCCTACTGGCCACACTTCTGATGGAGCCCAGAATGCAGTTGGCTTTCTGGACTGTGAGTGCACATTGCCAGCTCATGTTGAGCTTCTCATCAGCCAACACCTCCAAGTCCTTCTTCTTGGGGCTACTCTCAATCTATTCTCCACCCAACCTGTATCTGGGTTTGGGATTTTCCCAGCGCATGTGCAGGACCTTGGACTTGGCCTTGTTGAAATTCACGAGGAGCCCACTTCTCAAGCCTGTCAAGTCCCTCTGGATGGGGTTATCTGAGAACTGCTGCAGTACACAAGTTGATGTGGCATAGTCTGGAATAGGTACTTGCTATTCTACAAACACCCTTCTTTACTACCGGTTTTCAGATTTTCTGTCCTAATAGCTCCATCATTTTACTACAGATTACTACACGCTAAATGACTGAATTTCTTTTCACCCCTGCTTGCTTTGCCTGCACTTTACACTGTATGCTTTATATACTCCATTTTATTGCAGGGGGCACTGGTTTAGACTCCAAAACACCTCTTTGTGAACATACTGAATCACTAATTTCCTTAAAATGAGGGTGTTCTGCTGATTGGTGCTTTTAATTCTCTCAGGTATTTACTTACCTGCATTTATCAATAACAATCCCAGCTATGATCATCATTGCTTCTTAATTGCCCATATGTTTTTATTTCCCTTTAAATGATAGATTCAAAAAAAGAGCTTAGTGGTTCAGTCATATTAAAATCATAATTGATTTTGCCTCACTCCTCATTTATTAATGGACTTATACTACCTTCTTGCTAATAAACCTCCCAGTAATGAGTTTAGTCCACAGAGGATACATTTCCACCTCAACAAACCACCAAGCAATTTAGGACAGTTGGTAGTCTCTGCTTAAGGGAGTCCAAAAACTGGAATAGAAATTTATGCAGGCCATAATTAAAGTACTTTTTGAGAACTGTGTGGGGAGTTTACCGACATTCTTTGCACCATGCCCATCTGTGGTCAGTGTAATTAATCCTTCCCTCACAATCCAATAAGAACTCATCTTTTTCACCGACAATTTTTGATAAAGAGGAAGCTTCAAATACTTACACAGTGATCAAACTCTTGTCATTTTCTTCTTTTGAACAGAAAAGGTTTGTGGAGGTGATGAAGGCAGATCTTTTTGGAGCAGTACTAGGGAAGGCATACAGAGAGCAGAAAAGCCATTCACTGGGATAATGGCTGTTCCAGATGTGTGGAGAGCTCAGCACACCCAGAAAAATCAGAAGCAGGACTTTGCCAGTTCACAGCTACTAGTGGGACAAGATTACCTCATGGAAGTAAAATATAACCAGTAGTTTCTACTGGAATTACTTAAACAAAAGTGCAGTTATACACGAGGGAGAAGGTCATAGGGCTGAGAGATGATACACTGTGAGACAAGCCAAGACTCTTAGATTGCAAAGGTTTAATCACATCCCTTTCTGCATTTAATGACAAATCCCCCAAAGTCCTTTCCTTCCAGGACTACAAGATTTTAGGGGCAAAAAAAATTATTTGACCAGCACCCAAAACACTGGTGTCAAGGTATAAGAGGGAGCAGTTTCTTATAAATCTAAGCCTGTAGTGCTGTCTAACAAGAAACTCCTGTAATAGTGATATTTTCTTGTCCTCACACACACTAGCTTAGAGACAAGAGAAAGAGGACGCTGAGAGTAGTCTTCTTTCCTGCTGCTCTGCGGGAGCTCTGTATCAGATCCTTTGGAGACCGATAGGATGCTGAGGAGAAGAAAATGGGCTGAACTGGGGAAGAGGAGAGTCCTGATGGGTTCAGCCCTCCAGCTGATGCAGCAACCTCATCGGCATGACTGTTGACTGGGAGTTAGATGCTCCCTGTTTTGCACGTCACAGGCATGATGGCACTGAACTTTCCCTTGTTTGATTTGCAACTTTGCAAAGGCATAAAAAGTTTCTAACGCGTAAGGGATCATCAGGTCTAGAAAGATGAACCTTTGCATAGAAATCACTTCCTTTCTTCTGAATCTCTTCTTTTGGGATCTTTGGATTTTGGAGGCATAATGATTAATATTTTTGGTGACCTCTGGGATGGACAGTGCATGTTTCTTGTTCTTGCCATTTTCTCACTGTTTCCCCTTATTTTACACAAATACAAATGCTAAAAGGGAGATCAGGCCAAGACTTCATATTCCTCTATGTGCAAGTAATGCACAAGTAACCCACATACAGTTTTATCCACAGTAATTCAACACTGATAAATAATTAATACACACAAAAATGCCAGTGCCAACTAGTCAGCAGCAAACTAAACTCCCTTTGCGTTAAGATAAATAATTCTACTAAGTGAAGAGGAATGTAAAAACTGGGAGGGGATGCAGGAATAGAACACAGGAAAGTGCAGCTCTTCTAACAGCATTTTTAGTTGTCATTAAACACAGCCAGGATTTCCAAGCTAAAATACATGTTAACACATTCCAAAACACTTCTATTAAAATATTTTTTCACTATTTCAGTAAAGCAAATGATGCAAAGCCAAAATTCCCCAGACAACGCACAGAACATTAGAGAATTAGTTTAACATTCTGACAACCCTGCAATTTTATTTAAACAAGTTCTTCCCTACCCAATTCCCTGCAGAGAAGTATTGTACCCTTTTGTTGATTGTAGTGGACATATTGCAGATCTCCGATTACCTTCCCAAAGGACCACCCACTACAAGAAGTTTTTTGTGTTGCAAGCGCAATTCTTTTTTTGCTTCTTTTTTTCCCCTTCCTTTAATTTTCTTAGCATTCTCATATGCTGCAGATGAGCTAACAGACTAGCCTGCCATCTGTTCTTTCATGACATGGTGCAACCTAATCAATTATCCCCAAACCACTTTGGAGTAAATAAAATGTCTACAATAATAATAATTAGCCAGTTAAAAGGAAAACAGCATCACACAACTCCTGGTGGGAATTAGGTGGATTTCAGAACAGAGCATTTTATTAGCTGTGATTGTTAGACCAGGAGAAGACAACTTTGGGAAGAAAAAAAAAAGTCGTCTTCAGTAATTTATTCTGAGACATGGGTATAAGATAGCATCCCTAGCTTTTGGACGTCTTTGACCCTTTTTGACAATGATGCCAGGTTCAAGTAAATTTGCCACCCATAGGTATCTAAGATTTTGCTATTAATAGATGTGTTAGCATAAACATGAGAATCTGTATTAGTATTAGGACTAATTATTAAAATAACAACATTTTTTTTTTAAAAAAAAGCAATGACCACAGATGACATTTATATACTGTGAAGAGACAAGTAAGTTTCTTCAAAATACGTACAAAGCCTGACATGTCTTCAGGGAGAGATTTGCCTACAACAACCAGCATAAGTAAAAATCCTCTGAGTGAGAAGAGTACATTACAGATCACCTGCTTCAAGAACAGACAAAAAGCAGAAACACTAACTGCTACAAACAGAAATCAGGTTTGCAATATAATATTAGGTATTAAGAAAATCAGTAAGATTGCAATTCAAACCATTGGGCACCCAAGATCACAGAAAGCAGTTCCTTATGAAGTTAATCTAAGCATTTCACAGTGCAAGCAACTGCTTGCTGTTTTAACTCTATGGCATTGATTTAGTCAGAATAAAGTAGCAATTATTCAACTTTATCAGTTGCTCGGCATTTAAGATATATCTTGGCACTCAAGTGCTTAGCACATTTTCAGCATTTTCACTTTTGCAGAATGAAGGAAGCAAAAGAAAGTCACAAAGATTCAGTATTCCAGTGAGATCATCTGCAACTGGCTAACTAAAATTTTGATCAAGGAATCTATGCAATCTCAGTGCACAGATCACACTGATGGATCAGAGGGAAGAATTTCCTCATTCCTGTCCTTATTTTGAGCATGATTAAATGTCGTGTACATTCTATATTTTGCATCCTGAAATAAGTCAACATGCAGAGCTATGCTACTAAATAACATTTTTGATCAGCAAATTTTAAAATAAAATATTTTTCTGCCATAAGTACATGCCAGTAAGTAAAATAACTTCATGTGTACAGGTGATGTCCCCAAGTCTGCTCTAATTTGTAAGCACTTCACATCTTTTCATTATCAGCCTCTGCAGAACCAACTTTACCAGCAAGTTAGAAAACAACATAACAATGCGAGTCTGAACTTTCTACCCAAAACTGCCTGATCAGGCTCAGGCAATATAGACTATGTCCTGCCAAACAGGGAGCAAGAAAAATTGTATGAACCATTTGAGAGGCTACAACTTGGACATAGATAAATATCAGACCACCTTCTGTAGCATCCTAAAGTCTAGGTAGCTCTAAGTGAGACTACTAAGTACACTGAATATGGGTGTTGTCATGCTGTTTCATCTTGACTGGTGGGAGACTGAGGCAATTACCCATAAAGCGTAGCACACACCAGCAAGGAGCCTCACACTTCATGATGCTGTTCTTTACAGGCTAGATTGTGTCTGTTCTTACACATTAATGGTGAAGCACAAGACAGACTCAAGCTCACATCCTCATGGCCGTGTTGCAACTTCTAAGAACACAAACATTCAAGTGGGAGCATGTAGAGAGAGGGTGGAGAAAAATCTCTGCAATGATGTAGTCCAATGAAGATAAAGCAGTGAATCACAGAAGATCTTCATCAGTCCTTCCGTGACTGCTCCACTGTGATTTTTGTGACGTATGTATCAACATATTTGCCTGTTTAGGTTCTCATATCACTCCTCCTCTTGAAGTAGACAAACACTTCTGAAATCCTAACAATATGCTTAATTTCAAATTTTCTAGGTACTTCAAAAGAGCATTCACCTTTTTGTTGCAGCTGCTAACTTCTTGCTTCTGCGAGTTTCTCCATATTTTACCATTCACTTAAGAAAAGGGCTAGCAATTATTTGCCTAATGTTTCCCTAACTTTGACCACCTTGAAATGTGATTTTGTGATTTTTGTTGAAATGTAGGACATGGATCCCTTGCAGGCTTTTACAAACATGAGAGTTCCCATGTGTCGTTGACACTGATGAATTGCTAGATCGCTACAGAAGAACTTGAAAATGGCAATGGAGCTGGCTCCACCGGAGTTAACTTGAGCTCCTGAGAGGGACCAGAGGGCTTTTTGATTCTTTTTATTACTTGATATCAATTAAGCATTTAACAAGTTAGAATAAAAAAGCAACTTTCCAATGGAATTTTTAACACAATGGAAACAAATTACCTTTGAGATGGTTATCATTTGGAATCTTGAGTAGCATGAAAATAAGGCAAACGTCAACACGTATTCAACCAGATTGCCCATAACAACTTGCCAGGCATCCCTGTTTCAAATCAAGTAAATCTGTGTGGCTTCTCTTCGACAGCAACACAAAATCCCATGTGAAACACACTGAGTGGCACAGCTGATGCCGAATGTTAGCAGAAGATACTGCACCAAGCAACTTTTGTTTCAAAGTGGGTACCTCTGTTAGGCAATTCTCTTAGAATTCACTTATTTCAAAGAATAGAAGAAAAAAAAAGCCTCAGCAAACAAAAATGACAATTCCCATACATTTCTCAACTCGGATGATATCTCCACACTTGGGCACAGGCTATTCACAGCAATTCTAAAATTCTGGCATTGCCACAGAGACCATATTTGTAGCACTCAGCTGGAGTAAGTGACCAAATGGTGCATGATGGGTGTGTGAAGGTGTTTAGTGGAAGAGAGAGGCTTCAACTCACTTGTTGGTGCCAGTGAACAAAAAATAACAGTGGGATTCACAAATATCAGCGGGATTCACAGATATCAGCAATGTACTGATTAGGCACATGAGCAGCTTTAACAACTGCCTTCTATTTTGAGCCTGAGACTTTCTGCAGTCACAAGGAAGAAACAGAACTATTGTGAACAACAACAGTAATTTAAGGCTACAGACAGAACTTAGCTTTATTGCCATGCAAACATTAATTTACAAGCTTAAGATCTTGTCCATGTAATTTTGCATGTATCCAATGCAAGAAAAGCTAAACTTAATATTAAAAGCTTCTGAGCAGTTCACCAAAGATTCATTTCAGTGACAGATATGAGGGAGCATGCAAGTGGTCACATCCTCATTACACTTTTCACACAGAAGCCAGACACAAATGTGGCTCTCAGGCAATGGAGATGAGGAACATATTTTGTCCTCTCTCTGCACTTTGTCCTTGGGAGAACGGTAGAAGGAGGGACCCAGCAAATAGAAGAGGTGTTGATTGTGTTTCCTGTCCATGGAGGCACACAAAGCAAAGTATGTGTGAAGGCATGGACAGCATTGCTCTGAAGACTGGTAGAGGCTCTGCAGGCCACCTGTTTGGAAGGGAGAAGATGTCCCTTACTGAGCTCTCCCACATTTGCACAACAGCTGACACTATCCCTTTGCAACCTCACTCTACATATGTTTTCTCACCAGTGTACACAATGTTACAGGCACAGTTCCTCCTCCCCCAAGCAAGAGGGTCCTTTCATTTTGCTCAGGCACATTGTCATATCCACAGATTCCTGCTGCTTATTTCTGATGTGATTTCCATATGCACAGCACTCAGAGATGGGTGGCTGTCTCTGCGGTACAGACAGAGAGAATACTGTCTTTGCCCCCTCCCTCAGCGCTGCACATTTGTTACAGCTTACTTACTATCTTGTTTGTTCCCTCTGTTCCCTACAGGGCTTGTAGGCTGTATCCAACGTGACACAGGGCATTTGGTACTTCCCCATACACAGTAGCAACTTTAGTATCTTTCACCTTCTCTGACCTCTTCTGTGATTTTCTCAGCACCTTAGAAACTCTCATGAGGATATAAAAAGAAAAAGCACCCTCCAGTGCTCTCCACACACACGGGTCTACCCTTGCACTGCACAGAAGTTCAGTTAGATGCTCTTCAGCCTTTGATCTTCTTTAATCAGAAGAAGGAAGTCGGCTGAGGAAGGAGGATATGAGCTTTCTTTCATTCTTGTTCTATTTCTTAGGTCCAATAAAGAGGAAAGCACAAGGATGCTCAGGGAATTAAGTGCAAGATAATCAAAGAAACGACTGAGAGGGGTCTGCACCCTGCCAGCTCTTCTGAGCTTTGCCCCTCACTCATGTGGCTAAGCTTTGCGGAAGGAGGGCTTCTCTATTACCAGGGGTTAGTGTCTGGGCTTCCCCCGCCCCCTTCTCTACCTCCTCATGCTCATCTTTATTAGCTTTTTCACACTACACAGTCCTCTCATCGATTACAAGGGCCAGCACAAAGCAGCCTAATGATGGGTCAGTCTTAATGAGAAAAGCGGCTGCTCTTGAAGTGGTGTGGCTTCGTCCTGCACCCTGCCGAGTCCTGGCATGTAGAGCTTTGCCTCCTTTTAGCGAGCAGAGCCATGGAAAATCAACAGTGAACAGCCTGGTGCCTCTGAACAGAGAGGGCCATGTGCATGGCTATTTAGTGCTGTAAAAGAGAGAGCATTTGCACAAATGGGAGTGAACATAAGGAGGCCTTCAGAGAAGAATGGGGCCTTGGCAAATTTATAGACTCCCCTGAAAGAAAGTGATTACAGATCATTATCCAATTGAGGCAGATTGATGGGTTAGGGTCAAAGTAATACTGCAGAGCTCACTGGAGGGACAATGCCTGCTTGTCAGTTCTGTCCGGGAAAAGAAAGAGAAGGGAAACTACCACACAGAGAGGAAAGACTTAAGCTTTTCCAGCCTCTATCTGAAAAATCGTTACTTATCATGAACATGTGTTCTTTCAAAAAAACAACCCCAACAACCAACCCTGAAATTGCAGGAGCAGTATCACCGAGTTAAAACCGGGCATTCAGAATTGTAAATAATTGTGCAAATACCGTGCAAACAACACATGCGCAAAGCCTCTAACCATTCTTCTGAGATCACAATGAGCATGAGCACTACTAACGGATAAATCACATACTTCATTTATTAAAAAAAAAACCCAAAGACATCTTCTAAAATAAATGTGTGTATTTTTTTTTTAATTTTGGTGAAAGAAGGACGGTTTTGTTAACAGCTATGGGTGAACAGATTTGAAACTCTGCAACATCTGGTCAGGCAAAACTCAGCAATACTGACATTGAATAAAGCAAGAATAAATGTGCTTCTATTGTTTCTTCTGTATTGATTTTTAGAGTGTTTAAAAGTGCTTTGCATTCATGCACTTTTCAAATAGCCATAGAAATGGAAACAGCATGGCCCAGAAAGCAGCTCACAACATTTATTGTGCATTTGCCTCCCATTTTCCAATATGATTTTGGAATGTAAAGAATTTGAGCAAAGAGAGAAGACAATGCATTCATGAGAGACCTGATTTGTTTTTTAATTGTGTTTATTTATTAACTTCTCTGTTGTTCCCCATGTCTCAGAAGCAGAGCACCACACAGACTTTAAAAGATGTGTCCCCATGTCCCTGTAGACAGCAGAGTAGCACTGGCCCAGTTGCAAATAAAGGCTCAGTAGGGCAGCTTGCCTTGGGGCTGCTGTCTCGAGAGTGTAGCAAGGGTTCCCTCATGTTCCATTACAAAACCAACACATACATGGAAGTTACAACCCCAGCGCTAGCCATGGTTTTCCTGGCACCTCAGTGTGCTCTTGCAGAGGGTGTTCAGGCATGAAAGGACCTATCCTGGTTTAAAGCCCATTGAAAAGAGCACAGCTTTTGTGGACTTTGGCTCAGGCATGAAGTAATCCTGACAGTCATCTGAAAATTTTGCAGAAATACCAGGGACAGGTACTGGTACCCTAACTCCCATCTCTCCTCCCTGACTCTCCTCTCCATACAGTGATGAAAATTACCTGTCCTTCAGCCATTAGATGAACTCTGGCTCAGCCTCACTGATAACTCTGGATACACCCAGTCTTGCTTGTTCTCAATTAAAGCAGTGGGGATAAAAAAGGAAATATAAACATTGCTTGCTTCACACTCATCTGCGATTTCCAAAAATGTTAAAAGCATCAGAGAGACTCTCAGACACTCACTTCATGCAGTGTCTCTTGTGCATCTCTTGTACAGCACACGTGTTTCTTTATGTCCATTTGGTAGCATCCTAGCTGCAGCATGGTCATGTTCCTTCTACAGAGTGCTTTTAAAAATGGATCCTTAATAACCTTGCTGGGAGGAAAGAGGCCACATGCCAAGTTTGTATTTGGGAGGGGGGGGGGGGCGGTGGGGTCCCCTGGACTCCTTACACCACCATTTTTATTTTTTATGATTCTCAAAACAATTAAATTTTCAGTGTAACTGACAGCCCTTCTCCACTGCCCCCAATATGGATTGTCATTTCAATTTATACCTATAATCCAGAAAGAACCCCAAATAACATCCATCCAAGAAAAATGACTAGAAAGAGCCATGGGTAGTCGGTGCAATGCCATTCTACACAACGCATCTTCTTCTACATTGACATCTGGTGAAACCAAGGATTTGTTACATGGTAGGGCAAAAAAAAAAAAAAAAGAATGTTATTGTTTACCTACCTTATTCCGTTTGCTAGGCTGAAGTTTTTAACTTACACATGTATTCCCTGAACTAAGCTTGACACTTTGAATCTTTTGCCATTTTTTTCATTCATCATTTGGTTATTGGGTGTGACACAGGATCCTCCATGCCCCACCTTCTTGAATCTTTTAGCATATAATGGAGTTGTAACTGAGACAGGATACCATATGAGCCAATATACATCATGCTAAGATACTTTTTATCTTGCCTTTCCTTCAAACTTTTCTCTTCCTTCGCCTAACAGTATTCTTTCTTGCCACGCATGGTTTAGAAGCAACTTATAGCTACTTTTTTCCTGAAGTGCTGCTTGCATTTGTTTCCACTTTCCTCCTCCAGTTCAGCAGGAGATATGCGTATGTGCAGGACTCCATATGTTTTCAGAGATAATCTGCTTTTTACTACCAGTAAGAATAACCTTGAGTACATATTGCACTGTCACAACATATTTTCTATATGAATCAGAAAGTAAAACCGGTGCATTGGAAAAGCAGACCATATTTTTAACAGGCAAATTCATAAACCATGCTTTTATGAAGAGAGCAAGCTGAGGGTTGGGGGCAGGGGATATCACAGGAAAACAGATGTGTGCTTATGATCCGAACTCTCTGTCCTACCAACATCATGTTACATTGGGGTCGATCCGCAGAGAAGTCTCCCTCTAAATGGAGGCTGGGTGTTTATCTGTCCATACCATTTCAGTGAAATCAGCGTGAGCACACCGACTAGAAATCAGCACAGAACAAGGTCAAGGGACCAAAAATGGCTGTTCCCTTCCACTCCAATCAAGGAAACTATCAGCTATACAGGAGGGGGCGGGAAACAAAAACAACCTGACAAAAACAACCGAACACCAAGCCACAAATCCTAGAAGCACTCAGCTGGGAATAAGGGAGAGGAAAAAAAGTGTTTCTCTTAAGGACACTTTCTGCTCTATTTAAAGCTATAGTTTGTACGGGGCTTAACGCTTGACCCACAGGGTTCATAGGTAAGTAAGAAATGCACAGACACGTATATTCTAAGAGTTATATTTCATCCATATGTGCAAAATAGTCACAGGAGAACTGCAGAAAAATACACACTTGGGGTAGCAACCTTCCTAGTCTAGGAGCAATCTCTGAATCACGCTAAGTCTATCCTCTGGCAAATCTTGAGTTTCAATGACAATTCCGCTTGCGCAAAAACTCAAAGTCCTGAGGCATTCAGTGTTGATGGAAGTTTTGTCACTGACTTCATAGGATCCAGGAGTTTAGTATGAGTAAGCCCTGCTCTCTAATTGTTTTCATTGTATAATGCTTACAGTACTATAGTGGCAAAGAAGCAGCAAAGTTTCCTCAAAGAGGATGTACATAGTGCTTCCCAGTCAGGCCAGCATGAAAGGGTGAGAGGAGAAACTGGTCCATTTCAAATTTTCAGTATCCTGGAAGAGTTCCTTTAAGTTCTTTAGACAAAAGAAAAAAAAAACACACTAAAACCAACACAAATATCTGCCTAATATAGCTTCCCTTTTTTTTTTTTTCCTCCTTTTTTTTTAAGTAGGTTTTCTGTTTGTTTGTTTTAAAGGAGGGAGACGTCTGTGTGGGTGAACTGGGCTCACTAAAACACGTTTCTGCCTGCTGAGTCTTATCGTATCAGTATGCAGTGTTCTTTGTGTTGATACAGCATCCCCTCTACACAGAGCTGGCAGAGTACTAACAACAAATTCAGACACATAGTTTCTTTAAGAAAAAATGCCAAAATTGGGCTCTAAATATTACCAGTTTCTCAATTCTGCCTACAAAGAGCTTAAATTACAGAGCAACTTTTATGGTTCAGCGCCTTTTTTCACAAGGAAGAACATCTTCCCTGTGCTCTCCATTGGGGGCCTCTAAGGGATGATGGCATAGCAGGTGCCTACACTCATTGTGTAGACAGGGATACACAGTGCAAAGCTCCCTAAAGATCTGATGAAGCCTCCCTTCTACCAACAGAGCCAGCTCTCTTATTTCAGTTGTATTGGGCTACTGCCTTTGATTTATCAAAAGATGTATCCTGGTGATGCATTACATATGGGTAACAATACTAGGAACATATGGGTAACCATGTTTATATGGTTTAAATAGCATTTGTATTTAGAGCAACATAAGCAAGTGAAATATTTTAGGAGATATTGATCAAATGAAATGTGTTACCTTCTATCAAAACTTCTATTTATGCATAAAACCATGAGTAAAAGGGCAATTAATTTTACCAGCGAAGAGAACATGAAGACCCTCTTCTACCTAAAATGCCTTCACATTCTCTAATATTTTTCTGTCCCCAAAGATATCTTTGTCCACTGAGATTATGGCTGTATGCACAATGAAAAGCTGAAGAACCTCTCTGCCCCAGGTCATTCCCTTCAAACAAACCCAGGTCTATAATGGGGCTGAAAGTTGTTACTTGCATGCCCACTCTTTACAGGCCAGCATAAAGGACAAAGTGGACAAACTATAGCAGGTAGACAGGCTGTAAAACAATAAGAAAAATACCAAGGAAGCAGATTCAGAGAGGACTGAACATGAAGCATTAATTATATCCTTGCCCTTCCAGGTTGTCCTGCCCTACTGAGATAGGGGTACATGACTGATGAAGATATTGAAGCCTGTACTTTCGAGCATGTGAAAACTATTCTGTGACGAGAACAAGGGTCACATATTTTCAAAGTCATTTCAATAAAGCAAAACGCCGGTCTGAATTCCTTGGACTCACCAATTAAACCACAGCCAAAAATGTTGCCCATTTGCTCTACAGAAGACCTAGTGTATCTGTAGTCCCCAAATACATATGGTCTAATCAAAACTGTCATATAACAAGAAGCCAGCCAAAAACCCCAGACAGTTTGGTTAATGAGACAAAGAGCGGCTTCGTATTCATTCCCGCCTAAACAAAGATCTGAAGAAGGAGTATGGGCTGAGGGGGAGAGAGACTACAAGAAGTACAGTAGTCCTAAAGAGAAGGGCACAAGCAGACAGTCAATTAGGTAATGCATCCAAGCCTGATCTGAAGACCCAGTGCATGAATGGCTGCTCTGTTTGCAATATGACATGCAGGTCAATAGAAGTAATCACATGCTTGCCTGGTACTTATGGCTACATTCGTGGAACATCACGTGGCAACATATGATGAAACTCAACCCCTGATCACAAACTACAGTGGCAAAATGAGAAGTGTCTTTGATTTCAACCCCCCCTTAAAAATAAAATCAACTTTTGAATTTAAACCACTTCCCCCCCCCCCCCACTGAATTGCCATCAGTCATTGAAGTAAATTTTAAAGAACTTCCCACATCTCATATTCCATTTCTGAAATGTCTTTCTTTTTGATTATCTGATTATTTTTGTTACAGGAAAATATACCAAGCTCCTCCATGAAAATCATACATGTAACTCTTCTTAAACACGAGACAATTGCATTGTGTGTTCCAAGGCACACATTGATCAAAACAAGTGTCAGAAAATAATTTTCCTTCCTATTGGGTGCTACTTTCCATTTGGCCAGATGCATTATTTTGTTTGCCTTTTCTGTTTCTGAAGCATCTGCTAGCAGTTACTGCCAGAAGGGCGATAATGACCATGGCTGACCAGTAGTGTGAGTTGGGGCACCCTGTGTTCTGAGCCTCAGACTAAGCAAAATGCCTACTGCTTTCACTAACACAAGCAACACATGCCAGTGAGCACAGCAGAAGTTTGGCCTCTCACTACTGCAAGGACAGGAACAAGCCCACCAGAAAGCTACAAAATGGAAGCAATCCAGGCTAAAGGTTTTCTAATAAGTAATCACGCTATGGGCTCATACAATGGCTTGTATCTCTTTCTTTGAGAGCCGAGTTAAGCTCTTCAGCTCACTAGCAAGTTTGGGCAAGGAGGCTGTTCACAGGCCAAGCCCTAAGAGCTTACAAACTATTCTGCAACCTTTGAGTTTGTCTGCAAAGCTGCACTAAAAGAAAAAAAGTCAGCACTCTACTGGCAAGGTTTTGGAAGCATTTGTAATGTTGGCAGAGCAAGGAGCTGTTGAGTTGTACCATTCTCTTTAGAAGGCAAGTCTAATGTACAGACTTTACACGTAGAATGGATTTTCCCCTCTTTCATTCTCTCTCTTCCTTCTGGTGCGTAGTATGTTTTTGACATCAAGAGACAAAACAAAGAAAATGAGAAGAAACGGCAGCATGAAGCAGTTTTCAGTCGGGAAGCTTTTCTCATATGTTTATTTTTTCTAGCAACAACAGATCCCAAGAACCATATTTTCTGCCAATTCATTACAAAGGCAAGAAGAATAAATATGAAGAACACAAATGTGCTGGTTGCAAAAGTGTGATCACCAAACAGTGTGCTAACAGGAAGAGGAAAAAAAAAAAAGAGGGCAAGGATACAGTGGCACCAAATTTGTTGGATCTTTGAAAACCTCACATCGGAAACAATTCTGCTATATCTGCCTAGTAATCTCTGAAGAATAGAAGGGCCAACACAGCAAATTTTAGGATTGCTGGTATAAAAAGTTCCTCAAATATGGAATACAACCAACTGTGCCTTTCATTCTGGTCTGGAGAAACCCTCAAAAGCTATAAAAGAATTTGTGCAAGCCTCTTATCCTGAAATACATATGATTAGAAATCTGCTAGAATTAAGCAGCCAGAGGCATCAGTCCTGTTACATACTGTTGGCCTGTGTGTCCGATACATGACATTTTCCTAAATCCTGTCAGGGGTAATCTATCACATAACCATCTTTTAGATTATACTTTGAGACTGTGATCTTCTAGCACAAATATAAATATGCTTCAAATTATGATGTTCCCCATTATGAAGATAATCATTGTTCTTATATAGAGGAAGATATTAGCAGATAACCACATACATCCTAAAGGTCAGTGCAAAGTATTAGGAGTGAACAGAAGTTCAAACCAGACCTAAGACTGAGACACAGTAGCGGCCATAGCTTAAAGAGGTTTTTTGTCTCTTCTTGTGCTCAGGAAATGTAGATTTGCATTTCCACCTATTCTGAGATCCAGAAAGCTGAGGAAATGGCAATACCCTCCTGGTCTCCATGACATATCCAGATGATGTAATATTTTTTCTTGTGGAGTCATAAGGTACTCCAGAATACTGTTATTTCCTTTAATATCAAATGGGGAGGTGTTTTGATAAGTTCCTTTCCAACACCTCTGTCACCTTCTCCCTCAAATTAACTAATCTTCACTGAGTTTTGCATAGTGCCATGTGTAGGTGGAATTTGTCTTGTTTTAGTCTGAAGCTCAAAGTCTTCTAATTCCGATTTTTTCTGTGAGAATAAAATACCAGGCAATGAACATATGGGAGATGCACACTGGGGCTTGTCATGGAAGAAACTGGCCACTAGGAATATTGCCTGATATTAATGGATAAGGAAAATATACTAAGTGGCTTTCTACCACTGTTGAAGAGAGTCACTCTGTAAGAACCAGAGGGAAGGTAGACATCAAACATACTATGAGTAGAGCTGTCACCACCATCAAAAGATACGGACTGTGGAAAGGGATGAGCTTAGACACAACACAGGACGAAATATTTAGCAGAACAGTTCGAAGGCTAGCAACTTGCTAAATATACTATTATGGCAATGATGAGCAATTCATATATTCTATACTGAATATTTTGTTTTATCCATAGAGAAAATGTATTGGATTGCAGTAGTATGAACACATTGTGTGGGACAAGCAGGAGTGGGACACATCAGGGTCCCACTGAACTTATTCTGGAACATCTGTTGTTCAATCTAGTCACAAATGATTTGGAAGACAGGTCTACAATGAAGTGACCAAGTTTGGTGTTGATACAAAATGATCTGTTGTCATCAAACTGACTGTGAACAGCTGCAGAAGGATATCATGGTATTGAGTGACTGGGTAAAAATATGGCAGATGGAATACCTTGGTGATAAGTCCAAAATAATGCATATGGGAAAACCATATGTCACTGCATATAACTGTGCCATGTCCAATATTGCATCTGCTCTAGATACCTAACATCTCAGAAGAGGTATAGGAGAGTTGGAACAGTAGGGAGTGGAGCAGTGGAGATGATCAGGAGTATGAAATTGCTTTCTTATGTAAAGAGACTAAACCTGGGAGGCTTTCACTGTGAAAGGCACACTTAAAATGCTAGAATTTGACTGAAGGTCATAAAATCATGAATGTCATGAAGAAAATTAACATGGATTATTTTCCTGTTTTGTTGTATGTATAATCTCTGCATGCATGTTATTTTCCACAACCTAAAAATAAGGGACCACAACTGAAACCAACAGGCAGACTGTTTAAAAGAAATGAAAGAAACTGCTTGTTCTTAAGAGACACGGTTTTATCAATGGGATGCTTGGGGTGTCAAAAGTATAAGTGAGTTCAAAACATCCTTAGACATACTGACATACTCATGAAGGAAAGGTCCTTTGGGACATCTTAAACACAAAGACAGAAATACAACACCCAGCTCAGAAAGACAAGGTTTTCAGGTCTGTAAGGCTACCCCAGAGGCAGCATCACTCTCTGTTCACCCTGTTGTCACCCTCACTCCCCAGGCTCCTGTTACTGAACACAGTCAGAGACACTTCCACTTATATTGCACCAGAGAGAAAAGTCTGGGCTATATTAATATTCTTCTAACGAACTTACAATAATTCCGGGACAGTGAAACTAAAAAGCTGGATTTCTGTTGGATTTTTGTTTTGTTTTCTTGGGTTTTTTTTTTGTTTTAAAGGAGATCAACTCAGGATTTCTTATTATAATGGCAACTGTTTGTTGGATTCACCACTTCCAGTAATTATATTTGTAGTTTAATCCTCTGCTTTAGTAAATACTCTCCCAAGCACTCCAGGTCTTTGAATGCAAAACAAGTTATACTCAAGCCAGGAGTGGACACGCTTGGTTGCCTGGTTGTTTAATTAGAAACTGAAGCAAAAGGCATCCTGCCGCAGGGAGACAACTGGGTTGCAGACTGTGACACTGCCATAGCCTTGCTCTGTCTCTCTTTAGCCTTAAGCAAATCTGATCTTGGGCATCCTGACCCTGACTAATTGCATACTGTTTCCTGTGATGCTGAGAAGCTCCTCCCACCCATTGCTGGACTATTAAGCTTCTCTGCTCTGGCTGATAATTAAGCAGCAAAATGCCAAACTTTTTTTTGTTGCTGTTGTTTTGGGGTTTTTTTTTTTTGTATCCTCCTTTCCTCCTCCTCCCCAGTCCCCTGATATACAAAGGCCAGCTTGATGCATCATTTGTCATTTTGTTACACTGTTGAGAGGCAAAGATGTCATATCACCTTTCAGAAGACAAGGAAGGTGATGAATGCACTAACTTGAGAGACAAAGCATCAGGACACAAATGAAAATCTCTAGTCACTAGACAGCAAGGAGGACCTCACTTTTAAGGGACTCTGTAAAGGAAAGACAACTTTATCAGCCTATGCAAATATCAAGTTGAAAGTACACTGGTTTAATGCAGCAGCATATTTTGTCAGGAACAAAAGTATATGCATTATTGAGAATTATTTGCAAGTAACTATGTAAACAAGTTTAAATGTCATGAGTAAAGTAAGTAAGATACTGGTCTCTTCTAGCTGTTATCTTCCTATCTAGATATACAAAAATATAATGTGGCCTAGATTGGAGGACTTGTTTTTCAGATTTCTTTTTTTCAATTGAATAGGAATTATGTAGGAGAATGACAAGTATTTTTTGATATCCTAATGAAAATGGCGACTGAAGTAATTCATCAAAATTTTACCAGCCATAAAGGCTTCACTGGGCCATTATATTAGTTTATTAGGTAAAATTAAATAAAAAGAGACTTTAAATGAATTATAACCAGCTTGCAAAATAACAAATATATTGTGTATAAGAAAATTAGCTCCATCTGATGTGCACCAGCCACCATATGTAAAATGCCCGTTATTTGTCCTGTCCCTTTGAAAATCATTTTATTGGAATGTATCAGTTAAACTAAAACACATGACCCTCCTTCTTGTGACATGAAAGAAACCACTGAAGAGAAGTCTCTTTTTTTTCCCTCCCCTCTACTCATGTGAACTTTCTGGGAAAAAAAGCAGCTTCAAGGATTTTTATCAACGTCTGTGTAATGGCAAGTGCATCACATGCATCCTGAACCATTAGCTGCCTACATCTGAAAGAATTTGGTCAACATTTAGGAATTTACTTAATGAAAGGCTGGCCTATTAAAGCTCTGCTAGCTTTGGAAGTTGATTGAGCCTTTCTTTTCAACTTCCTGCATCATTGTAAATGATGCTATGCAGTGCCCTCATGTGATATAGTCTAGACAACAAGCTTGCATTGTAACACCCAAAAAAAAAAAAAATATCTAAGTACCAGGTAATCTAAGTACTCAGAAAAAAAAAATAAATCTAAGTACTCAGAAATGCATGATCATTTTTGCTCAGAGATGCAATTATCCAGTACAAGACTCTTTACAAATCTGTGTGAAATCACAATTTTAAAAAGCAACAGCTCCCAAAAGCATCTAATTATGTTCTGGAGAGATAAATAACAACACTTCCCTCATATATCCCCGTGACATTTGAAACAACGATTAAATAAAGAGTAAAAAAAACTAAGAGTCAATGGACAACATTTCTTCTCTCAGACCACTGAAGCCAACCAAGACCAGAATTAGGCCCCCTAAATACTGGCTTTTACTTTTTGGTTGAAAGAGGAATTTGCTTTTTTAATCACTTGACACTCCTGATGTTTCAAGACCAGCATGGAACGGTCTTTGAGAGCAGCGGGCTCTGCAACTGGCAGGCATTGCTGCCTTATGACACTTGTTGTTTAGTGTAAATGCCTGATGTAGGGAAACATGTAACAGGATGGCACTAACGCAAGAAGCAGTTAGCATGGGAAGGACATATCAGAAGGGGAGCCCACTGCTGAGCTGCATCCCACTCGCCTGCATCCCAAGCACAGCTATATTCTTGGGTTTATGGGATGAGCAAGAACTGTTTTCTCAAAATTGCAGAGAAACAAGTTTCCTTTATATCACCTTATTTTCCCTTCATGGCTTTTGTGAATGTAAGCACTACAAAACAGTGTCAGATGGGCAGCAACAAAGACTGGAATCATTAGCAAAACCAGTTTATTCTTGTTTTGGGATTTACGGGCAGAGCACCCATGAACAAGGGAACCAAGGAAGGGACCAGGCTCTACTTTCATGGGACAGTTAAAGCTCTGGGAACAACGTGTAAAAGTTACTCCCCCTCTGAGGCCTGGGAAGAGACTTGTGTCACATGAACATGGCACAGGGTACTTCAGTGAGCCACCTGACAAATACCTTATGAAAATAAATTTATGAAATTAAATTTAATTTTAGAACAAAACTAAAGACAGCACACATTCCAAGTAATTCTTCTTCAGGCTCCACGGATGGGGAATTTGGGTCTTGGTTTTCTCTTTTTCCTCCCAAACTGATTACCTACTTAACTCCTCAAATAATTACCCCTGTTGACTTTGATCTTTAGTTACTAGTGGAATAACACCTCCTTCTAGGAGGGCAGGTTGCCAGCTTCCTTTAAATGAAAGGCCTGGGCTTATGAAGTCATTTCTTGATGATCTCACCAATTATCTTCTTGTCTCTGATCTTCCCTTTTGGGTAAGGTTATTGGGAAAGCTGAGCAAGGTAACTGTAGTCTCAGGACAAATTTATCAGCATGTATTGTAACTTGCCTTTAAGACTGGATGCAGAACAGAGACTTTATTACTCCCTGTGGGGAAGAGCTCGACATAATGACACACAGGAGACCGGGCAAACATAGATGTTTAAGCGCAGGCAGATGACAGCTTTTATACCAATGATCAAGAGATTTTCTTTCAATTTGTGTATTTCTTTCAATTGTGTGGAGGCAAGGTTATACCACTGTTCATTTGTTCTGCTCCTCTCATTCAATAAAGTAGCCATTGGCATCTGTCCCAACAGCATCAGAAGAAGAGCTTCTCCAAGACAAATTCCATTCAACATACACAAGACCAATGACAAAGGAAATAAGAATGTATATCACATTCATAGTGATGTGGCTGTACTACCAGAGTCTCGCTGACAGTGGAATGCAGAGTTGCTTCTCAAAATCCATTTTTCATGACTTCCACCCTGGCCAGGTGTAAGCAACCACCCAGCCAACAGAAAAATAAGTGGCTAAAAATAGTGGCTAGAATGGTAATAGTGGTAACAGTGGCTAGAATTGGACACTGGATGGAGACACAGCTGTGCACACTAATTCAAAAACACTTTATTGTCCCTTCTTGCATGATATTGAGTGCATGCCCTAAGAAGGAAGCATTGAAGCCCCATTCTGCCTCCATTCCTCTTGATCTGCCTCCATTCCTCATTGTCCACATCAGCAAGGAAAGAGAAAAAGAAAGCCTCGTCCAGTTAATGAATCATAAAGCCCTACACTTCATTGTTGGGAGGAGGAGAAGCATACAGTTCCTGAATAAACCCTGCAGAAATCCAACACCAATGGCGTGGAACTGTTTTTCAAATCAAGCCCTGAGAACCCATCATGATTTGCATTCATGTAAACACCTACATTTTTTCGTTAACTGAACTGATTTAACTGCTAATTAAAACTAGTCAGTAAGCACAATGCAAAATTAATTAAACCATTTAGTCAGTGGATGCAAATGAGGCAAAGTTATAGTTTGGACACAACCAAAATAAGTACAAGTACTACTCATCATCTGGCAAAATAGTTCTTGAGGTGAATACTTTTCCCAGAGATGACGTAAAGCAATTAAAAAAAAAAAAAGTCATACTGCTGACTACATGTGATCTTCTGTTGATAAGATGTGCTGGAATCCAGCTTCTCCTTTTTGAAACAGTGACAAATTCAACTCACTGGATTTTAAAAACGCTCTCCCATTTCAAAGTAAGGTGTGGAACCCACCTCACTATACTCAGGCATGCAAAGTTGCTCCTGTCTGTCACTGGCAAGCGTTTTGACCAATCTGGACCTTATATTTTTGAGAGCTATTTTTATAGCTTTACATTTTCTCAGGTGGAAAGTATCTGCCTGGCAAACTATACTGTCTAATGTCAAGTAGAAGTAGTATTTTCTGAGACAAAAGGCCAGAAACACGTGGCTCTGTCTGTGATATCTCTGCACTCTGTCTCCTCTTTCCGTAGGACCCATGTGCCTCACAGCCCTAATTGTAATTACTCTACTGAGACTCCCCTGCTACTGGGACACACACACAGTTACCCATGCTGTATAAACTGTGAACTAGAATAGGTTAAATAAGTATTATAACCAAAAAAAGAACCAAAATGCCCAAAGGTGTGGTCCAGGAGCAGCAGCTCACATGTGGAAGCCTGGACTCAGAGACAAGTCCAGTCCTCATGAGTCACCTGGGCTCCCTGCATGGTGCTTGGTAGTACTCTGGAGAGTTCCTTAGGCAAGTTCAGATATCTAACAGTTATCTCACCAAGGCTCAGTTCAGAGCTAAGTGAGATGCCTGCAATTAAACAGTGTAAACTGTACTTCTACATTTTCCCTTATTTCAGGTGCCCCAGAATGGCCCTAAAAACAGAAGTCCATGGAAGAGGAGATGGGCTTTCCTCTCTCTGCACTCAAGAGACTCAGGCCAACAAGAATTGCTGAGGACAGAGGTGGGAGTTAAATCTCTTCTCCTCCTCTGGTTCTCCACAGCACCTCTGTTCCCATTCCCCACACATGGCTCTTTCTGCTGGACATGCAGCAGCCTTGCTCAGAAACAGAGCAAGCTTCCGGTTTTCCATTTTACAACCCACAGTTGTCATCATGGAGGCTTTATGCATTCATGTGGTTGTCAAGCCATGCACCCAGGATGCAGGAGACCTGTCTCGTCTCCTCCCACTGCCAGAGGGGACACAAGATCACACACCTTGCACCAAGGGACCCAAGCCAGCAGCTTGATGGCAATGCGGGCAGGCTCAGGACACCAAGAGGGCTCACTCACATCTCTCCTGTCAAGTACACATTGTACCACAGACACGTGCTTGAGAACCCTCAAGCCAAAGACAGCATCCCAGGTTCTCAGCTGCTGACCCTGCTCACAGGACTGCACCCTGTACCTGTTTCACAGATAGCTACCAGGCTGGCCCCTGGGGGGACTTCACTAGCAAAATGTATAATGCCTGACTTCCTGGTGGTGTTAGGTGTGGGCTTGCCAGGAAGGCTGAAGCATTTCTAGCCGTGAGCAAAGCGTGATCTGTCAGCACCTGGAGACAGCTAGGATAAAGTAAAGCACCCATGAAGTTCAGAGACTGCGTAAGGAGACCACTTGGACTTCAGTCAGGTCTACAGCAAATGTGCCTGAGGCCCTCAGTGAAGAATGAAACAGCCCCCAGGCCTTCCTCCTCACCCACAGCCCCCAAACCCCTCTGCTGTCACCCCAGCTTTCCCTGGTCTCTCCTGAATAGTGAGACCCAGTGCAAGCAGGGCACATGGCTGTGGGTGCTCCCTGCAGCAGCCAGAAAGGTGCTCGACTTAGCTGAGTCCTCCATGAGCAGAAAACCAGCCTGGCACCCCAGCATCCCAACTGTCAGCCCACAGGTGCCACATGGAGCATCATCCATTTTGCCAGCACAATGCTTCATTTTTCTATCGGTGCTACCAAATTCTTTGAATCCGGGAGGAAAAACTAAAATCAACAACTTGCTTATTTTTAGCTAAGTAAAGAAGTCTGCCAGCCCCACACCTGATTTCTAGTTGGTTTACATTTAATAATAGTCTCCTGTTTGAGAAATTACTTCATCCTTTCTCATTACCATTACTGTTATGACACTCTAAGAAGTCTTTATTTCCTTAACATTTTTCTCAGCCATCTCTAGATGCATTTCTGCCTTTAGTTGCTTCCATTCTAACACAGAAAACACATGCTAAGGGCCAGAGGAGGGGAGAACAAACAAGCACATTTTCCTTTCCACAGACATTGCCAGACGTGGGGATAGAGCAAGGTAAAGTGTCTGTTTTAACATCTCCCTCTCCCCTCGTGACTTCTGTTAATAGTACTTCCCACTCCTCAAGTGCTACAGTCAGTGTGATGTTTATCACACTCTATCTCTCCTGCTTTCACGTGGTCAATTATGAGCTGTGGGAGACGATACGCTGAAAAGTGTGTGGAGCTCCTGCTAGAGTAGCATCTCTCATGCAAGACACCTGTTATGGTTGTGGTGCACTAGGCTTACTGACTGTTAGCTTTGAGGCTGTCGAAGGTATGGTACTTATCTGCATACTGCAAAGATGGAACTAATGCAAGCCAAAATAATTTTTCTTTTCTTTCTGTAAGTACCATTACTAATATATTTCACATGGTTAAAAATGCATTATATCTAGGGCTCCTTCTTTAAATGTGCGTGCATAAATTTAGCTTGGATACTGTTAAATATAATTTCAAGCAGCAGAAACAAAATAGCATTTTGCAAAAAAGCATTTAAGCAGAAACAAATGCATTACAGCTAAAGTTTCATGAACACTGATAAGATTGCTGGCTAAAGCAGCTTAATAAAAACAAAACAGAACAGAAACAAAGCACTACGTACCTCTGTTAGGACCGTGGGAAGCAGCTTCAGCTTGCCAAATCCCTACTGCAGGAAGGACTTAACCAAAAACTGTCCCTTTGAATGAAGAGGGCCACAAGGCAGGTTTATAGATCTTTGAGCGATACAGGTGAAAGGAGTTGGGATAGGGATGCTGAGGTACAGCTTTATCTCAGCTGTGGCATGATACGCTGCTCTGCAGTTACTTGGAGAGCAAGTGCTGAAGAACCCAGCTCAAGTACAAAAAAACAGCTCTATGTTTGGACTGTTTCCTCCTGACCCTGCTGCATCAGCAAAGCATGTAGCTGTCTAAGGCTGCTGCAGCCAGAGCAATTGCTGCCTATTTAGCCTGTTTTCCTAGTCCCTGAAAACCCAGACTGCTGCCGCTGCCGCCACCAGACAAGGCAATCAGGACTTCCTGATTTCCTAGACACCGAGACCACCATCCAAATAGCAACTGTCATTTTCTTCTCTCCATTCAACCTATCCCACATCCTGTAGGCTGATAAAGCAGCAAGCCTGGTTCACAAGGGTCATCCATCCTGGCTCTGCTACTTTCCCTTCCCCGTTCCTGTTGCCTCCTGATGACCCCTGCTCACTTTTGCTTGCACAGCTGAGCTGGATCTATGAAGCTGAAGTTATTAACTCTGGTTAAGTACCTTGATAGTGTGGTTGTTCTGGGATTCAAGTTAGCCTACCAGGGCTGCACACTACTGAACTGTGTAGATATATGCCACTGAATTATTCATCTCATTGTCCACACAGCACAGGGTTATGACAGCTATTTGAGCAACTGCCTTTTTACCAACCCAGAATATGTATTATTTAGTTCAAAGGTCCTTTGCAGCAAGGATTGTCCTCTGTTGTATACCTGCATAGTGCTCTGTTGACTAGAGACCAGCTCTTGGTCAGTGCCTCAAGGTAATTCTGTAACACAAATGATTATTCATAATAAAATAAATATAATGGCTTGCATGAAATGTCTAATGATTCTGTTCAAGGGATCCTGGGGGGGTTTCTAAAATGTGTTCTTATCATATTAAAAATGTAGGATCTGTGTATAATTTCATTCCCTTTCACAGTATTTTAGATGACCAAGAGGCTATTTTCTCCATGTTTCATCCACTTATGATCCTATGAGTATCGCAGAGGGAACAAATAGAGACTAGAAACCATATCGATGATTATAAGAATCTACGTATTATTAGAAACAGCCCTATCTTCCTCCCTCTCCCTTTGCCAGAATAGTATTACTTGAGTTGCAAAATCAAGCATTCAAAAATTAGGAAGTTCAGATTTTCTCTGCAGATCTAATTCAGCCACACTGTTTGTATGTGTTACAACAGCATGTGAGTAATTAAAGACTATTATTGTCAAGTGAATTTCACCTTATCCAGAGCAGACTGGATGGTGCGCATTTAATGACTTTGAAATACTCTTTCTCCTTTTTACTCGGTGTGTGGTCCTCAACTCTACAGTTGGCACCCTATCTAGATCTTCAAATATTTTTTCACAATCTTTTCTGTGCCGTCATCATTATTGTTCCCCAGTGCTTTAAGGGTATCAATGTTTGTGGGTTTGGGGTTTTTTTCCCCAACAATATCCTCCTGAGACAGCAACTGATTATCTCTGTTTTACAAATGAGGAAGGGGACCCAGGGAGATTGAGATCTAAAGTGCAACTTCATTCTGTGTGCCCAATCTGAGATGCCAGTCTTTTCTGTAGATCTTTTCAAGTGCAGAGCACTTCCATTTACATCTCGAAGCATGACATATTTCTTCTGACCTTATTCTAACCTCTCATCTTGGGTAGACAAAAGTAGCAAGATACCACAATCAGAAACCACTCCTGAAAACAACTCGCCTGAAGTCATATGTTAATCTGATGGTAAAGGCAGAGAAGGACTTCTACTAATCTGGGAAATGCTTAAGTGCCTTTGCTGTGAAGGTAATCTCTTCCACCTGCAATTCCCTGTCCTGTGCAACTACATCTTTCAGATCTATGAGGCCAGCCATCAAGCAAGGGTCCCTCAGACAACTGTCTCCTTCATTACACAACCTTGATTCATGCACAAAATAGGCCCATACCCTGTGCTGAGTAGCCTAAATAATAAGGAGCCCTACAGCCCCACCTATAATTATGAAGTGAGCTTCCAAATATAGTATCAAACACGGAGGCTTGAGGAATGTTAACTGTGGCATATAAAACAAGCTCAAGTTAAAATGCTGACACAATCATTTGGTCCAGCAGAAAACCAAATAATGTGCATTAAATTTAGCGCAGGATAGTACCAAACAGAAAGACTGCTATGGGGCACATAAAACCTCACTGTGTGAGGTTTTCTTGATGGCCATCTTCTGTAGAGAATAGAAGATCTGCATCAGAAAGAGTAGAAGTTGAATGTCACAATTTTCTCATTGTTTGTAGCTCTGAAACATTCACGTCAAAATCATTTAGCTTGTAGTTTGCAGCAAAGCCACAACATGTGTTTTTGCTATAATAAGTCTCTACATTTGCTATTTCTTAGATAGAAGAGCATCTCATCTGAGAGCTGGTACAGGGTCCTCATGCTGTCAGAGGTGCTTGGAGACACAGCCAGGTAGGGACAAGAAGGATCCCCAGGAGGCTGCTAAATACACCTGGGCTGCCAGCACTGCCACCCAGTCTGTGGTGGAATTCTGTCTTCACTATCAGTGTGATAAACTACACTAGCAACTTTTAATTACCTGCAGATGGGGTGGGAGTGTGTGTGGAAGTTGCTATCTTTTAGAATAAATCATCTCCTCCCTTCCTTCTTTCCCTTATGCAATAGAAGACGTCAAGACTGCCTACTGACAACAATAGGACCAGGATTTCCTAAGCCTACTATTGGGGGTCTAGTCCTGAAAATGATGCAATATTTTGGCAATATTTTGAATAGAGTTCTTCCAGCTGGTAACCTTCCATTTGATCAAATGTTCTGTATGTATTGGCTCAATGGAAAGTGTTAAACTTATGTAGGATTAGCCCCGTCACTGAGAGCAGCAATGGTTTTCTTCTTCTGCCTACTCAACAACATATTTTTGTTTAGTCTGATAACATCAGGCTTTCCGAAGAGAAGCTAACCTCCTACTCAAGTCAGAGAAAGGAGAGTAATGCAAAAATGCACCAGGAATGACAGATAAGTTTTGAAAAAAATCTTCAGACTGCAGAATAGTCTTATTTTTAAATATGTTAAATTGTGGATCAATTGTAACAGATGGTACTGAGCACTGAAGCAACATTTTGGGTGGAAATGGTTAACACCTCAGCTTTCTCCCATGGGGACTTAATATCTTTTAAAAATCAAGATACTTCCAATATATGCATTCATATGCATTTCTCATTTCTGAAAGTTTGAACAGCTTATCATTAAAAACATGTTGCTAGTTTGCACAATAGCAAGCAATCTTGAGTTTAATCTGTTAAAAATTATTCTACTACCATTAAAATTTTTCCTCTACCCAAAACTTGTCTTTATGAAGAGTTTATTCTACAAGCATTGAAATTAACAAAACTCATTTTTTCAAGGCTATCGCCACTAAAAGCCCAGCTCTGCCACTTACCTTCTATGACCCCTGTTATCAACATATGTGCCTATCTTTACTAAGAAGTAAATTTCATGCCCATCTTCAGGATATTTTTCTTTTTTCTTTTCTGTATCGTCACTCAACTTTATCAGCTGAGGAAAGGATGTATGGGACTGTTCTCTGCATAAACTGCCCAGACTACCTACTTGCATGCCAACTGGCCAGCCAGTCTCGGCTTCTCAGCTGCTGGGCCAGTTTTGGGAAAGGGCTAAACATGTCATGGCTTTTTCCAGGCAAAGGAGCTGACAGGGTTTTTCTTTGCTACTCAGCCTCAGTTTGCATAAGGCATCTGCTCCTCTCTACAATTTGGCTGATGTTCTGACTCGCAGGTTCAAAAGTTCCTAGAAGAGGATTGAGTGATGGACACAGAGGACTTGCAACTCCTCCAGGAACCAAGCCACAAACATAATCTGCCAGGAAAACTACACGTTGATGAAAAGTTTTATGATTAAACATATACTAATACCTGAAACTGGAGGAAATATGTATCAAAAAGCACACCAGAGCCAACACACAGAAACAACATATGCAACTGCTTAAGTATATACCAAGAGGAGAGAATTTTGTATACCATTTAGGGCACACCAAAATGGTATTTAAAAGAAAAATCCTTTCAGTTTCCATCACACTAAAAATTTGCCATCTGTTATATGGAAGTTTGTTTTTCTCTTTCTTTGTAATTAACTTTTTATTGAATTAATTACTCCAGGTGAGCTGGAAGCGGCTGTTCTACCTCACCTGGTGTGGCTGAGCATACCCCCGCCCAGTCTTGCCATTCACCATTCAGATGCAAATGGTCCCACTCCCCACACGAAATCATTGGCGCACACCCAAAAAGCCTGCTAGCAACAAAAAAACAATATCATGGCAGGCAGCTGCTGCTGCACAGAAGGGGAAAAAAGTTGTAGAAAAAAGGCCATATATTCCCAGCTTGGTCATTTAAAAATGTGTATTCTACCAAATAAAGCAGGTGAGAAAATATTCCAGATAAACACAGAGTGAATTTTATATAACTTACACATGGTACTTACAGGTCACTGACTCTTTTTCTACATGAGAATGAATATTTTTGCTTACTTGATCCATTATGTATACATGCATGTGTCTGTATAGATGTACACACAAATGCACAAACAGTGAAGCAAACCTGTAAAGAAATTAGAATGAAGCAGTGAGCTGGATTTGGTTATGAAAGAGTTCTGTTAATTGCAATAACATTGTAATCAAACACATAAAAAAGGCAGGAGTCTCCATTTGAGGATCCTCTGTCTCGAGATGATGAATTATTCCATGCACATTTATAAAATAAGGACACAAAAGAAATAAATGAAGGCTTCTTAAAACAAAATTGCATGTTGCATATGTATCTCTACCTATAAGCAGCAAAAAAGAAAAATCTGTTGTTAAGTTTTAGTCATTTTGGCTATTTATTGCATGTTTCAGTGGTGAAGGAGAGCAGAGGAGAGGTGATGGCGGAAACCAGATCCCTATGGACTGAGGTTTGTTATGCCATGTGGCACAATCCATATATATTGAGTGTACTGAGGGACTGTGGCAGCTTTTTGCAGCAAAGATGGCCTCTGCCTTGCAATGGCCCACATGTACAAGCAGAGGCCACTACAGTAAAGTGGTCTTTATTATCCTTGAGTCAGCACATGCTGTTCTTTTTTCTGCAGTATCTACCAAGTCAGTACCTGTTTGTGTGTTTTTCCTTTTTGTCGCTTTGATATAATTTTCCCCTTCCTTATTAAAATCTGCTCAAAGCTTAGGTTAAAGCTCACCCTGCTGAGAGACAGATGCAGGGATGAGGTTCCTATTATCTGAAGTACTGAGTTGTTCATAGACAACAACAGAAGCAACAAAATAGGATCATGCGGAACAGGCATACATGTCATCACAGTTAGTAAAATAATTACAGATTTGGCACTAGTGCAAGCTTTCTGCTTGCCAAAGCACTGGATAGAAATTTAAAAAGCAAATTATTATCCCTATTCATGGCAAAGCTGGTCAATCAATCCTATATCAGTTCCCCTGATGCAGCAGCACAAGACCATGGTTGACTTCTGTGAAAGCACACGGGCTGTCTCCACTTAGCTGAAATCCACTTCTGAGGGTATCTGTCTTGAAACCACATGATCTGTGGAGGCAATGAGCTCCAGTAATTCACTAGAAACAGTAATTCCATAATAAGATTATTTTCTGGTCTGAATGCATCATTGCAAAAAATGCAAAAATGTACTAAGGAGAAACTTTAATTCAAACAGTCTACTTAACAGTATTAGGACTGTCAAGAGCACTTCTGGTTAACTTTTATGCTTTTCTGGGCACTAGTGTGGAGCTCAGGTTTTGCTAGCGGTTGTCTCGGTCACTATTTCCTTTATCTAGTACTTTGACATTGGAGTAGAATAACAACTAGCCTGAATTTGTCTTTGGGAAAAGAATTGTATATTGATACCATTATATTTCAGAACATCAGTAAATCCACACATAGTAATAAGCTGTTGCTTTTGTTGTTGCAATAATTTTTCTACAGTAGGACTGGAGAAAGTCACGGGCCAGGAGGCAGCCATGCTCAGTAATCTATGAGCAAGAAAATATGTTCTTATATCTAAAAACTTATAATCACTCTTATTTTCTGTGTGTGGCACAAATACAAAAGTGTATTTCAAAAGTTCTTCTTATCTTCTTTCCAGTTGGGACTTTTTCAAATTTTTGAGGCATTTAGCATGCCCCATCAAGGTCTAATAGCACGACAACTAAAACGGAGTTATGTGCTGAAATGATCAAAAATAAGAAATGTGTGAATAATCTATCACAGAAAATATAGGGAAGAGATCTGCCGTGGAGAACTGTGGACAGCTTTGTCATGGAATAACACTATTGCAATATACTGTTGTTGGGATTGAAACCAGTATCTCCATGTGACATTGCAATCCCCAGTGTGGACGTAGCAACTCAGGGCAGATTTAATCCCGACCCCTCTGCATCACATCATTGCACTGCACAGACATGCCAAAGAAGCCAATGTGGAGCCAATTGACACAGTGCTAAATGGAAAGATACTCTTACCTGGCTGAGAAGCCCTCAGCAGCAGTGCAAGGGGAAAGGATGTTGTGGGGGATAGCAGCTCCCACCATGAGCACAATCAAATCCCGTAACAAAGATCATGAAAACTCGTGCACACCTCATATTTGTCCTTTCCTGCTCAAACCTATCTATATTAGCTATTTGTGACTTCATTTGTTTTAAGAAGATTCACCCTCTGAAGCAGGTGCTAGACTAAAGGTGATCAAGAAACTCCTCAGGTCAGGAATAGGATGAATAGGATGGCAGATCTGGTTGAAGTGAACTATCAGGAGATGCAACAATTAGGAAGCCTGAGACCCAGCTTCATGCCCAGCCCAGCATCATCATACAAGGAAATGATAACGCTGCTGGAAATTTTTGTCATCTCTTGTTTATAAACCACATCAGGAGATTTCTCTCCTTTCAGGCACGTCTTGTGACCCTAGCCACAGAAATACCGTCTATTGGGTCAAGAAAGTATGCGACCCTGGACTAAATCTTTATTTTGTACAGAACTACCACATGAAAGGTAAAATATATTTTTTATCCTATTTAAAAGCTACTTACATTTTCAGATCATATTTACATGCTATTAAACATGCCCTTAATCTGCAATAAGGAAACAATATAATTACACTCGTTACACAAATGTGTGAAGGGACAGATAGAGCATTCAACAGATCAAACATTAGATGGTATATGTATTTCTATGTAAATGCTTTGTGTAACTACATAAATGGATACACTTACCTATGTGTCTGTGTATGCTTTATATATATTTAAGGTATCTATCTTAACATAGATGTTACATCTGTTTCTATAGACAGCCTCTATATTTATTTACACAGGTATTTATATATCTGACCTATCTGGTTTTTGTTCTGTCTTTCTAGGTCTTAACATACCGAAATGTGACTTAAAGTACTTGTGACTTGCCATTTGCTTGTAAGACAAAGTTGAACAAAAATATGGCTTTCTTCTCATCCTTAATAAACAAAAAAATATTTGGTGTGAATTTGACTCCGTGAAAGCAACAATAAAGACCTCAGTGACTTTAAAATACAAGATTTTTCCAGCTGTTTATTAACATTAATAGATGACATTTTTGCTTGTCACAAAATGGCTTAACTGCACCCAGAGCCATGAACATCCTATCCCTGAAAGTGTATTGCATACACTAAATAACAAAACCCGAATGCATTCAGTGTCGAAACCCCACCAATAAAGCGCAGATGCGGGAGCAGCTGAACAGAAACCCTCCACCTGGATTCAGTGAAGGTTTTCACACGCGCAATGGGAGGTACTGGAGCAGACCCACACACTCCTGATTGCAGTGAAAATTTTGAGCCCCATTTGAATCCTGAAAAGTTTGTCTCAAGCAAGAGATCCTTACTCCCTGTTCCAGCTAGTATCCACTACTTGCACAAGTAAAAATTACTCAGCTGAGTAATTTCTTGGCTACTGTCTGTTACCATATACAATTCAGTGAAGTACAGGGTTGTTTGATAAGGTTCAGATGGCTTATAAATTATATCACAGTGATAAATCGAAGGCACGTGTGCTGCAAGGATAACTGAAACATGAAGATTTCTTTTTGAAGAGACAAACTCACAAACTATAAAGATATATTGTTCTTTTAAAAACTTCCCTTCCAGAAGTTTGTGCTAATTTTAGCTGCTTCCTCTAGCTAAAAATAGGACCAGGACTATGGTGAGTACAACTGCACTTCTGAATGAGCATTATTTGTTTCCAGTAATTAAAAACATATATATAGCTAGTACAACTTCAGGCCTCTTCATTCACAAAGATGTCTTTCAATGAAATGTGTTTACATATTCTTTTCCTAGAGATGCATTTAAAAAACGCCAAAACACAGCAATGATCCTATAAGTAAATAAAATTCTTTCATCTAACTGCACATGAATGGTATTACTAGTGTGGCAAAATCCACTGATCCCTGGAAACCCACTGGAGATGATTTCTGATATGCAGTGTTTACGGGAGTGGATGCAGGCATATCCCAGAAGGTTGCTAAGGAACTAGCAGATACATGCATTTTCTGCAGATCTGACATGTAAAATGTATCCCTGTTTCTTGGATTAGGTAAACTGAGAAAGCTATGTGAAACCAGATATTCACATCAAATTCTCCTTATTTTCCTTAATCAAGAAACCCCTGAGAAACATAACTATGAATAATTCAATCTTTCACTAACATTTGGTGCAATTAATAACAGTACTTTAAAGCTGCTAGCTTTGTATATCTTTTTATGCATAATTAAAGGGTGTTGATATTTAAGTTTTCAGCCAAGGAGCAAGCTAGGTTTGGTTTTGCTGGCAGCAGCTGCTCCTGGCTTAACGACAATATGATAACCTGATATTGCCCCATCTCAGTGCACCCGGCGCAGTTAGCTTTCTTCTCCGCCACCACTCCCGTTCTTTCTTAATTGTGCTGGAATTTTGTACTCTGTCTGAATCAGTAGCTGCCTGTCTGCTTCCTTCTCCCCCCTCCTCTGCCACACACGTTAGCAGTTTGGAGCTGTGGCCAGAACTTGTCTAATTTTCTTATGGGTACTAGTCACTGAAGGCATGTTTTTTTCAACACAATTTTCTGTTTCATGCTTTCAAGCAATTTCAAATGTAAATGCAAAATAAATAAATCTAAAAAACAGCCACCAATGCATTAGATTTTCTGCTCCTATGATTAAATGGATCCCTTGCTTTGAAGTCATAAGAGTTGTCCAGAGAAATTCCCTTTTTAAAAAATAAGCTCCAAATTTCTGTGGTGGCACTACATGCATTGTCATTTCAGCTTCCTTTTGTCTCATCAGAGAATTCCTCTAGCAGATAACTTTTGCTGAGAAGAAACTCTCCAACAAGGTCTCTTACTAGAGATTTCACATAAATTTCCACTTTTCCCAGTGTTTTTATTAATTAAAAAACCAAAAGTGTTTAACTTCTAGCACTTTCTGGTAATTAGGAAAATTTTTAAATTAGGGACCAAAAACGATGTATGAGTGATTTTTTTCTCCCCTTTAGGTCAGAAGTTAAGTTCCTGAACTCCAGATTTAAAAAGACTACAAAGACTTTCTTTTTATGTTTTCTACACTTAGTTGCCTTTTACACACAGGGCCCTTTACATATTTTATGTGGCACACATAGATATATTAGCATCATAGTTTTAAGTCCCACTAACATATATGAAATGTATTACCTTTTGTAATTTTTCCAACTATTAAAATCAGCTGAACAAAGAGAAAAGTCAAAATGTGGCCATTTTTTCATCAAGTTAAACAGTTGACTGCTGCCACCACCCCACAGCCTCAAAACAACCCCTGCTCCCAGAGCTACAGCAAGAACAAACTTTGTAGGTGTCACCTCAGCCAACTTTCTCTTGTGAGATCAAACTTCACAAATTTGTCATTTTGTTGTGATAGTATGATTTATAAAGAAAAAGTGATTACAGGTAATACGGGCATCAGGTTAGGAACTACAGCACACGGTTACATGTATTCATATTCTCAGCTTGGTTCCCAAATTTTCCTGGTTTTCTGGTTATCACATCACCAATGTTTTTGAAGCCCTTTAAAGCATTTTGAGAGGTGACTGGACCATTGAATAGTCCCTGTCAATCTGAGATAGGCCTTCTCATTAATGGTGGAATAAGCTGCAGAAGGGAACATTGCATTTTCTATGGATCCAGTCCAGATGGGTGCTTCAAGAGAGTTCACTGAGCAGAGAAATAACGTATTTTGTCTTCGTTCATTATGTTCATACTTTGACTTAAGCTGGGACAGAGAAGTCCCATTCAACTAGTTAAATCCATAGTTACGTACTTTGAAAGGTTGTTAAAGGGTGTGAATACCTGTGAAACCAACTGAGCCTAGCTGGAGCTTTGGGCATAGAAAATCAAGGTTAATATTTTCAAACATGACAATGTCATGCAGAAACCAAAATCTGAGTTACAAAATAGCATAAGACCAAAAATTTAAAAAAACATTTAGGGACCGAAGCACCTTTAAAACTTGCAGCCTTTAGAAGGGCTGAGATGATGGGATTCACGGAGTGCCCTGGTTCGTAAATCTCTGAGTAGCATTTGAAATAGATTTCGGTTCTGGAGGTCATTGAGCCACCTCAGAATATTTTTCTTTGAGATACTAAATATGTGATTAAAGAGTCAGCTGCCTGTAAGGCTATTGGCTTCTTTCACCAACCCAGGAAGGACTAACATCATGCCAAGATCTTTTTGAGGCTCTTCCCTCAGGCTCATTTTATTAATTCAGAAAAAAAAAAAAAAAAGAAGAAAAGAAAAAGAAAACATCTCTCACAAAACATGGGCTGCAGGGGCCATTTTCGCATGCTGCAGCTCTCCTTGCTCTAAAGCCAACATCTCTCCTGTAGTTCCTCATCTTAATGAGCTTTCTCAACTCTTGGTAAGCACTGCCTGACCCGAATAAGTCAGGGAATGGGCAGAAGTTTCTGCCTCCTGGGGCCCTTGACCCCTTAATGTGGCTGCCTCTCCTGCTGTCGTGCATGACCTCCTACTTCAGGACTAGCATTAAACTCTTTAGGAAATAAGCACAGTAGGCATATAGTTAAGTACCTATTTGGATATCCGATTTCTAGCTTCTGTTTTTGAAAATGTGCCTGCTGTTTTGAACGCCCTCTGCTGAAAGGCAGGACGTGGTTATTGCTGGCATTAAACTTTTGCATCCTTAACCCCTTGTGGAAAGGAAAAAGCAAGTGAGGCACTATGCAGAAGGGGGTGTAGGCATGCATAGCATCGGGCAGCTGGAGCTGTATCGGGACCAACACATGCTTTCTAATGTTGTCACTGCCTCTGTCGTAGCATTTTTGCAAACACTCCCTGAATAGAATAATTGACAAGTTTGCTCAAAACATGGCCCCAAACTCTAGAGGGCAGGTAGAACGGAGACCATGTTATTACAGTGAACTGCAGTCCAGCACTTTGTCATTTAAATGTCATGAAGAACAAAGATGGATGTTGCATCAATACCAGCGTGGGCAGAGCAAAGGCCCCATTCTACACATGGTTAACAGTGCATACAGTTTAAAGGGAAATGCTCTAAGTCACTATAAAGTGTGGAGGGGAACAGGACGATGAAGGGAAATTTTCTCCTCCCAAACACTGCCAGTATTTCCCAGGCGCTCATAAGCGAGTCCCAAGCCCACCGGAATCAGCCTTCAAAGCACTACACTTTTCCCGGCGTAGATTCACAGTTACCTCCTGCTTTGGCAGGATGAAATCTCCTTTTGTAGGACTTTTCTCCATGCCAATATATTCGTACATTTAGATACCCAATATTTCCCTCTCAGTGCTTACCATGCCTATAGCAAACCTTAACAGCATGGCCAGCCACGGGCTTTTTCTTTAAGTTGTGCAAGAAGGATATCATCACCTACAGTCCCAAGACCTGAGAATCTCTTTAGCTTGTTTTAGTTTATATTAAAAGAGCAGTGGGGCAGCAGTAATACTCACTGTAATTGCAGGAGAAGGATCATGCAAGAAAGTATTTCATGTTAAATAAACCTCTATGTCTTTTAATGCTAGAGAAGATTTTTTTTCATTTGTTTTTTTTTTGTTTTAATCTGGTTTTGCTGCCATTGAAGTTAATGGGAGGGAAAAATTTAATGCAATTCAAAGCAGGTCTTTTTTAAAGCAGGTATAAGAGTACAGAAAATGCAGCCTATGCAAACATTATCTTTTAGCTAGAAGAACTAATTCTCTATTCTAATTCTCCCAAGGGGGGGTAAATACAGAACGGAGACAAAAAGACAAACATGAGGGGGGAAAAAGGTACTGTTTTTAAAGGTACTGCTTTAATTCCCTCCTACACGCATTTCCACAAGTCCAGTAAAAACAAATGGCTATTGTGTCCTCCCTGCTCCCGCCACAAGTTTGAGATTTTGTGTCATCTGACGAGTGTTATTGCCACTTAATCATTTCTAGAGTACTTTAGGTGAAAATAGCGCTTCACAAACAGTTTAAAAAGATAGACTCCACCTGCCCCAAATGTTCTATAATCTAGGGCCAAGTCTTTACAAATCCTGTGGCTCTGCAACTCACATTTATTCCACAAGGGCTCAGGAGCTCTCAGGAGTCAGCACTGTTCAGCTGAATGAAGTCAGCGGGAATTTTGCCAATGACTTCATTAGTTGAAGGCGCAAGCTATAATTCATAGGACTAGGATATCAGAGGCAGCAGATCAAGCTTAGAAGGGAGACAGAAACTCATGAAAAGGAAAAACTGGCAGCACACGTAACTTCTATTTTAGGTGGGCCTTCAGCAGTTTGGGAGATATTAACTGGAAGGGTGGGAAGACTGGAGGAACAAATCCATCTTGAGCTACATCCTTGGCTGTCTCCATTGCCTTCAGTGGGACTTACTGGTCTGAGTACGGTGAGGATTTAGAGGTACATGTTCCTACACTGCACAATGCGTGAACTGTAGACGTTTACAAGCATTTCAGGACTAACACCCAGCCTGTTAAAACCAGAAAACTAGCCACTTGGGATTACCCCTGCAGTATGATATTCATTATTCACCAGCATGGCAATCCAATGGAGACTAACTATGAAGTCTGATATTCATTAAACTGCAGTGCAGCATCTCTGAGGGGGCCCGTGGTGCAGCCCTGTGTGTGTGCTTTTCTGTGTGTGCACTTACATCCGTGTACTACAAAATATGACAAGAGGGAGGGACGTATATTTTAGAAAGGACACAAATTCAGCACAAGCGGTGGCTGGCTTTGCAGGGATCTCTAGTAAAGATGCCAAGTAACGTTTGGCTTCCAGGTCAGACAATTTTTTTTTTTATCCTAAATCTACTCATGCAAAGACACAGCTTATAGCTTGCAGATGGCTCATTCTGCTGATCTGCCAGTATTCACACTCAGAGTGTGGAATTATATCACATGAGCAAGGGGATTGCTGCTTTTTTTCATGGCTTTGCTATTGCAGGCAAAAAAAATGTAGCTAACCAGAAAATAAGAAAAAGGAGGATACTGAATTCATATTTTTTTGAGAGATTTTTAAATTTAATTTAAGAAGACATGAATAAAGGCAAATAGGAGCTTCCCACCAAACACCATCTCTTACTCATATTTATCGAGGCAGCCAGAAACTGAGGATGGAGCATGTATTTTAATTACAAGAGGCACTAACATTAGCAGGCACAAGGTTTTTTTTTTCCTCTCACTATGGTGTTTGTTTGCATTTTCTATGCTTTGCAAAATCATAATACCTTTTCCCCTAACAATAATAATAAGCAATAATGATTTGTAATGTTATGAAAACTAGGATCCTCAAATTCATGAATATCAAGAATAATAAATCAGTATGAAAGCTTAGATTCAATTCCAGATAAGGAGAAATACAGTCAATTTACATGATACTATGATCAATTTAAAAATCTCAGTAGAGTTGCACCTTTGTATACCAGGAATGATTGTATTAATCTATTAAAGTTATCTGGGGATTCTACCAATATAGCACAGAAAGACTGAGCTGTGAAATCTGCAGTCCTCAAAAAAAAAAAAAAAAACTAAACAAAAAATCCAGTGATGTAATTTGAGTATAAAAAAAGGTCAATATTTTGGCCTTGGAAAATTATTTGGGTTGACAAAAGCTATTGAAATATTTATGATAAGGTAGTCAGATGGTTTAATCTGAAAAATTACTTTTTTTTAAAGGAGAAGGTCTAAGTATTTCATAACACAGAATCATAGAATTGTCTAGGTTGGAAGGGATCTTTCAGATCATCTAGTCCAACCATCAACCTATCACTTACAAAAACCATTACTAAACCATATCACTGAGCACCACCTCTACCCATATTTTAAATAAAGAGAATGACCCCCATCTCTCTAAAACCTCCTTTCAGCTAGTTATGGAGAGTGATAAGGTCTCCCCTCAGCCTCCTTTTCTCCAGGCTAAACAACCCCAGTTCCCTCAGCCACTTCTTTTAAGACTTGTTCTCTAGACCTCTCACCAGCTTCATTGCCCTTCTCTGGACCCACTCCAGCACCTCAGTGTCTTTCTTGCAGTGGGGCGCAATTCCAGGACAAGAGAGATATGGAACCACCAGAGAGAGTCCAGCAAAGGGTCACTAAAATGATGAAGGGACTGGAGCATGTCTCCTCTGAGGAAAAGCTGACAGCTGGGATCATTTTCCCTGGAGAAGAGAAGGCTCAGGAGGACCTTATTAATGTATACAAATACTTGAAGGGAGGGTATAAAGAAGACAGAGCAAGACTCTTTCCAGTGGTGCCCAGTGACAGGCCAGAGGCAATGGGCACAAACTGAAACACAGGAGGTTCCCTCTGAAGAGAACATGAGGGTGATTGAGCACTGGCATTTTTAATATCCTTGAAGATATTAAAAATCTGTCTGGACATGGTCCTGGGCAGCTTGCTATAGGGGACCCTGCTTGAGCAGCAGAGCTGGATTAGAGGACCTCCAGACCTCCAGAGGTCCCTTCCAACCTCAACAATTCTGTGATTTTGTAATTTATCATGTGAAAGATATCATTAAACTAAAAAAAAAGTTCTCTTTTGTTTGGGTGAGGAAAGTGGAAGATTTTTTTCCTTTGGGTTGTTGCAAATTATTTTTCCCTTTTTCCTCCATTGATTCAACAAACTGAAAAATCAAACTACCCTACTCTCAGCATCATCAGCATTCCTGGTTCAGTTTTCCTTTTGAAAAATTCCCTAAAATAATTGGCACCAGCAAAGCCCCTATTTGACTCATTCTCCTCTTTTCTATACTTCCATGTCTTCATCCTTGAATATACACAGAAAGCAATTAATTTAACTGAGCTTGAGTATGTGTGAACTTGGCAACACAGAGTGACCTAAAACAAATGAAAGGATCCTGCAATCACTGCAGTGGCCTTGTTCCCTTCACCGTGTTCCTCAAACCATATAGTCCTCAGGCTCATTGGGAATTATTTGCCACGGATCTTTGCATAGTGTTATAACAAAAATAAAATGTTAGCTTAACTAATTAAGACTGGAGTTTATTCAGACAACTTTGCGTTGTTTTGTCACACTGCATGTGAGGAGTAAATAGTGGTTGAACAAATTTGTGGTTTCAGGACAGAAAAGATATCCAGGTGTTTGGTTCCAGATCGTGACAATGGGGCACAGGACAACAGACTGAAATGGCATTAAGTTTTTACCTGTGTTACCACAGCACTTGAGAGAGCCAGTCCTAGACCGAGATCTCCATGGCAATCAGCACCATACAAAGATGAATAAGATGGTTAGAGATGCAAGAGATTACAACTGCAATATAAAGAAAGTTATTAATGGATAAAAAGTGGATATCCAGGGAGTAAAAGGAAACAAGGATAAAATATTGGTGAAAAGGATAAGTAGTGAACAATGGACATAAGTTTGTGAAGTCTGAAGAAATTTAGAAAGGCAAGGAGAATTTTAAAGGAGGCTTTGAAAGGTAGGCAATGGAGTGGTCCTGAATGTATCCGTTGAATTCCTCCTACAAATGAAGGGCAGAAGAGAGAGCACAGAAATAGTTTGAAAATTAACATAAAAGCAGTAGAACATAAGCTAAGAAACCTTGACTGTGAACACACCTACTCAAGCAATGCAAATGGAAGGGGTGCCATGGTTTAATTAAAGGGATAGAAAATGTATATTTGCAGCATTATCTGAAAGGATGTAGTAACACAGAAGTGTATTTGTCTAGGGGGGGAGGGGAGATGAGAAAAATCTGCTGAACCATCACATGATCAGAGCCCAGACAACACTTAACAGCTTTTCAAATAGAAAATAAGCGCATGATTTTGAGTTGTTATGCTGAGAAAATCAGCAAACTTACAATCTTGAGAAGGTCCCTGGAGAGAGAGAATCAAGTGAAAGATGACCATGCTGTGAATCTGCTTACAAAGGAGTAAGCAAAAGAAAGGAATGACAAAGAATTCTCAGCTAAGAGAAGAAGGGAATGAGGTTTCAGGAAGTGCGTGCCTGGGAAAGAAGAAGGTGATGATGAGGGAGAAGGGAATGGAGAACAGCCGACAGGGAGGAAATAGAAAGGGCAACTCATGTAAGTAGTAAACACATCATATTAAAGCCAGTCAAATGCACAAAGCATTTTTCTAATAGTACTTTCTACAAAAGCTGTGGCTGCTGTTACGACAACCTTGCTGAGAGATCTTGAATGGGAAGAAGCTGGTAATGCACATGCTCGTCAAAGTCTGTTAAAGTGCTGTCTAGTATATGAAAGTATCTTAGATATTCTCCTCTAAGAGAAGAAAATTATATGATTCATGGGGATAAACTACCCGGAGAACATTTTTATATTCCCCCTGCCTAGGAGAGAAAGCAGCAACAACAGTCTAATAATTTAAAAAATCCCATTAAAAAAAATCAGCGCATATATTAAGGGAGTTTTGGGTCTCTTTTTTCCCCTACTTTTATCTATGCCAGGTTACCAATCCCTAAAGAGGATAATGGTTTCTACAAGACTCCTTTGGGAGATTTCAGCTAGGTGTGGCCTAATTGTGAGATGTGCCGCCACACGAAAGCTTCTGCAGGGCAAGGAACAGCGATTATGTTCACATTTAAATCATTCCGTGGTAGGCAAAACAGCAGGATTTGTAACCTGTAATGGCTGTAGCATCCTTCCAATTAGGGTTTAAGTGACAAAGTCAAGTCAGGATACGCAGAATGAGGAAAATGCGTTGAATAATCCATGTGGAAAATCACGTCCAAACACCCTCAACTCCAGTTATGAAAACTCTTGAGAAGCATAATGAGAGACTGGGAATCTAACAGAGCTATGAAAAATAATCAATAAAGACAATGGAGCATCCTGCTCTAGAATCAGATTTCTGATCTCTAGCTCTTGTTGCTGTCCCTGATTCATGATCCTCTTTGCCCATCTGTAAAAGAGGAACAGTATTATTTTACAGGGTGGGGGTTGTGAACCTTAATTTGTTAACATTTCCAAAAGAATTGTGAGACCCTGAGATGAAGGGTCCAAATTTAATGCTCATTGTTTAAGCTTTAGCCTGTCTGTGCTCAGACAGAACTCCCACTGAGACTGGGAGCTGAACAACAATTCCAGAAGTTGGTCCATTTTTCCTAGGAAAATGAGACAGTTGCAAAGTACAGTTTGTTTGCTGCATTCATTCAGTACCCTGGAGATACAACATTATGGTTAGTTACACATCTCAGAAAGCTTCTTCAGCAATATTGCAATGGCTTTGAATTCTTACAAGGCTGTGCAGTCCAAGTAAAACAAAGCTGCTGGCAAAAGTAATAAGCCAGCACTCCACACCTGATTAAACAGCATTGTTTCTGAGTCTCGCGCCGTGCCAAGTTCTCATGTCAATGTGGATGCACAGTATCCGAGAACTGGATAAACTGCAGGTTTTACCAACGCAGCAACGAGCAACTTGCTCTGCGAGAAGGTACGCCTAGCGTTGTTTTTTAACTCCGTAGTTTTCAGGAATCGACCTCCTCTCCCCACAAAAAAAAAAAAAAACAAACCAACAGCTCTTCCCCAAATCCCAGAGGTGCTGGAATGTAAATAAGGTAAACTGAGCCCTTAAATGATCTGCACGCGCATACGCTACCTACAGCATTTTTGGTTGCTAACTGTAAGCAGCTGCCAATTTCCCTCTAATGCTCAGACGACTTGCTAACTGATCTGCAAGTCCCAAAAGCGCGTTATCTTTAATGTGCCTCTAATTTTGCTAAGAGCCTACTATTTATAGTCTGTCTTTTATTTACTTATTTACCTTCAACTAATTAAAGCTATCATTTTTTTTTTAAAAAAAAAAGCAGGGGAAAAATAAGCACACTTGTGTGTCCTTGGTGAGAGGAGAAAAACCAATCTGTTCACATAACTGGATAAATGTTGCAAAAGTTCTGTTTTGCTTGGAAAAGCAATGCATGAGTAAAAGCTCCAAAATCTAGCATTATTATCTCTAATTACAATTGGCAATATGTGGCAATCATAATTATTCATTTATGCAAAATAGCTTACAGTGTGTCTCATTTTTTATTCCCTGTTAAAGGATGGCTCGACAAAAGAAGAAAAAAAAAGATTATAGTGCTGAAACATAATTGTGCTAAATGCTCAGTCATTTTGTTTAAAAAATACTACAAAACTAAACTGTTATTTCTGCAGAGACAGAAAATAATTTAACAAAGATGTATAGTATACTCTGCAGGTGGCAATCCATCCAGAAAACATATTTCCCTGAAAAGGAGAGATATTTCACAGCGAAATTGAAGAGCATAATTTTTGCCATTTCCATTTTTCTTAAAAAGAAAAAAAAAAAAAAGGAAAAAAAACCCTCCCTGTTTTAATCTATTATACGCTTCCCCTGTTAGTAAAATGTTAATTTGCAAATAGTCAGAGGAGAGACCGTGACCATAAAAACTCGCTATGGTTCTGCAATATGACACTGTATTCTATTTCAATTCTACCGCAGTACACCAGGCAATTTAATAAGATCAAGTGCACTTCATGACAAAAAAATAGGGAAGGGCCAGTTCATACTACTCACATAAGAATCTCTATTTAGGCATGTATTTCTCGTGGAATATTTCTCTAATTTAGAACTATGGAACTGAACCTGTAAAAACTGTGGCCCCTAAGAGTTACCAGTCGTCCTTTAGTCATGGTCCTTAGTCCTTACCGAGGGTTAAGGACTTCAAAGCACCACCTCCTCAGATAAAAAGGGCTCGGATTCAGGATACCAGTGTCCAGAGATCAAGTCTCAAGAAAAATAATGCCAAGAAGGCTGCCTATTAGGAAAAACTGGAAAGATACTCTAAAACCTGACTGAAACACACAGAGAGGCTTTAATCCTGATATACCATACCAGATGAGCAACCTTTACTTTTGGGCCCAGTCTCACTCTCACTGACGGAACAATTTCCCCCCCTTCACACTTATTCCCATCTCAGAGCAAAACTGAAGGCAATGGAACTATTTCTGTGAAAAGGATCATCCACAGAACCAAGGTTTTGTTCAATGGCTAAGCATTACAAAACTTCTTCAAAGTGTCTTAGATATATAAAAATGTAGGACACTTTAAAATCAAAAAGGAAGCAGATTTTTTTTTCCTGTGCTGATGGTGTTGATTAGAGCAGAGGAAATGGAGATCACCATTGGAATGCATGGGAAAAGCCAGGCTTCCAGAATAGTATGGTAAATTGCACTATGTGTTAAAAAAAAAAATAATATAAAATTGGTCAGCTTCACATAGTGGTTAAAACAGTGGAATTTGTCTCCTGACTTACTAAATGATGGCAAAAAATGAGGGAAACATGGCAGGTCAGTGTACATAGAAACTTTACAGCAAAGGAAATAAAATGTAAATCTGGAAGAAACGAAATACAGTATTGCCATTACTTTCCACTTTGCTTTTGCCATCAGACAAAATAAATGATTAACATGCGAGTTTGTCTCTTTTTTTCTCGAGAGAGCACATGGTTCGGATGCAGGAGATACTAACTAGGCCCAGCAGTGACTTCTTACTATAATTAATTCATTGTGTCTTGGTCCATTACCACTAAAAGACTTCTTCCACTCTTCACAGAGCACCAGGAGGAAAGACCCTGTTCCCATTAAAGTCAATGGCAAAATTCTTCTTTTTTTTAAATGGAAAAACAGGATTGGATCTTGTGTTTGCTGTGTGTATTGTAGCAGATAGCTCATGAATGCTCAGATGTGTGGGTTTGCTAAGACAGCCAGTGTTTGCTTAACACACTGCATTACAACACCTACAAACATGAGGCATCTTGATTACAAAAAAAAAAAAAAGAATGGTTTTATTGTTTTATACTATGGACTGCAATCATATGGGTTTGAACACTAAAACAATAAATGTAGCTTTGGAGCAACGATGTGAAAAGGAAAGCATCATTATCCTGTGTAACAGATGAAGAAACAAAATGGAGGCCATTGGGCTAGATCTACAAAGAATATATTTTAGTGAGGAAGACATTCAATTGGCATAGCTGAGAGCTGCAGTCCAGTCTCTTTCTCCAGTGACAACCTAATACCAAAATAGTGAAGCATGCAGACAACCAGGGATGAAAAACCCACCCTCCCCAGTTATATGCAGATAAGATCCTAGTCCACTTCTAGCAATTCACATAGATGTCAGAGTTGAACTCACTGATCTGGAGGCCTGGCTGGGTTGCAGACCAAGTCAATTGCCACAGGGATCAGTAAGGACTACTTACATTAAGTAAAGTAATATGCAAAGGAATACATATATTTTATCAGGAGAAATATGCAGTACCCAGAATTTCCTGCATGAAGAAACTCTGCCATTTCTGCATCTTCTCATTTTAGACTCAACTGGCAACCTTTCGGAAATTAAGAATTGCAAACCACAGAATATAAATCAAGAAGAAAAAAGATTTAGAAAGAGAAATACCATTAATTTAATTATTCTTTTTAACTTAAAGCAATCATTTCAGCATGTCTTATACCCAAATGTTTCCTGTACTTTAATGAATCAATCTGAAGTGCTTCACTGGTGGTCAGTTCTGTCACTAAACCACATATAGCATTCTTCTGCATTATCTCATGGCAGTCAGAGTTAAATGTATGACATAGTCAGTCTCTCCTGACCTGTCTCCCTAGTCAGGCTCTATGTGCCTTATGACATTTGGAGAGTTGCGAGACCCATGACACATGACTAAATCAAGTAAAAAAGAATCATCATGGAACTATAGGAAGAGTATAGCAATTCCAAGAAGAAGTCTGCAGGACAGACTGCAGACCTACAATTTCTAATAAGATTGTATTGTAATGCTTCAATTAATGCAGGTCAAATATTACAAGTAAAATGAAAATGCTTGGCATAAGAAAAATTATGCTTCTGGTATAAGAAAAAATTTTCTGAAATTTTTCTAAGTAAAATTTCAAGCTCACAAGACAGTGGATCATCCATCTGAAAGTCATACTATTGGACATTTCCAGACAGATTTTTAATACAGGTTATGTTCTTTCCTCTTCCTCTTATAACACAGTGATTAGCTACCACAAAAGATGAAGATTCATTGTAATAAAGATTTCAAAACCAATAAATATATTTTAAATACTCAAAAAGCCAAAATCATTTATTTTCACATTTCTCAAAGTGACCCTATGAATTACCTGAAAACTTTTTTCCATCGATATATTTGTCATTTCACATGTCACATTCTTTTCTGGCAGTATTACCATGGCTGGTAACATTCTCTACAAACACTACTCCTTCCCACTAATTATTCTGACCTTAGAATGATCATATGAAGTTATTCAGAAAGTTAAATTCTACATAATGCAAAATACAATAGTTTGAGATTTGTTCCTGTATGTCTTGTTAATACAGTTTCCATCAGTGTGCCTCCATGTATCAGCAGGTCTGTTTTTAAAGAGGACTGGTAAGGTAGTTCTCTGTATCATGAAGATGTTTTTCAGAATCTTAAATTATATTTATCCATAGTTTTCCATTGTATTATATTTATTATTTGCAAAATGCAGTCTGAATATTAACTAATCCATCCTCTGGCTGGGAATTAACTTGTCTTATCTCAGTTTTTCACATGTGGAAAAAGATACAAAGGGATTAATATCAGAAATGGGGAACACTGGATGAAAAACATCGGGGCTCGGTGTACTGAATTAGGAAAAGCATATTGGTTATGTCAACTTTAAAGGGATTCCAAAGCCCAAGCTCAGAGATGATCGATTGTACAAGTCCCTAAGTTTTACCCATAGTGGCACTACAATCCAAGCCTGAGCTCTCTGCTGCATTTTCAGGTCTGAAGTCTAGCTCATTCAGACGCCTTTCCTAGTTCTTCAGAAACTATTAAACTCCTGTTGGAAATAAGCACAGTCCTTGATAACACAAGCCCAGAAAATCCTTCATTACTTCTTACAACCACTGAGCAGCATACCGAGCAATAACAAATTAAAGAAAGGTTAGGAACTTTCCAAAATAAAGCGTACATATATTTTTTCCAGGTAAACAGCACATAATGAAATAATATCTAACTCCCTGATTAGTTTCCAAAAATGTTTTACTCTGCAAAAAAATATAGCAAGTAGCTATATGTGGAATACAGTGGAATAGCAAGTAGCTTGATTTAACTGTGCAAAAAACAGCTGATGGAGAGTAAAGGTTAAAGTTAGAATGAGAACTCATAAAAACATCTGAGCTTCAAAGGTAGAATTTTTTTAAATCCTTCCATAATAATTTACTTCTCATCCTTCACAATATGATTTCAAAACTGAAAACAGGGCACTTTGGGACTGGGACACTCAGTGTGCCTAAGCCTGATGTCCTGCTTCCAGCAAGCACTGCAGTGCACTTGCAGTGCACAGGAGTGTAACAGCCAGGTGGGTGGAACTGTGTCCCACTAAGGGCACTGGGGCACTGGTGGCAATGGGGCCACCCTTTCTATCACTCACTGTCCCATTCAATAAGAAAACATGCCTTTTCCTTTAAGAGGAAACAGGTTCCCTTCAGGATAAGTAGTTTTAAGATGATATAAGAATGTGTATGTTTGTAATTATTTGGCTTGAACTGTACACTGAGGACTAATAAACAATTACTAGCCTGGCTTAACAGTTTTCTAAAACACTAAAATAGGTTCTGAAGAATCATAGATTACCCAGGGAAACCTGACTGTTTATTTCACTGGGAAGCGTACAATTTCTTCGGTTTCAAGTTTGAAAACAAAGCAAAACAAAGATTTGTCATGTTTCATATTTTCAAACCAATATGCCTACACTCATGTGGTTTCCATCTTAGGCAGAGTGTAAAGAGGAAGTAAAATGTCAAGTTGTTTATGTCTGTGCAATTTTCTTATCTCAAAATAACACAGAGTTAGCTAAATCTGATCTGTCTTTAATAATAGTCAGAGGAATTCTTTTGCTGGGGACTCTTGCTTTTACAGAAATCTTATGATCTGGAAACAGAGGAGTTAAATTTCTTTTGACAATTTTGTCAAAAGCAAAAATGTCATCTAAAACAGCAGCCTTGTTTTCTAAGGAAATAAATAAATTGGTTTCTCTTAGTTCAGTCTGTATACCACCTTTTCTTATTCTTTTTTCCTTTTTTACATTGTTCTACTGCAGATGAAAAAGAAAGGCAGAGGCAGAGAAAGGATACCTAGAAATTGACTCTTGATGAAGATGAACATAAGCTTTCGTTTAATAGTATGAGAAAAATGGATATGCTTAAATCAGCAAATTGTCTTTACCTCCACAGAATAATCTTCATTGTCAAACATGTGATCAAAGTTCCCTGTCTAAAAGTTGAGAAGCCAAGTGTTTTTATTAGACACCTTAGGCCTGATTTCAAAGTATAAGTGATTTGGCTATATCTTTCTTTTTGAAAATAAATATATATTTCAGCATCTAAGCCGGTGCTTCTGCTTCATGCCCTTTTTAACTGTCCATTACAGAGATTAATGAAATGAATGAATATGGAAAAGTTCTCCACGCTTCCGTATCCTTTATTCTAAAATCATACTGCAGATAACAGAGATATCATGTTTATGAAAAAATGTATCTAATCCCAATTTGATATATTTATATGCTCTTGTCTGTCCATACTGCATGTATTTTCAAATGCACGTAAAAGTACCCTCTATACTCAGGAAGAGAGATTTAGCTGCAGCAGTGTGAAGACACAGCACTCTCAAGGAAATACGAAAAAAGCGTTCCGTCTGTTGTTCCATTTTGCTCCCAGATCCTACATCCAAGGCACTCTACTCATCTCCTGCATATGGGCAGGGAGGGGAAAAAATGTCTCTGTCTCTCCCCGCAATCATGTTTGAACCTAAGGGTAATGTTGCCTTTCTTACTATTATATAGGGTTGCCTCAGATTACAATACTTGACTGTAGCAGGAGACTATACAGCTTATTCTCTCTCTTGCGCTTATAAAACATACGCCTTCCCACTGAATGTAACTGTCTTAGAGCCATCAGCAGTTGGTCTCTTATGGTTGCTCCATATACTTGTTTCACAGTGTAGGACACTCCAAACAGTGATTCAGGACACCATGTGTCTAGTCAAGTAATGGTTTGTGAGATGAGACCAAAAATATTAGGTCAGTCTCCATGTGTTCACCACACTGCCAAATAAATGTATTTTTTTTCCTTAATGAGGGTTAAGGAATTAAAGAGAAAACATTTGGTTTATAGTCATATTATAGCTGTTCTTGGGCACCTATACCCCTGTACTCATTGATGACATACAAAAGTCTAAAAGTGCTGACTAATGGAGAGAAGAGGAACAAACCCTCCTGAGATAACTGGTAATAAATATAAAACTGCAGGATACAGGAGACAGTAAAAACTTCATAGACCAACACACAGCACACAGATCTCCTTTTTTTTTTTTTACACTCCTATCCTTCTTTCAGAGCAGAATTAAATGACAAAAGTTGTTTGCAGACAAAAGTTGAACACAAATGTCACTGCTCACGTTTAGTGTCATTTAACACCTAGTCCAAAGATATGGAACCTGTGTAGATCACTGATTTCTTTAAACACATTCACAGCCAACAGGAACATTTTATATCAAATGCACATCTATGTTTCCATCTCTGTATCTTTATCCATAGGCCTAACAGAAAGTGAGAGTGCCTCCCCTTGCAAACATGGGATATACCTTGATATCCAATGACCAAATTATCCAGTTGGTTCCCACATGCTGAGGCTGAAAAGCTTGTAATGTTGACAGATCAAGTTTTGCAAACCACTCACAATCATCTTGCATCTGGATTATCACCCCTCACATATGGGCTGAATTCTTCTCAGTGCACGCAGGTAAAAGAGGCACAAAAATACCCATCGTGAAATGCTTTAGCTACTTAATAGTTAAGCAACTAGTTTAGACTAGACATCCAGGCTCCCCCAGTATCAATGGCTGCAGATACAGGCACCTGCAGGGGGTGATTCATCTTCTTCAAAGATAGGGGTCTAAAATAGGCAGTATGAGCTGCCTTCTGGAGGTGCCTATCTCTCACCATTGACTATAGAGGGAGCCTAGATGACTAGCTGAGATTAGGTGCCTAATTTTTAGGCAGATAAATTGTCTTGCCTGAGGTTACATGAGAAATTTGTGGCAGAACTAGGATTTGAACCCACGCCTTCTGCATCTAGCTGTTAACGAATTATTTAGTCAAATCTAGCACTTTTATTACAAAGGTTTTGCGTGTCCGCAATAGGTTATTAGACAAAAGACACACACACACATCAAAAAGTCTAATAAATTGGTGATTAGTTACCAATCTGAGCATATGAAAGATCTAGTTTAAATGTCTAAGGCAATAAGAGATTTTACCTGTGGTCTGCCACCCTTGCCATGAGAGTCCTAACCACAGCTATTCTCAGGGACCTCAAAGACTCTTATGAGAATTCTGCGATATAGTTTGAATAGTTTATTATTTACCAAGATGGCAAGAGAGAGACAGCTATGTCAACACTTGAAAGTACAGTGATAACCAAATTTTAGGAAAGAATTACATGGAACATTCTAAATTGTGCTGATCAAAAAAGCCTTCCCAGTTAAATGGTGCCTTTTCAGATTAAACAAACTCAGAAATATCCAGCTACTTCAGAAGGTACCACTTCACACATATTTAGTACTCCACCCAAATTTCTCATGTTTTTTTGCCAACAGAGAATGCAAAATATTACATCGAGAAACCAAGACTGAATGGAAAGATGGCCACATTTGTCTGACATGCTTAAATTGAATTCCTATGGTTTGAGGAATTCAGTACAATCCACAGGGATTAGTATAAATACAACTATTCAGATTCCAAACCCAACTGGATTGTGGGCAAATAGCCAGATACCGAAACATTTGTTCGCATCAGCTGAAATCCTCTGTAAAAACAACTGAATAGTTGCATTTGTCAAATGCTCATGTCACTGAAGAATTATATCTTTTTTACTAGCTGCATATATTCTACATTTTGCTTCTCAACTATTTTTCCCATCTGATGAAAACATGCTGTCCTCTTGGAGAACTAATTATGCAACAAAATTGTTCAGTTTATAATTCCAATATTCAATTGTGACTCAAAAATATTTTTAGGTCTTACATGTCATCTTCTTCATGCATGTGTAGCTCAGAAATAGGTTCATTGTTCTCATTTCAGGTTCAAAGAAATGCAAAAAATACTGAGAATAAGAAGATATACTTGAGTCTAAAAGTTAATTTAGGGAAAAATTTACAACTCCCTCAAAACAAATCTTTGGAGAATAAAAGGGCATTCTCATATGTAACCAGAATTTTAAGATTTTTGTGATGAAGCAATGCAGGTCTTTTATGTTATATTAATGAAGTAGAAATATAACTGAACTTGGAATACTTCACATGGATTGATTTAGTGGAGGCTTTGTCCTTTTGATATTTTTCTACTCTATTATGAGATACTCTCTACCCTGGCACTTGCTCTATCTTAAAAAAAAATACAAAAAATACCCAAACCAAAACAAAAACCCACAGAAAACTCAATGTACAAACACACAAAATTGTTCTCTTGAAGTCTAGCCCCATCACACCAGGATCTAACAAAATACTTTGAAAGTGGGTAATGCAAACAGTCTGCTCTCAGAGTTCAGTCCACACCAATCTGAGGTAATGTTTTAAATGTTATAAATATCCATTTGATACCTTTCCCATAGTATAAACATTTTCCAACCACTCTTTTATACTTCAGAGGTTTACAAAATATCAAAAGCATTTATTTAGTTCCTGTAAAACAACAGGAACTCTTAATCCTGTCAACAGATTAGGGAACTAGTTTGGGAAGGAAAAGGGAAGAAGAAATAAAAGAAAGAAGAATTAAAAGAAAGAAAGAAGAAAAAGGAGATTGGAGAGAGGAGAGGAGAGGAGAGGAGAGGAGAGGAGAGGAGAGTAGAGGAGAGGAGAGTAGAGGAGAGGAGAGAAGAGTAGAGTAGAGGAGAGGAGAGGAGAGGAGAGGAGAGGAGAGTAGAG
>JAOTQQ010000012.1:65245811-65346417 GCA_026546715.1 Gallinago undulata
AAGAGAAGAGAAGAGAAGAGAAGAGAAGAGAAGAGAAGAGAAGAGAAGAGAAGAGAAGAGAAGAGAAGAGAAGAGGATTTTTTGTAAAAAAAAAAAAAAAAGGAAAAAAAGGGGGGAAAAAAGGAAGGCATGCAAGAAGACGCTGTTCGAGTTCTTTGTGAAATGCTGCCATCTATGGAGTTTAAGCCGATATTGCTTTCTCCGGCGCCGTCAAGGAAAACACAGGGCTGATCACCTCACAATGTGGTTGGTTCAGTAAAGGAAGCAGGGTTTTTTCAATTAAAAAACAAATAAACAAGAACATAAATTATAGCTTTGGCTATAACATTAAGCTGACACTATTTTCTACCACACCTAGTTCTTGGATGTATAAGCAGCCTTAGTAGTTATCTACTGCAACATTCAATCAAGGCTTTCTTGTGTTTTGTTGGGGGCATATATTCATTTTAGTTGGTTGTGTTGCCCTGTTTTCATCTGCACTGTCTTCCTAAATTTCAGGGCACACGAGCACAAATTCTGCATGTACATACCCCCAGGCATACTACTACCTGAATTCTCAAACTGGCCAAATAAATAAGCAACTAATTGCAATTAGCTCATTTTAGCTATATTGTCCCTCAAAATTAAGGCATTTGAAGCTTTAAAAATATTACACACGCACACACCACTCCTTCTTCCTTAGCATTTACTGCTAATGATAAGGCAGTGGATAATATAAGGAGACAGAAAGATGATAACTTTGAAGAGACAGAAGTATTAGAAGTAACTGTCACCTACAACAAATAATAACCATTTCAAAAATCCCAGTTTGGAAGCTGTTCAGATCTTCAGGAGGAAATTGTCCTCATTTGGTACTGCAAAGATCCAGAAATGTTTTTATCATGCTCACTAGAGGACTAGATGCAATTGAAAAGCAGGAGACATTTGGCTTACTTAAATTGTGATTAAGTGACCTATGTAATCATTAAGGTAGGCATAAGCATAAAGAGCAGTAATTCTAGGGCTAATAAAAATCTGGATCCCCAAAGCTACCTTGTATCTAGAGGCTGGGATGTAAAGACAGGAGAAAAATAGTAGGTAGGATTTCTGAAAGATGCCTCTTTTAGACACTGCTACTTAGGTCTGTTTTCCAAAACTGTCCCTCCCTTACCATAGCCTTCCCTTGCCACCAGCTCCCAATCGTAAGATGTCACCAGCAGAGGTATTTCACACGGCAGAAAAGGTATGGGAGGAACAAGTGTCATTCATGCCTCCTCTGAAAGATAGGGCCAGCTCAGTTCTCATCCCTAGGGATTGGCCATATCAAAGAGAAGTACGTCAGTTCAATGAAAAACAAAATCAGCCCTGACAAACAGCAGCAATGTGCCTAGCAAAATACTGTTTTCACGTACTCTTATTCTATCCAAAGAGATTAGTCCCAGTAAATCTTTATTATCTTAACAATGAGTAAAGCTACCTGCAGGAAAATTATTGCCTCTCCCACTTTGACTCCCTCCAGACACTGACTTTAGGAAGAGTTTTGCATGCTTATACACCATATTGACTTCAGAGGGTGGCACTTGTCTAGCACGCAGTGACAGAATAATCACCCCTTGAGCATAAGCATCAACAGACCAAGTTACTAAACATCTCTCCCATCTGCAGGTCATTCAACAGGAAGATGGTGAAATCAGTGGAGCTGCATTAACAATGAATTGCATTATAAGAAAATAAGACTCTAAATGAAGTTAAAATTTACCTCCTAGAGAAACCTCTGCAGAGGTCAAAGATGAGACACTTCTGGAGAATGCCCAGAGGCAATGTTTGTTTTAAAAAATTCATCCTCCCCTGTTTGACTTCCAATTCCCAAACACATAACCTGCCCCTTTTCTTTAGAGGGGGGACAGTGGCCAAAGGTCTATTAGCAGCAGCCACAGCTGCAGCAAGCATTTAATGCTCCCTTCATTGCACAGCTGGTGAAGTGTCAGATCTACCTATAGTGCTTAATAAGGAGTGGCAGCTCTACTTGTTTGGCTTTTGGTAATAGAAATTTTAAAAGATGGGCCTTCTGGGTTTTCCTATTTGCCATCTCACAAGATAATCTCGTGACAATAACCTCTTACTGCTTTTGGAATGATCTTGTTTGCATTTAATTCAAACTCATCTAAACGTCAGCTGCAATAATGCTGCTCCTGTTGTACCAAGTGTCTCATCGGGAGGTTTGGAAGAGGCCCAGTTTGTTGCACATCGCTAAAGGGACAGCTTCCTTGCTTGCCTCCCAGTGTGGAGAGGGCTCCAGCCACGGTGCATGGCAATGCCTCACCAGCTGAGCTGCAAGGACAGAGGGCAGAGATGACGGTCTCTGCATAGGCTCTGGAGAAGAGCTGTGGGCCCCGGGGCTTCACTGCCATCTGACCACTGTCCATGCCAAGCAAGAGAGTCTCCAATCACTCTCCCCATCTACCACACATGAAAATGACAGCAAATAGGCGGACAACATGGGCTGCAAGCACTAGAAGAGGGTGGGAGTAAACCAGTGGTCTCCTTTGCTGAGATGTAGCATCAATTTAGATTTATGGCTGAGTTCACAAGCACAGCTGGTTAAATACAGCCAAGACTCTGCTTGCAAATGCTCAGCTGCAGTCACCTCCTTTGTTGTTTTCTTCTGAGCTAAAATCCACCCCTGTGCTGAGTGGCATGGACTGTACATGCACTGTATATTGCCATGAAGGTACAGAGGCCATGTCCTCATCCACCACCCTGAAATGGAGCATCACCTGTGATAATTTGTTAAATTAATACTCGGGGTGTGTGGAAGGAATGGGTCCCATTGCACCCACAGGCAAATAGGGATATCCCTTCATGAACAAGAACATGCACTATTCATGTTGTGCTGTTCATCACTTCCTGCATTAATTATTTGGCTTTTCAAGATTTTCTGTCACCAGAGCAGACAGCCAGAATAAACTCTTACTGAGGAAACCAATCACCAAAAAATGAGGAAAGTGAACAGATCACCAAAGCCTCACAGGTCAGGAGAGCATTTAAATGTCTGTTGAATACTTCTATATAATGAATCATGGATCACTAATATCTCAGTATAGAGAAAAATACCGTATCTATCAGCTAATGCAGTTATTTGGCCATTCTGATGAATCTGTGACATATGCCCTTAACGAAATACATCCTTCCTACACCCTATTTCTCCTGTACTGAAGAAAGAGTACCATTTCCCTGCTTTGATGGAGAGGATTGGGTCCACATTGATATGTAAGCAAGGTTTCTTAGCTGACAAATCTCGCCCAGTCACTGACGATAGCTCCACGTTTCCAGACTGAACCAGTAAAGTTCTCATTGCTGAAGGTACTGTACACTACAGTATATGTCTTACTCGAGAATTCAGATGTCACCCACCTGCCATTAGGCACAATGCACACCTTTTTATAGCCAGCACAGCTGCCTGGAAGGCAGAACAAGAGATGAATAACCATTTCCTAGCCCATTTTATTCAGCTGTGAGTCTTCTACATTGCTGAACTGCTTCAAGATATTAAGACAGAATAACGAAGACTGGATCGTATGTATGAGATGGCATCAAGCAGTAATACTGAGTAGTAACATACATGAATAAAAAGTGATTACAATAAGTATGAGTCAAATAAATTAATATTTTGCCTTAGATAGGATTCTTTATGTTTGGTAACTATTGCTTGTGCTGATGATATAACACATGCTGACACCAAATATCAATTCTAGGTAAATCCAATTAAGCCCAGAAGCAAAACAGCTGGATTAGCAGTTCACTGCATAAATTATTTTTCTTCCATTTACTTTGTCTTTTTGCAAATGAGCCTTTTAACATAAAAAAATTTAGTTCTCAAATTCCCCTTTGCTTATTAATCCCAGAAGCCTAAAACGAAGAAGAAGAAAAAAATATATTTTCTTCCTTTGTTGTTTGTGAGCATATGCTGTTCAGCTCCCTTGTGTAGTCTCCCAAAATTGTAGCTTGCTTTCTTCCTCGAATAAGTCATTCATACTGCACTTATATGGCATCACACCAAGAAACTTGGGGGCTTTTTAATTTCCAGATGATGTATTAATGCATAATTATTTTACAACTTATCTTTATCTCTATTTCACGATGCTAAGCAAAATGAATATAAAATTGAAAAGGCTGGAGTTCAACATGCTCCCCACTGCTTTCATTCAGTTAGAACAACCCAGACTATATGGGAGTTCATTTATTTTATCTCCTCTTTTGTGTTTTCTTATTGTTTTTCTTCATTACATGGCTGCCAGCATAAAGGGCAATGTAGAGATTGGGAATCAATACATGCTACTCCTGTAGATACGCAAATAATCACAAATTGGAATCATTGATTGATTTGCAGCATTCTGATAGTGACACAATAGGTGGAAGGGACTCTGATCTCAGTTGTGCTAGGGGAAATCTAGAGCAGTGATTCACAGCTGGAATTATAATAAAGGACTGCCTCAGAAATGCATCATTCCAGTCCATGAAACATGTTACGTATCATTGGTGAAAATGACTTTTCCCTTCTGCTCGTGATCAGAGTTGACAACAGCAAATGTGCAAGCAGCAGAGCCGTGCTTAAGTCTCCAAGGTTGAATGCCACTGGCCCCGGTGGTGGGAGAAGGTGGTGACAAATGCTGTAAGGTGCCTGAACAGCAAGGCTCAATTCATGACTTACCCCAGAGCCCATATCAAACACTGATCTTGGCATTACTCGCCACATATGTTCCTCCTTCCAGTCCCCTGAAAACATATCAGTTGGAGATTCCTTTCCCCCTAAATCCATATTTTCACAAAGACCTTTCACATCATCCATACAGAGGAGCCTAATGCCCAGCTTTCCTAGAAAGCAGGTCACACAGGGGTATCTGCAAACATCAGCCAGCCCAGAGGGTCACAGTCCAGAAAAAAGGTACCCCCATACCAGCTGTCAGAGCAGCAGTTGGTTCACAGTTCAAACATCTATATCTATATATATCTACATGAATTTATATATAAAATGCTGACTATAAGAAGGCTAAATTACTCTTACTGGTGTGAGATGATTTCTAAAAGTTTTATTTCTAACATTTGTCTTTATACATATTAAGGACCTTTAAAGAAAAAAGATGATTCTTTTTAGCTGGAGACGATAAAATATTTTGGCTCCGTTACAAATGCAGAAGAATTTGAGGATAAAAAAATGAAGACTATAGTTGTACAGGCTGAAAGACAGAGAGAGACTACTGTTATAGTATGTTTCTTGTATTTTCCAATGCTAGGAAAAGAATTCTCTTTCTTACTTCTGTTTCTGTACGATACTTTCCACATAAAGACTTCCACTGGCATAAGCAGTAGCTTTGTTGGACTTTCTTGGGGGTAGCAATAGATCATGTTTTATAAAAAAGTATTTTCTTATGAAGATGTAATTACGGAAAGGTAGCACTAACCTTTACCAGTTGATCATCAAAAAAATAATCCTTTTTTTCCTGACAGAGTGAAAAAACGGAGCACACAAAGTAACTATGTGTTTGGTGTGAAATGGCACATGAGTCTAAACCGTTCTGGAATAAAAGACAAATGAAGAGCCATGAATTCTGACAGGAAAACTTCTGTGCCTGATGTGCTTCACCAGCACTCTTCAATTTCCTATGCAATTCTTTGCCTGTTTGCAAATCCTTTTCTTTTAAAAAAATACATGGAAAAAATGCTTACCAGTCATCAAATTGGCAAAAGGCTTAAAAAAACACCATTATTTGAAAAAATGGAGATGGGAGAGAGGAGAAGGAAAAAGGACTATGAACTGAAGTCATAATTTTTTTTCTCCTACATAAGTAGCATTGGCATTTGTATGGACAAAAAAGGTGATTTTTGGTTACGTGAACATTCATATCCAATCATTAATTTACATACAAGAAAGAATTTCACCTTCTGGCACTGCTGTTTGTAGAAAGAAATTTCACCCCGTATCAATTATAACAGCTACAAAAATAGCAGCTGCCAGTCACAAATCAATTAAACTTACTTTGCAGGGAGAGAATGCCTCCATTTTTGTTTATAAGCAATATAATACTCTTGAGGGGTCCAAGTCCTGCACAGCTGCCACTGCCTTGCAAGAGCCAAGGACGTTGGCTGCAGCAGCGTGAGTGGCAGCTCTGTCCAAGACTGACTCTGCTGCCTTCGGAGCACCATTGGTTCTGTGGTGGGCAGCAAATGTTGACGGGCCTATCTTTTTGACACAGGATTAGATGAGTAAAATTACTCTTGGAGATACATCAAATTATAATAATAATTCGCTCTCTAAGAAACCAAACAAACTTTTAATTTGCTTATGAAGAATGACCCATTATTCATGGAGAGAATTGGAGTGGAAAGTTGGGCAAATGGCAATGTATGAGGCAAGGGTAGAGGTATAAAGGGGTATCTGGAAGCAGTGTAGTACACTGAGGAGATGCACTCAAATTTTTCATCTCGAACCTTGAACAAAATAATTAATTTTGTATTATCTCTATGAACTTGCATATCTTCACAACACTCATTACACAAGTAGCTCAAACTGGCTAAAACACCTTCAGTAATCATTTAATGTTTATCTTTTTAACAAATATTCTTAATGAGTTTTCAGTATTTTATATTTTTTTTGCATTTTTACCTTTGGATGTTGAAATTATTCACCATCATTTAAGTTTCTGATTCATAGATTAAGTCTGATACTGGGAGGGCAGTGAACGCAGTCCTGCTGGGGGTGTTCTGGCTGCTCTGCACAATTACCTGGTGGACCTCCACTCTGAACTGGGCATTGATACAGTTAGAACATCTGTCATTACTCTATACTATTGATTGATTACAATAGTAAGTGACCTAAATAGCTTCTCATCACATAATACCACTAGTTTTATTACCACCTATTCAACTTTGCTGTCCAGCCTCAAAGGAAATGAAGTAAGTTTTGTCAGTTAACATCCCACAACTTTTCCCTAATAACAACATCAATTCTAGAAAGCTGTGCTCAAGAAAAAGGAGCTGAAAATGTTTCATTTTCAATGAAAAAGCAGTGAACTATCTTTCCATGAGGCCTCAAAGCATAACTAAAAGCAATGGGTTAGATATTTCTCTAGTATCTGTGTACTCATGATACAGGTATTGGAAGAAATTTGTAAAGCTAGCCAGTGCTACCCAATATCTTTCACAAAATACTACAAAATTTTGAAATGCCTTCACTTAAGAAGCAAATGTGCAAGAAGCTATTTGGGATATATGGTACCAAGCTATGCCATATGATGCTGATAACAATAATATTAGTAAACTTTGCGTTTTAAAAGAAGTATGATCTGGCAACTGAAAAATATTCTTGCAGCGGTTGCACAAAGCTGCAGTTTGAGATGCAATTATCAATGTGGAACGCTCTTCAGTTCTTCTATATTTGATTGATTCTATGATTCCAATACAGTCAATCTGCATATGTCTATAATGGAGCAAACACTTGTGCCAATGGATGAAGCCCAAGTATGATGCCTTGCGAGCTTAGCATTGGTGTACCGAACAAGGCTCTCAAAGATGCTGATACAGACATATTCTTTTTCCCCACCATCCTTTCAAAATACTCAAAAGAATTTACATTGCAAATTAGCAAGCGCTGTGGGTGCATTTCATCTCTAAGAAGGATGACTTTTCTTCAATGCAGACTCCAGCATAGCACTTCTCAACTCTTACAGTCTTCAAAAGATACCCTCTCCTTGAAGAATGAGGGATTTATTTCATAGCTGTCATTTAGCCCATCATGAAATATATATCCCTTTGGTTTCCTGACTTATTTTCTTAAAAATACTCCTACTTTAGGCTGCTTTAACCACTCATTTTTATAATTCAATAAATCTTAAATGGATAACAGCGGATGAGCTTTAATTTATTTTAAAACATCTTCTTGACTACTTTTTGAAAGCATGAGTACTTGATGCTTTTGCAACTGGAGTTGGTAACTATTACTTGTCAGAGATCATTAAGGAACAGATTTTTTGTCTCAAGGTTCGCTACTTACAAAGGAGAATTTTTGGATCCACAGGCAAACTTAGATGGGGCTATTTGCTAGCTGTACCAACCAGAACTGGTAACAACCAGAAGACATTGGTAATGAATGATGCTACCAACACTCAATCCCTTTCTTCCTCCTTACCAGCATCTGAAACAATCCTCAACTACCTCACCACCCAATCTTACTTGATCATGTTGCCACTTATGCACTCTCATACACCATGCAGGACAGTTAACAAGAACAGTAATAACACCTTTATTTTTTAATCTTCTGAGCTACTTTTTCCATCCACAGCACTGTATTTTGTTCCACCAAAGAAGTCTAGATCCCTCTCTATCTGGAATCTGCTATATTCTCACTCTTTGGTTTCAATGTTACTCCTAGAAACACATAAACAGCTCGGATTAACTGTTCAGATTTTAGCAACAGCTACCATGATGACATTAATAATTGGTTCCCTTCTATACCATGACTCATCATTCAGAATGCAAAGCTTTTATTCAGACTTCCCCCTCTGTCATATATAAAAAAGTATATATTCATGCCTTTATATTTCAAATGTTTTCAGCATTATAAGTCTATTTAGTTACACCTACTACATAAGAATGGAGGCATAGTGTGCTCTAACTGTGCAGTTTAGAAACTAAATCTTACTGCAAACTTCATTTGTATTAATTACTTATGAAAAATATTTTCACTGGCAATGGTAAGTAATCATAATGCCACCTATTGTTAATAAAAAGTTCGAATGTCCATTTATCACACACATCAAGAAACAGCCAGCAGATATTCTAACTCACAATTCTGAAAATATATTGTGATGGACTTTTTATTTACAATATGTAAAGAAACTGGAAGGTTTTGAATGCTAGACACAATGATAAGCAGCACTTTTCTCTATTAAAATAAAATTGGTAGTGCATGATAAAATTGAAATTTCTCCAACTCTCTCGGTTAAATTCCAATACTTGCAAAATACCACATACCCTCAACACATTTCAGCAAAGATTTAAAAGGTGTGAGATACTAATGAAAATGCAGCTTGCTAGATTTTCATGTCATTAATGCTACAACAATTGTAGCGGAATATCACAAAGTATTTTTAACAGTAATTTGAACAAAATCACTTAAGACCTTTTTTGGAAGTCGGTAATCTACATAACCCACTTTCTAAATCATTTACAAGGTCTCATCATTGTGCAACTGAGAATTAAATAATAATAATAATAATAATAATAATAATAATAATAATAATAATAATAATAATAAACAAAGTTATGTGATGTTGCCATGTCCCCAGTTCTTCAAGCTTGTTTTACGCAATAATACACTCTTGAGGTCCTACACCAATTGTGTCTAATGACTTGCTTTTCAAAGTCAAGTTAAACAGCTGACATCAGTAAGGCCAGAATTTTACTCAATGCATTGAATCGCTATTTGGAGGCAAAGCACAACTCAAATTACTGAGGTGATCAGAATTTCATTCCTTGTTAAAGTTTGAAAAAATGAAAAGGATCTTAATCAATTGTCTACATCATGCAGTTCCACAGCTAGCCTCTGCAAAATGAAGTCAGAGGATGTGATTAACAGAAAACTTCTTAGTGCTTTTAGGAAAAGAGGAAAATAAAAGAAAGCACTCTTTAGAAAGATTCAGCACAGTATATAGAGTTTTCTGGGGTTTCTTTTTAGTAGAAAAAGAAAGAATCCAAGCAAGAGTAGCTAAGTTTTCACTGATTTATTAAAAACTTTTCTTTACATTTTATTTACCCAGGATTGTATTATTTTTATGTCCCAGTGCCAAGAAATCTGGTTAGTAAAGTGCCAGATTCTTTTATTTGATTTTATTTGATTTCATTAGGGACCATCAGCCTAGCTGCTTAAGTGCCCGACTACTGTTTGCAGTTAAACATTCATTAGGGAATCCCCAGTGGGTTCATTCATTTCACTGAGGTCCAATTACAGTGCCACAAAAGCAGTTTTTGCAGCAATTAGCTGATTTTTCCTGTTTATGTTCTGTCTCTTTAGGAAGAGGACTATTTTGTGGAGGTCAGATTTTTAATTAGGCGCAATTTAGGGCCAATAAGAAAACTGATAATTTACTAAATGGCTGTGGTGGACTTAACTGCTCAGAGCAGAGGTAAATAACACAACAGGGACACCAGGAATAAGCTCTCCTGGTGTGCATAGCTCAGAGCCCTATAGTGTAAGGAATAGATTACATGTTAAATGGCTGTCAGGGCTCTCATTGCTTTGGCTGTATCACCAATCGACCCAACCTCAAGAGCCACCATGTCTTTAGCAATGGGTAGAGGGAAGCCAGTCTGGAACAGGACCTGCAGAGCACTGTTGGCTTCAGGTAGCTGCAAAAAGGTCTTGGGGAGAAAGAAATCAGGTTCTGCTTCCCAAAGATTTTGCAGCACCTTTCTCAACTGCTGTGTCCTGTGAAGCCAATGATACTAAAGTGTATGTGAGCAGTCTTACAGTTACTCTGAGTGTATTTTTACTGTCATGGATTACCACATAGTAGCTTGTATTTCTGTGAAGGGCTTTCTCCCCATCAAAGAGGCCTTATATTTTCTAAGCAACGTATGCAAGTTGCCTTACACCTTGGGAAACACAACTGTGATAGTTGATGAACAGTACACATTTAGAGGAAGTAGGATCTTGTGATCTCTTCTGAGAGAGTCCAAGCAGACTTTCTACCTCAAAATTTTCTCATCTAAAGATTGTGATATTTGAGTTTCAGACACGGTATCACATCAAAATTTCTGAAGAAACTCACAGCTGGTTGAAATGTTGCTCTCTTACAGGAAATAGGTAAGGAAAGGCCATAAGGTCACTGCATTTTTTCTTCAACCTTTGACCCAGCAGTCAATTGCAAAGTCATAGCCAGACATGTAAAAAAGCAATACCAGCAGGAAGTATAAGTTAGAAACATTGAAATTTCATTGTCATTTCTGGCAGCATTTATAAAAACACAAAAAAGACTGGGGCACAAATTTCCATACCTTCTAGTGGGAAAAAGAAAATTAAATTAAGCTGTCAATGTGCAAAGAAAATACATGATGGCCTCTATCTGAGCTCATGTAAAAATGTAACAAAAGAATAATTTTGGAAAACCTAGTATCTTGATTCAAACATATTCTATGTCATGATTCTTGTCCTTCCCATGCAAATTCTTTACTCTAGCATATTGTGCATAAGCAGGGCTACAAATGTTTGGTTTAAAAGAAAAAAAAAAAAAGTTAACTTTGGAGACAACATAAGGTTTCAGAAATCTTTAAAACATGAAAATCTGTTATTAGACAGCTATTCCCTTTCTAGTTATTTAGATTATTTAGACAGCCAAATAAGCATCAACTTTTTTTCAGTTCATCAGTTTTCCTTGCAACATAGAAACAGGATTGAAAGATGCTGGCTAAAAAAAATATTTAGCAGTCACATTTTGAGAAACTGCAACCAAAATTCAGATCAGTGGTGAACCAAAGACTGTCTATGTAAGACAGTCTGCATGGAATCTATGCTACAAGTGTGCAGATGGTGACTCTATGTCTAAATTACTTAATACAGTATGAAATCTGCTCAAACTTGCATTCTACTATTCCAGCAGAATATTGGGAATGCCATTTTGATTCTTTGTTATTATTCTTTTCATCTAGTCAAGCACACATAGCGTTGAGGAAGGCCTTTCTTTTCTAATAAGTTTTAAAATATTTTCCACATTCTAGAGAAAGGTTTGGGGGTTTTCAAGCAAATGAACAAGTTTTTTTCAATGTTATTGCATGAATGCAATAGAGCAGGCAACACACATTGCAACATTAACTCCTAATTACTTTGGAAACCAAATTTCACTTAGAGTCCAGCTTGACTTGCAAAGAACTCAGGATGGTAATTAATAACAATCAGCCACTGAAGAAACTTTGTATAAATAATGTGCTGAACTATGTCCCAACAGGGCTAATACAAACACATGGACTTCAGCATGAACTCAGTCAAACGAAAAAAAAAAGAAAAATAAAATCTTGCAAGTGACTGAATTTTCTACCTTTTCTGCTTGGCTGTTCCCTTGCTGTATTACCCATCGTATCTCAAAGTCCAGGTTTGTTGTCATTAACATAATCAGAAATGCAATTTTCTTAATACAAGTCCTATAAACAATGAGCTGATGGCAGGTAGGTGATAGGCGTCATCCACAGCAGGTAATTCTGGTGGAAAGATAGATACAATTAAGTGACAAGGAAGCATTACTACGACGGTGAGAATAACTTCCAAATACGAGAGATAAAGAGATGTTTTCACATCTCAGAGAGGCATTTCATCTCATGCTGTCAAATATTCTGTTGTTTCACCACACATACATATTCTGCATAGGAAGAATATTGGAGCAGCAGGAACTAGGGACAGAAAGGAGCTGTTAGACCATAGGGACATAGCACTATGGTCTCAGGTCAGAGGGGACCGAACCCAACCTCGTGCTCAAAGCAGGGTCAGCCTCACTTACTTCATTCTCTTGCATCAGCGTACAAATAAACCAATTCAGCTAAAATAACATATATGTATGTATACTAATTATAGTTATTAAAAAGTTATACAAGTTAATCCTGGCTTCTTAAGGAAATAAGGCTAATGGGATCGTACTGTCTGTGTTTATTCTCAGGTCCTGGCCCATTTCATCTATATTTAGCAGAAGGTGTAAAGGTGTGAAGGCTTAAGGTGATTCAAACAGAGAAAAGGCGGTGTCATGAACAGCCCAGCTGTAGGAAAAGCTTCAAACAAAAATTGTACCTTAGTAGAGCCAGCATAAAGGAAATATCAAACATGAAGGCACTGAAAAGCGGGCCTTATATATACTATTCCCACTGATTTCTTGCTTCCTTTTTAAATACCCAATGTCTTCCTTAAATGCAGATGGAAAACAGAAGGGAGGACACAGAACATTTTCAATTTAACTTGAAAGCCCAAAGCACTGAAAACCCCATAAGAAAGGGATTTTCTGGTATTTGCAGTTTAGGCCAACAATTTGAGTTGGTGTCAATGAGGCCATCTATATAAGGACTTTCTTGGGCTTCCAGACTTTTTTACCTTCTGCATATCAGCTTCCAAATGATTCCAGCACTTAGTGGATGTTCAAGAAGACAAAGAAGGCTGCTTAACCAAAAGATCCACTTCATCATCCAGCTCTCCTCCCAGTGAAAACAAAACAACATTCAGAAACACTTCCACTGGAGAGAGACCAAGTCCTGGAAAGCAGTGTTGAAATAATTACATGGCCAAGTGTCTAACCATTTTTGTGGATATTTTTTCTCTGTTGCTGGACTGCTTTGAATGACTTTAACACAAGAGCAGGGTCACAAGTTGTCCGCTGTGTTCCCGTTCAGCTTTTTTCCTCAGAATTTTAAAACCTATTAGGTTCCAATATCACATAAAAAATTCTTCAGAAAGGTGTTTAGGTAAGTTTAAAATTATATTTGGCAACTGTTAGACCAGATTGCTTGTTGAGGTCATCTGATATTTAAAAACTAAATGAAAACAGGAAGCTGCTTTATTATTTTAACTGTACATCTCAAAACTGATTACTAAGCATCCACATACCATAAGAGCTGTACAAGGTGTACATCTTTATTAGTAATGTGTCAGCAATCTTGTAGGGAAATACAAGAGGAGAACAAATCAGAATCACTGCTAGTACAGTAAGAGCCTTTGAAGATTCTCCTAACTTCAAGCAACAGAGGCAAGAAAAATCTTAATTAATAATCAATAAAATAATCACATAAAGTAACCTGTTACATTGAGGTACATTGCAGGTCTGTTATTACTTGATGGTTCTATTTGTGTATGAAATGCAGTGATGATGCTTTTGGACAAAATATTCTCCTATGTAAGAATTTAATCTAGATGTGTATTGTTACGCACCTAAGAAATTTACTGAGAAGGAACAGTTCCTAATTATAGGATATATGCAGAGCCAGAACATTTATCAGTTTTACTTAGAGTATTTTTGCCACTGTGTTTTGCATAGAGAAAGAAAGAAAAGAAACAATAATTTCCTTTTTCTTGCCTTCCTACTGTCATTGCATGAATGGTAGCTATTATATTCTTATTACTGATCTGCACATTAAAAAAAAAAATCGTCAAATATCCATGTACGCTCAAGTAGCCAATTTGAAAATATAATTCATTTGTCTGATTTAATTTTCTAAAATTGCCAACTGACCTTAGTCCTCATTCTGTGCTAACAATCAGTATTTTTTTAATAAACCTGTTTTTAATAAAGTAAGAATTAAGGGGAAGGAGCAGAGGGGAATTGAGAAAATTAACAGTTTAGCTGATCCACTAAATTTTGAAACAAAGAAAAGAAGTGTAGTCCAAGGTATAATAACACTTAGATGCATGCAAGCCAGAGCAGTATTTTGCACCTGAACCATAAAACGACGTACTGAAAACTAACTTCAGTGCCAAGTTACATGCCACGTAACCATTCTGCATTTAATGAAATCGCATGGGATGTAAGTCAGTCCAGAAATCTGACCTTGGTTTTAATTTGAAGCTGACAAAAATTTAACTGCAAAGAAGCACATCTGCTATTTAATACTGTGGTGTACTGTGCATTTATTTAATTATCATAATTATTATAATCATCACCTGGATTCTCTTTTTTTTCCTGAAATTGTTTCATTTGTTGTTTCCAAACCTAAATGTGACAATGATTTCATATTCAACAACACGAGGCAATTCAACATTCTTTGTCTAGAAAGTCTCTTTAGCAAGAAAGACAGACCATAAAATTACCAGACAGCATCTAGATACCAGCAACCTCAAGAGGTTACACTGTGCTCCATATGAAATCCTAAGTGCAACAGAGTTGACAGAGGCAATCAAATATTCAGGTGGCTTCAGAATGAAAGCTTTATCTGAACATTGCCTTTAATGTTCATTTTTCACTTTAGGGAAATGGGAAGTGGAGTTACTTACTGCTTGCTTTCAACGTGAAAATTTGTCCACTGCAAGGACTGCAATTTTGCAAAATTCATTACTCTGTTATTTTAACATGAACAGAGCAGCAGTCACACAGACTCAATATATGACGGTAGCTACTGTGACACATGAAAGTGATCTACCACATTTTCCCTGTAAAGTTTTCTCAAATAATTCCAACAGCAACAGAATCACAGAATCACAGAATCACAGAATCACAGAATCTTAGTGGTTGGAAGGAACCTTTGAGATCATCGAGTCCAACCACATTAAAAAACAAACAAACAAACAAAACGCCACAAAAACAACCAACCAAACAAAAAACAACAACAAAAAAAAGAAGAGGGTGACAAGACAAGCATATGTGTAATATGTCTTATTGTCCGGGAATTTTTAGTTCACTCGTAGTCTAGCGGACATGCTCCCAAAGTTCTCCACGCTTCCACACCATCTGCTGTGATAATATCTACTCTGATGATTTGCTTTTAAAGCTAATGAAGGCAATTCAGGCTGCAAGACCATCTATTAAATACTTCTATAGTGCATAGCTTGCATGCTCAGTGCACACCACCTTGAGCTTGGTACTGATATAACAAACATATGCAGCATCTCCAGAAAGGCACCTTTAACAATGAGCTCATCACAAAGCACTTACATTGTAGCCAAAAGAGTGCTTCTCCTTCCATCTCTTGTAGTGATGCCTCTGTGTCAACATGCTGTGAGTCTGGGATGTGTAAGGTTCCGGAAGACTGAAGAGAAAGATTACAAACAATATAACAGTGCTGTGCACTCTTCACCTTTCACCACTGTGGCCTGGACCCAGAAAAGGCTCTCCTCTGTAATGTACCCAAAGATATCTGAGCTACTGGAGAGCATCAACTTTGAGTTCATACCTGTCACATACCACTTACACAGCCTACTGATGAGACCAAACGTGCAAGTCTAATAGTTCTTTGGAGGCCCATTTTAAACACTGTCGTCTGGTGAGGGAGTGATGAATATAACTCCTTGGCATGACAGATTCCATGAGTAAATCTTAGTTATGCCAATATGGGCAAAGTCTTCCTCGCTCACTTCCTCAAAGCAGGATGACTGGTAACACCCATGCCTCTGCCAGATCCTTGTCTCTTTTGAATACCTCCCCTTCCTCTTTTAATCAACTCTCCTTCTTCATCACCAGTCCAGCCCCTCTCTCTTTTGACAAAACTGCAGGCAATAGAAGAGTCACCAGCTGGGAGAGTAGACGTCTCTGAAGTCAAGTGGGATCCCAACCTGCCAGCTCCTAGCTTCCAGCTAAAAGAGCTAGACATTACAGACATCATTTCAATATGACTAGCTAGAAAATGGACTAGTTGGGAGAGCTGCTCTGGAAGCTGTAACACAATAGAGTTTACCCAGCTAGTGAGAACTTCGGCACTTGACACCAGTTCTACCACCCAATGTGACAGGAGTAATCTTGCTTTTGAGAAAGCACCATCTTTCCTGCTCTAGGAAGAGAGGGTAGGAGCAGCCATACAAACACACTGTGTTTACTTCTAGATCATATCTTTATTTTGCTTTGTATAGTAAGAATAATAATGTCTCCATTATAGAACCATCTTTTCTCTCCTGTCTCTCTTCTCCATCTGGTGGCCTAGTCTGACCCCTCACGCTGTTTCTGGGACAATGGCCAATCTAACAGCAGCAGCCCTGAAAAGAGTCCTAAGAAGTAGCTTGCCTAACAGTATCCTCTTTTCACTCAATTTCAGCTTTTTTAGATGTAACAAAATGGCAACTAAGGAGGGCTGTTGTCACTGGAGAATAAGGTGTATCCAGCTCCTCAGTAGCACTTTTTTTTTGCCACAAGGCACTGCTCCACCATCCAGTAGGCTGAAGTTCCTGTAGCAAACCCAGATGGCACTTGGAAGTAAACGCTAGATTCAAAGCTCAGGCTTGCTGCCCACTCTCCACCAGAATGCACTACACGCTAGTTTTATTGCAGAGTAGCTAGCCTGCTACTAGTCTCCCAAAATCTGCCAACTATCATAACAGGTTTCCTCAGGAAAGCTCTTAGCTATCTCTTGCCCAGTTTGGGATGTCTGTTCCTAGACACAATCTGAAAACATGTCCAGAGTGCCACAGCAGGATTGGTGCCAGGCTGGTCTTTCACAGGGTGTTCTCTATATGGCTGTAACTGGGGATGATTCACTTGGTCCTCAGAGCTGGCCTTTCTCCTTTCCTCCCACTCTACATTGCAGAAGTAGAAACCGATACTTGTGAAGAATTTACCTCATCACATGTGACTTGTTGCCAATTACTGCAAGCACATTTGAGAGTTTCATTTCACAAGCCATTACACAAACTAACCCTGTAGACTTCGAACAGCCCTAGTGGCAAGCCACTACTCCCCTCTGCATGCATGACATTAAATGAGAGCAGTGCCTGCTAGAACCAGAGGAAAGAAACTCACCGACCACTGAATATTCATCAGGGACCGTACAGTAGCCCATAGATGTAGGCAATGCCTCCCAGAGTGTAAGTCCATAGCAATTTTGACCAATTAAGACTGAACTAGAGCATGCATAGTGGCAACTGCGCAAAGCTTGGGTGACTGTTTTATTCTGTCTCCACAGTAGGGGTGCTTGGCAAAAGAAACAATTAAAGAGTAATGAGATAGCTTTGGGAAATAGGCAATATGAATTGCTGTCAGTTTCCCAAACTCTTCCTCCTTCTTTACTAAAGATTAGCACTTCTTATTGCCTGCATGGAAACTGTAATCTGAAATTTAGTCATTTTGACAGGGAAAATAATGCTGAAAGAAACATGACGAGACAAGAATCTCATAATTTCAATATTGTGTATAATATTGCAATACTTCTGTTCACGTTCCTCAGATTGTTTTATTTCATCTGAGTCACCTATATGGCAAGTACTTCAAGTAACCTTGACTACCAATAAATATCCATGTAGAAAGTGACAACTGCTTGAAAGAAGAGAAACAAAGTACAAACAGAAGTGGAAAAAATATTAATCCCACTGTGTGAAACTATGTGCATCAAAAAAATTTTCCAATGAGCAGACATTGATCAGTAGTTTTGACACTGACTTGCATCAGTTGACAAGCAGTTAATGGCTTACATACACATAGAATCTCAGAATCACAGACTGGTTAAGGTTGGACGGCAACTCTGGAGTTCATCTAGTCCAACCCACCTGCCCAAGCAGAGCCACTTACAGCTGGTTCCGCAGGAGCATGTCCAGATGGCTCCCAAGTACCTCCAACCATGGAGACTGTAAAGCCTCCCTGAGCAACTTGTGCCAGCGCTTAGTCACCCTCACAGCAAAACAGAGATCACAGGATCTCTTGGAAAGCATTCTTGGAACTAGGCAGGCTGAGGGCACACCTGTGTCATGAAATATATATTTATATGTGCACGCACATGTATGTGCATGTTCGTGTGCATGTGTACGCGCAGCCCTGTTTGTGGAGTTTCTGGCTGGAGCCCAGGGACAGAGTCTGGGGAATCAGTGAGTGCTTGCAGGTACTTTCTTCTGAAATGTTTGTTTTTCTTTCTCACTGGTTTCAAACAAGCTCAGCATATCAGTGAAACAAGAGGTAAACATAGAGCTGTCTCAGATTACATCTGTTCCCCGGGCCATCTCCAAAGCAAACATCGGTCTCCCAATGAAAAATACAACTATTACCCATTATTGGACATATCCAGTCACTGCCTGACCACCGAGTTGCACAGTTAATGAATCTGCTCATTTCTAATAAAAATAAACCAGACAAAGGAAGTGGTAAGCTAAAGCTGAACTTGAAGAGAAGAAGAAAAGGGATTTAATAAAAAATACTCAAGGTTGACATTTCCTTTTTATTTGAAACATGTCTTTCTCGGGAATGACATGATCACATAGATACTATTAGTAAAGCCACACACTGGCGCCAGATTTTAAGATCTTTACCCATATGACTTAATTTGGGAAGCAGTAAAATCCAGAAGGGAAATTCCTCCGGCTCTGTTATTTCACAGTTCAAGCTTCAAATTAAAGTATTTCAAAACAGAGCATAAAAGTAAATCAGTCAAAATGAACCAAGCTACTCCTTATAGCACTAGCAGAAACAATATTTTTAAGATTGTATCTATATTCCCCAGTCCCCTTCCTGTCTATTCAAGTTATTTAGGAATCAAGTCAGTTTATATAAAGCAGTGATCAAGAAAAGCTCCAGCAGAAATAATCTGCAAACCACAGTTTTTTAAAGAGAAATTGTACAGGATACATCATAAATTTTTTTAAAAGGATAAGTCTGCTCACACACAGAAGATTTCCTCCAAACTGAAACATTTGTTCTTAATACTGGATCAAATTTTCCATTAACCATAAGTTCAGGTATTTTAAACTTCAAATAATTTAGTTAAGGTACACTTAAAATCTACAAACTTATTTCCAAGTGAAAGTGTGAATCAAGATCTCTGCTTCCGAATTTTTTGCTAGAATTCCCTAAAACTCTCAGTGACATTGATCTTTCTTTTCTTGTGAATTTTGGTTATGTAAACCTATTTTTTAGCAAGAACACCTCCAACAAGAAAAAAAAATAATTTCCTGAGAGAGACTTCCCTCTCTTGCAAGAGGCATTGTGAAACTACAGAGGCATTATGCTTTCATTGCATTTTTCTCCAAAGGAAAACCCCACATACTTTCAGTTTAAATATTATTTTGGATTGATGTAAGGAAAACAGGATGGGACCAGTACAAAAGAAAAACAGATTCTAATTTCACTATTTATTCTGAAGCTTTTGATTTGTGTTCTTCAGCAATGACCTTAATGTCATGTGTATGAATTTACCAAATGCAATCAAAACCATGAACTGAGTTTCCACGTCACAGAAACTGGAATGTTCTGTGCTGAGGGTCTGGCTTCATATCGTGAAAACCCTCTAAGAACTTTGAGAAGAAACTAATGCAGTGTTTTTTCTCCAAGTTCTGGAATTAATTCAGGATTAAAAAATTTCACAATTTAAGTCTTTAATAGAAAAAAAAAGTTTTAGCTGAAGCAAAACCTCTTAGACATAAGGCAGTGATTATTGGCTAAGTTATCAGTTATCAAGGTGACAATCCTTTCTTCTCAGCTGCCCTAACTGCTAGCTTGGCAAGCAGACGACTGAACCCACTACTGGAATGCTGGCAATCAAAACTAGTTTTCACTGCTTAAAGAGAGCTGTTCTTACAGCTGAAAAAATGTTTCATGTCAGCTCATTACAATACTGGTAATACAGAAAAAGGATGTGATTTGGAGATGATTGACCTTACGAATGTCTTTTCTTCTGTCACTCGTTGGTCTGGTCAGCCCTGAAAAATTAAATAAGCAGAGTTACCAGAATAGCCTTGTGTGTCCATTAATCTCTCAACGTGTGAATGAACAAACATTCCCCTTGTAATTTCCCTATTTGGGCAATATGAAATCCTAGGGCCTTCTTTTTCTATCTGAGCAAGGTGTGACTGGACTAAAAGTCTTTTCCAGAGGAAATTAAGATACTCAGCTTTTCTTCTTCATTTCTCTCTTCTGATGTGCATATCCAGAGAAGCACAGATAACTTCTTGTTTTATTCCTAAAACAGTCTGAGAATTTATGGATATTCCAGTCCTTGTTTCACTTCTTTTTCAGCTCTCTGGCTGCCAGCGGTAGAACTTAATCCAATTTAAAGAAGCTTGGGGGAAAGGAAGTACCCCTTTTTCTATGGGTAAAATTCACCTTGTAATTTTAACCTTGTAAAGAAAAGACAAGACACAAAAGCACTGTACTCACAGAGAAGAGTCCACACAGACAGACTGAAGCACAGGACTAGTTTTGTCTCCATCAGGCGCATGATTCTGTTCTTGAAAGTAAGCTTCTTGCAGTCTAACAAGCAACCTGCTGCAAGCATTAGAGAAAAATTACAGAAATGTATATTTTTTCAAAAAGGCACATGGAGCCGGAATAAACCCTGTAAGTAACTAAGGAATAATAAGTAAGACAGGAATAAGTCCTGTCAGGAGTAAGATAGGACAACACAAGCAGAAACAGGACTGTTTTTCCTGACTCTGGCACTCACGTGCTGTATGACATTCATGAAGTCCCTCTGGGGGCAGGTTCATATCTATGTGCATTGTGAACATTTGGGATATTGGGCCACAAGCAGAATCATCATTTCCCTAAGCAACAAAGGCAAATGTGTCAAAGAAATATGGTTTAGGGCTTCTTGCATAGGCCAAGGCTCACCTTGGTGGAGCACACCATCCTGTTGCAGGAACAAAGGCTGCTTTCCCTGGGCATGGAGGGACGGAGATGCCCAGGACAGATACACCCAAGGCAGTATGCTGAGAGCTGCTCACATACCCTAGAGAAGCTTCAGGACAAGCAGGTGGACTTCAGCATCAGAGAGCAACTGCTGTATCTCAGAAGCTCTGGTTTTAGGGAGCTGCTGGGTCTTTATACTAGACCAGTGTGCCAAAATTGAAACAAGATGGCCATAGGCCTCCATCCCTGCTTCTATCCTGCCCTTTCTGTCCCTTCAAAATCCCTGTTATATTGTGCCTTGTTCTGTGGATCCTGGCATGTTTTCATGTATTCATAAAAAACAAGCCATAGATGACAAAGTAAGGTGATGCTATTGCTTACCTGTTACCATTTCATGCAGCAAATATCTTTCTTCCTACATCTGAGACCTTCCACCAGAAGTACAAAAGCAGAAAGCGAAGCAAAACCTGTTGGTGTTTACAAAAATAAAACAGAATTATTTTGTTCTGGAGCAGATATTATGTGGCATAGAGTAATTTAGTGCACACTCAATACCTGGATATGATCACTCTATTATACCCAGGTCATTAGTTTCTCTGCCCCACAAAAAGATCTGATCATGGTACCAACAATTTCTCAGACAGGAGAAGCAGAGCCAATGCCTGGGAAACAGATTTTATTTCTTCATCTCCCTTCAAACTATCGTCTGTGTTACCATATTTGTGTAAAGGTAACATATGTTCTTCTTCTTCTCCCTCGCTTTGTAGACTTTCCATCAATTCCATTTCATCTTCTCGTAAGCACTAGCTTTAAAAATATGAGCCAGACATTGACTGTCCTGGCTTCTTTGATTTCAGTGGAATCATCACAAGGAGGTTGAGCCCAAGGTTCTGTTTATACAGAATCAGCAACAGCAAAGTATATTGTAGTTTCATATCACTCTAACTCCCTCTTTGTCTTGTTATCCACTTCAGCAAATTAACATATAAAACACATAAATGATTGGCAAAAATTAACTGTACATTTCTACTTTAACTGAACAATTTACATGGCATTACAGGGGGGAAAAGATTAGTTTTTCAAGTTATAAACAAGCATTATTTTGCAATCTTTGGCCTGTAACTGGAAGATAATAGTTTTAATTTGCATTCAAATAAAGTAAATCTCTCAGTGTAAAAGACTTTTTATAGTTCCCATAAACCAGAAACAGATTAAAGTGTAGACAGTGTAAGGAGGACAGGAGGATAAATCAACCAGACAAACAAGATGATCAAAAAAAAAAGGAATAATAATCCTTTCTAAATGTTCACTTAGCTTCACAAATCCTATGCACTAGACAAAAACGTCTATGATCTCTCCAGGTTTCTGTCATTAAAGTATTGGCTTTAGCTCAGAAAGCAGACCCTTATTTAGGGTTAGCAAGCCTGCAAGTCCTGGAAATACTCTGACTTTCTCATGTTAATTCCAAATCCTTTTATCGGGAGACACTGCCAGTCTACCAGGAAGGCCTGGTAGGAAGACCATCAGCTCCTTAGTCCAAGCTTTTTTAAAAATATGCCAGTGTTGTACCTTTACTGTGACAAATGCAACATGAAACAGAAGGTTTTCTCCTTTTGAAAGTACAACATGCCCATGATTTCCTCTGAAGTCAGAGAGGATTATCAGTGTCCTGAAGCTCTGAAGAGACCTGCTAGTTTTTCCCCCAGGGGGAACACTGAAACAACTATGTGCCGCTCTCAAATTATTTTTGCTTTTCAGTTTGTTACAGTTTAATGTAATGCATGTGAACCGCTCTGAGAACTCAGATCAAGAATGGGATACCCATCTACAGTTAAGTAAACAAAGCATACAAGAAAAATAAGCACAGTCTCATAACATGCTATGTATGAGCCAGACTCCTGAGCTTTGCCCAGTTTCTGTTCAGTGCCCAATGCCACCACTCCACTGAAAAATCGAGCTGTTTTTTCTCTCAGAGCCTGGGATTTAAGGCATTGGCATGGGAGATATGTTTCTGCACCTCCTTGAGGAGCAGTGGGTTACAAAGCCTTTGCATCTGGATAAGTATGTTAATTACAAGGCTGATTTACAAAAGGTTTATTTTACCTGCTGGCTATGCTTTATGAGAGCTATCCCAGCTCAGACCTTTGAAAGAAACTCTTTTAGGTCGCTGCCCTCAGGAAAGGGCGCCAGTTGGTGGATCCTGTAGAAGTGAGACCGACAACTCAGCTCTGAGAAGTGACGGAAGTTAAAACTAATCCTTCACGGAGAATTTTGTCCTGGTTAGCTACAGTTCTCCCTCACTTTGCTTTTCTTCTGCCCTTTGGAGGAACCCCTCTTTTCCCAAGAACTATAGAGACAGTAGGGATTTGGACTCCACTTGGAGCAGCTGCTGCCCAAAAGTTTAACGCTGGACCTAGCACTAGCTGGGTTTAGCATTCGATTAGGTGCAAATAATTGATGTCTTTCAGGTTTAAGAATAAGGGAACTGAAAGTCTTAAATTGACAATTAATTTGAGAATGCTACTTAGGATTAAATTATGCTACGGTGCCACAAGCCTTGAAACTACGGACAACTCCATGAAGCCCCATTCTATTTATCAGCATAAATGTATATACCTAATTAGGAAATAATTTACAAAAATGCAGTTATTGATTAAGCCTCATGTGTGTATGTTCAAAGGTATACACTTTCTTGTAAAGACTGTAATTTCACTACACTGCAAGGTGAAGTGGTGGAATTGATCTGCCCCAATGGAGCTAGGAATTTGGGAGGAACAGCACTTGTATGGCTGAGGTCTTCTACCAACAGAAATATGATCCAGTGCTACAATTTCTGAGTGAAATGGTGTAAGGATGTGTCTCAGTGTACTTTGTTTGGCTTCCTCTCTTAGCTGAACAGTCTTTTTTTTTTTTTTTAAAATACATATATACGGTGAAAGAGAAGACTAATAAAAATTTTTTGAGAGATCCAAAACACTTTTTACCCCAAAGGCATATACGCCTGTCTCTTGTTGTAATCAAGGACTGAATGTGGCCTCAAACAGCAGTGTCATCACCTGTGACAACAAAGACAGAGGAAAGGCTGTTCCTTCCGTACTGCATATATAACACAATGAACAAAAAAGTAGCAGTTGTTTTTTTTGTGACAGAAGATCATGTTTAGACTGGGTTAGAAGCCTTTCTGAAGCAAAAATTAGAGAGCTTAATGTGTAGTTCTTAAAAACTGATTCCATAAGAAACTTTAAGTCTTTTGATTAAAAGGAGAGGCTTGGTGGTTTTGTGGTATTTTGATCAATTGTAAGCCAATAAAAGGCAGAAGCTTCATGAAGGCTTAAAAGTCAAAAATAGTGTTCTGTCCTATCACTACTTGAAAAATTACTTTCTTTAGAAAAAAGTATTTAAGAACAGTTATAGCAGTATTTAGCATGGTATCATTTGGACTCAGTTATGAAAATAGTGTATTTTTGCTCCAGGGATATGTCTGTCTGTCTCTCTCTCTCTCTCTCTATATATATATATATATATGCATAAGCATACTTAAGATGCATTTAGAATATGCTGCTTTTAAGAAACGAGAATAATTGCCAAATTCTTCCTATTTCTGGAAGATTCTGTATTTGAGGACTATATACTCAACTAACAAGATAAAATTTTTTTGTCTCTGTGATTTTACCAGTAACAGCTTCACTGACTTTAGTAGAAAGTAGAAATTTTGAAAATGGAAACAACAGCCAAAGTGACTGAACTTCCAGAGCTCCTAGTCTTCCTCTGTATGCTTACTACTAAGGGCAATGTTGCTATTCACATACTTCAAGTTAACTTCTTTGCTGGTGAAGACTAAAAGCACATCTTGGTTCCCTGTAAGAAACTGTGCCCAAATTTCATACAGAAAGTAAGTCCTTTTCTTTCTACAACTACGATGCAAGAAATCATGTAAAAAAAAATAAAGGCAAGATTAGTACTTTGAAGCAAAGAACAGATGGTGGGCTGGCAAAAAAGAGAAGCAGACTTGGGAAAGAGAGAAAGTATCTTGGGGTGACCCAGAGGACCATTCCTCTACTTAAGGCATAAAACCACTTTGAACATCACACTCAGTAATGTCCCCATGCATACAGAAGCAAATGAACAAACCAAACTGGAAACAAAATAAGCAACTCTTCAGCCTCCTAATTTAGCTATGACTAAAGTTATTCTTACATTCTGAACAAATGCATTATTGGATTTCTCTCTCGGTAGATAAGGTGCTTCTCTGCAGCAGAGGGCACAATAATAGGTGGCATGATACAGCTCACTGAGATTGCAAGCATAAATGTGTCTTGTTTGAAGGAAAAATAAAACCTTTCCTTATAGAAGTGGAAAATCTAATCCTGTAAATGTAGCTTTAAGGCTGGTGCCTGTTACACTTTATTAAAAATGTAAGAATGAAATACAATCAAAAAACCCAATTTACTTTTAAAAATGTTAGAGCAATGCAAAATTGACTATTACTTACGTTTCTAGATACAAGGCAATAAAGTTTTAAGGCCCCATCTGTCATTGCACCTGAGTGGCCTTCACAGTGTGTATGCACAATGGCAGAGGGCTAAATTCAGCACTAACATAAGTGGGTGCAACTGCAGTGAACTGTTTATCTGATGCCAGAGGTGAACTCAACCTGCAGTGTTCACAAGGAAAGATTTTATAAAACACAATAGAATCTGCTGATATGAGTCCCTTGAAAATTGTTTAATGACTGGAAATCTTTGAGGGAACAAAACAGATGAAGTTCCTCAGTGGCCTTTTACAAGAGGCGCTCCACTAATGAACATCTGGAGTTCTTGCTGCTCTCTTATTTTTATACCGTCTAATCCGTATTGCATTAGACCTTTATGTGTTCATGATAAACTGGCAGCAAAGGCTGCCTTAAATAGAATGAGAGGATGAAGACAATTTTTCCATTAACACTACATTTCCCTTTGGAGCCTGAGGTACATTATTGGTTTGTTCCAAGAGCAGAACGTAAACTGCCTCCTATTTGTGAAACATTATTATTATAGCATCTACCTGGAGAGGTTCCTTGAAACAAAAACCTGAGGACTATTCCTGTACACAAATCAAACTAAGATACCATGTACAAGCACGGGACCACCATAAGCTACATTGAAAAAACTCATTCACATAAATTACTTGGTTTGAGGTGCACAGTTCCCACTGATTTGTCAATCAACTCCTAAAAGCAGTGCTATTGCAGTGCAGTCTTTCTGCAGGGATGAGGTATGAGAGAGTAACCACCTCGTTTTGTACAATTTGGGAGAAGGTGGTGACCACAAGTTACATTCTAAGCTACTTACAGTGGCTGAACCACACACGGTTTTGGCTGTTACAGTCTCACGGCAGTTTAACAGAGGTGACTGCTTGTTCGGTCAGAGCTCCAACTTTAAATATTTCTATTCAATTTATTTATTAATGTCATCTTGCAAACATGGCCTGATTGCTAGGTCATTCCTCCAAAACACCAGAGCAACACCTACAAAAATTGTTCTAAAACCATGCTCCACTTCCCTGCTGCAAGTCCCCAAAGTCTCCCAGAGAGAAGGCAGCAGCTGCTGCCCTCCCTCACACACCCTCAGAGTCCTTTTCTTCTATTTCTTCATCAGCAACTCACCCACAGCAATCTGGCGACGCTTACCTCTTTCTGAATCACTGTTTATGCTCTTCCTTTCCAGCAATTATGCTATAAATAAAAATCCATTCAAATTCTCATTAATAAGAAAATAAAGTGCTCGTAAACCTGGTGACACCAGCCTGAACATTTTGTTTGCAAGCATGTTACTGAAAAATTTTATGTGCCACTTTCAGCCAAGCCTGTTAAAGCTCTCTGCTCATTATTTTCTGTAGTTTTAGTTCATCAGTATTGCTCCAAAAACTGTACTCCTAAATGACTTCCAATCTCATTCATTTGTTTGAGATTTTCTCTTTTCCCTTCAGCCTTCCCTTCATGAGTTTCTCCATAGGTTTTTAAACCTGTGCTTTTGAAGCTCATCATGATACCTGTGTGTTGCAGTCCTACTTCCTACATCCTTCCTACTTCTCTGACATCCCAGGTCCAGCTTTCAGAATGGCATAAGTGCCACTGAATGTCACAGACCTGTGCTCCTTCACTCCTGCCAAGAGCCCCCAGGCTTTGATATTTCATTATGGATATGTCCATGGTTTTTAATAATAAGACTTTTTAAGTTTCAGTAAGGGCCTAAGAAAAGTCTTCCTAACTTTCCAAAATTATTTTTCTTTCCTTTTTATTTTTTCCCCTCATCTTTTATAATTTGGCAGGCTGGAATTGTTGTGAGTGCTCTACTCTGAAGCACTGAGGCAGAAAAACTTGCTCTGTATGGGGTAATGCTGTGCTGGGCTTCAGCTCAGAGCCTAAGCTCTGATGGTAAGGAAGAGAGCACATTAGTAGTGTATCTCCCTGCTCCTGCTTTTCTTTTTGGCAAGAACTGCTACTCTGAGCCAGCAGGTGTTTAATGCTATTAAATTTATGGGTAGTGAAAGCTGTTGAATTTTAAAACATCTGGGTAACATAAATTATCAGAACTTTTTTCCAGTATAAGGCTGAAAAATCTGCAGGTTTTGAAATCTGCAGAAAAGCATTAGCAGCATTGGCAAAAATGTACTTATTTTTGAACATTTGACCACATGACTCTGGGATCCCACAAATATCCTCATGTTCCGTGCCGACAGTGTGTGAGCCAGGAAACACAAGGAAGGCAGTCAGCGGTCAAATCGGACTAACATTCAGTTTTTGGTGGGTTCCAGATGGGTCACCTAGTATGCCAGAAAGCATCAAAAGCCATTGCTCTTTCTCCCATTGTGTGCAATCTCATAGATCTCATTCCACGAGGTTTCATCCATGCTTTTTTCCTCACATAGGTCTGGCTTCTCTTAGCCATAGTATCTCATGGAAATTGTAATGGGGAGAAGGGGCAAGAAAGGGGGAAGAAAATCACAAGGTGGAAAAGTTCATTGACTCCCATGCTGTCAAAGAGCTACTGAACAGAGTGAGGAGGTTACACAAAGCATTCAAAATGCTTTGAAGTGTTTTATTTGCTTCACAGCCAACAGTTTTTAGTTGAGTAGAAGTAGTGTGAGTTTCTGAGACACCAATCTGTGGCCCAACAGGAGCGGGCAGGAAAAGTAGGTACTGGAAGATGACCTGCAGAGGTTTTTCATCTTGAAGGCTCCAACCCTAATTTAAATACCTTAAGGCTTCTGAAACATCACCTTACACATGTAGGTTTAAAAAATCTCTAAGCTGCTCTATTCCAAGTTTAGTGTGAGAAGGAGGCACAAATTCATCATGAACTTGTAGGCTGCCTGGTATAAGCCATAGAACTATCACTATTTTCCCAGCTCTCAGAGGTTGGCTTCACTGAGGGTAGGCAGCCTTCAGGCTGCAAACATACAGACATGACTTGATAAATTCTACTGGAGCAGAAGCAAGTATCACTGGCTGAGCTGCTCCCATCAGGCTCAGCACATGGTACACACAGAGTAGGAGACAATGAATTTGCATCCATGTGAACAAGACAGACATGCCAACAAGCAACACAAGTGATGAAACGTGAGATATGTGTCCAAGCTACAAATGTAACTCTCCTGGCTTGGCTCTTGGTGCTGTGCTTTCTTCCCTAGGATACTCTTCTGCCAGCTCTTTCCGTTGTGACCCTTATTTTCACTATCATTTTTTTAATCCCCTCTATCAAGATTTGCTCAAGCTCTGAAATGCCCAGCTCTATGAGGAAGTTCAAGCCTATAAATTTGATACACAGAAGAAATAATGCAGTGATTTGTTAACAGCTATAATCATCAATGCATGAGAAATAGAAACCAAGGAAAGAAAGTGTTTCTCATAAATGCTTTTTTCTTTTAACAGCAGTTATTTTAAGCTTTGTCACAGAAATGTGGCTCGTATAAACTAAAGATACATTTCTATCATGGGTGTTCAGTGTTGTCTGATCTATGTTAGCAGTAACACAGGGAGATAAGGTAGAGGGAATGCATACTTATCCTATAGCACAAGGTAATATGCATTAGGTGAACATTTCAATTAAAAGTACATACCATGTGACCCTCCAGGAGGCCCACAAAGATGTTCAGAGGGTTGGAGCACCTCTCCTACAAAGACAAGCTGAGAGAGTTGGGGTTGTTCAGCCTGGAGAAGAGAAGGCTCCAGGGAGACCTTATAGTGACCTTCCAGTACCTAAAGGGGGCCTACAGGAGAGATGGGGAGGGACTCTATCAGGGAGTGCAGTGATAGGATGAGGGGTACCAGTTTTAAATTGAAAGAGGATAGATTTAGATTAGATATTAGGAGGAAATTCTTTAGTGTGAGGGTGGTGAGGCACTGGAACAGATTGCGCAGAGAAGTTGTGGATGCCCCATCCCTGGAAATGTTCAAGACCAGGCTGGATGGGGCGTTGAGGAACCTGGTCGAGTGGGAGGTGTCCCTGCCCAATGGCAGGGGGGTTGGAAATACATGATCTTTAAGGTCCTTTCCAACTCTAACCATTCTATGATTCTGTGGAATAAAAATGTGATCTCTAGCTTTATGGTAAGCTGCATTTGTTTAGGAAAACATCAATGTTTGGGATAATATCACCAACTTCGGACAAGGAGTGGGCTGAAAGACAGCCTAGGTGCATTATGTCCTGACCACCTTCAGTCACATTACTGCTCTAATTTCTTTTTCCCATGACAGAGCAAAAAAACTATAGATAAGCCTGGTATTTCCAGGTTACTTTGGTTTGAATGCCAGTTAATAGACCTGAGCATTTCCCTTCTGTGTCTTTGCAAATTTCAGCTGAACGCTTTCCCCACATGCCCATGCTTTCCTTAATGAAGCTGCCGTTCTGCCTACCCTGCTGCAGCTGTATAACATCTGGGTGGGAAGATCCTTTGCCCCCAAGACTCCCCAGAGCACATTGTGGTTACTCGAGTGGTGCACAGGGAGTATGATTTGGCTCTCTACATTTCCTGTTGTGAAATTCTAACTTAGTCTGATTGTAGTTTGTTTTTATATGACTGCCAAGTTATTGGAAGTCCTCTTTCTCCTACCCTCGCCGTCCCTGGATATCGCATACACACAAATTATTAGACTTATTATTTCAAACCATTAAAACACATGCTTTGTAATAAAAAAATATCTCCTCTTTCCGCAGAGTGCTGTGGAAATTCTAAAGATCTACCTTCATATGCTATCAAAATCCCAATTACGTAAATTTTTACTTTTCCAATTTAAAATTCCTTTTAACCAAAAGCAAAACAAACACAGGCAGTTACCACTGGCACATATCCTTAACGTTTTTCAGCAGGTTTTTTACCAGCCATTCCCTTGAGCTATATTTCAAAACCACAGCTTATTTTTCCTCCTGCACAAGAGAAAAGATTCTGTATGTCATTTTCATGACTACTCAAGGAGATCTATCATCATTTTTTTCTAACCAACTACTTCCCTTCATTCATCTCCAAATCTCTCTCTATTGTTATGTACTGTAATATAGAATAAAATCCTACACAATAAAGTGGTTACCTCATCTAAAAATCAGTTTTCTTCGTTAACTAGTGATTTTCCACTACTTTCAGTGTTTGAATAATATCTTAAGAGTTTAAGGCTCTTAATGCAGCATTCTATTTATTGAATATCAAACACTCCCAAATTAAAGAACAAACTAGAAAAATATTAGGCAGCACACCACAAACTCACATTCTTTTACAATTCTTTCCCCTCCAAATTTCACAAATTATTTTGCAATACTAAAATTTGGTGAACACACTTTTGCTAGAAAATTGTGCTAGCAACACATTATTTAAGATGGTAGACTGTGTCAGAGTAGGCTCTGTCTTTGCAGGGATAGTTTAGAGTCAGGACGCTTTGAAAAGGTGAGAGAAAAACCCACTTCAGCCTCCAAAGACACTAGCATAGTACCAGCATCCCAGAAGTGGGGCTGAAAACACTAATTTGTTTTCAAGGACCTTTTTGGTACAGCAAGATTTAGCAGTTGGGCTCGAGGGTTAATCTTAAATCAGCTCTTTAATCAGAGGACGGCACAGCTGGGAAACTGAGGCACAGATGCACAGGACACTAGAATAGATGCCATTCAACCCTATCACAGAGACAATTAAAGAGTAGGGAATTTAGGAATCTAATAACCCATATTGGAATTTAGCCAAGATGCTGAAGCAGATGCACAAAGCTGTTGCAAGGATGCTTTGTGCATTCTTTATCATTTTAATATCTTATGTTATACCATATGCTCCCACATTTCAATCATTGCAATATAAGCCAGAAAAGAGGTAAAAGAAAATGTTGACAAAACATTTATAGAGATTGAATTCCCTAAGGATCTTTTGGGTCTGGGATTTTACAGGCATTCCATTTTCAAAATGCTGCTAGACTTAAATAATCCTGGGGAAATATCCCTTTCTCCGGTGGACAGTTGGAAACACATAGACTGTGCCCAGTGATGGAGGAAAATCCACAGACCAGAGAAAAACAGGAGAAAAAAAAAAAAAAAAAAAACAAAATCTCATGAGAAGGCTTGTGGCAAGAAAGAGAAATATTCAGAGCAGGGAACACCAGGCCAGGAAAGAGCCTGGCCAGAAGCAGCCAGGAGAGCTACCACACAGCTGCTTCCTATCCTGCCCCCTCTCGTAGTTCTTTGTCCTTTAGCTGACTCTGGCTCTGTCTGCTCTGCAGGCTTCCTGCTCTTTGTAGATTTGAACAATTCTTTGTTATTTGTTTATATGCTTTTGGCTGTTTGCTTTGCAAAATGACTTTTAGTATCCCCACATTTCTGTCTCATATTTACCTGCCATTAATTATAATCCTCTTCATAAGCTGAGTTCTCTCTTCCTGAACAGAGACATGTTCAGCGTTTCCAGAATTTTGCCTTTACCTATACCTATTAATTTGCAAACGTGCTCTTTGAGTTTCTTTTTTTTTTTTTTTCCTAGGGGTAGTCATTTATTACACATTTTATGGGATGTTTAAGTAGCCCCCCCTGCTGAGCTGCAACACTTTAATTTCCTCACTTTTCACCTTAACATCTTTTTTACTAGCTTCCTCATTTTTAAGCCTTCAATTTAGTGCTCAATTTAGCATCAGTATACTAGTTCTCAGTACAATTCATCCTCTGAGGACACTACTCGGAATTATATTATTACTTAAGTACATCCACATTAATGTCACATTTGTGTGCCCGCATCACAACGCAGAGATACATGAGCTTGCCAGCCAGCTCAGGCCAAACTACTGCTGATGGGGCTTGCGCAGCCAGCACTGAATACAAAATTTGCTCTGAGTTTAAAGGGGTCACTGGGAGCTTTGCCCCCAAACCTGTGTGTCCAGCTATGCAGTTTTACACACAATGGATTGGGAGGCTCCCAATGGAGAAAACTTGGCCACCAGTAGTTTCTGGCAGGGTGGTGGTGCTGAAGTTTAGGAGTTTTGTTTTGGTGTTTTTTTGTGTTTTTCTTTTTCAGTTCCATGGCTGCATTTGTGTTCTGTTCTGTTCTCATTTGCACAGTTATAAATCTACAAGAACTCTTAAGAAAGCAAAACCTCATCCCAATTTTTTTCAACCGCAAGGTAAGACAAAAGGAAAGAAGAGGATGAGAAAGGCTTTGCAATCAATACAGTCATACCAAGAAACAGTGTAAAAAAAAATAAAGAGCACCGCACCAAAATTTAGGGATACCAATAGCTCTGACTGAGGGTTTACAACCCATTGCATGTGAACAAAATCTCTCTTGACAGAAAATCCTGACAAAATTTGGTGTCTTCCACAGAAAATGTTGATTTCCTTAAAACCTGATTTTCTGATGGTTTTCAAATGCTTTTTAATTATATATATCTCTCTGTTTTCTTTAGGGCCATAGCCTTCCTTTGTTGGATTTTATGCAGTTCCTCTTATAAGATGATGTAAATCTTTGATGAAATGCCTAGGCGTTATCCTAATTTCAGGTTTAAAGCAACCCCCTGTTTCAGTCTTATGCCTGCATCTCTTACGTTTGCTTTCAGATGAGGTGGACAAGTGGCCTGAGCACTGAAGAATAAATAAAGAAAATGGGGTATGACAGTACTCCCCGTGCTATGGTTTGTTCCTTAGACCATAGTGTCACCCAGCAAAGCTGGTTACTTTATTTTTTGAAGCCAAGACCAGCTAAAAGTTCAGATACGCATTTATCACAACAATGGAAAACACAAATTGGCTTCTTTTCCTTTTCCTTTGTATGAAGTCATTACCAAACATATTGACTTGAAGCCCCAGGGATGTGGAAGCAGCCAGATTTAGAACAGGAATAAAAATACTAGGATTTTTCAGCAATAAAAGAGTGAACTTGAAGCTACAAGGGGGGTGGAGTGGGGGAGAGCAAGCCAAAAGCAGTCATTGAATTGAGATTGATGACTTTGCAGTTGGACATAATGCAGTTATGAAATTAACAGACTTGGAAAATTTTTTTTACTTCAACGAGAACGTTAAAAGATTGTTTTTCTAAGTATGAATAGGGAAGGACCAAACTGCAAGATTAAAAATTCATATTTTCTTCAGTAGGAAAAGGACTAAAGTATAAGTGACAGTGCAGGAGAAGGAAAACAGGCAAAATAACAAGTGTGATCCAGCTTTTTTTTTTTTTTTTTAAATCCCAATGCTGAACAACTTTGAAACATCTTCTAAAGTTCCTTATGTGGAGGAAGTATATCTTAACTCCAGCTGTCACTGAGTTGCCATTAACCATGGATTGTCCGCTGTTGCTAAAAGCTATATAGTAAGGGGAACTGCCCTCTCTACCCCATCCTTCCTAGAGCAGCAAGCCGCCAGGAATGGGATAGCAAAACACAGCCATGACCCCACAGACTGTATAGATTGAGATGCCAAGCCAGCTTCTCCTGCCACTGACAGAGAAGGTCCATGGGGCAAGGTGATGCAGAGTGGTGGTAAGGGCAACCTTCCCCATGTTCTTTAGCTGCCCCAGCTCGCTGCCAAGACAGAAGGAGAGTCTTGAGTCTGTCTTTGCCCCTCTGTCCCTGACTGCTCCATGGTTGCTGGGCAGTTGTTGCCTTTCCAACTACACATTAATGAGTTTTGCAAGTTCTGTGAGTGGGAAAAGACCATATTCCAGCAGTGTACACTTCTATAGCAATATTCTTCCCTGTTCAAAATATTCAACAGGAAGCTAGAAATATTAAGCCATTCCCTACCCAATAATCTCCTTAAAAGGACATCTCAGACCCAGTTGCTTTATGATGCTTCTGGTAACGCACAGCAATAGACAGCTATACAGTTATGTTCCAAATCCTATCCAAAATGTTCCATAATCAATTTTTTTAGCTCATAGGAGATTCAAAATTCAATCAACTGGGAGCCTAGGCAGGCAAAAGCTATGTTTAAACATTATCCCCTGCGTGCCTGCAGAGTATAATACTTTTAAAAAGCTCATTTGACATATAGAAAAACATTTCACTATCCATAAACACAGTAGCTGTGTGTATAAAAGAGTAGGTAAATTAAACTATCTGAATGAAAAAAGACCTGAACAATGGGAGCAAAAATCAGCTGAATTGAAATGAGCAAAAGTTGAAGCTCTTTTTATCAAATATAAAGAGTGAGGCAGGAAAGAAATTCCCTCTGAAATATTCATGTTCTGAAAACATGCTTTAAGTATACATAAAAATCCAAGTTTTTCACTTTTATCAGGTCATGACTTAATCCCTGGATAGGCACATTCTGACCCAATAGTTCTTATTGTGGGATCAGGGCTTAAATGACCTATTTGGATCTTAGAGCAGCTGCTCTGGGGAGACCCAGGCTCTCTGCAGCATCTGTCTTCCTTAATGGAAAGTAACTTCCTATTTGTTTACCTGCAAAAGGCTGTAAGTGTGCTCCGGCCAATTTCAGTGTCATGTCCTGACATATAAAATTTTCTTTCATTTTCTACGTTGGTCTCACTCAGGAATTTTCAACCTACTTTAATTTTCCTGTATTCCTTGTACCAAACATTAACAGTAGGAAACCTGAAACATCCCTAGTGTTACCAGAGTTGTGAAAAAAGAAGATACTCAGCTTACTGAATTATTTCCAAATGCTACTGTAGTTCTCTATGCATCTCTAGTATAAAGGGGAAAAAAGTGAAACCTAATCATTAAAAGAAAACCTGTTTGGATTGTTTGAAGTGTGAAGGTCTTGTGTTTTGTAGTTAGAAATTACACTTCCTTCTATGTTTCTTAATCTGATGCAGGTTTTTCTCTTTTTTTTTTTTCCCTCTTGCTTTTAATTTGACATGCCAGTCAAAGTTAACATTAGGGAAAACAGCAAATATAAACCTTGTAATTTATATGCATTCATGTTGTACCCCATAATAGCTCTCATCTTGGCAAAAGTTAGCAGATTGTTCTCTGCTCTCAGGAGGAAATAGCATTCATTTTAGGTTTTAATGGAGCTTTAGGGTTGTAGTAACTCAAATTAAACTAAATCATCATGAATTATTTCTGAATCCCATGTTATGTGTTCTCTTTTTTCCCTTTGTTGGTTTATGACCGTGTGAGTTTCAGACACTGGCAACTGGAAACTTGTGCTCTAAATAACAGGCTTCCACAGTTTGGAGGGAAAACAGCAACACCTCAGACTGTGCTTGCCATGACAGGAACCCTGTCCGAGCACCAATGGCACATGAGAACTCATGTCTGCTATGGTCGAGGATAATGACGGTGTGGGCTCAAGGAACTATTTCATCACAGGAACAACAGCTACAAGCATAAATTCTCATGCACAGGTATTTCCACCAGAAAACAACTGTACTGGCAATATGTCTCACAAATAGAGGAGAAACTATATGTAAACTTTGGAAGTATTGATTAATTACTGCTATTTGGCCAACAATAATGTAAAATTCCAAAATTATCTTAGAATAGCTTTTCTATAATTTTAAGAGCAAAACATTCAGATCTATCAATAGGGAATGTCATGTCACATTCCTCCATTTATCTAAACCCTCCTGTTTCAGAGGTTCTGGAATGGGAATGAATGGACAGTCAAGCCCACTGGTACAACGGCAAAAGTGCATATACACCAATATGAGAAGTTAGTTTGAAAACTTAAACTTCTGTGACATTAGGCATAGCCACCAAAACATAAATTTTATTTTAATACTTTTCTCATGAGGTTGGCATCATTTCTAAGGTATCTTCCTGAAAGATTTGTGTGTGTTTGCTGTTGTGCTCTTACATCTAAGAGGCATACAGATCTTTAGTACTTTCTGAAGAGCTTAGTCAGACTTAGCTAGTCTAAAGAGACACTAGAGTAACTCTATAACAGCTTTATGAAGAACTGGAAAGCCTGATGATATGCCAGATGGTTTTGGGAACTACTTCTGATCCAGACAATTCATAACCTCTGTATCTTCTTGCTACATTTGGTCCAGGACAAAATGTTACTGGACTTCAACCACTGAAATTCCTTTCGGTTCTGAGGCCCATTCAGTAGGAAAGTATGTATGTATGTATTTTGGACTTGTTCAGAAATTATAAGAGGGTCAGAAGTTCTTCAGTTGTTGACCTTTTTATAAGTGTGCAACACAGCTATAAAAAGTCAGTGTCATTTCTTCATGTTAATTGCTAAATGTCTATTCGGAAGTAGATCATGTGTACGTACAGGTTCAGATTTTGCTAGTTGTGGTTAGCAGGCATATTTTGTGAATGTATGTTCTTGGCTAAAAGCCATCTACAATGACTAACAAAGAGAATAAATAACTTCTAGGTTATCTACATTTGACATGTTATATTTGTTATATGTAATTAGCTATGGAAAAACAATTGAAGAACAAAATACATGTAACTAGCAAGTTATTTATAGCTGTGGCCATTCAGCTACTTATCATTAACTATACATGTGATGAATCATTTATAGATAAGGAAAAACTGTTGGCTTCCTACCTGAAACTAGCTTTTCTGCACTCTGCATAGCCTCTCACACAGAATGGACTCTCGCCAAAACAGCAGCATAGCTTTGGATAAAAAAAATCCAGCCACTTTGGAAAGCCAGCAGGGAGGCGTAGGCATCCATACAACATCCAGCATGGGAGCAACTGTAACTGCACAGACCAGAACCAGCTGAAAAAAATGCAATTTTGTTAATCTTTGCGTAAATCTACAAAAAAGTAGACTTACTAAAGTTGCTACTATAATGGCAGCAACATTCCTAACTCTCTAGTTCACTCCTGTTGCTCCTTCAACATAGCTGTATCTTCTGCTGTCTAACAACAGCATGCTTTTACCTTGCAGGATGGTGTGACTGAGGCTGCTTACCAGGATCTGTTGCTATGAGAAAGAAGGATATTATTTGGAGGAAAGGCAGGTGCACTACATAAATTAGCAACCACCAGCATCTAACAACGCCAAAGATACTAAAAAAAACAATAATAAAATAAACTTTTCACTTCCTGTTATGATCTTGTTTTCTAAAAGAAAGTAGCCTTTCTTTTAGAAACTCTAGACCTAAGAAGGAAAATCAAACTGAGCTTTGGAAAAAGAAAAAAAAAAAGGTGTATACTGCATTTTTTCAGTGTTTACTGAATCTGGAAGTTAATAGCTGTAGATGGAAGATGCTGAATAAAAGGAATATGAAAATCTAAGGGAGATCCTGAAAGAAGGATGCACATATAATGGAAACTGATGTGCCACCTGTTTTGGGGTATACCAGCATGAACTCAAAATTAAGAGGCCAAATACACAGCCATTCTTCTTGCTGCTTCCTTCCTTTGCACTATTTCATTTCTCCTTTAAGCATAAACTCTTTCTTTCTTCCTTGTGCTTCAGTGTCATAACTGTGTCTCACTTTTCTATTCCATTCTTTCTCCTTTTTCCTTGCATACTGACAAAGGCTTCTACTGCCCATAATTCCTACTGGTGTTTTTTTTCTACAGAATATTTTCCAAGTCCACCCATTTTATTTCCTCCAAAGTTCAATCCTTCCACAAAATATTTAATTATCTAAACCAAGTATCCCAAACGATCCTCCCACAAGTCAAGATAGTAAAATGCAAGAGTTGGCCCCATTATATTTATTTTATGCACAGAGGGGAGAAAAGAACAATAGGAAAAGTATAAAAAGGAAAAAAAATTAAAACTAACACTTGCAGTGATTTCAGCCCCAGTGGAAAACACACATTTATTGGGAAGAATTCTCAGCAGTAATGCTGGAAATCTAACATTTTCTAGTTCAATTACAACATCGGATCCTAGATATTGGTAAGAGGCTTGTTTCTCAGAACTTTGATACCGAATCAATACTGTGCTAACTTGTGATGCATTAAAACAGTGCAGGAGGTATCCAAATGTTATTAATAGTTTCATAGCCTTCCCATAAATTCTTCTGGACATACTTAGTTATTGTCTAAATTACTGTTTTATTGAAATAAAAACAAGCATGTTATGGGCTTACATGAAGTTACATTTTAAAAGACAGCCTAGTGAATGCTAGGGAGTCTGGCTGCGCACTCAAATGTTCTTCCTATGCTAGGCATCACGACTACAGGAGTCCGAAGGCTTCCCTCTACCTGTGGTCTGCTATTGAACAACAGGAATGTTGGTGACCCAAAAACCACAGCCATATTTAGGGCCTGGTACAAGCTCATTGGCATTTAAGAACCAAGTACTTGGTCAAGTGCCCAGACATGCTGGGAACCCATTTCGGTGATGGTATTCAGCTTCTCTAACTTCACAGATCTGCAGTGGAGGTGACTACATCCCATCTATTGATGCAGGACCCCTTTCTAGTCAACAGAGCACTCACAGATTACAATTCATTTGCTGTGACTTAAATGAGTATGAAGAGGTGCCTGTTTTTCATAATAGCCTTGCAAAGAAAGCCAAGCAGATGGGAAGTGTTGACTCCTGCCTTTGGCCAAACAACTCCCAGACATGGTGTATAAACTGAGTAACACAGATGGTATCTTCAGCCTTGTCTCCTGGAGCTATGCCATTCCCCTTGATCCTCCTAGAAGCCCCTATATGATGACTTTAATATTTTCTTTTTTTTTTTTTTTTATCATTGTCCTCACTGCTACTTCATTGGATTGAATTTCCATGCTTCTCTCACATTTAGGCGGCTAATATATCCAATTCATTTTCCTCCTCATGTCTTCTAACTGACAATTCCCAATTCATAGAAAGACAATGTTGTTATTAGTCTCTCGATGGTTACGTGATTTAGAAAATCCCATCTTGCATCTCTCCCTTTGAAAAACTTGACCTTTGTTTCCCTGTCTATTCATATAGTCATAGACTCCTTTAGGAGCCTGCAATACTATAAATTAGAGTTTACTGTGATGACGGAGAACTTTTTGGTTTATTTTTATAAAGTGGATTATTCTCAGCTGGGACCTAGATGTTGACCTCATTGATTTTTTTCCCCCCACATAGGCCAATAATGCAGCACTGGTATGTATCATATTTGACTGGACAAAATCAAAGCTGCTGAACTTGCCTATATCCACTTCTGTGTGTAGTCGCTATTAGGCTGAGACTATGCGATGCGCATGACAAGGTTTCTTTTGATGTTAGTCAAACAAAAGGAGGAAAATATCAGAATGTTTGGCTGATATGATTAGAGGAAAGACTTTTATATTGAAAATACTGATTCAAGCAGAAATCATTGATTTTTAAGGAAGGAAGAGCTATATAACCTTCATATGGTTGAAAGAAAGAACAACCAAGAAGCCATTTTGCTCCTCTCCAAAAAATTAATAGCTGACTACCATTTCCTTCTTTAGGGCTATTGCTGACAATGTTGCATATTTAAAATCTAACCTATTATTGTTTGCAAAAACTACATTCCATTATTATATAAATTGATCATTCGTCTGTGATAGTCATGAAAATCAGTGAGGTTTTTCTTCTCTTTCTTTCTTTCTTCCTTTCTTAATCCTTGGATTTTACCTATAGCTGCATGCAAGCAATGCACATTAGTCAATTAATAAGCTGTTAAATGACAACAGTTCCGGGCAATTTAATTACTGTTGGTAAAATAAGAAATGAATTATTGCATGTCAGTAACTAATTTCAGCTCCTTTCCTTGGAACAAATCAACTTTGAATGTGATAGCTTATTTAGAAAAAAAAAAAAAAAAAGATTGCTTCCTTGAAAATGCAAATTGCTGAGTCATTTCTTGGAAAAAATGTAAATACCTCTTCAAATGCCTTCTTCCCTTTTCTTGTAGTGCCAAGCAAAGTTTATTTTAAAAGTATGTAACTGTTTCTGCAACTAAATATATGAAAAAAATACAGTATGAACATAAATAAAGAAAAAGAACATACTACCCAGAATGTTCTTCCCTCTACTTCTGCCACCCTGTATGTTTATATAATAAATATATTACAACAACTGAACTTTAACCATCAATTAAAATATGTAATTCTGTAGTAAAATAGACTTATTTGCTGTAGCTGATGATATTAGAAGGTGGTTTGTGCAAGAGATAGCAATGGCATTTTCTTAATTGTGCATTAGTTTTCTTTTTTGAAGTATCAAGAAATCATTTAGTAAGGATAATAATGGCTAGAAGAACAATTTACAATCCTAGATTGTATCAACTCCATATAATGTAAGGACATGACCAGAACACGTTATTATGTGCTGGTCTCAAAAGACATTAGCATCACTTACAATCTATTCTGACAGACCCTGTTTAGAGAAAACTCACATTAATTTCAGTATTTAATAACTAAAGGAAGTCACTCTACAGCACCCTAGTTGCTCCACCTACCTGGTGCATGTTCCAACACATTTCTAGTGTTGGCTCCACCACAACTTTATGACTAGAGGACACCTTTCTCAGAAAGTTTATTTCACTGCTCTGTGACACTTTTTACTTTTTTGTTAGTGCAAAGAGCTCTGAGATTTTTTTTCTCTCACACGTGCTGACTGTTGAATAAATTACTAACAGGCTCTTGAATGAGTGCTGAGAAGGAAGGGAAGAAAAATTACTGGAAATGTTTTTTTCATCCACAGCCCATTTTATACCTTCTCACTGCTGGGACTTTGTGTTTGACTAATGGCTCCTCAGCAAAAATAAGGATAGCACAGGTGGGTTTCATACAAACATTAGTCAACATAAAGATTGCCACAATTAAAAATAAAAAATATAAATGTGGCATGACCAAGCATCTTTGCTTTCTCAAAGTCTTCAGAAAAATACAGTTCCTTAAACAGAAGATGAACTGGTTTTTTGAAAGTTTGAGAAGAGTTACAAGATAATCAAACCACAGCAGTTCTTAAAGAAGCCAGTCAGGTAAGTCGGTAGAAAGTAATGAGCTCTAGATCAAAGTTTAAAAACTGACCCAGTCCAAAGATTTCAAACAAAACAGTTTTCACTTGAAAATCACCTGTGCAAGAGAGATGCTTAAATTCAATTATAAATTCTAGGCTGTGAAAAAATAAAGCAACAAAAAAAAGCCCCTACTCCCATAAATCCCAGGAAAAGTTAAACTTTCCCATTTACAATTTTTTTTATATAATTTTCAGATATCATAGACCTCAGTTGTGTTCAGAATGCTTACTGGACACCTCTATGGGCTAAACCTCAGTGTATATTACGGCACCCAAAACACCATCTTTGTCTGGCTTCAACAGCTATGAAATATTAGAAAAGGGATTAGCTAAGAATCCCCACTTTCATCTTCCCCATCAAGCAGTATTTTTTTCAGAGTATAATAATCTATATTAATCCTTAAATTATGAAATTGAATTTGACTCCCAAATGGAGCAACCCAGATGTAAGAACCAACACAGATATGAATGACTGGTTGAGTAAGAACATCAGAAGGATTTCCCAACTGGTCAAGGATGAAGTCATTGTCTCTTCTCTGTGTCCTCTACTGGAAAGACAGTTCTTACAACTGAAACCTTTGCAAATACGCCATCTTGTGCCACTAGCCTCTGGTCTGAAAGAAGTTCCAGAGTGACTAGAAACTTTAGAGATACCAGCTACACCAGGATGGAAGATAATCTCTATACCACACTTAGACGAAAGAACTGGAGGCTCTTCTGAGAAGGTCAGACCTTTAATCCCCCTTTTCACTGCTCATGTCCCACACTCTAGTCACTTCTTTTCCCTATTGCAAGCCTCTCTTCATATTTTGTTACTGTAGCAACCACCTATTGTAGGCTATGCTTCATAAAGCACTGCCTTGTCCTGCAACTCTGCTGGGCCATAAAAATGCACAAACTGCTGCACTGTATGGCAAATCATATTATACTCAAAGCCAGGAAACTTGGTTTCTGCTTTTGGACTTATTTTACTGTGCTCTGGTACTATACTGTCCTTCACTATTTTATTGCTACACTTTTCAGTAAAAAATGTATAAAAATTAAGTACACAGAAAGAATTAAATGCATGGTTACCAGTTACTACTCATATATGACATATCAATAGTAGCTTTACTGCAGATAAAGTTTAAGCAAGCTTAAAATACATACTAAAATTGTGGGCTGAGAGAATTGCCATAATCACCTTGCTGATCTAAAGACTCCCCAAGACAGTGATTTTCTACAGTCATTTGCAATATGATAGTGCCAACAGCTTAATAATTAGGAACATTTCTGTGTTGAATGACTACACTAGTAAAACAGTCCACATTTCCTCTCTCAATTTTCTTGATAGTTCATTCTTTGATATAACAATCCACTGGCTGTGCTCTAGATATAGATATGACAGAGAAAAGAAATACTTCCTCTGGACAAGAGTTGAGAGGTGTATAATCAACAAGTCAGCTGCAGAAGCATCAACTCTGCTGTGCAAGTGCAGTGACTGCATGATGCATGCAGTCAGCCCAGTACTTTCTAAGACTTATTGCACCAGGCTGCTCTGCAGAGAGCCCACGCACATTAGATATAACAAGCCCACTATGGTCGTGTCCGAGATATTCACATAAACAGTAGCACGGACAGTATCATCCTGCCTGTTAAAGTACACTTCTTGAAAACCCCTCAAACCTAGGAAGTCCTGAAATTCTGCTGAGACCATCAGCTTCAACCAGACCAATTCAGATTCTCCAGCCTATGCTCAGATTAATCCCAGGTCCAGGCAACAGGAATCTGTGGTCTATTGCTTAAAGTCCATGCAATTCATCAACTATACAAATGCATTTGCAGGTAACAGGACCCTCCAACATCACAATACAGAAGTGTTAGAGTGTCATCATGGTCACTACCTAGCCAAAGGCTCTGGTTTTGCTCTTTCCCAGCTATACAGATTATTGTCGGCTGTTAAAAGAAAAGGCAAAAAGAACATTTTAATCTTTATGGCAAAGAATAATGGAATTTGCAAACTTTCTCCAATACGGCAAACTCTTGAGAGTTCACATATTCCTTTGGAAGCAGAAGAAAATAAATCCATCTCTCCTCCACCCTACCTACATTTATGTCATAGCTAATGCAACCACTCTGGACATAAACATTCCCCATTAATCCCCAACAACTCCAAGAGTTGGAGCCCCATTTACGAGCATATGCTTTTCCAGAGAGCCTTACTGCATTGATTTCCTTTCACAGCTGCACAGACAGACACCAGGAAGGAAATTATGATTCCTTCCTGGTTTGCTCTGACAGTTTCCTTTCCAACCTTTCTTCTTCTCTCACAAAATGCCTCATAATAGAAAGGACAGGGACAAATACCTCCTCAGGGCACAGACTACCCATTATATGCTATTTCAGGTAATAAGACAAAGAATTTCACAGGGGCATTAGCAAGCAGAATTACCATCCTAGAAGGGACCTTGCACCCAAAAGGCAGGCCATGGAATTTTAGGAAGTACCTGATTATCATCATTCTTTGAAAACACAGCTAAGCACCCTCAAGCATATCTAGATGCCCGTCTTCTGTTGCCTGTCTCTTCATCCTTTCTCTAGTTAGCCATAGTCATAAGGGATTACCATATCAGAATACTTTCAATATCAGACTATTAAAAAAAAAAAGTCGATCAGGCATTTTATAATGCAAATATGTCTTTTCAGGACTTGCAGAGTGAATGAATCCTGGAGTTATTGTCCCTTCATCCTTTGACCTCTCATATTCCAAAGCCTCTGGCACATCTACCATTTTCTATACGTACTAGCTATTAAAATAGGAGACTTCAGAACTGCTTTCCAAAGAAACTCACATTCAAATAGAGATTTACAATTAGTTATCTATTGTGAATAATTAGTCTCCTAGAAATTGATTTGGTAACATTTAACATGACACGGGTTCTTTGCTTTGCTCTCATTCCATATCTCAATGTTTTATATTGTAGCTCCCTTTCGACAAACCCTATTAACCAAACCTTCCAGGCCTTACTGAAAATGTCAGGCTATAGAAAACAGATAAGAATTGTCATTTTGCAGTGCCAGCAGAGGCCTGCTGACTTGAATCTGGCAATGCTTTACTAAAGCTATAACTCACAGGGCAAGAGAAGCAACAACATCAATTGCCAGGGCAATGGAAAAGTGAACATGGGAAGATGGTTTACAGTTTGCTATGTTCTATAGTTAGCTGCTATTTTCCTTTTCTCTGAAAACCTGCTGAAATTACAATCTTCAAACAAGTCAATGATGAATTGAGTAAGATTAAAGAAGTGTTTGTGCTGCAATGTGATGACCATTGCAGGACCCACGATTTCAAAATACATCTGATTGCAGAGCCACTTGCTAAACCAACAATTTTAAGAAACATGTCTAACTTTTAGTGGCCTTATATTTGGAAGGGGTTTTAATTAAATTGAAGTGGGAATATGGGTGCATTTAGTGTATAACATCACAAATTTAATATTTTAAGGACTCAACATCTAAGGGTTAAAAGACTTTTTTGTGTGTAATCTGAAAAATCTCTGGTCTTCTTAGGAAATAAAAAATAAATTTTCTAGCTGCAGATGAGAATCAAAATTTGGCATTGATGACATTTGTGGCAGCTGCTTCACATCATTCTGCTCACATCACCAGGTCTTGGAAATATGTTCCTAGGACACATTATTGCCTTTGAGGATGTCCCACACTGGCATCCTGAGCAGCAGTGGCCTCCTTGTTTTGACTTCCCAAGTATAGGCATTTCAAAAAGGCAGACAGCTAATGCATTAACTCATCCCAGCAGTATTCAAAATATCTTTCAGGGAGAGCCTGTTGTGTCTAAGCACACACTGTGGCAGGCAGGTAGACCCCTCAAGATGTATTCAAAACCATAGGTGTTGGTTTAAATCTCTTACTCTCAAGCCCATTCATTTGACTTCTCTAATAGGCTTTGGTAAATCCTAGGCATACAGCTGCATCCTCAGGCACCCAAAACAGGATTTAGGAACTGTCGTGGTTTCAGCTGAAATCACTGCAACTGGACCGACAGATGGCCCTTCCCTGCCCTCCCCCCCCCCCAAAAAAAAAAGAGAGAGGAAGAAGAGATAAGGAGAGGGAGAGCAGTTTAGAATGAAATAAACTACTTTAATGAAGAATTAATATTAAAATAAAAAAGAAAAGAAGAAAAATAATGAAATAGATACAATATATACAAAACCGTATCAAGCTCCCAGGATACCAGTCCCGTCACCAGCAGGCGCTGGGGGAGTCCCAGACTGGACTCAGCAGCGGATGGGAACTGAGTTCCACCTCTGGAGTCAGGCACACACAGATCGGGATCAAAGGCAGTTGAACAGACAAGGTCCTCTTCAGACGTCGGCCATCTTGGTAGAAGCCAGAGGAGCAGGAGAAGCAGGAGAACCGGAGAAGAGCTGGAGAAGAGGGGCTGGCCCTTTGATCCCTCAGCTTTTATACTGAGCATGGGGCAGATGGGATGGAATACGCCAGTTGGTCAGTTTTGGGTCACCTGTTCTGTCCGTTCCTCCCCACAGGCGGGATCCCTTTACACTTTTCAGTTTCTGACCCTCTAAGGGGCAAATAACGAAAATTGGATGACCGTGGTTGTTATCACAATAAGTATAAGCACAGCCTCTCTGCATTCCGTTCCTTGCTATTGTAGCCCAAACATTGGCCTTATCATCCTGAGAACGAGCAGTTTTCTCTACAATATGCTGTTAATTTCAGAGTCAGAGGAGGCCTAACCAAAATGCAAAATTACAGAACATAAAATTGGTTCGATTTTACCTCAAACCGGGACAGGAACAAATGCCAAATGATGCAAACCACCACCATCATCTGCTTTGCCTGTGCTGGAAAGCTCTCGCCTCTCAGCTCTTCTCTGAGAGAGAGGTCAGAAGCCAGGCTATTTCTGGGTAGAACCTGCGTCTTCCTCTCAGCAGAGTGAACAGCAAGTCTGGAACAGCAGGTCTTTTGCTTCAACTTTGTACCCCAGCTCTGGCTCCTGTGGAAGCTGCTTGCCATCCTTGGGGGTAGCAGGCAACTGTTGTTACCACTGCTAAAATGGTTCATTGTGCTTCAGCTCCCATCACCTCCTCATTTCTACCTAAAGAAGTCCTCTAAACAAGCTTACATTGAACAGGACTCATGATTGGAGACCATTTAATTTTCAGGATTTTAAGAGCATGAACTTAGGTCTTAGTCACCTTTACTTGCCCTGTGGAGCAGTCACAGTGTGTCTTGGGAAGCAGATGTAAAATAAGTAGCAAGGCTTTTCCTCCTACAAAAAGCTCCCTGCTGATAGCTGGATACATTAAGTCCATCTAATGAAGTCAGAAGCCTCATATTTAAATGTTACTATGAATGAGTCACCTCTTTTTAAAGGTGGTTCAAAAGCAAGAAAACATAGCAATTGCCATAAAATTAATTGCTTACACCACTACAGTCATATCACCTCGTGACATGATGAGCTAGGCCAGGTGATCAAAACCAGAAGTCCTTATCTTTCCTAAAAGGTAACATCAGCAGCTGCACTCACCAATAAGGCCTGCCACCTATTGCTTGGGTGATGGTAAATGATTATAGGCAGACAAATCTGCTGCTTTGTTTTAATCAGTTACTTAATCAGCTTGCTTGGAATGAACTGGTTTGGCTCAACAGATTGAGTGACAAAACACGTCAAAGCGGAGGGTGTAATAAAAATGTACTGATAAATCATGGAAAAGTGATAGCATCATTCTTTTTATTTACCCTTTTGTTTCTATCAGAGCAAGTTAACCTCAGCTCCTTTCATTCATCTTTTGTTGTTATCACTGGGAAATTTAGTATTTAGCTCAAGATGTTTCGCATGATGAATTATTAAAAATCTTTAACTGTTGGACAACCTTCTAGAGGTATAAGCTTTTTTTAAAAAAAAAATTATCCCTCGTTTTGCTGTGAGGGGAGACAGCTAATGAAAAATGGTCCAGAATTATTGTGAAACAATTGTCTGTAGTGTAATCAAGTCTGCTTCTGCCCTCCAACTACTCCAAGATATAATGATACATGTATCATTAAGCAGCTGCTATGGATGCCCGAGGAAACTGGTAGAAATTTGTACCTATTGTTTTTCTTTCTCCACTTCAATCTGCTTTGTTACACTCCTTCCATCCACTTCCCACTGCACTCTTTAAATGTTTGTAGACAGAGTTTTATATATACTTTCGGTTGGATTCTGCCACTGGCTACGCTGTGGTAACCCCTTACCTGAAGGCATGTCTGCTGTCCCTGGGAAAGAAGGATTTTGATGTTCCTGGACTAAGTGGTTGCTTAATTATGGAATCTTTCAAGTAAGCTCTTTTAGGGTTGTGATTTTTAACACACCAAATAGAGGGCAAGGGAGAGTGTGTGACTAATGTTTAATTACAAGAGCTTTGAAATTAAACAATTGTTTGCTTAATGGTTGGTAAGTGCTGTGTAATACTAAAGGCTATAATTTGGTGTGTAGGATTCTCCTCCCCTGCCCCCAGCCCCACACACATGGTCTTCTGTTAGCAAGTTACCCTATACAAGGCACAAGGCATGCTCTTTGCAATAGGCTCTTAGTAGGAGCCAAAAACACTCTTAGGGTGTCTATTCAGTATCGAGTATCGGAGACTTTAAATAATAACAATATTTAACAGGAAGCCACAACCTATCCAATTAAAAATGTCTTGGTCAATGTCCGTTCTTCTTCCTCTTCAAACAAGAGGCCACAACTCAAGGGGTAGGAAGAAGCAAAACACTAGAAGTACTTACTGCAAGAGAGAAGATGGAAGCATTTTCCTACGCTCTTTAACAAAATAATTAAAATCTGGATTATAGTTTTATTTTATTTTATTTTAAATGAATTATCTCAGTCTCCAGGATGCCTGCCAACAAAAATTTATTTTTGGCATATGTTGTTGAATGATATGCTCCATTTTAGTCATCAACAAAGACACTAATATGATGATGCCAGCACATAGGTATTCAAGAAGGTGGACACTGATGAGTAGGTGTCATGGAAATCACTACTGAGGGACCCTTTTAATTTGTAGAGGAGGTTTATTTGTACATGGCAGGAATCCATAACAGCCTAATTTTTCTTAGAGAAAACCAAAATAGCTAAGCAGCTCTCAACTAAATTTCTGTGTGCTGGCAAAGAGGGGGTAACAGGGTAAAGCTGCATGAAATTTTCCTGCTGAAACCTGAAATAATGCTTGATCAAATCCAAACCAGCCTACATGAGTCAGAGAGGCTTTGGAATAATTTCAACCAAGGAGATTTCTTGTAGCTTTTGGACTCTGTTTAAGGATAGATAGGACAGCATGTCTTGTATCTCATACCCAGTGGCCAGACACCTGATCAAGAGGTTCAGTGACTGCAGGGTTTCCCAAGCAATCAGCTTTACTCTGTCTGTTACCATTAATTCAGCAACAGAAAGCTTTTAAAAAGTTCTGGCTCAGAAGATCTGTGTTTATTTGTGTAAAACAAAGAAAAATCTAGATCTTTCCACATCTAAGAAGACTAAGATTCAGTAAATAAGAGGCAACACAAGTATCCAGAAAATATGGGCAGGTCTGCAGCAGCAAAAATCCTTGCTCTAGCCATGCCACAGCAGAAGTCAGACCTATTCTTACAGAAATGCTTCATTTCAGCTTTTAAAATACCTTTTTGCCAACTGGATGTTGGCAAAAAGTAGTTTCCAAAATATAATTAATTAAAAAAGATACCAGTAGCAATCTCTAACACATCGATAATGTGCAAGTCTTATGGTGCTTTTGTATTATTTTCATGAATTAGTAAAAGAAAAGGAAAAAATGCCTATTTTTAAAATTATTATTGATTTTGCTTGTCCATATCACTTCAACTTTGACCCATGAGATTTGTCTCTTCTGTAAAATCAATACAAAGCATTGGACCTTATAGAATATAATTTTTCACACCCTTTACATGACGTGCTATAGATTCATATTTTGGTCAGAACTTTGCCTTTGCAGTGAGGTAGGAATGATTTGGAAAGCACTCATAATAATAAAAGAAAAAAACATTATTAAGACTAACAAATGAATGATAACTGCACTTCTTATTGGTTGGGAAAGGAGAGAAGATGTTGTGGTTCTCTGTTCCATGTATATTAGACAATTTATATCCTAAAATGTAACATCCTGGTTTTATTACAGTAAAATTTCTGACAGCTAAGAAGCTCCCCTAAGGCAGAAAGAACCTCTTCAACAAGGTCATCTCCAAAACAGCTGAGGAAATAATATAGGATCAGACGGTCACTTTTCCTCTAAGTACAACAGAGAGGAAAGAGGGGGACCAATAAGGTCTAACCAATCACACGGATGATCTTCAAACAGCAAAGCATCACACAACATATCGCATGCTTACAATTTATCCCTCACCCAGTCCCTCAACTTTGAAGCACTTCTTAATGCCAATTCCCTATCAAATCCTAAGAACAGAGATGTTTACTGTCGACCTTTACAATAAGCATGGCAAGCATGACATATTCAAAGTTATGTCAGCCTCAGAGCCAAAAGTGGGAGAAACCAAGAGATCAAAGGCCCTATTGCCAAGGCTAACCTAGTGTGGAGAAGTCTCTAAGCAGCACAACTCTTCTATTTGCGAATTCTGCGCTTATTTTGAGGATTCTTCAGTAAACAACAGTAAAATGATGACAGGAAGCTTTTAAACCTCTTGCCCCTCAAACAGAAACCAAAGAGCTCTCCTCCCAGACAAATTTCCTTCTTTTACGAACGGCTGCACAAATATTTCAGTCTGACTTATATAAGGAAACATGGGGTTCTTTTTCCTTTTCAAATAATCAATAAAAGTTGTGGGAAGCATAACTTGGGACTGCATATTAATCTTGTATTCAGCCTTCCTTGCTGGTTTTCAACAGGACCTATTCATCTTGCTGAGTTTTTAGGAGTGATTTGTTTCATCTGTACACTCCATGCACCACTAAATATAAAACCAACTTCTGTTTAACAAAGTGGACAGCAGCACGAGGCCTTTTTTGATAGCCTGGACCCTGGTAAAAGCATTGCAAGCGGTGAGAAGCCGTCGGCCTGGGAAAGCGTCTGGTTTGTGGCACAAGCCACACTAGTGAGCAGATTAGTTTTGAAAAGAAGCCCTGTTGGTTTCTTCTCTGAGCAACTCCACAGATATCCTGTAGACCTTCTATGATTTAGGATATTTACATGACAGCATGGTAACACAAGGGCCTAAGAGCAGCTGGACTGGGTCAGACCACAGATCTGTTTAGTTCAGCTTCCTGTACCTGACAATGGCCAAAAGTGGATGCTGAAAGAAGCACATAATAGGAAAAGCTGTATATAAAGGTACTTTTCCCCAAATGCTCTTCCAGGTTTTATCAATCTGCAGTTCAACAGATTTCTGTGTCTGTCATAATCATAATGGTTTTAATCTATAAACTAGCCCATTTCTTTAACCCATGCAAAAATTATCCTTCACAGCACCCTGTGACAGGCAGTTTTGTGTCTCTCCCCTCTCTGTCCTGGGCTGAAGTGCCATGGCTTACCTTGGAGTTCCCTGGGCAGAAGCTGCTCCATACCTCTGATAGCCTTGTCACCTTCCCCTATCTCTTTTGAAATTCTGGGACAGAAACAGCACATGATGCCCAGCATGCTGGTTCTACAGAAGCCTGTGTGTAAGGAACCTGTGCCCTAGTGAGCCAAAGGAGGAGAAAAGTCTTGGTACCTCCATATGTGTCTCTGAGGTGATGACCAGCAAGGGCAGTCCCATTGCTTTCCCTTGGCTCTTATATAGGGCTGTTATATAGGGCTTCAGCAAGGGGAAGAAAAGAGACCCACAGTTACAGCCCCAAAATGCTACTCATCCCTTGTTTGAAAGGTTTAAGAGCATTGCAATACCTGCTTGTGCTGTAATTCTTGATGCTCAGCAGTGCTGTGGAAGATTTGAATGTTACTGCACACATCTAGTTTCACCCAAGCTGCTCTCCTTCTCACTGGGTATTTAAGCAGAGGCTACCACAGAGCAACTCTGAACTTGGCGGGGCTTTAGTGTACTAGTGTAAGACAGTGATAAAACCATGGCTTCATCAGTAAAACCATCCATGACAGAGACTGTGAAGGCCTCAGAGGTTTCCACTTGGAAATTTCATTTCTGACTCACCAGTTTTGTTGCTCAGTCAGGCACACAATTCAAACAGAACTGCAGAAAATAGCAAAGGCGTTGCAGGTGTCACTGGACTAGAGTGAGGTTCGCAAGAGGTGACACTCAAAGGTCTGGCTTTATTTTTCCCCTTGTTGCCCAGAAACGGCTGCAAGGAGAAGAAAATCATGTCAAGGTATTAGCATTCCACAGGTGAAAGAAAAGATGCATTTTGTGCAGTGCAAATTTTTTTGAGAACACAGAATATAAATCAAGCAGCTTTTTTTAGAGATCTGTGAGGACTGTGGTTTGTGCTAATGGAACATGCAATTAGACAGAATTAATAAAGAATGGCATATTAGGGTGTTTTCTGAGAACCATTTGACAAATAGAATTTACATCTCTCTGTTATCAAATGCATATGAGTATAACATCACTTAAAGTGGCTACAGGAGAAGCAGGGAACATGTCCAGGTCAATTTTCATAGAAATTTACCTATATAGTCCTGCTAACGGTTGATGTTTTGAAACAAAATTTAAATCAGTCTTAATACTAAGAGTAGAATTACAGACTAGGAAAAGGGAATGGGAATATATTTAGATTTAATGAGCCATAAAAACATGCACGTGGAAAAAGAAAACTTAAGAAACCAAAACACTCTTGTTAATAAAGTTCTAAGATAAATTATCTAAATTTGAAGGGAATCAGAGAACAGAAAATTTAATTCCTTACTTTTTCCTTATGACTTCAAAGGAAAGACCTGATTTCTCATGCACAACATTAAAGGAGCATTTTATCAAAGAATAGCTATATGTATCACACAGAACAGAGAAATTTAAAAGCTTTTCCTCCCATAAATTTTAGCAATACATAATATCGTCCACAAGCTCTTCTAAACACTAAACAGAGCTTCTATTGACCATCCAAAATTTTCTGCTTTCTACTGTTTTCTAATGGATATATTTCAGCAAAGAGGAAAGAATTTGTCTCTGTGGTCTGTATAATTAGCACTGACATTCCAGGGTGCTTCCAGGCCTCTTTAGGAAGTTAAAAAAAACCACAGTAATATTCATTTCATATATCATCAAAAACCATTGATGCATGGTAATATGTAACAATACAAAAATCTGACTGCAGACCACAGTAATATTGACTATTAGCATTATAGCGGTATAACAATTACAAAAGTAATTAGTATGTCATCTTATATTCTGACAGCCAACTAATCAAATAACAGAAGCCGAACATAACGAAATAAAGAGGACTGCAAATCGTTTTAAATATCTTTTTCTATCTATTGGTGGTACAGGTCCACTGCTGACTTTTCTTGAAGACCTCTAATGAGAACCACAGACGCAAAAGAAAAAATCAGGATCCTAAACAAGAGGCTTTATTTTCAGACATGCTATATCGTCTGTGTCACCTCCCAGTAGTGAAGTCTGTTCCAGGTAGTATGTGTTTGCACCTAAAAATCTTGCCAGTAGCTTCTCAGAAAGGCGCCACTCATGTCAGGATAAGCAACTACACCTCCTGAGGTAAGAAGTGGCCATTTTCGGTAGAAAAGATTGTGCAGGGCACCGAGCAGCTGGTGCAAATTCTCCCAATGCTTGCTGTGGTCAAAACACAGCCCCAGAGAAGCCAGTGGCAAAGTTCTTGCTTACTCCAACAAAACACCACCCACTCTATTTTCAGACAAACCCCCAAGTTGTTTCTACCATTTCTATATATTGAGCGCTTGGAAAGGCTTGGCTTTGTTTTGGGAAGCAGCTGAAGGCTCTGCACCCCAGCAGCAGTGGGTAAGTTGTTCCCACCCGATGGTACAGCTCTGGTTCTCACACCAGCGCGGGCAGATGCCCCCTAGGCCGAAGGAGAGGAGTTTATCAGATTAAATAAGCAGTGATTTAATGTGGGCTACTCCTGTGCTGTCAGGGGACCCACAGAGCTCCTTCCTGGAGATGGCTGCTGAGCTACCACAGAGTCGCTGCCTGTGCTTCACTGCAACTACCACAGGACTTTTTGGGGGGACTTCCAGATGTGCAGTCCCCATACAGTCTCAGTAACATAATTAGACCTGGGATTTATTTAGCACTATTCAACATGTTTTCAGCAGGGCTGATTATGTGTCATTCCCTTAGGAGACCTGTTATAATTTGGAGCTTCCTCAGAGCTGCAGGGATTTAAGGGGGGGACTTAAATAGCATTACATTTGTACTGCTGAGGTATTCCCTTTCGGGCCAGGGGTAGCTTAGCCTCCTACCATGCCCACAAGATTTTCTTCCTGTCAGCACATCTACAGTTGATAATTTGAAGCATTTTCCAGGGAGCTGGATGGAGTTATGCCTCCCAACAGTTGTTATTCAAACATGTTACGGATATTTGGGCATTTTGGCAGAGAGTGGTTTGATGTAATTAGGATCAGTTTCTGGTTATGGCCATGCCAGGCCAGAGGCAGAGGGCACTTCTCAGAGTGGGAAGAGGAAAAGCCAAAGGCAACGATTAAAACAGATTATTATACACTTTTGAGCTAACATGTGGAATCAATAGCAAAACATTAGCAGCTGTGCTCAGCTGTAGAAAAGCCTGCAGTCTTACTGTAACCAATAAAAATAAATTATGGACTGAAAGGGAGGATGGAAAAAATGGTGGGGAAACCAGAGCAGCATTCAAAGAAAAAATGTAATATAAACATTGAAAATAATTTCTAACCCAAAACAGTGGGTTTGTTTGGTTTGTCTTCTGCTTGTTTGTTTTTTCCATTACATTCACAAGTGTGAAAGCACACTTTAATTAGTGGACTCCATGATAACCACTGAAATAATGTTAACAGCCCACAAGCTCTGAAGGTGAAAACAGAGAAAGTGATAATCAAGCTGGTGAATGTTAGATGCTGCACTGTGTTTTCCTAATAAAGTGAAATGAGACCTTATCCTGACTTTTAGCTTGGCAGAAATATGAGGATGAAAACCTTAGACCTGGGAAATTTGCTTGGTGTAAAGGCACTGTATTGTGAGCGAGCTGATAAATAAAAGGCATCTGGTCACCCAGAAAGAAGGTAAGGATCCAACTGGTCTGTTACAAGCTAAAACCAAGCATATGATATCTTTTGTTAAAATATAAAACTTGACTCAAGATTAATAACAAAGTGCAAGATTTAGTTCCAAAATTCGGTAATTGTAGTAATACAGTACTAAATGTTAATATAAGTGATTTATGCAGACAATAAAGTATGGTCAGGGTAGTGTATTCATCATTAAGGTTAAATAGTGCTTCAAAAACAAATCTATTAATACATACCATAAGATAAAAAAAGGTGTGATCCTTCTGTGATAATTACAACTTTTCTTCCTTGTATTTAGATGTATTACCCCACCAAAGTAAAAAACGATTAATAGATTAAGCTCTGAAAAAAATATTATTTTAGAAAAAATGAGAAAGCAAATTCTGCATCTTAATTTATACTTAAATAAACTTGTGACTTTCAGTGATAATTTCAGCATGACTGGTCAGAAATGAAGCTAACAAAAGTAACAAGTGTTAATTGACCCATATTTAATTTTAATCTAATGTGATGGTCAAGAGTGATTAATTAACTTTACAGAACAAATGAAGCCTTTGTTAAATATCTAATTTCTTCATCCCTTCAGTTTTGATGTTAGAGACCATGAGAAATCATCTCAGACACTGCCAAGGCATCTCTAAATAAAATAGAGAAGACCAGAATGTGTATTCATAGACTTCATAAAGAAAGAAAGGAAAATGGGGAAAAGCAAGAATAAAGGATTTAACTAAACAAAAATATAGGTGATGATTACTTTTAACACTGGTTTAGATTCAACATAGAGTCAGAATTTTTAATAGTAATACTGTCCATATGGGTATGATGAGCTAGGAGAATAGTACTAGATCTTTCTTAGAAAAGGAATACAGTGAGAGATGAGTTGCTGACCATCACAAAGAATCTCAGGCAAAACCAGAGATTATATCCTTCACAAAGCAAGGTCTTAGAAGTTTTTCCCGTTCCACAAAAGTTTTTCGAGTCTTAAAAAATATTCCAGCCATCCTTGGAACAAAATTTTTCAAGTTCAAAAATTCATGCAAGACAAGTGAGAAACCACCTTCACTGTCCCAGAATAGCTACTAACCTGGAAGACAGGAAACTGAGATTCCAAGACCTTTTCTGCTCAATTAAGTAAAAAGATACAAACCTCGTCACATCCTAGACTGCATTTAATAGACAGTTTATGCATTATTTTAGAACATGTCTGTTGATAGAATTTCTGCTTAAAATGAGACACTTTTATACAAAACAATGTATTTATTACCCCAAATTTAGAGATTCTGTTAACCCATATTTTTCTTATGAAATATATTTTTGTTAGAAAATTTATTTGCTGTAGTCACCAGAGTTGAACCCCAGGATCAAAACCACATTATCATTCCTTTCTCTGGTTGCCATGATTAGTTCCTTTTCTGATGTCTCATTAGAAACCTCTCAGGATAAGTCATGTCTTAGTGAATTAGCATATTTTGTAATAATGTTTTAAATGTATATATCACCTCTTATCCAGCAGAACATCAGTTAGCAAATGGCCCATCAGAGAATTGTACCACATTCTATACTAGCAAAGTTATCTCCCGTAGATGGACATAGCAGTGCAGGGGTACAGGGCTGAAACCATTTGTGTTACAAAAGGCCATAGGAGTCATATTCATTTTATAACTGTACTTATCAAAGATATTTTCAGCTGTACAGGGCAGGGTTGGCAGCTCCACCAAGCAATCTGGAGAAAGCTGAGTTCATCACAAGCTGGGAGGCATAAAGTAACTTTGCCTGCCTTTGAAATTGTGGCTTCAAGGACAGTAAGCATTTCAACTGGGAGAAGGCCAATATGCAACTTCCCCCAGCAATGGCTGAGAGCCTCACTAATAAAGTTTTCTCACTTTTTAAAAAAACAGTATCTCCATAGATAAAGTAAAAACTTGTGGCCAGCATTTTATGCCCCGTATTCCTCCCATTCCCCCTTATTTGAATATCCTGAGAATATCTTGCTCTCCTCTGCCTCCACAGAAGCAAGAAACCTAGCATACGCAAAACAGAAATTCCCCTCATTCTCCATTATCAGCTATGTTATGTGCATACTTTTGTGTCTCCACATTGCAGGGAGGACAGGAAACTGTACAAATAAACTTATTTAATTCTCACAGGAACCATGTAAATAAATACTAACATCTCCATTCTAGCATGACTCCTAAGTGATTTGCTCAAAGTCTTGCAGTAAATGATTATCTAGCTCAAGGATCAAACTCATGGATCCTTCCTGACTTGCCTCAGAACACAATTCACTCCACCTCATTGTCTCAGTTGTCTTCCCTGAAAAATGGGCTTGATAACATGCTGCATGTTTTCAACTGTAGTTTTAAACTGCAGTTTACAATGCCTGAATGCATGAATAGTCACTCTGACATAATATAAAGATACCTGAATCATAGAATGTTAGATTGGAAGGGACCTTAAAGATAATTTATTTCCAACCCCCCTTGCCATGGGCAGGGACACCTTCCACTAGAGCAGGTTGCTCAAAGCCCCTAGAGCCTGGTCTTGAACACTTCCAGGGATGGAGTATCCACAACTTCTCTGGGAAATCTGTTCCACCAGTGTCTCACCACCGTCACACTAAAGAATTTCTTCCTGATATCTAATCTAAATCTCTTCTCTTTCAATTTAAAACCATTAATTGTCATCCTATCACTACATCCCCCAATAAGCAGTCCCTTGCCATCTCTCCTGTAGGCCCCTTTCAGGTACTGGAAGGCCCTTATAAGGTCTCCCCAGAGCCTTCTCTTCTCCAGGCTGAATAATCCCAACTCTCTCAGCCTGTCTTCACAGGAGAGGTGCTCCAGCCCTCTGGTCATTTTCATGGCCCTTCGCTGGACCTATTCCAACAGGTCCATGTCCTTCCTGTGTTGAGGACTCCAAATCTGTTCTCTACCTATTCAGTCCGTAGCTAATTTTTGGTTTTATCAGTTTTAAATTAAGCATCCATGGCTGTCCCTCGCCTTTTCTGTCAATCATCATGTTAGTTGAACTGAAAAACCTAACTTCTCATGTCTGCATCTGCAGAAGTACAGTGACATCTTTCATGTCTTTAACTGATTCCAAAATAATGCGAAAATTCAGCATTGCACTGTAATATATTTGTTAACTTAGCAGGAACATTCATTCCTTCTATGAATGTGATCATTATCTTTAAGTGTTCTTAATCCTTCATTCTATCTTCCTCCATTCCTTGTTAATTCCTTAACTAATATATTTTTTCACCTTTTCCTAATTAATACCCAATATTTCTCATTTAGGCTCAAGTATTGCTAAAATCTTTTCAATATTTTATCTGGAGTCTCTGAAAATTCCCCAACTGAAGGAACAATGCAATTGATGATACATGAGCAACTGAAATGCTGGGAAATAAAAACTGGCAATGAAATGAAAATTAGTTTACTTAACATGCCATATTCAAGCATTTTAGGCACTGTCGTGTGAGCAGTTGAATAATCCCTACACCTAGAGTAAAAACTTCTGGAAAAAAACTGGATGTATATAGAAAAAGCAAAAGCAACAGCCAGTCAGAAGTAATGGGAGTTAGCATCCTGGGCACACAGGCTGGAAAACAAGAAAGTACCTCATCTTCTATTTGTTAATCTAGCACTTGAAAAGATCTAAACCACCTTCCTTCACAAAGCCCTCAATTTCAGGGGGCACTGAAGTACAGGTTTAATTTAACCACAATAAAATCCACAGAAAAGTTAATGGCATACTTCTGATTGAGAATATACTGATTTTCTTGATAAAGATACCAAGAACACATCTGGATTATAGGATTTTGAATTCCTCCCCTTTTCAGCCTGTCAGTCCCTCAGGCTTCGACAGTGAAATGGCTTCAAATGACTTTCTAAAAGCGAATGAGAAATTCTGCGTAATTTTATGCCAAACTCAATTTATTTGGGATAGTATGCAACTTCAAAAGCATCAAAGTCCAGAACAAAAACATTATCAACATCTTCCTAGTCCTGGTTGTTTTCAAAATAGAGAGAAAAACTTAGTGTTATTATCTTTACCATGTTATCTATGCTAGCAACTCCATTAAAGACTAGGCTAGCCTCTCGGAAACTTCTTTTACTCAATCAATGACCTCGTTTCCATGGCAGGCTAACGCAAGGTGCCATTGATGATGACTTGATTTCCTTTCGCATCTGAAGTGGAAAAGGAGAAGACAGACTAAATGAAATCCCATCCATCTTAATGAAATACAATTATATTCTCCTTATTAATCATTTAAAAATCAATATGTCTCTTCTTGGCAAACCCCGCCAGAATTTGTCATTCTGTGCCAGGCCTCAATACATCTTGTCCTGTAGTGATTTTTATAAGTTCAGTCACCTGTTTCCCAGAGTAAATAAGTGTTTCTTTGTGCTGTGACGAGAGTGCAAAGAATGACACTGTCAGGGAGGCTAAAAAGACAGTCTACACATTTTAATCAGTAAAAGCAAGTATTTCTTTCTTGTGTACATTTTTAAATGAGCAGTGTTCATTTAAAGAAAAAAAAGTTTTGCATAAAAAATAAAGACTGCGGGGCAACTGATAAGTACGGTTGTATACATAGTGTTATTTACCTTACCAGCAATAGTTCCATTTGTTTCTACCTTAAAAAGTAATCTTACATATTGCATGGGATGGTATTAATTGTATAAACTTGGTCACAAACCTCAAGGTCTGAAAAAAAAGTGTGAGTTGGAATTCTTCCTACACCAATTTCTGCTGACTTAGACTTGTAGAAAGAACATTTCTCATGGTGTCAAAAAATTTCTATATTCTTTTTATCTACTTTAGATGCAATAAAAAAATTTAAATGTTCAACAATTGCAGCATGCATTATCTTGAAATAAAATTGAAGTGTTCACTGAAAAAAAGTTTGACTCCAGCTGGGTTGTGTACCCTTACAGTCCCGTTCCTCCTTATTACTTGTATCGGAGTAGCTTGTGGGAAACCTGACAAAGTACATCAGCTTCTCAATGATATTTTGCATAGGCAACGAAACTTGCAAAAGTCGGGATTTCATCTGGTGTGTAAAAGAATAAAGGAGACCAAACTAGCAGACTTTTTCCAAAAATAAAAGAAAAATAACTGACAGGGAAACAGGGAAACAAACAAGCTTGACAAGATTAAAAAAGCATCCTCCTAACTCCTGTTCACCTCTTCAAGGTTTGTGATACTGCAAAGTTTGCTTTATATAACTATGCAAAAGATGCGCCACTTGCAAAGTCAGAAGGGGATATACAGTAATGTGTGGTACCATTTACCACTGGTGTTGATTTCTTCTCTTTGTTCTATTAACCTTCTCTGTTTTATGTTCCAAAATGGAGTCAAATATCTTTCATGACAATTCAATATTTACCTGTCCAAAGTAAATAAGAGTTCCCTAAAGACCTACATTCAATATGTATTGAGTTTCTAATAAATCCTGTTTGCACATGGAAATAAAGGACTTGGCAGGATGGATGATATTTCAAACCTATTTAGTCCAATATTCTGCTTTAGTAAACAGCATCAAGGTACTTCAGAGGAAGGTAAAAGAAATCCAGCAATAAGTAGATTTATGGAATTATAATTCAGGTTGGAAGGGACTTCCAGAGGGCATCTGGCCCAAACCCCACTCAAAGCAACACTTTTTTTCAGGTCAGATTTGCTGTTCATACAGAGAACATATAGATAACACTCTGGTATTCTGATATTGAGTTGAGCACCCCACCAGGCATACCAAGAGGAGTGGTATGTGTAGGTCTACAGGTATTCATAGAAATGTGTGAACTACGCAGGCGAGCGTTCTTCTGAGACTGCTTTTGCTCTCAAGCACTTTTCTATGTTCCTTATAGTAAATAAAATAAAATATCCAATCAAAGCGTTGTGCCCCAGACAGCAGTTTTAGTGGACATTAGCAAGGTAGAATGCTCTGGTACATGTTGCCACTCACGGTCATCAGAAAAGCAGTGACATCCTCTCCCACCTTATTTGTATCCATTATAAATATGTACTGGCTAGCAATGATTTATCCCTTATGAACAGCATTTTAATGTTCATAATAGATACAATAGGATCAAATAATGGGGAATTAAATATTTTTTTTTCTTCCTACTGCTTGCTTGAAACATTTTGTTCTTATGTCCTACTTCGCATTATACAATTTGAACATCCTAGTATCAATAGACAACATTTACTTTAGGTAAAACTGGCATAAACATTTCCAATAAATGTACTTAATACACATAATTTGTTTGCCAAGTCATGTGACCTCTGTTATTGCCATTGGCATAATCTGAAAAGTCTGACAGTCCATTTGGGTTTAACACAGAAAACAAATAGACAGCTGCACTAGTCCTTAATTCTTGCTCTCAGAAAGGCTTTTCACCTATAGCACACATGAGCTTTTTGTGGGAATTTCTTGTTAAAACTCTAACAGGCATACTGTCACAATCAAAAACGAATTGTAGAAAGCTTCTTTTTGATTGAGTCTAGTATTTCATGTGCTGCTTGAACCAAAACTGGTTCCTTTTGACACTGGGAGCTTTTTCTCAAGTCCAACTTGCTTTACTTCAGGGTTGAAATTGCACATCTTATTATACAGGACCTGTATTTCATGCAGGGCATTCAGCAGTTGGAATAACTCTAGTGATCAGTAATTAGGAAAATGTTAATGAATCTGCTTATACCATAGTCAGGAGGCAGTGGTTGTCACACAAAAGAAGACTGTTTGATACTGATGACCAGCGTAAATAGGATACCAGCTCAAATGGCACTGGTGTGCACCTTCATAGCATTTGTCCCACCTTACCGATGGACACCTAAAAGTTTAGTACCTCAGCCAAGAGTGAAAGTAATGCAATGGGCATCCCCAGAGGACAAGTGATCCCATGCTAAGATAGGGGCCTGGATACTTGGAAACCTGTTACTTAGGTGCTGAACTTCCATGAGAAAAAACATGTTTGTAATCCTTTAGGAAATAATGATGATGATTCTTCCCATAAACTATAGGATCATTAGGTGGAGGAGATGAAGGGGAAGAAAGAAACAATTGCAGTAACCAATTTCAGGGTGACTACTATTCACCATGAGCCCATGCTTTCATGAGCCCTTGAAAGCAGTAAGTTTTATCCCAGGGTGCATCAGGCTTAGTATTCCCAGAAGCAGAAAAAAAGTCAACAGCTCTTGTTTACACATTTGTGCAGGGGGACTCATATGGATGATGAAGCCCCATTTTGGTCAAACATGTTCAAGATCGATTAATTTTAAAGAGTAGGTACTGAACAGAAACAATTGAAGGAAAGGAGCACCTATTTTATTAGAGGAGACCAAAAGAGCACTGGATGTTTAACAGAGCAGAACAAAGGCTAAGAGGTGCCATGATTGCTGTCTATAAATGTATCAGGGGGTAAGCAGCAGGGAGGAAAAAAGCTATTAATTGAAGGACAGCGCTGACACAAAACAAATAGGTATAAACCAGCAACAATTATGCTGGAAATTACAAGAGGATTTCTAACCATTAGAGCAGTGAAATGTTTCTTAATAGGAATAGGGGTGGACAAAAACCACAATGATTTTAACTCTGGAGAGTGATGTGTTTATGAATGGGATTAGAGATGATGTGATTATCCTCCATATTCAGGGACTAGTTTAATGATTAAGGAAGTCCTCTCCCTTCTTTCACCCCAGGTATTTAGCAGTTTACTGCCTAAATACAATAGACTTGCAATCATTTGCATTTAGCCCATTGTAACACTCAGTCACCTACACAAGTTTCATCCCAACAGTTAATATTTACCAAATAATAAGCTGTAGTTATATATTTAGATAAGAAAAAAAACACACAGAGCCTATTCTTTCTGTTTTCCACAGTGTACTCTCATAATTTTCTCATGCATTTCTTTATATTGAATGCTTATCTTATGTTCCTACAGAAACACTGATGCAAGTACAAACTACATAGAGATGTGACTAATTCTGTCCCTGCAAGCCTTTCCATACAATCAGTGTTCCAAAAAGATGGAGCTGATTTGCTTTCAAAAAACTCTTTAATTTATTCAAAATGGTTTGTTATCCTCTCCTTTTTTTTTTTCTCCTAATCTCATGTTTCAGTTCACATACTTTCTTTCCATCACCCCTCCGCTATTGTTGTCCAAATTCAAAATTGGTGGAAAGAAAGTTAAATTGTTTAGGGTCAAAAATAAAGACATTTTTCAAATGCCAAGGAAAGAGAAGGATTATTGCACTTTGATGTTAATACCACATCTTTTGTAGTTTTCCTGTTTGTTTGTTTTCATCTTCCTCATTGTCAACAGTGCACCGGATTTTATAGGCAGCCTAACACAGAGCAGATGCTGATTAAAGGAAATGTGGTTTTCACTGTGACATTTAAAAAAATATCACTTGCTCTAGTCTAAATGCTATATTCCTAATGAGTTTTATTTTATTAACTGTTGTGTGAAAATACAATGAGCTTATATTTAATTGAAACAGAAGTTTTTACAGCTAACTTGATGGACTGTGACTAGGCAGTTAAGATTGACCAGAATACTCCTGCTGTCTACCCTGAGGGCTGACATATAAGGTGTGGGCACACATGGCTGTTCACTCCCATGTGGCTGGAATAGAGCGACTGCTTCGCTTCCTGGCACGTGCTGACACTCTCCCTGCTACTGCTCCCTCGTTCTCTGGATCTTCTCTCCTTCCCTTCCTTCTGGCTTCATCAAAATCCTTTAATACTAGCTCCATAAGGCAGAGGCTGGCTATTTTCAGTTTAATGTAAATGAACACTAATTCCAGCCAGAGACATCACCGCAGCAGGCATTTAAAGATACTGTTGTACGTACTGTTTGCCTGTAGGTCACATTATGCCTTTTATATATACAGAAGACTTAAACGCTCTAAACTGCTGGTCTCCTAAACAGACATTGCAAATGAAAGTCAAGGAGCAGAGAGAGAACTTACATGAGATAAAACTTAATAGCAGTAAAAATAGTGTTAATGCATAATGATTTTTATGACAATGTGAAACATGTCTGTTTACTTTGGCTTAAAATCCAAATTAATTTTACCTGAGGTGCAGGTGGAAGATATGAGAGTATGTTTCATTAATTTTTGGAATAAGCTCCCATAATAGCACAATGTTGGGCAGACTGCTCATTGTTACAAACTTCAAAGGAACCATAGAGGAACAGGCCACTTCAGGCCCAATACTGGAATGACTTAACTCAGTAAAACTGCTACTGAATTTAAGATGACCATGATTTGATTCTCCCACCTGAAGAGGAGCGGCACTGTCCCAGCCTTTCTAGACTGAAACTTGATATTCTTTTCCCACTATGTCGTTTAATTTGTACTGTGTACAGCAGATAGTGACAAAGGTTCTTTTCGTAGCACCATATCTTTAACAACATCTGCGTTCATAAAGCAATGAACAAACACAGATGAAGTAATCCAGAGGTTAAATTACTGAATTTCTAAGTGTACCCATTGCTTTTGTTGGAAAACCAGGAAGCACAACCGTAACTTTACATATTATTTGCATCTCCAGTCAAAAGTATTTATAATACTGCACACAGAATCATGAAAAAACATTGAAAATCGTTTTGACCTGTAAAGTCCAGATCTCACTCCACCTGACTTTCAAATTATTTCTCTAGTTAAACTATCGTTTCACAATGGTAGTAACTCATACCTGATTTTTGTCATTGCACACAGGATCAGGATGTCACAGATGCCTGACCTGGGGGGATCGAAGCATTTTGGTGAAATGGTATGCAAGATACTTTCACAAATAGCATACAATAAATAACTGTTGGCTACAATTTACTATTGGGCTATCGTATTAGGTAATTGGTTTGAGAAATCACTGCCTGGTAGAGTTTATTAGTGGAAAGTAATTGTTATTTGACTTTAAAAAAAAAACCAACCAAACAAAAAAAAAACACCACCCCCAAAAAAAAAACAGCCAAGAAACCAAGTTTTCCTGTCCCTCTTACCCTACCTTCCACAATACACTAACTCATTTTCAAAGGAAAACCTCAAGCAGCAGAAGGAAAATGGCATGAAATAAGCATTTGGGTAGAGAAAGCAATTCAGAAAACAGCTGAAGGGGCCATACATTACACAAAATGCCCACAAGGGGTGGAAGGTTAATTGGTCCAGGTGGTAGAAGCTCACATAAAGATCTAACCAACAGGCCTGTTGTGGAGTAGAGGGACAAAAGGTGCTAGAATCAGGCATATAGGCCTCCTTTGCATGCTGGATAATAGACATTGGTAATTTCCCATTGTGGTGTTTCTTTCTCTTTAAGGCAAAACCCAAGCAGACAGCACACACGCACCAGCATGTGTGGTCTTTATGAAGACCAGCCAGTGCCCGACACTGGCATCCTTTGTCCAGAAAGAAGACAATCTTAAAGGCTCAGATAAACTGGCTTTCCACTGTCCTTCAGGACTCTCCCTCTCCCATCCTATTCCCAAAGAGTACCAGCCTTTAAACCTCTCCAGAACAGTAACTCTAAGTGCTGCTTGCCTTCCTCAAGGACTTTCCTTAGTGAGACTGCAGCCATAGTACTGCAGGGCAGAGACACAGACATTTGGAAGGCACAGCACATAAACCCAGCAATGTCTGTATCACCCACACCTTATGTTCTGTGAAAATAATAGCAGTGCCATGCTAAGGATTCACTGCTACAGACAACTCACTTAACATCCAACTTGAGTGTGCCCAAGGTAGCCAGCAGATATAATATCTTAACCACTCTCTGAAACCTCCTTTCTGTAGCATTTTACAGTGTCCATCACACAGTAACTCCAAGTATTACACAAGAATCAATAGAGATAGCTGAAGCAGCTCTGAAAGACTTTTAGGAGATTTAATGTAGTAAGCATATTTCCAAGATGTCTGCTCTCAGATTGTTTCACTGTCACACAAATAAACATGTCTTGTGACTGATCAATAAGGGAGAAGGGGAGTGCATGGCACACATGCCCAGAGAATAAAATTTCCAGTCACATTTTCATGACATCGGAAGGAAAGATATACCTTACTCTTGACATGCTACCCATTTTGAAGCTGGGCCAGGCTCAGGGTTCACTGTTCTGTAGTTATTCTTAGAGCATGATTGGATAATTGTATGTCCTATGCATTCAAACCTGGCTTAGACTTGCAGCTTTATATCAAAAGGAAAACAAATGAAGACTGGTTCTCATTAAATTATTATCCATACATCAACATACAACAAGCCACAGCAAGTTGTATTTCATACTTTTTTTGCCAGAACTGGCAGCTTATGGTTATCACAGGGCTTGGCCTCAACTTGTTCCATCTTCCTGCAGAAGGCAGATACAGCTTCTGCTAAGCATATTTGTTTGCCTGACACCTTCTTTTTCTCCAGGTCTAAAATATAATTACTACTAGCTTCTTCTCTATCCTTTGGGCTCCTTGGGACCTCACCTTCTCAGCACTATTGTCAGAATTCTCCTTCTAATTGAAACCCCCGACAGGCATTTAACAGCTAATGTATGTGATTACAACCACTCCAACTGCTGTCAACTATACAATTATAGGAAATCTAATTTTTCTTTGTCTGAGATTTCCGTTATCTGAAGTTGCCTGACAGGAGCACCACCAAAAAACAAAAACACACAGTACAAAGATAAAAGATACTTCATTGTTATAGTCAGAGCTATGAATATTAAAATAAAAAAAATCAAATCAAATCAAATATCCAAGTAAAATTTTAAAATCGGGGACACAACAGCAGTTTTGGGGAAAAATCCTGCAGCCCAGTCCATGACAAGGTTGATGTTATTTAGTTTAGATGTCTACATAAGGAGAACAAAAGCTGCTACCCACAGTAAATTAGCAGAAGACAGAAGAAGCAGTATCTCATGAGTTTCTCTAGATTTTAGGATGTCCTAATAGCACAAAATTATCATAGCTTCTACTTGCAACAGCAGAGACCAGGGTTTCTCTGTATGAGATTTCTTTTTATTAGACATTTTCCATCTTGCTAGATGGGAAGGTAATACAGATAAACACAGAAGACATACAGGAAAGTGGTTTTGACAAAGAAAAGGTTCAGTGGTGTTCAGTTAGACAAATGCTGAAAAATCATGTTTCCTACAATCCAGATTTAGAAATAAATCTTCTAAAGTCAGGCTATTATTGTCTAGTACGTAAGGAAAAATTTCTAAATGTATATCCTACACAAGGGCTATTTAAATATCAGATCCAGATAAGGTCTGGGTTCCAAACACTGCATATGCCCAGATGTGTGATGAACTTTGTCTCTGTCATATATCTCACATAGACTTTCAGGGACTGAATATATCACAAGACCAGGCTGAAGGGTAGTGTGCACCTTGCTGCCCTGGGAGAACCTGGAGACAGCAATAGACCTTGGTAAATAGGAATTCAGCAACTTTATCCAACGTACTTACAAGGAGACCGGTTAAAGCAAAACAGTATTATCAAGGCTACAGAGCCAAGCAGAAATCATTAACTTCAAGACAAGTCCTCTGGCCTGGATATTTCCCTGCAAGTAGGCAGTCATTTCCTGGATGCACCCTGATCCCATGTGTATCCTTAGTTTATGTAAACAACTGTAGATGTGTTGATGTCAGCAAAGCTGTGTCAGCCGATGAAGATAAGATACAAGTTCTGTGTGACAGAAGTAGAGACAGACAGGAGAAAATAAAAGAAGGAAATACCCTTAACCACAAAACAAAATAAATACTGCAAGTTGTTACAGTTTATATCTAAGCTCATAGCCAAATTAAATGGCATGATACTGGATCTGCAACATGAATTTGCACAGAAAGCAGGCACCACCACTTTACTGCAGCCTTGTGCCCACAGTTTATAACACAGCAACACTGGGGAAAAGATAGAGCAAGACACTGATGGAACCTAAGGTTTATGTAATTAATATTTCTTTAAAAAAATGCTTCTTACTTTCTACAACACACCTCCCTGCAGCCCCTGGTTCTAGTTCTATAAACACATTACATTCTTTTAGACTGAGGAAATCACATATATACAATTCTTCCTTTGTGTGTGTGTCTGAGTCTCAAAAACTTTGGATACTACAGCCTAATTCCAACCAAATTTGCCAGAAAGACTAGAAACTTGAATGTATTAAAGGACCACACCTAACGAGTTAAAAAAAAAAATATGGAAAGGAATAAATAGATAGAGGAAAGAGACCAAGTAAGTGCCTTAACTAAGGTAAAGATGGCAGCATTAGCAGTTGCTCTGTTGGATACCAGAGAGTCCACAAAGGAGCTAACCACAGATTTCACAAGTTCATTGCTCATAGAATAATTTCCGAGGTTTTGTCCTCTTATCTAGCATGGCTATCTTTTCCTCACCTGCTTCACAGAAATTCGTAATAATTCAAAATTTTGGTAGCACAGAGGAAAGAGGACTTCAAAGCCCAGCTCATGTTCAGACTCATTCTTTTCAGACAGACCTTATCTTTCTAATGCACCGTCCCCAGACTGGTAGGTGTGAACAACCTCAAACCTTCTAATTGTTTAAAATCTAGATACAGCATTCCAGACTGAGGATTTCTGCAGTAACAAAGCCAAATAGTTAATGAGTTCCTTAGCTTTTGCTATTTTGAAAATGGCAAAAATCAGTCCCTGTTTAAACAAAAAGAAAAATAATTCAGATGTTTTGTAGGGCCATGGGACTGAATTTCACCTGTGCATGAAACAAGACTGAGATGAAACACTTTCACACAAAGTTTTGGGAAAACAGTGGGAATTTTCTTCTTCATTTATGCTCTGTTTTATGTGTGTACAACACTTCATAATATGGGATTCTTGTGCTTGTGCATGAGTTGGAATTCTTTCATGTTAGTCATTCAATTCTTATTTTCTCTTTAAAGATTAATAACAGGGAAATGTTATGTAAAATTCATTAGTTGGATACAGAGTAAAGATTTTGGTCATGGTTCCTTCAAATCCACAAACTGAAACAAGAAGGCTAGAATTTGTATTTCTTTAACACAGTTGAAGGGCCGAAAAGTCTGTGATTGAAAACAGCACTAAGAATAGTTTGCTTTCCTCAGAATTGACCTTCTATTGTTTGCTTAGTCCAGCTGCTGTCTAACACCTTGTGTTAATTTCTTCCTCAGCCATGGATTATCACTATCAAAGTGATACAAAAGCTATAACACAAGTGAGTTTATTGTTTTCAGTATTTTCATTTAAGCACTTTAATCAATATCTGCCAAGACAATTAAAGGGTTCAAACAGTTTCCCAGAGGAATTTTTCCCTCAGAGTCAATCTGTTTTTTTAAATTATTATTTTAGTTTGTATTTATTCCCCTACTTATTTTAACACTAACAAAAAAAGTTAACACCATTTCCCCAAATTCATGCACTATTCTGATTCTTGTTTATAAAGGAAATGAAATTTGTCATGCTGCTATACATCATTTGCACTGCAGTACAATGTCCCATCTGTGTGTCAAGTACAAAACAAAAGCATTTTGTGAAAAATTGCTAAAGTAGTAATGATTTTTGTCCTCAACTCTTTGTTTTGCCTTTCAATAAAGAAGGCGACATGTGCCACAAATGATATATTATTGTTTAAGAACAACCCTAGTAACAGTGCATAACCAAAACCATGTTTCACAGCAGAGAAACTATAGTTTACTGCCCCTATGGCTCTGATGAGAATATAATGTTCTACAGTTTATAAATGCTTTGAGGTCAACACATGATTTACTTCAGCTTGTTCATCCAATGAGCAGGAGGTCCAAAAATATATCAAGCTATTAGACAGCCCACTGGAAGCTTGGCGGAGGCTCCCAGTGATGGAAAGCATGCCATGGAAGCCTCTCTGTCAACTGGAGATGAGATAATTAGATCCAGGTAATACATTGGAGCCCCATCAGGGAACAGGACAGCAAACATGTCATCTTTACGACTTTTTCTCATCCTCCCCAGCAACACTGGCCTGAAATAGTAAAAAGTGTGAAGAATTCATCAGTTCCCAGCAAAAGCACAGCAGCGGGATAATCAAACTATCATCTCTCCATCATCCTCATTATCCAGAGACCTGGTGCTCTGTATAAACAGCAAAACAACATCAACAGTAGATTGAGGAGCTGTGCTAGCTAGCTCCAGCTTTTGTTTTATGTTCCAGGGTAACATATAATGCTGGTGGGCTGGAATCTTCTAAGACCCAAAAATGCTTGACAGCTCACATTTAAGTTACAAAATGTCTCACAGAGAAATATCTTACTGCTAATTAGAGACCTGAGCTTCAATGCTATGACTAAATATCCCCAAGCTGGACCAATACATGTCTGCACACTGGGATAACAGTGATTTTATACAGCATGATCAGCTGAAACTGTAACACTCTGGCCTTTACTCTTACACACATTGCTACATGCACATTTTTTGGAGGACCTGCTAGCTGGAACAAGGGGAGTCCCAGTGCATTAGAGCAGCATTCTTTTCGCACAAGAACGGTAAATGAAAAATACCCATCCACACATTTTAGTGCAAAAAGCGTGTTGCAGACTCAAATTAAAAACTTAGAATAAGCTTATGCCTTCCTTAGACACACATGCACCCCCAAAACACATTAAAAATAACTTAGAAAAATTGTGGTCAGAAATTGAAATAACTTTGAATAGGGTCAGTTTATTCTAAAAAGGTCAGCCTTTCCATACTCCAGAATTTTATGTTTGTAGAAAAAGCAGCAGGATACTTTCAATCATGATTGATGCTATATTAAAAAAATAGGGCTTTGTAGTTTCATGTTGATTGTTAATACCTTATTTTACTTATATAGTTATATAAACTTATACACACAGTATATCTAGTAAAATTCATTTTCCCCAAAACATATAGATGACATGTTCCATTTTCTTTCCTGGTAGTCAACATTTAGAAAAAATCTTTCTTCTCCCTTCCTCTTTCTTTCATTCGCACATTGTATATAGGTTAAAAAAAGAGGTCATAGGGGAAAAAATTTCTTTTATCCCAGCTATAGAAGCCCTCTTGAAGCCTCACTAGTAACTGTGGCACAGCCTCTCACTGGAGAAACTGATCGACTTAAGTTCATGTGCTGTATCTACACATGCACTAACTTTATTTTTTCCTGAACTTATGTTCTATCACCACATCAGAAGAGGAAAACAAGAGGTGCATGTTGGGAATGGATTAACTCCATTTCACACTTCAGTCCTAAACAATCTTAAAATATGGAGCCATGAAAATACAGGATCATCATGATCAAGTGTATAGCTTAATCATGCAGAAGTTAAAATTAAATTTCTAATGAAGCTACTGAAATAAATATGATTGATATCCATGCCTCAGCAAACATTTACTGCCATAGCACACACCCACCACTGCTTTTAGTTCTCTTCTGAGAAAATAGAAACAAAACCTTAAGGAAAATAAATTAAGAGCACCGCCACCATCAAGTAAGATCTAAAGAGTACCACAAAAGAAGTCAGACAGCACCACCTCTAAAAAAGCAAGTTGAATGAAAAATCCTGAAAGTACAATGTGGGAGAAAAATGTAGTTTTTCCACTAGCCGTCAAAGTAAAATTGATTTTTTTTCTATTCTTCCCCTCCATAGGAATAACAGCAAGTATCTTCATAGAGGTCCAGGAAACTAAGAGAACTGTTGTGGCAACCATCTTTGATGTGACCAAAGGAGTAAATTTAAGCTACTGAAAACACTAAAAGAAGAAAAATTCATGTCTAGCACAGAAAGTATTAAGATTAAAAATGAAAAAGCAGGGGTAGGCTAGATAAAAATCAATATAACTTTTCCCAGGGTGTTCTTTTATAAACATTACTTTGGTTCTTCCTTGACCACAATATATACAGAAAATAAAATGGCATTTTTATGACTCGTAATCCCAATATTTACCTCCATGAAGTCAGAAGCTGAATGAATTTAAGACTAGAACTACTATAATGGCAAATCACACTTTTGCATCACACAATTAGGGAAGCACATGGCATTTACAATTCACTGTCTATAAAAAAAGGCTAATGGCAAAGCCACAAATTATCCCTACAGTTACAGGATCCAAATTCAAATTCTGCAGCAGCACTCATGGAGAAAGTTTTGCAATATAGTTCTCAGCTATATTGGATACTAGGAAAATTACAGAAATGACACATTTAAGAACTTCCAAGGCATGGAAAAAATGCAGAAAGTATGTGGATGCTAAGAGTATGCACAGAACTGCAGGCTGAATGGAACAAGCCTTAAGATTTAAAACTGGGCTCCATTTACCTTTGGTAATTGGAAAAGAGTATGAAGACTATCTTTCTTCCCTTTTATTTTTCTCTTTCTTTATTACTATAAAGTACAATATTTATCTCAAGCAGCCTAGAATCTGGAAAAAGAGGCCATCCATGCAGACAAAACAGATTTGCCAGGAAGACATAAGAAAAAGCTCAGTAAGAACCAATCATAAGCAAGAGTCATGCCGGAAAACAGGACTTAAAAGAGTAGAAGCTGACTGATCTTATGGCTTAGAGAAGAGAAAGATATCTAAGATTTTATTAGCAATAAAATCTTGAATACATGCCAACTTTTACAAATGCAAAATAATGAAATAGTGAAGGAAAAAAAGGGAAGCTAAACTGAAACTGGAGGACTGTAACAAAGCAGAATCAAGACTTGAAGTAACTACATAGAGAAAAAGGAACAGATTAAGGACAAGAGGAGCGAAGTAACTCCAGAAGATAAGGAACAAATAGACAAATTAACAAAGTAAAAGTACTTTAGAAAAGGCAGAGATTCAACATGTTAGTGAAGTGCATGATGAGTGGGTGTTAAATACAAAAAAAAAAAAAAAATGGTTGGAGTAAATCTGGATGTCCTGAGACAGTATCACAGAGAAGAAACAGAAACATATTCATGATTATCATGACACAACGTAAGAAGAACTTTTTTTTTTTTTTAATGATTTCAATTTGAAGAAAAAAGTCAAAACCCAATTTAATTGATTCAACCCCAAGAAATGGAATCAGAATCATAGAATGATATAGGCTTGGAAAGGACCTCTGGAGATTACCTAAGTCCAACCCCCCCAAGAATCTTCTTAATGTTTTCTAATACCTAATTACTAGGAATGCAGCCTGTTTGATTTCTATCTAAACACACAGTTATTAAACTATTCTATTGCCAGTATGACTGAGGAGACAAGCAGCCCACTATGGTCCTAGATGGGACTTGCTGTCTTCACCTTCAGCAACCACTGGAGTACTGAAAGAGTGAGAATCTTCTGAAGGCCAGGGAGGCTTTGAAATAAACTTCTTATTTTCCTCAATGAGCAGGACTACTGAAGACCTGGCATTTTAGGTATCAGAAGGAAGGTAGACAGGTCTTCAGCCAGTGGGAGAGTTCTCTGCAAACCTTGTTTTCACTGTGGAGGTCTCATATAAGTTCAATGGTATTTAATTTCCTAAGAGTTTAAGGTGATATAACTACACACGCATACAGAGCACTGTGTGCTTTATGTAGTATTTAAATTCATTTCTTATTAAAAAAAAAAAGCTGTAAGTGAACTTGCCTAGCAATTCTGTACATCATAACTTTCTTTTAAAACTTTTTAAGAAACTTCTGATCTAGCTTCATACCTCTTGAAAAAAAAACACAAAACAAAAGAAAAAACACCCAAAAGAACAGCCAAACAAAAATAACCTTCACTCAGGCTTGTCACTGAAGTTCAGATTAGCCCAGTTTTTGGTTTTTTCCTTAGCTGTCTATTATCCTCTGTGAAACTATCTCAGCTAATATGAAAATTTGCCTCTGTCACAAGTAGACTGGGAAAAAATCCCAGTAAAAATATCCAAGATCATATTCAGTAAGTGGCAGGGACTGCATTGTTGGTATTCTTTTGCAAAGAACAGTATGAGAAAAAAAGATGTTAGAGAAAAATGAGCACTTAGAAATTAGAATGCTGTCTGGTAAGATATCTGTGAATCAGCCTGCAAAAAATTGAGTGGATGAGTTGTACTGTCAGTCACCAGTGTTGTACAGTATTTGTGCAGGAATCTATACAAATGTTATCTATTGCATTCAGAACTGATAAAGTAATAAATGACAAAGATTTGCTAAACAGTAGGAAAGACTCCCTCAAAATAACAGATTAGTTTTTTTAAGAACAACGATGCTACAAGAAATCAAAGAAATTAGTAGATCACATTTACCCTAAGCAGTAATACTCTTTTAATGATGACAACTGAATCTTACAGTGTATTCTATACATAAATTTCATCCAAGCTACCTTCAAGCATTCAGTAGATCAAGTTAATTAAACTATAATTTCTCAAAATCATAGAATAAATTTTATTCTGTACCATTACCACAGATTAATATATATGTATTTTTTGAGGTGAAGTACACAGAGTGTAGAGTAGATCTTCTTATAAAGGTAGACACAATTCAGTCTAAAATATTAATTTATTACCTTTGTCTTTGTTGGTGCAATAAAGTGTAATAATAAGTGTACTTTTACACTGACACCTAGCAATGAGAGGGTCAAGTCAGCTCAATAAAGCTGGCAGACTAGCACAAGTGTCTGCTTGTGTTATAAATATTACATAGCAGACATTTCAGGAGGGAGAATGTGAAGGAATATTCCAGAAATGGAATGCAAATTTACCATGAAGGAAAACATCAGAAAATTGAAACAGCCATACAAGTTCAAATACCCGTGAGTGTAAAAAGTAGAACCTAAATGAGGGACGTGTCAACAATTTATATTTTGACATGGTTCAGAATATAGCCAGGAAACATGTAACGTGTATATGAAGTTCCTTAAAATATATGTTTTTATCAAAACCTGTAAGGATTATTACAAGACAATTATTATATTTGTGAACTATTTTTTAAGAGTTCACATCAAATGCAGATCAGATACTTGATTAGTTTGCCACAATTATTTGAACTCTCTCCAAAACCCTAAGAAAATCTTGTATATGGCATACCTCTTATGAATCAGCTGAAAGGAGATCATAAATAATACAGCAAGATGTAAAGTATTCCAAAGGTAAAACTAAGCCTTCAGATTGTGGCATTTATTTTTTTTTATTTCCTAAACTACATGCCATTGGATCAGAGTTCTTACACCTCTGAATCATCTGGTACTAACCATTAGTGAAGACAGGCTAACAAATCAACAGTGTTAAGGTCTGATGTATTCATGAGATTGTCTTGTTTGTATATGCCAGACCATCTGCAGAAACAGATCTCTTCTTCTAATCTCCAGCCTTAAAAGATGTTGTCACTCCTTTTCCCTAGCAGAAACTGGGTTTTGGCTGAACTAGCCGAGACGTACATGACAGTTGCCTGTTTTGTCATAGCACTTCACTGAAAATGTGTGTTGTCCAAAGAGCTTTGTCAATACTCCCTAATAACTGCAATATTTAAGCTCTACATTCAAAGTACTTTACATATACTGCATAGTCCTGCCAATGTTTCCCAACACAACTGTAATTTGGCATGTAGCAAAACAGAAGGTAAGCTTTTTGCTTATGATCGGACAGCTAAAGTGCAGGTCAGAGACTATGCACGAGTTCCCCCTTTTGAGCAATGTGGGACATTTGCTCACATTTTAATACTTCAACAGACCAAGTGTTCCGGTGCATTCCAGATGCAGTCTGCTGCTGACTACAGGTATGTGGCAGTGACTCACTACAAGCTTTGCAGACATCTGCGGCAAAAAGAAACAGATGTATGAGTGCTTTCACACCAAGAAGGTCAAGCACCATTTTGGCAACACTCTGTAGTGTCAGGCCCAGCCATGCACTGCACTGACGCTGCAGTGGCAAATTTCCTTTACGGGCACAGGATCGTGCCAGCATGCAAAGGAAGGAAGCCATTGCCTCTTCATCAGTTCTCACACTGTGGTCACCTCCCAATCCATCAAACGTGAAAAGAAATGTGCTAGAAATGGTAGCATGGTACTGCTGTAAGTCTGCTAATTCCCTATGTTCTGTTTAATTATATGAACTGCTCAGGATACTAATCAACACATCACATCATGATGATGCAGTTACAAATGTAATTATGAAAGCAATGGGAATAATTTCATTAACCACTATATTTCAAGCTGTCTAGTTTTCTCCACTCCCTTTGTTGGCAACATATTGTGGGTCTGCTCAGCAATTCTGGGAATTAGGCCACATACAAATGATATGTTTGTACTTAAAAGCACAATCCTGCAGACCTGAATCAAGAAAAAAGTAACTTTGATGTCTGTTGGAGTTTTGCCAGAATTAGGACTGCAGTATTTAGGCCACTGTGTACCAAGGATTCTGAAAAGAAATGCTTCCTTACAGAAAATAATATTTGATTTTGAAACTGTGACTCTATTACCCAAATGGCAGGAAGTAAGTCTGCCAGTGGCCCTATAAGCAGAGTTTCAATAACTGTCCATTCTTTCTGCTTCTCATTATTTGTAATCCAGTGGTACTTGGCAGGCTGCAACAGGGTGAACAGCCACGTCAGCCGTGTGCTTTACAAATAAAAGAAAGAGAGGGAGTTCCAGTCTCAGACAACACATAAACTAGGATTATGGAAGGAAAAGACAAAAAGTGATGAGATATGAGGACAAACTGCTCCTCCACTGCAAAAAACATGGTGCCAGAGGTGGTTTCAATGGTGGCAGTGGAATCAGCTTTAAAAAAATGCCTCCCTGCTGCCTCCTGGTACCCAAAATAGCTTTGCTCTCCCCCTTCTTCCTATCTATCTGCCCTCTACTCTTCTCAGGCTAAGACCAAGGAGTTTCAGGAGCCCCTTGCAAGGAAAACTGAACTGGGTACCCACCCTCAAATCCAGCTGCTGTCCTTGCAGCAGGCTAAGCCTTTGTCATCATCGAGTCCAGTTTTAGAATAGACAGCAGAAGTGAAGGTAAGCAGAAGCCCACAAGAGCAAGTGGCTTTAAGTGTAACTATGGCTTATTAACGTACTATAGAATGACTACTGACATTATGCCAGGTGAGGTCCTTAAGCAGTCCTCAAGCTGTCATCTGTGTGCTAGGCAGCACGCTGAATACCCAAGCCACGTCTATGCTGCAAAGTGAAGAGCATGTTTAAAAGTGACTCTGAGCACCACAAACTTTGTGGCCTGTCCGTTTCCTGTTCTTGCTGGTCATCTTAAATCTAGACCCCAGCACGCTCCTACATGTCAAGAATGCAGACAGTAGACATGTAAATGCAACCAACATCTTACACAGCAGCAATGAAGCACCTGGCTGATTCAAGTCCTGAGGAGCCCACCTGTAGAACTGAGTGGTTTCAGATCCTGCAAAGACTACAGTTAATAAAATCTCAAAACATTCCCACCCAAATGCTGCTTTCATTTACAACCAATGGAGTTTTGCTGAGGTAAATCTTAGGCCCGCAGTTTCTTTATTAGTTTCATATATTGTACTTCAATGTGTATGTGCTACAGGAACTATAAATTAAGAAGGTAAAATAAATATATTATTCAGATGAACAAAGAGAATCCATGAGAAAAAAAAAAGGAATTGTCATCATACTGAATTTGACTCAGGCTATTGTTATGTGTTGTCTGAAAATATTAACACAAATTTTATTCAGAGATCCCATATGGGAAGTACCCAGAGGTGGCTTTTAAAATAAGAACTATACTAAGCTCATGAAAATTTTTAAATCCCTCTTTATATTTATATCCAATATAATGACAATTTTCTGAGTTAGAAATTACCTCAAAACAGGAAGCCTGGATTATATATATAGCTGGGGGATAGGAGTCAGATGAATCCTAAAGAAGCATGAACTTACAACTAAATTAAAACAAGCACATCATTAAAAGTATGAAAACAGCCTATTTCATTGGAGCACCACTTTCCATTGAAGGCAGCTTCAGTTTGAAGGATGCACTTTGCTAAGCTGAAGCAAAAAGAAAAAAATTAAAAATAAAACAACTGCAGTTGTATTTTCTATGGAAACACATGATTTCAGAATTATATTAGGGAGTTCAGAATATGTAAATGTGACTTAAACTTCTTAGAGCTCCACATACAAGTTGGTTAGCTTTTCCATTAGAAATCTTATACTTAATTTTATGATTTCTAACTAGGTATAAATTTTCAGAGTATGAAAAAAGTGGTCAATACAAGGTATCACCTTGGAAGTACACTAATAGTTTTTTTGCTTTGTATTTAAATTTTAAAATGCTTTTAAAGAAAGTTAGGCCATGATTAAGAGAAAGGGAGGCAACAATTAAAAGTCTGTCAGTCTCAAGTGCTCTCTGCTCTTATGTAACGAATAAAGAATTTATGGGTCTGATTCTCAGCTTTATGTTAGTGAAGCTGCAGTGATTTCACTGAAGGTTTTTTGAGTTACAGCCACAGTGAAACAGGACTCAGGACTCATTGCACTAAATAAACTTAATACAAAATATACCATCCCACTGGATTCAGTTTCAAAGAAAAATATTTAAAGAAAAAAGCAGAGCCAATAGCCATGAGAGTTCTGCAAAACCACTTATCAAACAAATATTACTCCAAAATTCTGCGTTTCCTTGACATTCATGAAGAACTCTACCGAACAGCTCAGTGTATATACACAAAAGGGCATATAACAACTTAGAAGCATAAAAGCAGTGGAAAACTCAAACTGGAAGATTGTATACAGAATGAAAGAACATAGAAATGCTTTGTGCTTAAAGAGTAGAAGTAAGCAGATTCTGTTAAAGCTTATATGATTACAGTTAACACTTTTGAAATCTTGTGCTTCATCAGAACAGGTTTCATAGGATTCCTTTTCCTTAGCAGGAGTAATAATAGTAACATTAAACTGCTTTTAAATTGCAATATTATTAACACCCATAATTTCCTTTTACACCAAGCTCCAGTAGAATGCAGGCCTCAGAAGAATACATGTTATTTACAGGCTTATTAGGCTTATTATTTTCTATTATTTTGGTTCAATGGGACTATTGCTCTTCCAGGCAAGAAGCCCTGTGTACAACTCTTAACACAAGGAAAGCTTTACTCCCTCCAGGTTACCCTTGTGCAACTCCTTTGTTTTAACAAGAACAGCTCTAGATTTACACCACACCTGCTGAGAACGCATGTGACCTGCTGAACTCAACTGAGGGAAGGATCTTCACCCTGGGACTTCAGTTCTCCAAATTCATTGCACACTGTGGGACGCCAAAAATCTGACCACTTAAGTGCAGTGCTCCACACATGGTACATGTGATCCCTCTCTCTTCCATAAACCACATACATACTCCCCAGCTCCGAATGACAGCTGCTGTTACCCTCAGCCATGCCAGGGGTTTTGCTTGCAGAAGAGAGTGGGCAGAAACATAGCACAGCAGAGCTCACCAGCCATCTATACATTTATTTGGGAATGGCTGGTCATTCACACATACCTGAACTCAGGACGAAATCCACAGATGAATGAGATGGGATACAGCACCAGCCTCCGCATTTATGAAGAAAGTATAGCGCTGTAATACATCAAGCTGTGTCCCTGTAAAGTCAGATTCTTTGCTGAAGAGAATTCCATTTAACCATAAGCAGTAGAGGGACAAAGACTGTTTTTCTATTAAGCGCTACCATAATGTGAATGGAATAGTGAAATTGCAGAAAAGTTTATCTGTGGCATTTCTGTTTTATATCACTCTGCTGGGGTTTTTAATATGACAACATGAAAACATCAACTTATTTCACTCACTTTTAGTCTGATCGATGTCATGCACTATTTTTGTATATTAAATTAAAAAAGATGGGTTTAATTGAACTTTAGAAACTAGCACCTAACCATGCTAAGTTTTCAAAACCATAGTCTGGTTTTTAATTTAACTCTCATTATTTGTGACAGCGGGGGAAAGAACTCAAGGAATTTTAACAGGACATCATTTTCTGTTGGAGATATACAGAACTAGTGATGTATATAGAGCAGCCTCATTTTTTATCTGACTAGTATAAAAGGATTCTCAAAGTGCATTATTTTAAGTCTGGAAAAATCACACTGACAATGTAGACCGTTTCAGTCATAACTAAAAATTACATATTAGGACAGCTCAAATAAATCAATGACATTCTAAAACCAAATAAATTTATATTTAACTTATATCTAAAAATAAAGTTCTCCACTAAGAATTGGAAATCTTACTTCTCAAAAGACGTCGAGCTCTCAGACTTTGTTTCTTAGGTGAAGGTATCAGTCAGTGACATGTCATCCCATTGAGAGGTCTTCCCTGAAAAGTTTGATCCAATCAGATCTTTTCCCTGAAACCTTCAGAAATAGAGTATCTGAATTTAAGCAGCTTCATCTTATTCCCAACATTTGTAACCAGAAATGAAGCATTTAAACAAATCTAGTTTTATGGAATCAACATCAAAATTACAATGTCAAAAATTTGGCTGGCTGAACATAACGCTTGTTACAAGAGCCCTTTTTCTTGTCCAAGCTGTGACCTCTTTCTTGCTTCCATTAAGAGAGCAGACAGTCAGCAATAATATGTAGAATGTTTCATAGTTAAAAGCAGAAAATATTGAGCACTAAAGATAATACATACATTGTTTAGTTTCTCCAGAGTAGCTCTCCAGGCTTCATTGCAGCTTTGAAACTCTAGTCCACGGTGTGGAAATAGTGCAGTTTAACATGCTTTTATAGAAACTCCTTGTCGCCTTCTGCTGAACAGTTACTGGAAAACAACATCCTTGAACATTTCCCTAGTCTCAAAATAAATAAATAAAAATTTAAGTTTCCTTCAAATGCAAGCATGATCCTTTAAATAGTTTTCCACTAATATTTTGGTATGCATGATACCTCACAAGAATACTTAAAGTGAGAGACTTTGACATATATATGCAAATATGTTCACACAAAAATTTGCCCAAGGGATGACTGTCCTAAAATCTCTTTGCAAAAGTCTCTTAGCCAGCCTGGGGTAGAAACAACGCCCTGTGAGGGAAGTGATCTATCAGAAACTGCAAACAAATAAGCAAATGAAGACACACTCAAAACACTTTGCAAAACAATCACAGGCTTTAATGTATGTTTCCATGCAGGTTTTCTGACCAATTTCAAACTGAGATTCATTTCAAATGTCTCCTCCCCCACCAGAAAAACTGGGGTGAATTCACCAGATGCATTATTTACCACATCTGTCACCTTGCTGTCAACTAACACTTTTTTCCCCCACTGCTAACAAAAAGTTCAAAAGGGGAAGATCATCTGATTTTTCTTGACAATCCCTTTTCTATTTCCCAATCTGCAAGCATATATATTTGACATATTTAGCTCTGGCTGGTTTGTTTCAGGTTTGATACTTTTCAGAAGCTTACTGTATGTGTGTTACCATATATGTCTCAATATGTATTTTTAAAAAAAAGGAAAGAAAGGGGAAAAAATCATTCTGTTTCAAATAATGAGCATGTGCACCTTTTTGCCTCAGGCCTTCATACACAATTTAGCCAGAAAGCCAGGGCAGATCATGATTTAGCATTTGACATCTCTTGCCTTCAGGCCAGGGGAGACTAATACAGATTTCTGACTCTGAGCACACCATGGAAAAAAAAAAGTGAGAGAGAGAGGCCTTTTATTGACTAAATGATAAAGAGGTTTGTAATGATAAATAACAGTCATTTTATTGTGGAATTCCCCAGAAAAGATGCATTCTGCAGTGTCTGAAGAAGCCTAAAAGCCGAAGCTGGTTCCCTGTGGATCCAAACCTGTTAAGCTCCAATCTTTCTGGGCAGAAATAGAGGTCGCAAATTGCATAGGACCTGCACTATTAAAACTGTATAAGCACGATACATAATCACTGCTGCATCCAGGACAGTTAGCACTAAGAGGATTAGCTGAAGGCTGCTTCTGGGTTTCTCTCCCTCAGCCTGCATCTAAAACAAGCCTGGTGCACACCCAGCCTGCTTGAGAATTTTCTGCCAGCTTTGATCGATAGTTTAATTGTAAACTTTGGGAGCAATAATGGATAATTCGGCTTGAACCGTCCATTATAAGCACTGTTGCTGAGGATGGAGCCTTCAAAATTAAACAAGAGTTGTGTAATATTATTACATTTGTACCACTCACCTACAGTTAAATTCCATTTACAAATACTGTCTTGACAATGTATGGAGTTCAATAAACATAGGCCCAGGTGGGTTGAGTGGGGAAAGGAAAGAGGAAAGAAGCTGAAGCCAATTATTTGCCATCTGTTTCAGAAAGATTTTTATTTTAACCTCACATATTAAAACACATAGAGATGGAAACAGGGAGACAAGAAACAGATTCAAGCAAAGATCTAAGTTGTGGTTACTGTTTTGACTACAGCAACATGATGAAAATGTACCTAAGTGGCCATGGAAGGATGATGGTATGGCAGTACTGGCAGAAGAAGTAACCCAGCAAAGTGGTAAACATGCATTGCTCAGACCATGCAGTCTATGCTGGAGTAGTCACATTTTTCTTAGTACCTAAACCAATTGGTTGAGCTATATTGAAGAAATTTGTTCTATCATATGGGTCATTTCCCAAAACACAAGAAAACACAGCACTGTTCTGTGATAAGAAATCACCCTGTCTTGGAAGAGGAACAGACAAAATGTCCTGGAATTTAGCTGTCGAGCTTTCTGGCAAATACACTTCACAGTATTGCATATGCAGAGTTTTCCACCCAATTCTAAACTGAGTAGTGGGGAAGTGAAGCCTGCAAGAACATAGATTTTGAAATAAAAGAACTAGCTGTGCAGGCACAAACCAAGTTCCGGTCACAGGACCAGATTATAGTGTCAGATTGATTTGGGTTGGAAGGGAACTTAAAGATCACCTAGTTCCAACCCCCCTGCCACGAGCAGGGACATCTCCCGTTTGACCAGGTTATTCATAGCCCCATCCAGCCTGGTCTTGAAAACCTCCAGGGATGGAGCATCCACAACTTCTCTGGGCAACCTGTTCCAGTGCCTCACCACCCTCACACTAAAGAATTTCTTCCTGATATCTAATCTAAATCTCCCCTCTGTCAGTTTAAAACCGTTACCCCTCGTCCTCTGATGTAAATGATAAAGAGTCCCTCCCCATCTCTCCTGTAGGGCCCCTTTAGGCACTGGAAGGCTGCTATAAGATCTCCCCAGAGCCTTCTCTTCTCCAGGCTGAACAACCCCAGCTCTCTCAGCCTGTCTTCATAGGAGAGGTGCTCCAGCTCTCTGATCATTTTGTGTCCCTCCACTGGACCCATTCCAACAGGTCCATGTCCTTCCTGTGCTGAGGACTCCAGAGCAGTACTCCAGGTGGCATCTCACCAGAGTGGCGTAAAGGGGCAGAATCACCCCCCTCAACCTGCTGGCCACACTTATTTTGATGCAGACCAGAATACAGTTGGTTTTCTGGGCTGCAAGCACATGTTGCTGGATCGTGCATCTTCCTAGTTTTCATAGAATCATAAAATAGCTTGGACTGGAAGGGACCTTTAGATGTCATCTAGGCCAAGCCCCCTGCAATGAGCATTATTATTACTATTTAGTAATACTGTTATTAGTATTATCACTATGTAAATTAGTTGCATGTACAGAATTTGTTCAAAAAGGAAAACACAAGGTTAAAATAGAAAAGTAGTTCTTGCTACCAACTTTAAAATAAATTTAGATCTCAAGTCAAGTTCACTCCCTATCTTAGAACACCATTAGCCATCTCCTAATTAATTTGAATTCAAATTAATCCTCTAATCCTAACAAGACATGTGACTTAGGAAAGAATGAACAAGGGCACAAAGAGTCTCCCCACTCCTTGCAAAGACTATTGACTTCCATCAAACGTCTCATCTTAGTTTTCAGAGCTGAACTCTTGTTTGTGCTAATGACTAGGATTCGAGGCCAGAAATATTTTGGTCTGGTTATTTTCTCTGTTTTTGAGAAGGTGACATCCATATTTAACTGTGTATTATATACTGAAAGTCAGCTCAAGCTCTTCCTACATGCTTTTTATGCCTGGCTAGCGTACAGCTAAATGCATAGTATTCTACTGCCTTTCTTATCACCCAGCTAAGACATCAAACAGAAATCTATCCAGCATGAGAAAAGGAGTAAAAAAGCAAAGGGTTTTTTGTTTGTTTGTTTGTTTGTTTGCAAACCCAAAGCTCCACTTGAAAAATTAAGCAAGAAAAAAAAACTGCAGCAATTCAACATGTGTGATTTGTAAGCTAGGAAGTTACTGAACTTGGCAGACGAAGCCAAATAGCATTAATCTCTGCAGCAGAACAGCCCCTGCACTGTGTAGGAGCCATTCCTGTAGAATGCTAACTTTCATAGCTCAGAAGTCTTCAAGGAAATCTTCATCTCATTCAACTCCTTTTTCTTTTAAGGCAAAGATGTATTTTTTCCATCTGTAATAAATTTTCTGCAAAATGATGCAGATGTTGGCATCATAAAGTAATGGTAGGTTTTTAACCTTTCACTGTGGTTTTCCCTTTCAGAGAATGAGGCAAATCAAGGTTTTGTCTGCTGCTGATTAGTTTATAATGCTACCATATTGCTGCCAGCTCCAACAGAATGCTCCTTATGCAAACAAAGACTCCCACAGGCAGTGGAGGAGACAACAGTTTGCAAAAGCAAATTGCATTACAGAGAATCTGAGAATGACCTATGGCTCCAATAGTGTATGCTCAAACTGGCATCCGCCATATCGGTAATGCAGGACTCTTAAGATCACCCTGTCAGTGATTTTGGATGGACCAAAACCAAGATCTGTATGTAAGCAATCCATAACTTGCTTTCCTTGTTCACATTCAAATCTCAAGTACAAGTAGACACTTCTCCAAATGAGGACCACAGGCTAGGAAATGGTACAGATCAGAATCTCAGAGTCTCTTGGATACCCCATGTTTTTAGGCTATCCCTTTATATTCAGTATGATGGTATATGAAATTTGGTACTAACCAGCATAAATAAGGTTATCGGTGTTACATTCTGATCCAAAGGTAATAATTCACCTTAAAATCGAAACAGCTCTGCGTTGACAAGTATGGACCTGAGCCGTTGTGGTCTCCCTGTTTGTGAGGAAAGAAGACGTGGCAGCATCGTATCTCTCAAAGTTCTTGCTAAAGGTGTCCTGCAAGACTCTGAACAATTTTCCTACATCTGTGCCTCAGTGTCCTTGCCAGCACAGCACAGTACAGATCACAGTTTTGTAAGTCTATCTGAGGGACTGTGTAAATAAAAGACATTAAAAGCTGCGGTATGATGTGCAGATTGATTTGAAATAATGAAAATGGCCCACGTAAAATGTCACACCTATGATAACTTCCTACCTTCTATTGCTTTCCTGCTGCAATTTCCATAGCTGGTTTAACCTTCTCATTTCCAGCTCAATCTATTTTAAACTAACCCTCCAAATATATAGATCAGTACAAATTGCACCAAGCTAATAATATATGGGGTTTTAAAGCTGAGGATTCAGGCAAGACTTTGATTTAGAGACAATTATTATTTTTTTGGCCAAATCTTTAACCTGATCATGCAAATATTAGGAGAATGTAAGAAAATCAGTTATCAACTACAAGCATAAGTCAGTTTATGAGCAATTCTGCTTGGCAAAGAATGATTCCAGGCTAAAAATGTGAATGGTCCGAAGTTGGCGACATATAGCTGTTTGGCAAAACATTGAAGCTAAAAGAGAAATACAACAGAGTTCAACATATTTTCCAGCTTTTGTGGGTCCTTCACATAAAAAGAAATTAAAGCAGAACTCTGTGTGTGAAAATAAGGTGGCAGTTGTGCTTAGCCTAGTTACCGTGGTGACTGACACAGTTCAATCTATTAAATTGTGTCCTGTGGTCACAAGCCATCAACCTGTGCTCAGCCAACAAGGATAAGTAGTTAGCATCCTTCAGAATGGGGACAATGTTATCCCATTTAGCGATTAAATAAATGCTGGAGATTTCTTCCTCCCTTTCCCGAGAAACAGATTAAGGACAATGGATAATGTTTGAAGGGAAAAAAGCTAGCTATGTACATAAGTTCTTTTTGTTGTGTAAGTAACCAAATAGCTTGGAATCCTTGGCTTTGCTTAAAATGGATAGACCAAAAATCACATAAACATAAGCCAACTGAAACATCACAATTCACTTTAACGTCTCTCACTCCCTTTTTGCACTTCCTGGGGGCAGCCATCACTCTCAGGACTGTTTCATGTCCCGTACTGTCCCCACCCTCTCCCCTTTTTTATTTTCCTCTGATTTACCAAATTCCTGATAATTATTGTTATCAGAAAGCTCAACTAAATTGCAACAAAAAGACCTACAGAACCAAACCACTGAAGATAAGTACACCTGATTATTCAGTGCGTACAGGCTCATTTTGTCAAGGGACAGTACAGTTATCACACAAAGCCCTGGTATAGTTGCTCCAGGATGAGCTCGGATCCTTCGGACCTTTCGTCTCTCTCTTGCACTTGACATGCAGTGAATGTCTGCAGCCCTCTCACTAGAGCTGGATATTGGAAGAGTTATGAAAATATTTCAAAGGGGCAAGGGTTCTGCTCTTTCTCAGCAGGCTCATGTGACATGAGCTAAAGTAGCGTTTGCAACTGTGGAGTTTCTTATTCCTAATTGTTCTTAGATCTCAACAGCATTTTTATTCAAGACTAATTTCATCTTGGTATATCTGATAAGACATTTAAAAAAATACACATTTTTGGTGGAGATATAGGATTCACGTGGGCACCCAGCCATCCCTTTCAGAAAGAAAATGTGCATTTCTGCAAGCTCTTTAGTTTTTGTTTGTAGAATAACTTCTTGGCAGATGCCGGTTAATTGATACGCACACTTCCAAGGTCACTTTTTACAGTGAAATAAATATTTCTCTCTGTTCCCTTTCTAAATCCCTGTGTTTCCCTCATGCTGATATCTATGACAACAGGACTGTGTGTTTGAAGCAAGGGGCCACACTCAAATTTTTGCAAGCATACACCTTTCCTTGGAAAATGTTTTTGCTAGGAACCCAGCAGTGCACTCTGATGACACATATGACAGTGTGAACAGCTTGTGAAAAGAGTTGCAGAAATCTGGCTCAAAGAACAAACGCCAGTTTGGAAAGAGCCTCACTTGCTGGTAACAGGGCTTAAAACCATAAGAAAACCCTCCCTGGTCTTCAGATTCACTGTTTAGTAGGATTCTGTTCCAAAGCCCCCAGATTTGGCTGAGCTTCTCTGCCATTATAAACCCATGATAAAACTCCTCTTGATTTTAACAGGATGACTTACTTTTAAACTCCCTTATAAACGTCCTTATAGCCAGATCAGATATATACAATCAACTGGGTTTATTTAGTTACTTACTGACCTTCAAGGTTTTGGCAGCTTACCGCGGCCTGTGATTTGCTAGAAGAGGCTTTTGTTCAGCTCCAGTGTCTCCGTTTCCTCTGAGTGACTCCTGCTTTCAATCACCTGGTGGTGCTACAGAAGCAGAAGTGGCCCCTCCTGGTCTGGCCACGGGGAGCTCATTGTTCCCTTTTATTCTGGAAACGGTTAATGAAAAGGATAGTACAGAAATACGTTTTAGCCAGTCAGGGAGACAACTGACCAAGTATTCTGGTGCTCCATACCAAATGCATCGTTTTTAGCACCTGTTCAAAAAAAAAAGGGGAATAACTCCTTCAAGGCCATGAAGTGCTGGGATCCATGCCCGGCACAAGCAAACCAGCCATCTCTTAAAGTGAAATGAGCACTATCTTTGGCATTAAAACATGCCATTTACTGCCATTTATACTGCATTAGCAGGCAGGCACATCAACCTGGTCTTGTAGTTATACACATTAAAGAAGAGAAAATCCATACAGTGCCACTCTTAAAGCTGTAAAACAAAAGAAGGTGGACAGTAGAAGAAATAAACATTGGTATAAAGAGATTCATGTTTAACATCAACTGCAAGAAGGGAGGTCACTACCACAGTTCTGCCAGAGTTTTCTCAGGAATTCAGAAAAGGCTCTTTAGCAGAGACAACAAAATTTATGTTAAAAGTAAGCACATATCTGAATCAAGGATTCACCAAATCCTTCACCAGCTTCTGCTAATCACTTTAAAGTCCTATGGAAATTCAGAGAAAGAGAACATATGTATATCTTGAAAAATTCTGAAGAGATGCAAAGACAGTTCCATACTCTGCAGTGGAATTATATAGAAGAACTTAAAAAACATATAGATAGGCTATCTTCTATCATATTGCATTTGTTGGTAGATTGATTTAGATTGATTTATATTAAAACACAGCTGCTTAATCTCTAAAATACTAGTTGCAGTATAGGTGATGTTCAACTCTTGGCTAATCACAATGGAAGAAAAGTCCCCACAGCAGCTTCTTCTTCTTGACATCTTCTACCTCTCTGATTAGACACAAATAGTTTTCCTAAGAGTGGTGACTTTGCTAAGTAGACTGCTCTGTTAACAGCCTTTGTGCACGTGGGAGTCAGAATTCTGGTTTGAATGCTGAAACTTGCAATATGCTCACATCTACACTAAGGTAAATTTTCTTTGCATGAGGTTTTATGAAGATCAACAACTGCAGGAAACAAATGTTGCTTTAAGCTTCAGCAATGGCTAGTCCAAAATCCTTCAGCAAAGAACTGCTCATAAAAAACAGACAATAATTCCCTCATGCTGACATCTGCTTGCAGCCCTTGCTGTAGCAACAATTCACCCTCATAGCATTAAACACATTTCTATCTACAGGCTGCCAAAAACTAGCATTTGTTTTTGAGTAGAAATGAACTGACTTTAGAACACAATAGAACCACTTTTTTTCACTTTCTGTGTAGGCATTTCTTTACTAGAGAAACCTGCTGTATAAAAGAACAAGGAAAGCATCTTTGATGCGTATGTGCCATTTTAAAGTAAAGGATCCCTCTCATGTACTCAGAATTTTACCAAGAAATAGCAATTACAGGATTATCTGTTACTTCAAACATGAATTCTTTGGATGCTGTTCTTCCCTTGCTTTGTTCCGTTAATAATTACGTTTTAAGCAATCTTCATATTTATATTTTTTACTTCATATTTATAAACTCTAGTTCAGTATTAAATGTGCAATCACAGAATTGCTCACCAAAAGGGAAGTTTCTTTTCTGTCCTTTTATAGAAAGTTTCAGCGGGTAGCTAATTAACATAAAAAAAAATTATTCAGTCCCTTTTCAGGAAGAAAGAGGGTAGACAAGTGATGAATCTTTGAATGAGGTTTCAGTTTTGGCTTTCTTAAAGACACAATGAAGTAAGTGTGTTCATTCCACCATAAAAATTTGCATTTGGAATTTCGAAAAGCTGTTTTCAAGGCATTCAGAAAATCACACAAGCACAAAGTAATTCTTATCAGGCAAAGCACCAGCATTTATTAACATTCATGCCTTGATCAAGAAGATAAGTGTATATAAGTCCAAATACCTGACTGCAGACTAATCTTAACTCCGAATCAAAGCATCCACAGGCTTTTAGAAAAGCTAGTGGTGTAGGAACTGCTGCATGATGGGGCTGTGGCAGGCAGTGACCTGTGCTAAGGGACAGCACAAACGTTACAGTGAAGGGCTAAACAGTTGCCTTCTGAGGTGCCTTATAAATGCATTGGGATAATAGTGTACACCAAGGCCAGGACTCTGGAAAAAAAGTTTCAGCACTGACATTTAACATGGAAGAAATTTGGTCAGTTCTGTGACTCCTTGGGAAGCCCCAGAAGAGGAGACACATAAATACAAATATCTATAAATCAGACTGGAGTCCAAAGGCTGCAAAGGTATTTTAAAGTCACCTCAGCTTGGTCTGTAAGTTGGACTCTACATCTTTCAAAGAATTTTACTGTTATAATAAACTCACACACAGAGGTTGAGCTGACAAAAATATAGGGGGTGGAGCAGGAGGTAATTGAACATGTCAAACAGTAGGGTTTTTTTTCTGACAGAGCTATTTCAGAAATGCTATGAGTTTCACTGTCTGAAATGTAAAAAGCATTTTGTTTCAACATTTTCTAAAGAAAACTGTTCTTCCCAGAAGGGCAACTTTCATTTAAAAAGTGACCTAAAATTTAAAAAAAAAAAAAAAATTATTTTTTTTAAAAAGAGATCATTTATAAAGCATAATGGGACAAGTCAGTATATACTGGACAAAGCACACTGACACTGATTGATTAGAAACATTCTTTTCTTTTTCCTTTTTTTTTTTTTTTTTTTTAAGAGAACTGAAAACATTCTGTACTGGTCCAGCCCATGAAAGACAAAATATCCTTTATTCAAACCAACAGTCATAACACCTGTGCAACTCACAGAAATAGCATTGTTCTCTTCTTGAGGAAGCTGAGCACACAATAGTCCAGTGATTTACCCAAGATCACATAAGAAGTCAATATTATTGCAGATTATTATTCCCTCCCCCATTCTTTGTTAGTGAAAACCATCAACAGTGCCATCAGAAAAACCTATCACCTCATCCTGCTAGCCTCTGCAAACAGAAAAAAAAAGCCTGAGTGAAACAATAATTGGAGGTAGATCCCATCAGACCCATTTTGCATGCACCACACAATTTTTCATTCTGAGAGTGGGGTGTTTTTTTGTTGCTAAATCTATGAAAGCACTGAGCATAGACCTAATATCAGGACATGCAGCAATACTTCATATCAGATAGAAGCCTCCTTTCTAACCCAGGCTTTAATTTTTCCTTCTGAGATTTCCAAAGCCATATTCTGTTTAAAATAAACACTTCCACCTACATGGCATTTTACACACATTTACCTGACTTGCAAACCTCAATATTAATGAAAATAACCAGCAGATCCTGTGCAAACAGCTCTCAGCTAGAGCAGGAAGACCAGGGTATTGATGAAGACCTTCTTGGGATGATCCCATTTGTGCATAGAAAGGAGCTTCAGTGTACCGACAACACAGAGCTCTGGCTCTCTGCTCTAATTCACCCTTCATGTTCACCCTGCAGGAATATCAGAAAGATATTGACAGAAGGAGCCCTCTGAACTATTTTATCCTCTAGCTAGGGAAAAATGGAAACCATACTTTTGGGTGAAACAATGCTTATACAGCTGATTTGCTATGATCACTGCTTTTACTGCTAAACAGCACAGCTTTGCCATTACCCCTTGTGCACAAGGATTGTAGGCATTTGAGGTGCACAAGCCCCATCTTAATTCCGCACTTGCACAACATGTACCATCCCAATATTTTAGTCCCTTTCTAGACTCCCGCTTTCCACTACAATTTCAGCAAGAAAAAGGAATGAAGACTGTCTTACCCATTCAAAAGAAAGAGGATATTCTCTATTCTCCAGCAAAAAGCATGCCCATGATGCCTCACAAGTAGTTTGAGTCTTTTATTTTTAAATTTTCAGCTTGAGCAAGAGGAAAATAATAATTTCAGTTTTTGTAATTCTGAACATACCTTCCTGAAACATTCCAGTTCTATCCCGACCACAGAACCCACTGCTTTCCAACTACAGGCATGTGTTAGCAAAGCCTAGACAGAAGCAAGACTAAAATGAGACCACAACCTTTACTTTTATCTTTGACTCTTGGCACTGAAACATAGGTCTGTAGAGATGCCACAAAGTCATTTTGAAAATAGTTTCCAGAGGACAAAGTTAAAATCTGGGCTCCGCTGCCCTTTTTGCTGCAGATAGAGATTGCTAGAGATAGGCTCTATACTAAAGTGTTTACAAACTGTGGAGGAAGCAGACATGCAATTTGCCTAAATAAGCATGAAAAGATGATGGCAGACTGAGGAGCTGATCCTGTTCTGCCGGTGCTCCATATAGATTAGCACAGAATATTTCATGCATTGTTATTTGCATAAATATTTTGCCTGTGCTGTTGAGGTGACTCAAAATGAGTAAAGACTACAAAATGTGCTCTTTTCAGTGGAACAGCATCTCTTGAGAAAATACCAACATTTGTACTGCCAAAGATTACTATAAAAAGCAACTCAAATGAAAAGCCTTCTACACAATTCCTGTACTACAGGTACTGCATTTAGGTCAGATTCTCCTTTTAAGCAAGAGCTAGCTTGTGCAGAAATAGGTCTTTCACTCATCCCAGAAAGCAAATGTGCATGATATCCCTCCGAGTTCTATATCCCATGTGTCAGGAAGATGATATTGTGTATCCCAGCATACCGTGGAGGACCATGGTGAAAGATCAAGGATCAAGATCTAAAGTACTGCTAAGGAAGCTACCTTGGAAACACCAGCCAGCAGTCAGAGAGAGGCCGAGGAGTGCTGGCTGAGTCAGCAGCTCTGCACAGAGGTGCACTGGGTGTAGAACACCACTGGTAAAATACATGAGGTGAGTGGAGCTGCTCAGAACACTTTAAAATGTTCTGAGAAGAACATTTGTGTTCAGAACACAAAATGCACACTGTTATGGCCAAAACTCCTCGCAAAGTCATGTTTCAGATTTCCATTTTGCCTGATGTGGGCCGAGCTATTCTACTTTAAACCAGACATGCACACGAGAAAGCTTTAACCAGTTTACTTTTCATTACCAGTAATGAAAAAGAATGTCTAACCCTAAGAATAGCCATGAAACAAGATTGTCTCCCAACTCAGTTTTTGTTGTAGCTCCATCCTAATTATTGTCTGCCTGCTTGTTGTCCAACTCTATGCAGCAAAGAATAGGTAATTCAAGACACATTTGATGCATGTTTTGAGAATGTTGAAAAATGACGTTCATGTGTACCAAAGTCAGTTTTTAAAGGCAGAAGCCTCCACTCTTTTCTGAGAACTGCTATGGTTCAGTTGTCTGTCAGACCTCCTGTCACATTCAAATGAACTGACAAAAAAATCCATTACAAGATGCAGAAAAGAAAAGAAGTTTCTTCCTGCAAACACATTTTGTAAGTATTAAATCCAGACTACACAAAGCAATTTGTCAGCAATAAATTCAATAGAGACACGTAATGGTTGTAATAGATTACAGTTGTAGTAAAAGTTATAATAGAATAATAATTTCCTAATTAAGTCATAATTGTATACCACAGTTTTTCTTTTTCACTTCTTGGTGTTAAACAGTAAGCCTATCCACATACATTGCACATAAGTGAAAGAAACCTAATAACTACATACTAAATCATATTTAATGTGAGTGAGCATGAACAAAAGCATCCAGAACAAAGACTTGGCAGAACCACTCAGTAAGAACTCCTGTCCTGCATCCCTTGTTTTTCTCATCATGAAAATCAGCAGGCTGACCAGGGGTCCAAGAAGGAAGGTGCTGTGTGCCAAACTTTGGAAAGATACAGGGTTAGAACATTGTCTGAGACACATCTTGTCTCAGGACCTAGAAATAGCACCAGGTCTACTGGCTGAGATGTAGCCATAAAGATTAAGCATAAGGTAACACAGGAAATCAAGAGCCACCAACCCAGTCTGTTCCAATATTCAAAGTATTTGTCAATTTTGAGAATGCAAGAGCAGCCTTCTTTTACCAGAAACAAGCCTTTTTCAGCAATCACGTTAGTGGAAAGAAAAAAAAAATCCCATAACTTCACATGGGAGATAAAGAACGTTGCAAACCTTACAGCCACAGTCTGGGGGAAATTCCCAACAGACTTCTGCTCACACAAGGCCTGCAGCCTCAGGCAAGAACCGTTCATCTTGGAGACCACAGGAATCAGAGACTGAAGAGATCTACTAGACTTGTTGTCAATGACTGTGTCACAACTGGAAACACTGAAAAACAGAAATCGTTTAAGTCATAAGTTAGAGGCAGCCAATATTTATCCAAAAGTTTAAAAAGATCTTTCAGTTAAACAGTTAGAAGGAACCAAGGTGTCCACACACCTAGCTCTAAATCAAAGAAAGACTCTTAAGAGACTTAAAAGTTGTTGAAAAGTATACCACAAGTGCCCAAACTGTCAGTAAAAATGTGGTCAGAGGATACGAATATCTTATGAAAGATTAACAAATAGTAGATAGCAAGGTAAAAATAAGCAGGCTGTTCATAGACAATAAGAAGGAAACCAGTCACATGTACTCACATGGTAATAAGCTATGATTATACATGGTATACAGAACAGTATTGACCTATTCAATAATTTATTAGTCCTCATTGGGCAATAGTTAACTTATGCTAATCATTTTATCAATATATTTTTTATATGAAATATGAATGAAAACGTGCTAGTGGCAATCCTGTATATGAGAATAACTCAGTTAAAAGGATGACACAAAGATCCAAGGAAGATCTATAAAACAGGATGTAGAACTTAAATTCTGTGATGAAAATGTATGTGTTTCCAGTGCACTACTATTCCTCAGCAGGGTCAAAAATTCATTTCAAAAGAAGGAAAAAAAAAACGGGGGGGGGGGGGACACACCAAACGGACACATTTAGATAAACAACATATATAAAGAAAAAGTTCAGATAAAACTCAGGAGGTAAGCAAAGTAATAGATTACAGAAATGCCTTCCCATGATACAGAAATTAGTTACCAGTTTTCAGTTAGGAATGCAAGTCCAACAAACTAATTAAAGAAAATATATGACAGAGGAAAGTAAGGTAACAGTGAGGTGGAAAATTGTGCTAAATTATGTGAGCTAGCCAAAACTAAAGGTGATTAATAGGAGATTTAAGGACCCAGCAAACCTAGGGCACTGTGTATTTGAAATTCAACACAGAAAAGGAACATTAACTTTCTCTGAAAGGAAAAAAAAAAAGAGCTAATGCCACACGTGTATAAATAGTTACTCCAATTCAGTGAAAAATAAAAGAAAATCTACAACATCATAACAACACAAGGAAAACAATTTGGACAGCTGTATGAAGATATCTTATTATTGACCACCCGCATACATGAAAATGGAAAACAGGTTCCATTTATGGAATAAAATAAAAAATAAAATACTAATTATTTAAATTTATTATCTTTCTTTACTTTTAACACTAACTTCATTATGATAAACTCCATCTTAAAATAAACATAACAGATGGAGGAAGGACACAGAAAATTAGTCGTGGTACCGAAAAGCTTCCCCAGTAGGAATGAGAAAGTTTAACACTACACCATTGAGAGAAACACTAAAAAGAGTTAATATAACAAGGAAAAGAATGGGTATAGACAGGAAATTGACAGTGTAGCTATTGGCTCAGTGTAGCTATGGTTCCCTTTTCATTGGGCTCAGGGGAAATGCAATCTTCACTCCCAGTTTGTTCACTTACAAGTGGTTGTGCCTATCCTGCAGCAGGCCGTAGTGTATGAAGCTATGTTCTTTCCTCTTAATTACATATACTTACAACTGTTTGAGATTCACTGATGAAGTGTATGACTGCTGACAATCTTAAATGTATACTTTTGCCTCTTTATCATAGCAGTTTTGGGGCAGTGGTTTATGAACAGACAGGCTTTTTTCACTTATACTATCTTGTAAAACACCCGAGCGCATGGGGATTGATAGAAAGAATGCAGGTATTATCTGTTAATGTAATTGTTCAGAGTATTTATTGGCTATTTTCCAGAATATGATATCTTTAGTCTTCTATTATTATTTGAAGTAATTCCCAAAGTCATTAAGGTATCCTTATCCACCCAAAGCTTCAGGAATTTCTGAATGAATATGATGCAAGGACTACAAGAGCTGCGTCACAAGAAATGTCTTTTACTTTCAAAGCAAGCATCTATTACTGTGGGCACTGATTCAAGCCTTGCCTTAACAGGCAAGAAATGATGAGTGAGTTAACAGCATAGAATTGCCACGCTGAAAGACAAGGGGAACTGTTCAGTGCAGGTGCAAAATTCCAGGGGCTTGAGGCACATAAAGTCAATTCTCATCTTCTAACACTACTATTATTTCAGGTGCTCATCACTATTTACATGGAAAACAGTTGTCATTATTTCCTCATCTGGCCACTTAAAATAACTCTGTAGGATATAGATAATGCTTTTGAAAAATTGCATGGATTATTGAATTAAATCAAATTGATTTCTTGGCTTGAGGGACCAGGAGGTGAGAAGAAGAACCTTATTGCTATTACTCAGTAAGTTTATTACAGATTGTTCACAAAACAAAAATTACATGCTTTGTTTGTATGTTCTGTGGCAAACTTGAAACCACAAGTGTTTACATGTGCTGCGCGCATACACTTTGGGGTTTTAATAGCTGGTTGACAAGAGATTAAAGGCAGAAATATGGCATTTTATTAAAGCAAACATATCAGTATGCCTACCATGATAAAATGATCTAGTTTTCTTCAGACACAAAAGTTTCTGTTGAGTGATACCTTTGAAATTCCTTGAGGGCACCCTATTATTCACTTTCCTCAGCAGAGAGCAGCTGCAAATGGTCTCCAATTTTCAAAGAGTATTGCCTGGTCATTCTTTACTGTCAAAATGAAGAAGAGCATAAAAGTTAAGTCAATAAAGTAATATGAAATGCTTAATATAAAAATTCAAGAATGAATGATTAACCATTAAAAACTTACAGTAGCTATTTCAGCCAGGAAAAAAAATTAACATTTCCCTTGAAACCTATTAACACTCCTTGTAAACAATATTCTTCCTTGAAATATATGACCTTTCCTAATGCTCTCCATACACACAGCATTTTTCTTATATCCACTTTACCTTCACTGATATGCAGCTGAATTCCTCAGGAGAGGGTGTTTGAGCCCCTTCCTCTGATGCACTGAAAACATGTATTCTTTTATTGCATTCCCCTTCACAAATACACCTAATCTTCAGCTTTAGATCTTAAAATCCTTTCCTGATCTGAGAGTCACATGACCTGTTGTAGTTGTTGACATGCCACCACAGTCAACTGTCGAGCATAAAATTGATCTCACTCATTTGAGCCAGTGATAGCTACATTTATGTACAGCCAATGAAAAAACTCACTTCCCTGCTGTATTTACCAGAACAGTACATTTAAAAATCACACAATTATCTCAATACCTAAGCCTTAATCAAAGACAGGGGGACTGCTTATACCGAACATTGTCTACACATCCTGCTGCACAGAAGACACAGAATACAATCCAATTTTTAGGAAAACAGCAACTCTCTCATTTCTGGGTTTGCTTAGCCACCAATTTTTCCCCAAGTGTCAAATGTTTAAAGCCAGGTGTTGTGCAGGGGACCACAGGGGAAAAAAATGATACAGAGGCTGAAAGTATTTGTGCATTCAAGTCTGCCAGATGTGTTGATCTAAAGCTACCAAAAAGATGACTTTAGGAGTACACGTCAGGTCAGAATGTGAGACTCTGGAGGCTCCACAGTGACAATGAAAGCCAAAATATGACCTACAATCTTAAGGTGATTTGTAGCTTGCTTGAAGCAATTGCATCTTTAGAAAGAGTTTATGACTAAAATGATTCAAACATACAATGGTGGAATTGGAAAGTGCACAGCAAAATTGAGCACCTTTGCTGTGGAAAGTCATAGTATAAGCCCCCAAATGAAAAAGATGGCAAAGGAAGAGAAGGCCAACTACCAGTGCTGGCTTCTACCTCGCTCATAGAACATAGGTGACTGTCGTGACTGTGACTTTTCCTTCAGCTTCTTCTTATTGGTATTTACGGGAACAGCTCAACAAACAAATTTGCTGTGCAAGGCAGTCCATCACAGTGCCCATGACTGCAGCAGATTTCTGAATTTTTTGTCTACTGGGCTTTGCATGTAGTGTCTGACATAAGAAAACACACTTGCAGTGCGTTGCACCAGTTAGTGATCTTCTTAAGAACATTATAGAGAAACACTGCCTAGGAAAGTCAAGGTAACCACTGTCTGGAAAAATAAACCTAACAATAATAAATAATACCACCACTAAATCAAAATCCTTCAGTCAGGAGAATACTTTCTAAGAAGCACACAACTCAGCTTAGATAATCCAGTTGACTAATAACATGCAGATCCACTTGTAGCTGCAGCAACTCTAGAAGACTGAGGAATATAGATTATCAAGAGTGGGGTCCGTTGTATATATCATTCCAGAGGATAACTTCATGACATTTAGAAACAGGTGTCTAAATACAGATATAAAGACAAAAACAGACATACCCTAGTAAGATTTCTGGTTATCTGTGAAACTAGAATTCTCACTTCACTAACTGCCTGTGAAATGGACACTGAATGTATGTTAATAAAAAATGCATAAACCAGGGATCATAAGTCACACATTAAAATATAGTATTTGGAAAAATCACACTGAATACAGGCAACCATGGGACACTGTCTTTAGTGTATGGCCTGAACCCATAACAAAATATTTAATCACAAGTCTAGTTCACACGTATCAATAAGCAACTTAACTTCCTGAAGTGCTGCTTAAATGTTGCTTTCAAGAACATGAAGACACATCCACATTTTTCACTGTACAACAAAAGATGGTCAAAGGAACATCATCTAACACCAGGTATACAGAAGTCAATGAACTCAAATGAACTCTGCATTAATAAAATAAAGCAAGGCCAAAACGCAGACTTTGTTTCAGTGTTACAAACATTTAAGCAAATAATTAGCAAGTAGGATGTTAACTAGATCTTTCCAGATTGCCATTCAAAAATCAGGAAACCAAAAATATTATCAATGGATATTGCACTTGAAGTCACATTTAAAGTAAGGATGGTAAAATCTGCATTGTAACTGGTGAATCCTTTGATCTACTGCTGTAGTGTTACAGCATTTACTCTAATAATCTTGGAAATACATGCTTTGCATATACTCTGATTTCAATTAGAAATACTAAGAACATCTGATAATAAAAGCCACAAAAGTCTTTTCCACAAAGCTAGGAAAAATTCAGTGGAGCACTGAATTTAATGAGAGCTTTTTAATCCAAGTAGTCTTAATTCAAAGCAGCAAAAGTAAGGATTGATCAGACAGGCTTACACAAGCCTATGGAAAAGCTTGTATCTCTGCTTAAACTAACATATTTTGACAAGTCCCATTGAAATCTGGAGTGCTTAAATTAAAAAAAAAAAAGTTTTAGATTCTACATTATTCTGACCAGAATCTCAGTTTTCATGGCCTGATGTTATTAAAGATTGCTACTCCCTCCAAAGAATGACTAAGACCACACATTTCAGACACTTATCAATTACCCTGATAAAGTTCAGGCACTAGTGAGAACAACCATGACTGGTTAGGCTAGCCAATAACTTTAGATTTCTTGTTAAAGTAAGAGATTAATCCCACCCTGAAGTAGACATCTAATTAAAGTGGGATTGGATCATATATATAGTAAAATAGCAAGCAGCTCAGGCAAATTTATCACTTAAACTTCACAAAATTTAGTAAAACTTTAAAGTGGAAGATCATTGAAACCACTACACTGGTTGACACTTGCAATAGAGGAAGCCCCAAAGGTAAGACACAGGATGTGGTAGGGAGGCAAACAGACAAAACACTCTAAGAAAAAGCAAGGCAGATTTAGCAGCAATGTCTGGTATTAATATATTATGTATGGTTTCCAAATGGAGTGGAATGAGTCTAAGAGAGTTAATGTTGTTAATGAAGTCATGTGAAAACTTAAAGGCAAACCAGAAATTATTACTTTTATTCAGAGATACACCTGAATAAAAGTAGATGTGGATGATGCAGACCTGTACATTCGAGCCAATCATCCAAGGATCCTCTTACAGACAGTGGGCATCTAGCCATGAAGTAGGAGCATAATTCCAGAAAAATACATCTTCTCATGGTTCTTACTGTAATTTCTTTTCCTTACATAATATAGTAGAAAAGAAGTGCCCAGCAAACAGTTATGACAAAATAACTGTGTTCCAAAGTGGTTTTCGTATCTTTATCTTCTTCACGACACACTAAACACCATCCACACTGAATAAAATGTAAGACTATAAGTTGATGTCAATCACCCTTTTCCTGAAAATTTCTTGCTCAGACTTCTGTCTCCCCTATGAAATCTGTTGGTCAGATGTTAGTACTCACAATCATTTTGTTTGTTTCTTTGTTGTAAAAACACATTCTTTTTTCTAGCTGAAGCTTCAATGAGTTATAGCTAAAAACTAAATTGCATCCCTTAAACCATACTGTTGGCATTTTGTGGTCATGAATTTCATTCCTACAGGTCATTTTCCAGCAATAAGATGTTTCCTATAGTTTTTGATGAAAAATGTTAAAGAACTGTTGTGACATATTTGATATGATTTCTTGTGATAAGCAGCAGAAACATTCTACATTTGAAATGTGTTCCACTGGACTATGTCCATCTGTGAGAACAACAGAACTAGTTTTATTGTTGTCTATATCAAAATGGAGCTGCCACAGAATACTTCAGAGCCTTTATTATTATTAGGCATTTACTACAGCTAAAATACACTACCTAGTGCATTCTATATATATATTGTCATTTGGCAGATGGCCACTACCAAGGATGGTGAGAGCGTGAATAGTCTGGGCATGTTTAGGCATTCTATTCTCTTATTTTGATGACACATCTTTACATTTTTTTGCCGCATAGTCATGTAACATTTGATATAGTTCAAAAATCCCCAAATTTTGGAGCACTATACAAAGTTTTTTGATTTTTAAACCAATCATCTCATGCTTTTGGAGGATATGAGCCGATACGTGAATTCAGAATTTGTAACATTGGCAGGGACATTACATTGCAGTAGACACTACATACACCTAGGCAGCCCTGAATAACTAATAGAAGTCCATGTAAGAAGTTTTTAGGACCCTAAGGAAATTATCCTGAAACATTTCTCGGTGCCTGGGAAGGTCATGGAACAGATCATCCTGAGTGTCATCATGCAACACATGAAGGACACCCAGGTGATGA
>JAOTQQ010000012.1:65346517-65391808 GCA_026546715.1 Gallinago undulata
TTTTTTTTTTTGTGGTTGGACTTGATGATCTCTGAGGTCCCTTCCAACCACCGTGATTCTGTGATTCTGTGATTTTTGTAGTTGAGATAGTACAGTTCAACCTTGACGATTGTCATTTTAGCTTGTCTTCTGCTATGCATTAATTTAGGATTTATATTATTTGCCTCTGCAGTGAATCACAGGGATCAATTCAGGAAAAACATGATTCCATTCAATGGAATATCACTGTTCTAAAATATATTTGAGATGAGAAGCAAATCTCTAAGACACAGGATACATCAGATACTGAATCACACTAACCTTATGCACACTCTGTTGCATTCCATTTATATTATACCTCCTCACCACAGCAGAAGCACTCATAATAGAGAGTATCTACAAAATGAAAATCTCAGGAAGAAGCACAATCCTACATCATGTTCTTCCTTCCATCAGCCTCATAAAGCATAGGAGAAACTGCTTCTTTTTCATGAATATTCAGTTCAAGGCTTTTGTAGAAAATCATCTAGACCGGTCCTGATAGAGGGTGACATCATGATCATGTATTGACACATTACATCGCATCTCATCTTCTTAAATCATAAGTGGCTGCATTCCACAGTCTCTGAATTCTTTCAAGACAGCTCAGCAATCTACGAGTGAAAGGTTGGATAAATTATTACAAGAGGCTTCTCAGCATGGCTGTTCTAAATCAAAAGCTGTCAAATAATTTTTAACTTTCTTTGATCTGCACTCAATCTCTGTGTTCTTTGCTGACCTATAGCACAGACTCTCCTTGACTTCCTCTCCTTTCTTTTTCAGTCTCTCTGGTCATAAACTTTTATTTTCCCTTTTTTATCATGTACATTTAAGAATATAAAATAAATAAAAAATAACCTAGATCCAATGGCTTGGTGACTTTTATTTTATAGTTGCTTGAAAAAATCCCCACCAACCTGGTAAGTGTGGTAGAAACCTAAAAAAGAAATGAGAAAAAGACAGGAAGTTAAATAATCTTGCAAGAAGCAAAAATATGATGTTTTGGACTGAGAAAATATTCTCCCTATGGTGTTTTATGGTTATAAGAGACACATCACACAAACTCTGTATCTGATGACTCCTACAATATATTTTATAGGGGTAATGACTATAACTTGAAAAGCTGAGCAGAGGAGACTTGAGCAGCAAAAGAAAAAAAAAGAAATGAAAATATTAATGAAGATAAATAAACAAGAGTGAAAGAGTACAGCACAGAGTAAGAGAAAAGGAAGTTACACGGATTAAGAAATGGCATAGCAAAAATAATCAAATGAATCTACAGTAAATGCTGACAGTATTAATTGTGATTGCTTACTGGAATAGTGCCTAGGGACTCCAGTGCAGGGTCTCATTGCATTACATACTGCATTGCATTATATGAACAAACACCAGACGTGGAAGACATTTAACTATCCTGACAGTGTATAACAGTTTAATATGTGGACAAGTAGAAATAAAGAGAGACAATACAAGGTAGAAGGGAAGAAAGACTTGTTCGTCGGCCATGAAAACATCAGCCTGAAATGTCAAACTCTTCTGTTTGCGGAGAAATATAATGTCTAGTCCATATGCCCTGAACAGACTACTATATGCAGCTTTGCACACTTTACACCTGATCAGTTTAGTGTGCAGCCTGAGATCTGGATAAATCAAATGTACCTTCTCTTATCGGTTCCTAAACACACTTCTGTAACATGTTGTTTTCAACTGCCTCATCTGTAGTACCAGAGTGAAGTCACTGCTGTGCAATAGAGACTCTGATAAGGTTTTCCCTCAAGTGACCGAAGCTATGACAATTTATTGGTTTGGGATGTGTCCTCTCATTTCTCCAATTCTAAGAATAGAAAAATACAAAACATTAGAACAAGAACAGTCCTCTGTTTTATACTACAGCAGGCTGAAAATACAAGGAAGAATTTGTCTAACCTTCTTAGAAATCTCCACTGGCAAAGACTCCTGTCTTGGTTTAACCCCAGCCAGCAACTAAGCACCACACAGCTGCTTGCTCGCTCCTCCTCAGTGGGATGGGGGAAAGAATTGGAAAAGTGAGAAAACTCTTATGTTGAGATAAAGATACTTTAATAGGTAGTGCAAAAGCTGCGCAAGCAAGCAAACCAAACCAAGGAACTCATTCACTACTTCCCATCAGCAGGCAGGTGTTCAGCTAGTTCCAGGAAAATAGGGCTCCATCACATGTACTGGTTATTTAGGAAGACAAACATCTTAACTCCAAATGTTCCTCCTCCCTTCTTCTTCCTCCAGCTTTATATGCTGAGCATGACATTGTATGGTATGGAATATCCCTTTGGTCAGTTGGGGTGAGATGTCTCAGCTGTATCTCCACCCAAATTCTTTTGTACTGCCAGCCTACTCTCTGATGGGGCAGTGTGATAAGCAAAAAAGGCCTTGACTCTGTGTAAGCACTGGTCAGTAATAACTAAAACATCTCCGTTTCCAGCACAAATCCAAAACGTAGCCCCATATTAGCTACTGTGAAAAAAAATAACTCTATCCCAGACAAAACCAGTTGTGGTAGTGCAACTACCCCCTTCCCCCCTTTAGACAACTCAGTAGTTCACCTGATTTCCTCCCCATCTGAGCCACAAAGTAATACAATGGACCAGAAGGTAACATAAAGGTCCAACATAAAAGAGAGGAAAGGTGGAGAGGAACAGACCAGAACACAATGGCTTCTACCATTTGAAGGTAGTAACTAATCGATCACTCCTGACAACATATGGATTGCAGCCATAGAGCAGGGGATACCAGGTCCCCAAGATCTAGTAAGTTCCAGACTTGCATAACAAGTGTAAAGTACCAGAATACTCCATTGTCTCAGCTGGGCCAGAGTGGAAAAGTACCTCTTGAAAGTCAATTATCTCAGATCCTATAAGTAGCAATTCTAGTATAGACCCTTTGAGTCCTTCTGTTCACAGCAGTCTCTGGCAAGCATCTCCCCTAAGTCACACACCACTCAGGCTGACACTTCAAGGACTAGAAGACCAGGGTGAGACAATCCCTCTTGAGCCTCAACTGCTGCCTGTTGAGGAATGTCACACAGAATGCACTGTGAGTATTCACCCTAAACTCAGGAAAGGGAAATATTTACCATAGGCTAGCCTCTTTTCTATCCACCTCTCCACCTATATGTTTGTGATATACACATTAGCATTATGGACGTGGATGTTTTTCCAGTTGTCCATGCACATGTAGGAGGTACAAGCAGTACCTGTCAGCAAATTAGAGTCGACCACTATTAAGAAATTCCTTCTTCCAGTAATCAGAGAACTGTGTGTGGGTGTGTGCACACAGGTTTATATGCTTTACTTATATGTATATGTATTGACTTGAGATCTATGTTTTTGCCTATATGTATTGATCTGGAATACCTTATATTAAGGCAGTGCAAATTTTGCCATATTTGAATCTGTAATTAAGTTGCTGCTCAATCATTTTGTTAAATTACTTTGTAAACTTCTAAACTGGCTAGCCATTAAGTGTTGTTAAAATTCAACATCTCAATCTACCTTAAATCCCTAATAAATTTTGAATCACTGTTAAATCATAACCATGTCAAATAATTCCACCCGCGATACCTGGACAAGTCCATAACCTGCTTTTCCAGTGATTAACTTAGTTGCAGGTAGAAAGTTCCTCCTAATGTCAGCCACTTCTGTTGATAATTAAAGCAAACTGCTGCCTGGCATGACTTTCCTGGATCTGCAGATAAGCCCTTGATACATGAGAAAACTGCTTTGTGCCTTTGCAAAATTCTCTCTCTTGGAAGACTAGAGAAACACAATTTTTTTCAGGTTTTCCTTGGTGAGCTGTGTATCATGAACCTTTTCTACTTCTGAACGCTCCCCAGTCTGTCCATATTTATTCCTAACATGTCCCAGAATCGGAGAAAAGTCACTCAAACTGAATGACAAAGGTGATACTGGTCTCTGATTTTATATTCAATAGTATTAATGTAAAATGTATTATAGAAGTGTACACTCGATCCTGAGCACAAACACAAACCATCCCTAGTAAATTGCCAAACCCACTACAGAGCTTCCTCAACAACCAGTCACCCCGCTATTGAAATCACGTTCCAGACTCTCATTGCTTACTGTTCGTGATACCAGTTTAACTGTACTGTGAATCGCAGAATCACAGAATTATATGGTGTTGGAAGGGACCTCTGGAGATCATCTAGTCCAACCTCCCTACCAAAGCTGGTAGGTTGCATAGGAACATGTCCAGGTGGGTTTTGAATGTCTCCAGACAGAGACTCCACCACCTCTCTGGGCAGCCTGTTCCAGTGCTCTGCTACCCTCAAAGTAAAGAAGTTCCTCCTCGTGTTTAGATGAAACTTCCTATGTTCAAGTTCATGCCCATTACCTTTTGTCCTGAAGAAGTTACAGACGATTTGCACAAGGGGCAGAGATGGCAATCCTAATCGCTTTTTTAAAAACAATCATACATGAGAGCCACAAAGAAGGAGGAATACCTGCTATTTTATGTTAAAGAAGGTAGCCAAACTCAGACACATGCAAATAGCTCAACTGAAAATTTACTAAAAAGAAAATGGACAGAATTTGGCAGTCAGACTGTTTGAACTCGTCAGTGTGTAACACAGTCTCAGAAAGATCCAGACTGCAAGCATTTTCATAGTCCAGCCTTATTTCCTTTCACAGTTTTCATTCCTTCCCACTTGCCCTAGGAGAGAAAGTTACAGGTACTGTTAAAGCAATGAAGAGACTACTGTTCAGCTTTGCACTGTTTAAACCTGAGCAGTTTAATGTGCAGCTACTGGGGTTCATATTTTGTTTTCCATATTTCTCCTCTTATGCATTCAAATTCAAATTGACAAATGCCTTTGTATATCATTTTAAACCCTCCCCATCTCTAATGCATCAGTATCTTGTTACATTGCCTTTGATTTCATTGTTTGCAATGCTACTATCAGTAGCATGGAATTGCCAAGGCACTAAGCAGCCCAATTTTTCTTTAATTTCTCAGAAAATTGACAGCTTTATGAACTGTCTCTTTACCTATGCCCCATAAACATGTCAGGCTGTGGAAAACCATTCTAATTAAATCCCAGGGGATTGCAATGGAAGATTATAGCTTCTTGGCAGGTTATTAAAAAACAGTTGTTCATATATACACAAATATCTGTACTAGAACCTAGCATTTGACAGAATAGCCAAGGAATTAACCCCACTGGCAACTCCAAATAACATTCACCAAAAAAAAAACAACCAAACAACAAAACCAAAAACCAAACCAAAAAGAAGCCAAGGAAAAATAACTAAGCTAATTAAAATAGGGGTGTAAGGGCTGGGGATGGGCAGGGGCAAGTGGAGAAGGTTGCTTTGCATTTGATTTCTTTCCAAAAGTTGGTAATTCAAACTGTCATCTGGAATCATGCCCTTTCATCCTTGATTATCAGCATAGATAGAAAAGAAGGTGGAAAAACCTTTCTAAGGTCAATGTACATGCCCCTGCTAACCACATAGCCTTGAAATAAATTCATTAGAGTTGATAGATAATGCAAATCATTCAATTCAGCATAATATTCCTTTTGTCTGCTTCTGATCATCCAAGAGAACACATAAGAACTTCTGACAGCAAAATCTTTGTTAGAGATCAGTGTGCATCCTTCCCAACAGCTTCCCCAGATAACTTTGCCTTTGAGAGTAACGTTTGTTGCCCCTGTTCTTCCACCTGAAAGAAGTTGTTGAGTCTCTCATCTCAGCCACAGCTACTCAGGATTTAGACACTGGAGAATTCTGGGAGGCTGTTTAGCAGTTTGATTTTGTAACCTGTGTCTGACATTTCACAAGTGAACAGTTTGTACTGTGAAATCAACTTCCAAAGATGCTATTTTGTTCAGAGTGCCTCCTGAACTGCAGTTATGACAGGCAACTTTTGTCTCTCTCCTAGGATCTGATATCTTCAAGGACAGCAGACTTGCTATCTGAGAGGAGGAGGGGAAAGGGAAGAAATTTCATGCTAACACACCTAAGATAGCTACGAGCAAGGTCTGAGAAACTACAGTATATATTTTTCTTAACAAGTATCCCTGAGCCAGGTATGTAATGAGATTTGCAACTAACTGGACTTCCAAAGAGCTCTACATGATTTTAGTATTTACTTCTTGAAAAATCTTCTGGCATCTCCAAATATAAGCTGTCATGTAAATGTTTAGTACATCACTACTTAGATTTGCCGGTGTTCCCCATTTATGTGAATAGAATTTCTGTAAACATCATGTATGATAAATATTCAAGACTTAAAATCACTGACACAAAAAGATGCACTGATTTCATGGTCTCTGAGATGACAAAGAATCACACTTGCAGGAGCCCATGAAGTTTTTCTCTGAAGAAAACTAGCATTAGTTGTCCTTTATGTAAAAGGAGCTTTAAAAGAAATACCAGCTACCTTGAAAATACATGTGAAATGTTAAACAGCTGTATAGCAATTTGAAAGCAAGACCAATAATGAAAAAATGAACGCAGAGGTACCTGAGTATAGCACTGGATTGACTCAAGCCACCAAGTTCAGAACTAAAGTTATATACCTAATATAATATTTTCCTGTGCATAGACATACTAAAAAAGACCTTTAAGTGCCAGTTACCTAAAAATCACATTGATACCAAGGAGAGCTTAAAGAATCCAGTAAATACAAGAATTAAGAGTTACATTTTAGAAGAACAGATATGACAGCTGATTTTTTCCTCTGCCAATTACTCACTTTATTTGATCATATAAAATATATTTATTACTAAAAGTGATTAACCGATTTAAAAATACATGAAAACTGCTCCAATGTTTATACAGTACATTAAAGCTCTGGTATGACTACTAGGCATATTACTGCCTTGCATGACATCAAAGGTTGATTGTCCTGCCTCTATAAGGAAATACATTAAGCAATAGTGACAAGTAGAATAGACACTGGGATTTGAGTTCTGAAAAGGTTTTTTGGATTGGTGAACTTATTTTCTAAATCACTTAACAGCTTTCAATGAAGTGCCAGTCTTCCTGTTACTGGTTTAATTTAAGAATTTATTTCTTTCTTACTCTTATTGCAAGAATATGAAAGAGTATCTATTTGACTGTAAGTAAAGAGACTTTCAATACGGTTACAGCTACAGTTAAATGGTAAAAGTCTAAAGCTAAAAAAGAAATCCACATGTGGGCAGGTACTAGAAGAGGATTATGGTTATATTAAGTCACACAGTGGGGAAGTCACTGGATGAAAACCCAAGGGAGGAAACTTAACTTACAAAGTTAAGTCCCCACATTTCCCTACCTGAGGCAATGCCAGAATCAGACACCTGAACATCCTCTATGCCAGTGCAGCACCTCGGGTCTTCCTCTGAACAAACTGGCTACCAACTCCTGGTTTAGAATAGGATGTTACTTGGCAAGCATCTAATTTATATCTTCATATACTATCACAAGAGACATACCACAGTCTTCTGAGTGAAAAAATACAGGAAAGAGTAAAAACAATAAATTCAATATTACATACTCGTCCTGTTATTTTATTGGAAAGGAGTAGAATATTTGACTTTAGAGTCACTGCACATAACAACTGAAACTTAAATAAGGCACTGATTGAATCTACTGCAGGATCCCTTCTTCGTCAGGGGAGAAAATGAATTGTCTTCAAAAATAATGAAGCCACTAAGATCCAAGTTCTATAAAAACACCAATCTATCTCCAAAACTCTGCCAGACAAATCTGGCTTCTCTGCTTTCTAACAGTTAGGCTTTGTTTACTGGGGGGTTGGGGGGGAGGGGGAGAAAAGAAGGTTTTTGATTTATGTTCCTGTAATCACAGAATGGCGAAAAAAAAAAGTTTTCAACCACAATCCCCAGTCTTCAGAATGAATCATTGGCTGGTCATACTCGAGTGCTTGTGGAGACTGACTTACCACAGCCTAAAAGAAAATTACTTTTCAGAAAAATGTTTACCAAAAATGCATGTTTAAGTCATTCTTCCAGCTCTCCACCATTCTAGATGAAAGAAAACAAAAATATATCTCTCTATGGGGATAAGAAGGCAACAGAGTGGTATGAAACCTTGAGCAGCATACTCAGCTCATCACTATTGTGAAAAAATAAAGATTTCTTGCATAATACCCACATCACCTAGTTGGTAGTGTTCCTCTCACAAGGATATTGACAGTACAAGAAAGAAGAATTTAAGGAGAAAAGGTGCTTGAAGCACAGAAATGATCCTTAGTTTTACCAAAGATGAATGCAAGAAACTAACAGATATATAATCAGAGAGAATTTAGACTTCCTTTGGCAGTAACAGGTCCAGCATTTACAATTAATACTACTGTTAATTAATAATTATGATTGGTTCAATCTGTCCTAAGATCATTGGGGACTGAACCTCTCCAAGCTGAATGAAGAAGGCTAAGGAAGTTAAGTTAGCCTTTGCCAGGGGCTAGGAATCGTGAACATGAAAAGTTCTTTCCCTCTTTAGTATTCATTTATACAAGTCAAATTCTGATCCCATTTATAATAACATAAATCTGGAATGACTCCCTTGCAGTCACTGGAGCGAGTTGAGATTTACTGCAGACTCTGTAAATAAGATCAGAATCTAACCCATACACATTTAATTATCTTGTCTAACAGATTGTGTCCCTTGATGAAAGGAAAAAAACAACCCCCAAACTACCTCAGATTTGGGAATGGGCAATAAAAAAGGTGGCACTGAGCAGCTTCTGCAGCAGCCGCAAGGTCCCCAGGAAAAAGGGAGGTAAGTACAACCTGAGGAACAAACCTATTTCTTTATGTTTTTCTGGAGATCTTAAATTCTGTCAAAAGTATATTCACCTCTGATAAATCGTAAATATACTGTAGACTTGCTCCATTTCCTAGGTGTGTTGCTGATTGTTAGTAATTTACACTCAAGATATAGCAACGATTTGCCATTGGCTTGGGGGAAATTGTTTTGCTGCCTGTGATTTATAGCTATGATTTGCCTAAGAGTTTTATGAGGCAGTTTTTCCTGAATATGCCCTCAGTGAAAGGCCCCCAAACAGAGGCAGCTCAGAGACCCTCAGACACTGTCTTATTTCTCCTTCACCCAAATAACATGAGACTGTTCACGTTTTGTATTACTTTCACTCTTCTTCTTCTTGCTCCAAAAAATAAAATAAAAGCATTCTATGAAGCACAGCAATATTGACACTATTGACTAATTTCTCTGTGTTCATATATATCGTGATACATGGGTAAGTGACCCTGTTATCAGCTATTACTACTGCTATTAGCACATGCACACCTGGGCATGACATACCACAGCATTCTCAGTTACAGTGACATAACATTCAATCGAGGTAAAGTATAATCCACTATGATATGAGTAAGAATCTCTACCTGGTTACACCTGCATCTCAAGAGATGGCACCTGAGCATTACAAAGTAGGAAGGTCTGATGTTGGGGAAAACGTGCCAAAATCTCATTTCTGAATATCTGAAGCAATTGTGAAGAAGGGACCATTTCCTTTTCTAAAAATATGCCCAAAATGAGGTTGTACAGCCTGTGACTACTGAGTACCTGACTGTGAAATAACATGGCTCACCAGCCATGCTTTGAACCTAACTCATTGCAGCTCTCAGTATATGTCCATTTTCTGTAAACTACTCCCCTCTTTTTTTTTTCTCCCTTGGCAGACATTTTCTCTAACATTTATAACTCATTTTTGAGTACATATGTGGCCAGAAAATTATCTGGATATTCACAGATGTTCTATATATTATTTATTTTGCAGATATCCTTATACCATTGATTACTTTTTTATTGCTATTACATTAGAACTTCTGCACTAATGGGATCCCATTATTGTGCTGGAACTTGATAAACACAGAGCAGAATAATTTATATCCTACATAGTTTAGATGTAGTTGCACGCTAAAATTCCCGAAGTCAGTGCCAGAACTGCAGCAACCAATCTAGCAGTTGCTTATTCAGACTGAACGCTTAAGTGAACGTAGAGGTTACAAGTATTTTGTTCCAAAATAATTTGTCCAGATCCCTCTTATGTACTTATGTTCACAAAATGTTCCATAGTGACTACTCACACTCAGTGGCTCATTAAAATCACTTTCAGTGACCCTGATAATCAGGTTATAAAAGCCAGGTGATTAACAAGTGTGCCACACTGGAGTGCTAAAATCTAAAGTACTTAAAATCAGCACTGTAAGCAAGAGGACCACTAAACTGAATGTTTCACTTGTTTTGCTATGACATTAGCTAGACACATATATCAACGTGTCATGCATGTTTTCTGGCAGAAAAAGAGGAACAGTAATGAGTCATAAGGATATTATCGATTAAGCAGTATCACAAGTATGTGTTGGGCATCCTACTTTTCTCAGCCCTACCATTCTTCTTTGTAACCTGAGGTGCATCAGTTTACCTCCCAACTTCATTGTTTGATCTGTGTCAGCCTCACCTACTCAGATAACAAGCTGTCTGGGCAGGATCTATCCCTTTCCATCTGTATCCAGAGAAAAGCTATATGCTTAGTTGACACCTACACCTTTGGCATTGCAAACGGGTAATAAACTGTAAAGGCATGATTGATCTTCCACTGAAATCTCTGGTAAACCTCTCAATTGCTCCAGAGGGTTTTGGATGAGGTCCATCCTCAGCTGCTTTTCTTGAGAATCTAACAGAAAACCTGCTCAGAGAAAAAAACAGTACGTGAGCCAAACACAAAAGGCGAACATCCATCCCCACGCAACTCTCCTCTGCACTTGAGCATCCATCTTCTACTATAAATTCTGCAGTCCATCTTTTCTGCCATTATTTTCAGAAAATACATAGTTTAAAAGAAGGAGAGTGTGCAAGACAAAGAAAAATTACCAAATACGTTTGTTCTATGACCAAACATGCAAGTCTTAATCACCAGAGCAAAATCCCCACTTCTCTTCCAAATCCAACCTGGGCAACCCTAAATGTACCAGAACAGACCCTCCAGACCCACTTTGTCTTCTCTTGCAGATGACAGGCAGCAGCATGGACCTTAAATACCCAGCAGATAAGGAAGCGTTTGCCTATTCAGACATCCTGTACTGCCTAAACGGCCATTCCCCGCATCCTCACAGGAGAAGTTCACAAGCTGAACTACACACCACGGTGCATGAACTACTCAACACCTCCTCAGAGTTTTGCTTTAGTTTATACTTAAAGTTCAGACTTCACATTTAAACAGAAAGAATGTCGATTTATATATTACACACACATTTCCACAACCTCAACATTACACAGTCTTTGACCTCACACCATTTACTTGGGCTTTTAAATATAAAAACTTTACAGGCTGCAAATATCAACTCTTGTCTTATTCCTGAACTAACACAGATTTTTTTGAACTGTGGCTAAAGCACATCTTCCCATGTTGATCCTGATTATTATTTCATACATTTTATTTATAGACAAAATAAAGTGGCACTTGGCACTTGAAGTGTAAGTGTATGGTTTAAAAATTATCTGAGCTCAGTAGCTTAATATCATGTGCCTAATAGTTGGCAGAGCTGCGTAGGAGTACAGTGTTCAAAAGCGCACTGGACACTCATTGCTATGCTGTAAAATAACTTGCTTTTATTTTATTTGCTTACTTCCATGAAGTCTAAGGGAAGTTAGACATCTAACATTTATCATTAATGTAACTTGTACAGTGGAAAAATAACCAACTCTCTCTGCTCAAAAACCAGGGGAAAACAGGCAGATGGGGCCTTCTGCAGAGACCTCCGAGAGGCTGAACGAGGGCCACAGCTCAAGTTCACATTGCAAATACTGTCTTTTCCCAGCTCTGGCAAGGTGCACAACTGCAAGTTGCTGCACTTGCTCATCTGAGGAAATGGAAGGACTGTGGTTGGCAGACTAATGAAAAATCTAACTGCGGTATCTGCCAAAAGAATCTAAAGGATTAGATTCAAAAGAATAAAAGCATGTTAGGCTTAGGAATACCTGTGAAAAGCAATACTCTTTGCTACGGTGGATGAATGCAAGAGAGGATTGAATTTATGCTGATGCTTCAGATAGGTTCAGAAATTTGGCTTCTTATATATGTGTGTCATTCACTTGAGTAAGTCTTATTTACATGAACTGTTTAAGAAACTGCCCTTTTCCTTAGAGGAAATACTACATTATGAGACAGTAAGCATGTGTTCTTCATTATGCCACCTTCACAAAAATATACTCCCAATTATATATTAATATTTTTTTCTAAAAATAGTTGCATAAATAGCAGTTTGATAAATTAAGTGTAAATTAAGAGCTGCTGAGTCCATCAAGAAAGAACTGCCATATGCCTGGGTTCATCTACATGCCTATAACCAAAAATAAAACAGAGACAAAGGTATGTTCCAGTAAAATCTGATGCTATCAGTTCTGCATATCAATTATATATATATTTAAATAATTTATAATCAGTGGTAAACCATGAGCCACCTTCAGCTACCATCCATAAAGTATAGTTTTCTACACTAGGTATGCAACGAATTCATTTTGAAGCATGTCTGAACTTTTTTTGTCATGAGCATCAGACTGAATGCCTGTAATAAAAATGACAGATAAATAAGAATAAATGGTTTAACGTTAGCAAGAAATAGGGCTTTTCTGTTTCACCTTTGATGACAGAATCACAAGTTTAGTTCTCCCCTGAAGTTAAATGCAATGTTCTCCTGCATCAAACCTTTAGCACCTCTTTTTTCCAGGACTGCAGCAGCCCAAATGTAATTTGAGCGAATTCACGGAACGCACTTTGTAAACAGATATTTATTTCCTGCAAGATAAATAGTCAAAATACACCGGATTTATTGATGTCCTGGGAATATGTTATTATGGTAGTTTAGAATGGAACTGTGAGCAAAATCACTGCAGAAACTGACTGTGGATCGGTCTGCACATAGAGTGAAAAAAGCAACAATACAAAAAAATATAAAGGGACTATAAGTAAGCATTTGGTATAACATAACTGAATCAAATGCACTGCAGTTCTTGTAGCAAACATATTCAACAGGAACATGTACATCAAGTACCTACAATCTATTAAAAAAAAAAAAAAGGTATTTTACACTAAGGGAGAAAAACAGATTTTTTGCAAAGAGGAGGGGATTAATCTATTCTACTCATGCACTTTGGCAGAGTAAGATACTTACATTTCAGCAAGTGAGATTTAGACAACAGTGAAAACTTTCTAACAGTAGGAACAGTTGAGCCTTAAAACTGATTGCCTAGAGAGATTGTGGAGTCTCCAGGTGGATGTTTTAATTGAGATATTAGACACATATCTGTCAAGAATACAGATAAAGTTGATTCTACTTCTTGATAATTTCTTCTCAGCCTTATTTTCCATTATTCTATGAAATATCCATGAACTGCTTTTTAAAATTACCATTAGAATTGTATTTTACATTTTAAAATGTCATATGAAAACTTCAATGCTGTAGAATTAAAACAATTTGGATTTCACTAATTTACTTTATACATTTTTAAACATCTCTAAACCCAGGAAATTGACAAGTCTAGAAGTGGTCATCTTATTGATTACACTACGTAACCCTCATACACAGAAGCCTTTAATCTGTGAGTTGTGGAACAGGTAACTTATGGTATCCTAGTAACACAGAGCTGATCCAAAGACCAAATATTTTTAATTTTAAGAGGTTCAGACAGTGACTGCTTCTCAGGAAATATCTTTCATGGTGCCTTCAGATATAGTATCATCTTATATATATCACTTCAGAACCGTTGATAAATTTGACTATATACATCTTTTAGTGACCTGATTAGTTACAACTGCCAAAATCCAGAATAACTCCACTGACAGGAGTTAAAACACTATAGCAGAAGAGAATCTAGTGCACTAGTTTTAGTTGCAGTATTGGTTGGCACAAAGATTACAACTACACAGTAACATTTTCCTTTCAGAAAGCATGGAGGAATGACACAACACTCAAATAGGGAAAAGGCACATGGAAAAGAAGATTCCCAGAAGCTGAACGGAAACGCACAAGAGAACATCACACTGAAAAACAAATCCCTCCTGCAATGCTAGCAGTGTCACAGCTCTCTTGTTGGGCACTGACAGAAGTATACATTGACACACACTATAAAATGTTTAAACATTTTTTAAGCCTGTCAACCAGCCTCCAAATTGTAACAGGTTTGAGTTTACTGGAAGTTTGATCTTGTCACTGATGCAAGATTTTAGAAGCGCATGTGAGCTCTACAGCACAAATATAGATAGATCTCTCTGTATTATACATACAAGCAGAAAGCACTATAACAGCACTGTAGATACTCTTATTGACCTCCCTCTCCTCACTATTAGCACTCCTAACAGCAGGAGTCTTGTCCTTTTACCAACCTGTCCAGTCCGTGTAAAAGCTTGCCTCAGATTTGATGCTGATTTTCTTGATTCTTCCAACCCACCATGCTGCATTCAGCAAGTAAGTACACACTTACTCATTCATTACTCTACTATTTTATTTTTAAAATATGCTTTAATTATTGATCCATGTGAGGTAATGTCCTTCAGAATACTATCATCATTTCAATCTAGATGTGTCCTCATTACTCCCAGGTTGCAAAGACCTCTTATTTTAACAAGCAACTGATAAACATATATTCAGGTCCCATAGGAGTTTATTGCAGTACAGTTAAGTCATCTGTGCTTTTGTAAATGCCCGAGGTTTGTCAATAACTAGTTATAATATTCTGTAACCTATTTTACCTTTTTTCCTGGGTTTCCAGAAGCATGGTGTGTCCTTTTTTAATTTTTATAGGGATTAGGTACATTTTGTATCTGATGGAGCATCAAGTATAACACCTACACTTAACAAACAATATTTATCTGTTATATTCAACCCCCGCCATGTGTGGCCAACAAATACTCCCCGGAAGATAGCATCTTACAGGAACCTGACCGAACCAGACTGAATCTGAACTGGTTGGGATCATTATTATAATGGCTGTTCCTACTCTCCTCATCCCTAAGCTATATATTTTCTTAAAAATTATGCATTTATTTGTAATTTTTACATGACAGTAAGAGTTGGAAAACTCTTTTGTTGCATTTTATAAGTATGGTCTACCCACAACTGAAATTGTTTTTGAAGAGTCAATTCAGGACAAACAAGCCTGGACTGCTGTTTACTGCATACAACAGGGAGACATGAGTGCGATACACAGTCTGACTTAGACAGCACAGTTAGTTGGCTATGCCTGTCGTCAGCAGAGACAGATCATTCCCTTCACATGACCATGAAGCAGGATCCTGCCCAAGGTGCTCTGAACTGTTCTCTAGGGTAATGTATCATTTTCTACCAACTAGAGAGGAACCCAGGGTAAGTAGCTAACAGCGTACTGCCTCAATGTACTGCACAAGGCGTCTAAATTTCAGTCAGATCTTTACAACAGGTTAGACATGAAAAGCTATCCACAGCTGTGGCTTCTTAGAAGACTTCTGCTGCTGCTGCCTGACCCTGAAAATCATTTCCACTCCTGTAACACCTGTCATGTGCAGAATCCCTGGGACAGCTGAAGCTCAGGCTACCAGTGTGCAAGCAGAGTGTTTGTTTTGAATTAGAGAAAAAACTTCCTTGAGTCATTCCTCATAAACCAAACAGACGACATTAAAGGAAACAATGAATAATCTGCCTTAGCTTAAAAAGGGTAATGAACAAGCGCCAAATAGATTTTCACTGATATTGCAATCTGATTTGAAACAGGCTGGCTGTACTCTGGTCTGCAGTGGTAGACCAGTGCTTATGGATACGGATGTAAATTTAAATTATGGACCATCCCATAACACCTAGAAGATGCCCTTCATGGGAAAAATATCTATGCCAGCATGAACTGCTTTACTGAGAAGCAATTCAGAGTGGCTTGTATGCACAGAGGTGCTTTACACATCCTCCTCCAAAGCTTTCCACAGCTACGGACTTCTGAACTACCCTGTAAGGTGCTCATTGTGCTTAAGCAAGCTCCACAATCCTTCAGTAGTGCCTTAGCCAACAGTCCTTCCTGTACACCTGGAAGGTGCCAGCTTCTCACACCCAGCCAGACAAACTCTGAATCAAACACCTCTCAGCTCAGAGCTGGAACTTGGAGATTCCAAGCAGCAGCACAACTTCTGTGTATTTGAATCAAAAATCAGGTGGTGCAAGGATCCTCCTACAGTGTTCTGTAGCTTAGATGATCCAACCCATAAGAAAGCAGGAGAATTTATAAGGGATGTTTTGACAGAGTTTTTATTTTAGTTTAAAATGAAAAACAGAAGCAGGAGTCAGCAAATCATCTGGGGTAAAACAAGAATCTTCCCAAATATCCCATCCAGCTTGAAACAGACACCATAAATGTTTTTTTAAAGACTCAAAACTCCCTTTTCCTTTAAAGATAAAGATATCGGTAAAGATGGAAGTGAGTAAAAGTTGAGATGTAGCCACACTGAACTAACAAAGGGAAAAAGAAAAAAAAAAAAGGGGGGGGGGGGAGAGACTAAAACCATGGACGCATCTACCACTGACTGAAGCCCTGACCAGGCTATCTTGTCCCCTGTGCCATACTGACTGCCCACTTATTCCAAGACAGGGAAAATTCACCTGTGCCTAAAGAGTCCCTTCATAGACATGATTTTGAAGATGGACCTTTTAATTTAAGGAAAGTAGAAACAGAACTCTAATATATACTCATAGTTTCTCTCTTCACAGTGTCCCTTTAAGACCCTTTCTTTTGTTTCAATACCATACACCTTGATGTGGGACCAGAACAGGAAGCTGAAATGCCAAATGACTGGAAGAAAGGCTATGCTTGTGGCACTCCTGACCACACCACATGCAAAGAGTACAAAGACCTCATTCTCTCAAGCCTCCCAAACCCATTTCCACCCCAAAGGGCTATAGAAAAGCCTCAGATAAACATCCAGATCTTTGATTGTTTATTCAAACTGAACACTTCACAGGTTTTTGGAGACTAGCCCATCACTTAAAGGAATCAGAAAAACTTTCCATACCCAGAATGGGAGAGTTTTTGTCTTCTTCATGGCTGTGATCAAATAGCTTTTTTTTTTCCTGTCTTATTTTCAGATTTCATCCAGCAGACAGAAAAGCAGACAATTACATTGTTTGATTCAGGTGACTTGTTTTAGAATTTACACAGATGAACGTATACAAAACCAAACAATTTATAAACTCAGCCCAAACAAATCACATAAAGAGCCTAACACTATAGGTCAAATTCCATTCCTGCAACAATTTTTACCCAAAACAGATGTATAACTAACCTTAAAAAAACATGTGAACCCATATTTTGGCTGCTGGTTAAGAACCTCCTGTGCAGCATGTTCCTGTTGAAGGCAGAAGATAGTCCAGGAAAAAGAAAAAAAAAAAAAAAAAAAGGAAGGGAATTTCAGAAGCATACATGCAAAACTTATTAACTGACTCTGATTCTCTAAGTACATGTGGATAGTGAAGGCCATTGATTTTAAGGATACCCACCATTTAAAAGTAATTGGTTTTCGTCTACGATCCCTCCCCATCCCCAATAGCCTTTTTTATTTTAAACAGAGAATGCTGCTAAGATTATTTTTTCACAATCCACTAGACTTTCTGGGATACTCTCTATGACTTCCAGATAATGTATGTGACTGAATCTAGCCAAAGACCTGTTTAAATACCCATTCCTGCAATAACTGCTCAATGGAAACTTGACATTTCAAAAACTATATGCTGGGAAGACCTATAAAATATTCAACAAAAAGAAAATAAAAAGAGAGTGAGAAAGACTTTATTATGGACCTGTATGCAGGATACATATCCACCACAGGATAAATCTTGGCCTATCTTACCCTCATCACGACCTCACTGACAGGTGAGCTTTACTGACAGGCTTCACAAAAAACAAATCCACAACACAGGTATGGGAGAGATAATTCTCCATCAATGGGCAAAATCTTTCCCTCTGGGCAGGGGCTGGATGAAAGCATCAAGAAGCCCAATAAACAGTTTTGTGCTGTGAGCAGTTTTGGTATATAATCCTGGGCTGGACCACAGGAAAGGTCTAGATGATGTCTGAAGGACCATTCACGTTTTTATACCTCCACAAAGACAGGAATCAACTGGAGCTAGAGTGAGGTGCAAAGCGTCACATGGATGCCTGTTAACAAAGGTAAGAGGTTTGCTCTCTCAGAAATAAACAAGAACACCTTGTATCACAATTAATTAAATAAGACCTATGTTTTATCCCAAGATTAGATAATTTGGAGATAAGGGTTAGTGTGGCTTTTAGGCAAACCAAGTTGAAAGGCAGCTGTCCCAGCTCAATATGTATTGAACTGGAGAATAAAGATCACTGAAGCATGCAAGGCATAGTGTAAGAGTAGCTATGAATCTAATTACTTGAGTAATTGGATGAAAATATACCCCACTCATTATAAGCAATGGCATTTTTGAAGTAAACTAACATATAAGATGTCAATATATGATAATCAAAAATATGTAGCATAGCTCTTGGATTTCACAAGATCAATGTATCTCCTTCTAGTGGTGTTGTAAATTGCCTCCTTTGTATGGGTCTCTATATCATCTTTTAACGACCTTCACTCAGCCCCACTACTAAAAAGAAATCCGAATTGACTGGTGTTCAGGATTCGCTACGCCAAAGGACCGTTTGGCTTTCAGGACTGTTCTGTTGTCCCAAGATGTGGATCTTGCTGCAAATCCAAGTGCCCACTGGCATCCTATGCTGTGAAGCTCTGGGCTCTCCTGAGAGGGTGGGACGGAAGATCTTGCATCCCTGTCTGTTGTTACTGCTGATGGGGTAATTGATGTTAGAGCTGAGCTTTTCTTAGGTAAAAAAATAAAATAAAATTGTTTCTCCTGCTCTGATTTTATTTAGGGCATGTTACACACACAGCACCTCTGCAGCCAGGCAGCATAATCTTACAGTTGAGACCCTTCTGCCTGCCAGAGCCTGGACTGTCATTTCAGACTTCTTCCTCTTGATTTTATTTTATTTTATTTTATTTTATTTTATTTTATTTTATTTTATTTTATTTGCAAGTGGAGTGTGAGGAAGTGAGGGGAGGGTTTAGCTGGGATTGGACTGAATTTGCAAGGGTCAGAGGTTTCAGATCTTCTTGCTAATTGGTTTATGCAAGCTGAGGTTCATGAGGGAGAAAATGGTTGATGCTTTCTCCAAATGGCACAAAGGCACAAGCCTGGTTCTCTCGAGTAACAAAGATTGTTTCTGAGCAGCTTCTCCCGAGGCACAGAGTGACGTAAAGGATGATTGGCAGATTGCGTGGCTCTGAATAAATGAATAGCATACATATGTTCTTTTTTTATGTTTTTTTTTTATTTTTTTTTCCCCCTCATCTCCCTTGTGAGATGGTTTGAGTCTTGTTTTGGAGCGTGCACTTGCAGAGCAGCACCTGTGGTTTGCTGGATGTTTCCTGAGACCTGGCGGCCTGACAATCCCACGGCTAAGGGCTCGCTTCATAAACGCTTCTAAGTCAAAAAGCCATTTTTCATTCGGCGGATTGCGGGCGCGGCGGGCGCGAGGGCGCCATCCCCACGCGCACAGCGCCACCTAGCGGCCACGCAGGGCACGGCCACGGCCCTCTGCAGCGAAGGAAAGCCCTGCTCCGCTCCTCTCCCGTTAATGAGGGCTGATGGCCGCATGCCTGATCAAAGCCGAGCTAAATACACGTTCTTTGCTACCTCATATGCAATTCATAAAGAACTGAATCATGTCGTTTGGCCTCATGCGAAAAAAAAAGGGAAAACAAAGTCACCATTGTTGTTTTGAAAGGAGTAAAGACTCATAATAGCATCCAGAAAAGAGACAGCTATCTCTGCGCAGCTGGCCAGGAGTTTCTGCTGGATGGTGTTAATCATGGGAACTATAACAAAAACTTGCTGACTGTGTCTAATTGAGATAGCCTAGCACCCTGCCTTACATCTAACCCTAATAAGCTCTGACAGTTCACATTGGGTTTAAGTAAATAGATGGTTGCCAAAGAAGCATTTCCAGTTACTGTCAAACATGGTTGGAGACCGTATTTACTTTTTAAAGACAATTATTGATCTGCTGTTCAACAGTGGCCATCCGTTTCATTTATCCCCTGTGCCCCTAAGAACAGTGTCACAAGTTCCCAGTTTAATGGAATTAGATCATTTGGGCAATTGCCGGTTCTACGTGAGTTACTTTTAACTCCTCTGCTGCCACATCACCCTTCCCTCATCATGACTCACTGATACTCCTGCAAAACCTCCTTGAACCTCTTCTAAAGTCAGTGCTGTGTTCTTAGACACCAGTTCAGAGGCAGAAGTACCTTAGCTTCTCATCTCAGAGCACTAATATATGAATCAAGCCATGAGACATAATAAAATATTCAGAATATCTTTCATCACGACATTGCCACAGTCGCATTCAAACCTTCAGAGAGTCAAAGAATCATAATTTAAACAGAGAATTTGAATCAGCACTGAAGAAATATCCCTGACTTCTGAATAGAATTTGATTTTAAATACGTTAACTGACCTTGCTTTTTGTGAGCATTTCTGTGAGGAAAGTTTCCTTCATGCAAGTGTTTACAGAAAACAGCACATTACTCTATTTGGCTGACCACAAAACAGAAATGTATTCCACAGTGAATTAAATTCTTTTTGTAGGAAAAAGGAAGCTTTAACATTCTGCCTTCCTTTTGGGTTAAATAGTATAGAATGATACTATGTTTCTAGTAAGAAAACCCACAACAACAACAAAAAAAAATCCTCCCCGAAACCACACATCAAATTATTCTGACAGGTCCAGTAGATCTTCAAGGCTCATAGAATATATAACTCATTAAATATGTCACATACAAAAATAACACCAATACCATGGAATTTAGCTGACTAATCATGCAGCCTAAGTTTCTTAGCATTTAATAGAATGACAACAGGGAAGAAATAGATAATGATTCACAGGCTAAAACATGTCTTATCTAGAATTCAAGTGTCACCAAAAAAAAAAAAAAAAGGAAAGAAAATGGTAGGGAAACCATTCTTCAGACAGCCTTAGCCATGATCTCTGTGGCTGTTCCTATGAAAAGAAGCAATGCTAGAGGTTCTTCAACTATTTGTATCAAGTTAGAACACCTCCATTGGTAAAAACTCTCACTGATGTCAATCTATCATCTGAGTCACAGGGACATTGGAACTATCTGTGCACAAAACAGATTGCCCTGACTTTATCAATTTCGAGATTTCTTTACACTGTCCTGGGAGCTCAGCAATTCCAGACCTGGACTCTGAGGATATTAAGCTGGAGGAATTTCAGACCCAACCCAACCTGGAAATCCCTTTGTTACTCTATCAGATTCACTAGAGTGGTCCACCTAGCCTGGTTTTATCCTGTTTTTGAGTGAGGTCAGCCCAGCAGCTCAATAAGATATAAATAAAAGTCAGCAGTTTTATTTTACTTGCCCTGCTTGCTGAGTGGTGATGTATTTATCCACGGTGGTCCTCTCTGCATCCTCACAACTCCTGTATGGCCACACCAAAGTAGCAGCCTTGGCCACAGCAGCTCCAATTCTTGCATGGAAAAAAGGGGCTCCTCAGCAGTAACCCTTAAAGACTGTAGGCAACAGACTCAAAATGATTGGTATGAAGAGAACATTGGACATCAGTCACTTTTCAAAGCCAAAACCTGCCATAACTTACCCAGACAACATCACTGCAACACACACCTACTGAGTGAATGATGCATCTCTCTCTGATGGCACTCTTTGGGGCAGAGCTGCAGCACCATTGCAGCAGAAGGGAGGTCATCTTGAGATTTCTCCAGCTTACCTCCCCTGACTGCCAGAACTGCAGAGATGAAGGAAACAAGAATACTGGGCTCCCCAAGGTTACAACTAAGCATTTCAAGAGTACAAGGCTCCCAAGTACTAAAAGAAAGGTATTCACATCATTCTTACCACTACTTGTGTCAGAACTTAATTTGGCTCATATGCTTGTTTTGGTCATCATTAGGTCAAACTGGACCCTGCATCAGAAAGCTTTGATTGCTCTTTGATGGTCCTCCCATAAAAAGGGCATTATAAAAATTAGCAGCAATTATTTTAATCTCATCAATAGGAATGATTCTGTTTAACTGATTCTTAACAAAATTGAATATATGAAATAATCCAAACCACACCTCATATCAAAATTGATCAGTCGGGAAACAGGCAGTGTATACTACCTCATTATACCTGAAGTTTCTTTGCTAAATGATACAGCACTATAAACTCCCCTACAATGTACTCTTTCTGAAAGCCTGCAGAAAGCTCTGCACAAAATTACTCTCTATTACTAAAATTTAAAGGGTTATGATTTTATCCACACTCTTGTTTTTAGCAATACATCAAAAAATGAAGCCCATACCTTGTAGAAACACAGTGTATAGGAGAGGGAAAAAAAAAGGAAGAAAAGAATATAGAGTGAGTTTCATGATCTTGGAATAACAATATTTCTGCAGATGTAATTAGACAACAAATTCACAATACACAGACACTAACAACCTTTACCGGCGTATGAAGGTGTGGCACCCCTTGGAAATCAAAAAGATTTTGGCTCACTCACAAAATACAAAGTCAGGCCTCTAAATAGCTGTAACCAATCTGATTTACTTGTTTATACTAATGAGCCATCTGAAATCAATACAGTTATCAGTAATTCCAAATCTTACAATGTCATCTGGAGCATCACAAGACCAGGTACTTTTTTTTTTATTTTTTAAAAACAAATTTCTTAGAAATTCAACCCTGAAGTCATGAATGCATCAGCTTTAATTATTTTATAAAATAGTTAAAATATTGATAACTTCTTTGATGCAGAGGGTAGACCAAACCCATGAACTCTGAAGACTGCTCCAAAAGCTTGAGGGAAATGAAATTAATTGATTTTAATCACAATTTTATAATTGTTACTGTTACTTATAGACCATGGCTGCTGGTACAATTGAGGTACCACATATCTCAGTGAGAAGGCATCCTCTCCCTCCCTAATGACATATGATGCCTGTGGCCATGACTAAACCTTTGTTCCCCCTGTCCTGGTTCCCAGGCATGCATCCTTGGTATACTCTAACTGGAACTCAAGTGTGAGACATCCTTGCATGGATTTCCTTTAGAAGATAATCCAAGTGGTAGCTGAAGACAGTTGGTTGTAAACTGTAATAAATCTGCTGGTCTGCAAAACCAAGATATCAAGATTAAAGCCACACCACCATCTCTGCTGAAAAGTTTAGACAACTTTTTTTGTAAGTAACCGAGTAAAACTAATGGGGCCTAGATTCCTAAGAATTTGTACTCATGGTTGCATTCTCTAATGTCTAATGAAACCCAGAAGAACTCTGTAGTGCATTCATGATGCCTCTCTCTTGTGCAGATTCCTGAAAGTTTAATGCACAAGCTCAGCTTGCAACCGCTTTGTCAGCAGAGCTACTAGTAACAACTAGTAATGGTACTAGTACTCTTCCATACTTTTCTACAGCTTGTGGAAAATTCATTCCTTCAGAACTCTTACTCCTCTGACAATTTTGGTTTAAGTTTTTCAAGAGTTTGGACTTCATGAGGATGTCCAGAAAGACAGATAGACACAGAGACAGACATTGTGACTGCATTCGCCTCTTCCCTAGGGTATCAAGCTAAAACAGATAACATGTTTGCAGAACTATGTCCTGAACTTGTTTCTGTCAAGTGGATGGCTCTCAGTTTTAACAAAACCACCAACTGAATTAAATCTACTGTGATAAAATACAGCTTATTTTGAAATGTGAGTCTAAGCACTGCAGTTCTTCTGAGCTCAGTTTTTAAGGCTCTGACAAGAATGTACTGTATTTTTTCCAATCTATTTCAATTACACTTTTACAATGGCAGAATAATGGCAAGATTAGCCTATTTTATCATGATTAAAACTTGATTAACATATTAAATAACCATTGTACACTAATTAACTCTGTTAAATGCAATGTCCAATACATTGTTCCACTTCTGTAGACTTCTAAAGAAAAAGCTACTATCATGATTACAGTTACTTCTAATACAGTGCTTTTAGGATTTAACACAGAGTTTCACTATGGACTGAATAACTGAAGGTATGGTTTTGATAGGCTATTTAGGGAGACTATTTTGGAAGAAATCTGCAGACAAGTTACAGTATAAACAGAAAAGAAGACATGATTTAGCAGAAACATTTCAAATATGCCCTATGCAATCTGAACACTGTGAGGATACAAAATTTATATCTATATATTGTTTAGTGTGAAGATGAATTTTAGATAACCTTCCAGTTCAGTTATGTAAAGTGGTATTACAGTATTTTACAGGATGTACAGATGAAAAGCTATTAATAGTAATTTGTCACTATTTCACAACTATGAACAACTCTAGGCAAGGCTTTTAACCAGTGGTTAAAAACTGTTGTGTCTACCTCTTGCAGTGAGTTTTTATTCCACTGGAAACACTTAAAACATCTAGTTTCCTCTGTCATGAGCACTCACAGGAACTCACACATGTGTAGCCTGATTTTCCCGTGTTGCAAACATCTCAAAATACGAAATGGGAGCAGCAGTCACTGTAAACCAACTCACTTATGCCAAGTTTTCAGCCAACTCTTAAATACAGCTAGGGGTTTTTGTGCACAAAAACACATGGACAGAACTGAAATGATTAAAGCAATTTTAAAAATCTGCCTATCCATTTCATGTGATGTTTCAAACATGCAATAGGTGATGACAGAGAGTGCTCAAAATCCAGACTCATCTTGTCTAACTTGGGGCCCTTAGCTGAGGCACCTCCATTTTCTCAAAGATCACTGAAGGAACTCATGCACTTCCACATGCTATGTATAAAAATACAATGGCAGAAACTTTTCCTGTGATAGAAATGAGTAATAGCTGCATATGTTGCATCCAATAAAAGACACAATTGTACTTCAGGAAGAGGTATGAATGCACAGTTGGGATTTGCCGGTTGCCTCCCCACCCAAGTAGCATATCTTTTCCTACTTCTGTTGGTTCAAATCCGACAACCTGACAAAACATTGCAAGAAGGCAAGTAAACTTCAGGTTGGTGCTATATAGCACCTTTCCAGATCATTGCTTCACACAAGAGAGACTTGATGAAGAGCAGAAGCAAACTGTTATGTCAGGAAGCTGCAAGCTCCTGGCCCCGAGGCAAGAAGGGCCAAGGAGCAGAGGTTGATAACACAGCTATCAGGGCAGGGCTTCACCAGATAGGTGACATGTCCCATTGTCCTCAAGCAAGGCAAGCAGGACAGTCCCAGCTTTGGTGGCCAGGTTCAACAAAGAGATCATCAGGTGATGTTTGAGATGATGAGGCAGGTCCGAGATAAAGCCAGGAAGTCAATCCACAGGTAAGAATAGGGTCCAGTGGCAGTAGCCACGGCTAGATGCAGCCTAGTGGTCACTGGGAAGGTATATATGGTGACTACTAGGACCAAGGCAGGCCCAAGGTTAAGCCAAGCAGTTAGTCCATGGCTTACAGTTCAGATCAATGGGGCCCTTGGTCAGGCACAGGCATGGCTTGAGCTGAGCTGGGGACAGGCACACCTACAACACTGCTCAGGCAGAAACTGAAGATCCAGTGCTGAGTTCAAATAGACCTCCAAAGCCCCCATGTAGAGGGTATGGCTGGAAACCCCAGATGAGGCTGGTCACAGCCATTAAGACCTACTAGCGCGCTAAGTGCATTGACACAGTACAAATGGGTCCTAGGCTATTTTTTTTGCAAAAGGACAGAATGTCATGCTTTTGAAGAAACAAATGAATGAAGGGTGCTCCGAGGCTTAAAAAAAACACACCCAGAGAGCATTGCATCTCAAGTACTCTTATTCATTTGGCTTCACCATGATGACAGTATTTCACATATTGGTAGAACAACATCTCTGCCTCTACCATCCAATAGACATTGATGACGGGACGTTTTACAGTCACCTTCACCAGATGTTCAGAGTCCCATGTGCAAGAGACTTAGAGTTGCCACACAGCAGCTAGGTCACCCATGCCTTATGGCAGAGACTTGCCCTCAAGAACTCTACATTCCAGGATTCCCTACCAGCGCCAGCACAGCTCCCCCTCCTCTGTCATATCACCTAGATATATCCAAGGGGCGATCATCCCTTTTATTACACCATCATGCATATCTGCGCTCACTATGATAAAATGCCTGCACCCCTTTCCTCCCTTCATGAGATACAAGATAGCCCATCGCACACGTTGGGACACCAGGATGCCAAGAGGTCTGCCTGTGTGGGAGGCAATTATGCTGAATATTTTCATACAGCTCGACAGAAATGTACATGCCAGCAACAAGTATCTTTGTCAGCTTTCCAAAGAATGAACAATATAGTCATTCACAGACAAAAGGGATTGTTTCATGAACATGATCTCTGCCTTCAGGCTCTAGGACAATGCCTTTTTAGTGGTCTCTATACAAACTTCATTTGAAATTATGTTACTAATTGGCAGAATTTTTGAATTACAGGACCAAATGGCAACCTTAATGCACAGGATATACAGTCATTGGCTTTCACTTTGAATTTCTTTTATTGTCTAGAGTAAAAGAATCAGCAAGAGGAGGAACTGGTTACTACAAAAGCATAATAAATACTTCAATCCCTACGTATAAACATACAGTAATTAATCAATTAACGTAGCTCATACACATCAAGGAGAAGATACAGTATGTATGATGAGGTCAGCATAATCCTTTTTTATAGTTTTTTGAATGACCTAATGTTGTAACTTGCTCAAGTTACTCCAGATTTACAGCACTACATAAGCAGAGAGTAGAATCAGAACCTAAATGAGAGAGCTAGTCTGCAATAATGAAAAAAAGGCAATGGTTTCAGATGAACTGAAGAGACTTCAATATTCATTGTGGAATAAAAATTCATCATGTGTTTCCACTGTCAGTGTCTGAATCAGAAAAGCAAACCTATTCAGCAAGGGCCCTTAAAATTTAATTATGTATTCATGCCCACATAACTTCAGCACATGTTTACAACTAATCATTACCTTGAATGCATTTGGGAATAAGAAACAAATTCTGCTGAATTTAGGAATAAGTTAAAATGGTCACAAACAATTTTTAGCTTTTAATACTTTTTTAATGAAAAGGTTTATCCTAAATGGCATTTTCAGGAATAATTAACTTAACTGCCAGTAAGGAAGCACTTTCAGTACTGATGACCCTCTGCTGAACCACTTCACATGTTTATATTCTTTGCCATCCTTTTTGTTTTCGGTGAACAATTCTTGGTTATGGCTTTATGAGAAGGTATATACATACAAGTATACATGCATATTATATGAATAAATTTATTGTTGTCTGCATCTGCAAAAGGTAAAGTTCAAGAAAGTTCAGTTCAGATGCCTGAATGCATACAGTCAGTGTCTAAACTCCATCTATTAACATTCGTCTTCTTTCACAGCTTCAGAATTTTCTTTATCTAAACCAGGATAAAATAGTCTATCTATTATTCTTCCTTTTTAAAAAAAAATATACTTCAACTTTAAAAAAAAGAAGATATATTGAACTGAATTTGGAAAGGTTTTGAGTTCACAACCCCCCCAAGTTTGATAACAGCTTATGCTTCATGTGAGAAAGCATGTGTTCAGCAGCTAGCTAACCTATCCATAGGCTTATATTGGCAGTGCATGGAAATAAGTTATTTGATTCCTTGGAAACAATTAAACTGAATCAATTTCTAGTTATGTTTGGTCATGTTCCTTAAATTAAAGGAAACAAAAAATTTTATTATTTCATAACTGGGTATTCAGTTGAAGAAAAGATCATGCATTTATGATTTTGAACATCACTATACTTTATATTCTTATCTGAAGACTTCCCATGATGTTGTGTGTGTAGTTGTGTGGCATTGATTTCAGAATAACCTTCTAAGTCAAGGTGTGATCAGTTATATAGACAGGCTCACTGCACTTTCTTATATCTGAAATATCCCTGGAGGCTTTTACAATTTCTCAATGTCATAGATGTTAATCTTTATGGAGCTGAAATCCAGAATTACTGAACGCAGACTACCTCACTTATTTCAAGTACAGCACACAATAATCACAAGAAGAATTCTATAGTCCAACATACAAGATGCATATAGAAAGCAGTCCACAGCCTACCAAGGTCAAGGCCCATCAAAAAGTTACATTATTCCAAGATCACTAATTCATTCATTTGCTATAACTTTCCTCTCAAAATTCCTTCTGGGAAAGAAAAAATAAATAAATTCCATAATATCAGCAAAAATATTTTTAAGTCTCAAGCATATTCCATCTTAATGTGTCTTATTGATATTTCTTCAAATGATTGTATGTCATAATAGTGCAAAATCAATAAAAGAAAATTATATATAATGAAGGCAAATCAAAGTCTTAACATCTCTGAATGCAATCCAAAATGAAATCTCAATGCTTCAAATAAGTATAAAAAGGAAGAATTAGGACCTGCTTAGGCTGGAAGGTCAAATGTTGACTAAAATGTTGACAGGTATTTTAGTGTAAAGCTCATAAACATGTACCTCCCGTATATCCATTAAAACAACCCTGTAGTCCAAACTGACTCAAAGGATTTCTGCAGCAATGAGATTAAATTATTAACCTGAACTGAGTTGCAAAACATGGCCACCTGTGCAGATTGACCCTGATCATACTGCTTTTGTACTGGAACTAGATCATACCTTGCTCATGCCACCACAGACAGTAACTGAAAACAAAAGCGTTTAAAAAAAACTCTGACGTTAAATGTAAGAAAGTTAAAACTTACTGAACTCTCCAGAAGTTGAGAGAGACATAGACGCTTTACAACGTTCAGTAAGTGGTAGTGGATTCATATTTAAGGTTAGACTGACACTGCAGCTAAACTACAGGATTTGGATTCAGGAGTGCTGCCTGTGTCATAGATATGAAATGTGATTTTAGATGAGCCACCAAAATCTTGGTCCAGTTAGATACTAATATACATAGTCATAAGAGATGAACTAGATGCTTATGTTAGGCAGGTGCTTAAAGCACCTTTTCTCAATAAGGATAAGCCTTACTCTGTCTACTACAGCATAAAATGGGCATAAAGGCACCCTGTACATGCCTTTTCCTCTTTGGATTGTACACATTTCAGAGCAAACCCCATTTCTTAATCCCTTGTCTCCCACATTATTTGCACATCACCTAGCACAAAAAGGCTAGATTATTTATATGGCCTGGAGACCTTAAATAAAGTGATGTAAGTACTTAGCACATGCTTCACACTCTCTATACCAAAACCATTTCTTACCATTAGCAACAGCCTTGGTAAAAGACGTCAGTGTACTCTTAGGGAATTTGGACAGTTTTCTAATTAATTTCTCAACATTTGTAGCACAAACCAAACATCAGCAAATTATGCTTTGAGTACTTGGAACACTTCCAACCTCATTTTCTTCTCCACTCCCTCTTCTGTTACTAGAAGAGGCAGATACAGTCAAAATCTCACAGCAAAATATTTCTTTAAAGCAAACTTGCAGCAATTGCCATTTTTATGGCAATTCTTTCACGCTTAGGGTTTGTTCTCAGCTGATCTTGTTTCAGGTGAAACAAGTGACCCAATAGTGTCCCGAAGTGACAAGAAGTGACCCGATAAGTGCAAAAAGCAGATACTCTAGAATTCTTTCCCAAGTATAGTTGAATACAAGGCACTTTAATGTGAAAGTGTCTCTAGCACTTACGAGACAGGGAGAGAGGAACACTTAAAGAAATTATTCATATAATTGCTTATTTTACTATTTACAGCACTACCCTTAAAATGAGCACTTCACCATATAAAAAAATAATCCATGGTACCTATAAAATTTGGCATTGAAAGAAAACCAATCAAATAAATAATGCAGAACTATGTCAGAATATCTACTCACACCGAGTCAAAATCCTACTTAGGTCTGCCTGCTAATTCAGGACTTAGGTCAAAGGTCTGCGTAAAAGTCATTCAAAATGCAGCTCATAATATCAAAGCAAGACATTTTGACTGTGCTGTAGGGAGTAAGGCCAATGTTGTACTGGTGTGAGTCCCAAACATGAAAGTTTTCTCAAATGACTTATACTATTTGCAGATTTGAGAGCAAAAGGGCAGTGCCAGGCCCCTTCTGAAAAATGATCTCGTCTAATCTTCAGGTAATGTCATTAAGAAAAAAACTACCAAAACAAGCCCTTGTCTCAAAACTGGTTGTAGTGGCTTCCTTCATAAAATTCAGAGGTGGTCTGCACTGACATCCACAACAAAGTCAAGTGCTGTTGTACAAAGCAGAAACTGAGGCTGTCAAATCAAACAACCAGCTTCATCTACTTCACCACCACTAATTTGAATTCCACTTCTATGTTAAACATTATCTATACTATGGTCTAGTGCCATCTTCATAATACACATCCTATACAGCAAGCAACCTCTTTTACTAGCTCAGTTACCAGTCTTAGCATATAGACTCTGTAAAAGTCATTACAGTAATGTAATTTCTAGTACTCACGTTTTCACTATAGCAAAATCTCACAGGGATCAGACCCACTTATGGTCTTAACTAAAACTAGCCATCTGACTTAATTAACATTTAGAATTCATCAAACCTTGCAGGGCTCATACTGGGCTCTGGGGCAGCTTGGCGGTGCTCACATTGGGCTCCTGCTGGGTCTGTGCAACCAGTAGCAGCGTTATTCTACCAGAGGACACAATTGGTGTGAAAGCAAAGGAAACACAAAACTAAAAAAAAAAAAAAAGAAGAATCAGTTGTGCATTTTCTCCGCATCATGCAACAGACCAAACAGCACAGGGAATAGATGGAAGACAGGAGGCAGAAATCCTGGGAGCAGCAGGAGAAAACAGAAACATACATTGCCCTTGTAAGTTTGCTCCGTAAATTCTAAGCCAACAATAGTTACATACCTTTCTGTGTAATACAAGTAAGTTCTGAACGTATCTTTCTTTCTCTGTATATATAAACATTAATAATCATATTAATAGCAGCATAATTTTTTTTTTTTCTCTGAAGGTACCACAGCCCACAGAAAAGCTTCCCATAATTAGGAGTGGTGTCACTACGGAAACAGAGACCTAGATTTGGGCGATCCAAAGTATCTAGCTTTTTTAAAACTTAAGTTCTATGCTCAGGAATGGAGCATAGAAAGCTTCAATGGACAGATGGCTGCTGCTCATGGCATTGGCAGCTTCAGCTGCATCTGGGGCAGATTGATACAACTGTACTCTCCTTTTTTTTTTTCCATGATCTTTTTGTGTCATATACTATTCACACAAGCCTGCTTCACATTTCTTCCTTCTTTGTACCTGACCAGCACCAAAGTAGTACTCAAGTAGCCACAGTATCCTTTTGATGAACTTAATGTGTGATGACTTAATTAATCAGACTTTATGAAGTGTTTCATTTTTCTGCACTATATGAAGAAAGTTGAATATAAATCCTGTTCACTAAATGAGAGTAAAGATATCCAAGATGTTTAAACACAGTGATACTGCATAAAGGATGGTGTCAGATGTATAAATACACTTTTCCAACATGCAAAGTGCAATACAAAGGCAAACTTCAAATATCTAGCACAAATTTCCCCCACAGTTTGAACTGTTATCTTCCTAAAGCTTTAAGAATTATCTTGCACTTTGACGTTCTCCTTTCTTTAGGGAATTCATTTAATTTCTTTATATTCCTTTTTTTGTTTTATAAAGAGAAGGACCATAAGTCCTACATTTTGTCATATTTGAAGACTCTAGTATTGTCAAGACACAAAGCCTGTATATTCTTTTTACTGTATACCAGTTGCTGCAGGCACTGAGAAAGGAAGGTGCAAGTGCATGAGAAAGGCAAAAATACTGAATTCCAGCACAGGTCTTTCCTCAGAGAATATTAATTTCCCATGGGACAAGCAACGTATTTGGTGGCAGTGGAAATCTGACAACTCTATCTATCAATCCAACCAAGTTTATCATGAGGTTTAAGCATTTCTTAACTGTCAAACTAAAACATGAAACTAGAAATAATAAACTACATTCTGAAATATCTGCCAGAAAGCACACAGGGAGAAAAAAAAAAGGATACAAAAGATGACTTCCAAACCATAAATAATATTTTTGCAGTCATGCTTGCATCCTTATTCCTGAAACCAATTTAGAAAACAATTGGACAGGGCACCCTGGGAATAAAGAATCATTTGCCATTAGACTTTAATATGTGATTACTTAGTAATGTAATTGAAAGCATGACTGTAGCACATTGCCAGCTTTCTATTGCCAGGAGATTACATCATAAATGATACTGAGTATTTCAAATCATTTTTTTATTCCATATTTGTTGTGACAAGAAGTTTTACTTAATATTTGAATTAGTTTTTCTTTCTCAAATACTGGAGGATCAAGGGATTGCGGGAAGGAGGAGTGGGGAGATAGCTCTCAGTATGTCATATTTTCTCATGTTAATTGTGAAATAACTAATTGCCATGATTGTGTTGGGAGATTTGTGTGGAGGCCCATGATGTCTGACTGCGGGCATATATAACTGACACAATGATGCACTTCAGGCTCTATTTGTGGCTCTGATACTGTGAATAACAGTAAAATCTGAGAGCTAAACATGCAGTTTATGTCTGCCAGAGCAACTCCCTAGAGGTGTGTTGAGCTATATCAATTTTAACCTCCTGACGACCTGAGCCAAACCACAGGTACTCTACAAAGCCTCATGGTGTTTAAAGGCTAGATGCTCAGGCAAGGCTGAGTGGGCTTTTGGAGAAGTCATGCCTATTTACACCTGCTGAGATCCTAGACCACTGGATAAAGAAGGCTGCACTGACAGCAGAACTGCAGAAAATCAGGGCTTCCCTTTGCATGGGAAGTATTGACTCAGCAGTGTTTCCCTCAGGTGTCTTCACAGGATGCTTGGAAGGAAAGACTGTGACTTCAACGACTGACACACCAAAAATTCAGAGGCCTTTAACAGAAAGGGAAACTTGTCCCCCCCAGATCACCCAATACAGCTAAGACACCTGGTCTATGCAATTCTTTCCTTCTCCCAGTCCATCTGGTTTGCACAAATTACTGTCAAGAGAAAACAACAAAGGCTTCAAGGTTTTTGGCTCACTGGGATTTTCACCCTTGTAGATTGGGAGATGAATCATGCACTGCTGATCACTGCTCAAAGAACCTATGTCACCCCATCACCTGCAGCCACACTCCCAAGAAACTTGCCCAGCCCATCTGTCCCCCTATTCATACACCATACAAAAATACTGTCAAGCAAATTCGGTAGCACTATGCTGCCTCAGAGCTGTCATCAAATGCTACATCATCCATAATTGATTGTTTTATGCCTTCAGAGCCCCTAAAATATGCATTTCAAGTTTTAAGGCTCAAGATTCCTGGGATTTAAAAACTGTTCTGACCAGAGAATCCAAGAAGAAACTGTGAGGAATTGAAATTCACAGTGATTTCCTCTCCCTTGCAGCCCTTTCTTGCACGTTTTTCATCAACAAGCAGGGAACAGAGCCTGAGTAAGTATTCTGGCATTTGGCTCACAGACTTTGTTTTGTCTTTATCCTATTTTACTGAATGTCAGATGACCACAGAGGCAATACAGAACTCCAAGAGCAGTGGATGTTTCAAAATGGGATTTATTATTTGCAGGCAACTGTCTCTCTCTTCTGTCACACCACTACTGCTGAAGCCAGGAAGGAAAGAATAAAACAATAACTGCAAGGTGGCAAAGAGTCTACCCTTCAGACACTGATTCTGGGCTAACTCTCCCTCCAGTAGAAAATGTGACTGCATCTTGAGAGGTCCCTTTCAACTACAACATGCAATTCATTTTTCAAGAAAAACTTTTTATTACAAGACTTCTTATAAAACTTATTTGCTTCCCAGCTGCTTTTACATAGTTTCTTAAACTGTTTTCACAGTATTGAATGATCGGAACAAACCAGATTACTTCGTTCTAATTTGTCCTGGTGACCTACTGTATACGTTAATAAAGGGATATTTTTTCTGCCTGTAGCTCTGTTTTCAGTGTAGAAAACTATGCTTGTTGCATTAAAATACTTTTAACCTATTCAGTTCATGACAGTGGAAGTACCAGAGCCTTCTGGGCTTTGTAATATAATAGCACCCCTTTATCACGTTGAATGGTTTATTGGAACCAGCTTGTACAGATGATTTAGTTTACTACAGTGAGGCCACTACTGCAGGGCTCCAGTCTCTGTTTGGGGACTCTTCTGTAATTTTCAGTGTTCCCAGTTTGGCCGAGGAGTGGGTTTGTTTTTCAGGGTGTTTCCTGATTTGGAGTTTTTTGGAGGGTTTGGTTTTGGGGTTTTTTTGTGTGTTTTTTTGCTTTGCTTCCTTCTAACTACATTAGTTTTTCATATAACTCCAGTTATTATTTGCATTCTTTGCCCTCTTGATATATTCTCAGGACGAGACCTGGTCCAGAAAACATGCATTTTGTGAACAGGCGATGTCTGCTCATTTTTGTCAAACACAGAATTTAGATTAGATACTAGAAAGAAATTCTTTACAGTGAGGGTGGTGAGGCACTAGAACAGGTTGCTCAGGGAAATCGTGGATGCCCCATCCCTGGAGGTGTTCAAGGCCAGGCTGGATGGGGCTTTGAGCAACCTGCTCTAGTGGGAGGTGTCCATGCCCATGGCAGGGGGATTGGGACTAGATGATCTCTAAGGTCCCTTCTATGATTCTATGATTTTCTCCAACATGTCAGAAACATTAGCCCACTCTATTCCATATTAGTAGAAATACTAATATGAGAAACATTACTAGGAAAAGCATCCTCATCATTCTATAGAAAAGTACAGCCACGTCAGAGTTCTGAGACTGCACATGGATTGCCTCAGCTACAAACATGGTGACTTTATGCAGCAACTAACATAAGCTATGCAAAGAGCTTAACCTACTTTTTGCTACAACAGAAGGATGCGATACAACCACCCACCTGCCCCAAAAAACTGAACAGTTTTGGTGTGCTCAAGAAAATAGTCAAACTATGCAAACAACCTGTTGATCATCAGGAAGTGCGAAAGTGTACAAAAGTGTCTGGAAGAAGCCGTCTGTGAGCCCCACCAATGGCAACAGTAACTCACAAAATGAGAGCATAGTTAATGCAGACCACTCAGCAGTGAGGTGTTCTCCACCCAGTTTTCTGACTAAGTACACCCAAGAGTACCACAGTAACCCAGAGTTCCCTAGTACTCCTCATAACGCCTCTGGGGAGAGAGCTGAACAGCCTTGCACCAGCACCAACGCCCCAGCCTTTGGGGAGTGAGGAGAACCCAGGATCCCCATAGCCTTGCAGGAGGGCCACACATAACGCAGCTGGAATCACCACACTCAATTGCCCAACCTCACCCCCAGGCCACGGCCTCCCTCCCTCAGGAAAGGGAGGTTCTGTAAAGAGCCTCTGCACTAACACACACAACTGCTGTCCCAGACTATGGTATCTCTCCCCCCAAAAGACAAGAAGTCCTGCAAACTGTAAAATTTCATGCATCTGTGATCAAAGTATCTTGGTATCAAAATCCACTTAGCCTCTACACTGTCATTTGGTCTTAAACCATAATACTTTGGCAGAGTACAGCACCTCTTTCCAGGGCATTTAATGGAATCTCTGCACATGATAATCTGCTGCTGATCTCATAATATGATTCTGTGTCTGAGTATATTAACTGTTACGTAGATGAAAAGACTCTCAGCTTACAGAGGAGTATTCAAAAACAGAATTCAGCTTTCTACAGTTTTTTTTTATTATTACCCTTACATATAAAAACATTTTAATTGCATTACAAATCAAGATTTACCTGGATATATAAAAGAGCATCCAATCAGTCTTTGTGTTATTTTGAAAGTTTTTAAGGGGAGGACTTTCACAAAATTTAGTGTGAGATTTGCACTGGTACCAAAGAGAGACTGGGTCTCACACATTCCCTCTCACCCCAAAGTGCAGCTACCTCCTTTACCTTGAGCTGTCCAGCAGATGAGATTTCGCTCACAGTCTCATTCACCTTTAAAGATTTCCTAAAAGCACTTGCCTAGTACACTCCTCCATCTCTTGAGTAATTTCAACAAGGGACAGGCACAATATAGGGAATTTCACAGCCTTTATCCTTTATAGACATCCCCTGAAAAGAATTTAAAAAAAAAAAAAAAAAGACAATTCTGTCTCCGCTCCTATTTCATGCTATTTTTTACCCCCTCCAGATGAAAAGTCTCAAGGGGCAAAACCTAAAAGATTTGCTAAGCATCCCTGTAGCACTGGTTTACAAAACAATGGGAGGAGCAAGGAGATAAAGAAAAAGAGCAGAGATTAATTGGTTGTGACATTCCAGAAGTGTGCAGATGGACAGAAACAAACTCCTTCAATGAAAGCACAATGAAAGGACAAAAAGCAGCAGTTACAAACAGCAACAAGGGAAGTTCCAATTAAGCATAAGAAAAGATTTCCTTTCAATAAACATGGCTAAGCACTGGAATTGTTGCCCAGAGAGGCAGTTGACTTCCTGCCTTTGAGGATTTCCACTTCCTCGTGTAAGCGCCTGTCCTGGTCTGAGAACATCCTTATCCAACTTCGAACCAGGCAAGCTGAGCAACCTTGAGCAGAAAGCAAAACCTCTATAGATTTCTTCCAATCTAATTTTTTCTAGGTTTCTTCTATTCCATGTCTACACACTCTCAGAGGAGGGGTGATAGTAGCGGTACACAGTTACAGGCTCTACAGTCACTTGTACAAAGGTCACTGGTACAGGATACAAGTTCTACTGTCACTGAGAAAATTGAAGAAAATAAGCCAAAAAGACCAAGTGACAGACCTTCAAGAAAATAAATTATTTCTGTTTGGTATACAGCAATTATGTTTTGATGCAGAACAAGGAGAAATCTACACTTGGCCTTGGAGAGGATATTGATCTGTAAATAACTTAGAAAACACAATCAGAGCAGCTACAGAGATGGACATTCAGTAAATCTAGAAGATGGAAAAAGAATCCTTGTGATGTGCATATTAAACCATTTCAAAACATGTCCTTTTTTTTTCTGAAAATACTATCCTCACTATATTGTCAATGATGCTTCCACTGTCTACTATACAAGTATCAGTTGTGAATATTAGATACCCAGAGCAGAGGTAATCTAGTTTGAACTCATGTTATTTTCTTCCACTGCTTGACTTCCCTGGATCAGAGGATGCGAAGTGGCCTGGACTCCATCAAATCTGGGTAGTTTGTCTAATATGAACAAATTTCTTCTGGTGACATGCTGGTAATTGAGACCACCAAATGCATTGTTCTATTGAACTCCCATCACATGTGAATCCAGGTTCACAGAATTACAAGGCAAAGACATAATTCCAGTTGACCACAGAGCCTCCAGTATGTAAATTAGATTTGGTTAATTCTGTGCAACAGAGCTATCGAGTGAATTGGTGAAACATACCATAAGAAACCAGATACAACAGCCTGAAGTAAACTACAGTTAGTTTGTCAAACATTATAAATACGGTTATGTTGACTTAAAAAAAAAATTATCCCTGCCAGTTAGTCCAATTTGGGGAATTACTTAGGAATGCTAGCTCATGGCTCAAAAAAGTTTTGCCATAGTTACAACACATGGAATATATTAACTGAATACTCCAAAATTCTTGTGGGATTCATTTTTTATTACAGGTCATGACAGGTTTTTTTATTTTCTCTCTTTTTGTGTTTTACTACCCATATCACTGTACACCAAATGCAGGCTGTGTCCTGGAGAGCTCTAACCCCTTATTCTAACCCACAACCCATCAAACTCCACGACATTCCCAGTTCAACACCTATAAAGCCACCAAAACCACAGCTATATCACTTTGTGCTGATTCCTTTCTCTCATAACTGAAATAGATCAGCAATAATAAATCAGTACTTAGCCTTAACTTTGTCTTGCTGCAAAGAAAATATCACCAAATAAGCACTTGCTGATTTGAATTATCTGGGCAGCTATAGAGAGGCAAATCTCCTACAGTACTGGCACAAATGTCATAAGCCAATAAGGTTTATCTGTATTCACTTAGTTCCATTGAACTCTACAGAAATTACTCTCACTGAAGAGAGATTCCTACAATTTTAAGATACAGTCAAAGTCCCCAGAATATTTTGGATTATCTAAGAGCCTTCTGGCACATTTAAAATAAGAACAGCAACATTAGCTTCATCACCACCACTGAACTTGATAGTGGGAAATTACATCTAGAAGCTGGAATTGTGTCAAAAAGAAATTCTTGTACAGCATCACTGTATCCGCTTAAACCACTGCTAGTTTTTGCCCCAGAGATGGGATATACTTCAATGTGTGAAGTAATATCTCTATATAGTTTGCAGTTAGGGTTACAATTATCTTTGTCATTCTTCAAGATAAAATGGTATTAGTAAAATTGAACAGTTTATATTAGAGAAGGGTGGTTTGGGTTTGGTTGTTTCCCACTCCCCACCCATTTTTTCCCCCCATTTTTGTTTCTACCAGAATTAAGTCTTCCTATTCTAAAAAGCCTGCCTTGGAGTTGGCTATTTTGGATAAAATGCTCTTCATTCTGGTATCCATCAGCACAGTTCTGTCAGCAGCTTGTAATCCCAGGTTTTACTCCAGTGTCACAGAAACTTCTCTGAATGAGGTTAGACCAGATGACGGTAGCATACTCTCTACACTTCCACTCCCAAAAATAAGAGGAATCATCCTGGTAATTGTTCAACAATGGAAAGCTTCCTAAAACTGTAGCAGCAACACATTGATGCTGCTTGAAATAAACTAGCATAAATATTTTTAATTTAATTTTTTAAGGTTTTAGTTTTGTTACACATACTGTAATTAAATACCCTAATGAGCTCTCTGGAAGCATATATCCTCCTGAGGAACATATGCTGAACAAACCTCACCAAATAGTATGCTAGAAGACAGGGAAAACATGATTCCTGCATTCACCACTCCAATATTTGATCTGGAATGTCCACAAAAACCGTGTTAAGAGTGAGCAATTCTTGGGGACAATCTCCTCTTGAGGAGTATAGATCCCATTTTTCAGTTAGAGTATCTTTCCACATTTACACTGATGGCAATCATCCACACTGAAATCGTCACAAATCACCCTTAACACTACATTACATAATATTGTGAGTAGTCACGATGCAGCAGAAATGATATAATGCATTATCTATCTTAGCAACATTTTTCCAGATGCTACCAACACTGGCTTTGTTAAAGCCATTCTCTCCCTTGGACCGCAACAGTGGCAATTATAAAAAAGTTAACACTTGCCCAAAATTACCATGAAGTCACCAGCAGACATAATGAAAAAGCAACTCACAAAACACTAAGTACTTTTACCCATCAAGAACCCATATCCTTTTGCCTTACTTGAAAAATACCTGGTGGCCATGACTCCTTTTCTTTGGCCTTCTTAGCCTGGCTGTACTATAAGTGACATTGGCTAATAAGTGTCAGAAAATGTCATTTTAACTATAGCCACCAAATATGAAGAGGTACAATTTTAAAAATGGCAGCTTTTTTTTGTTTTGTTTTGTTTTATTGCACTTATACATGTATCAACACTGTTACATCTCAGTTTCAGAAGCAAATACAATTAGGAACCCCCCTGGAAAATTGCCTTTAGTAGTATCCTCACAAGTTATGTCTCTGATATAGATTTTAGTGACAAGAATAGTGGTATTGATGATACTATCTACAGCAGAGAATGAATAAACACAAAAAACTAAAAGGTTATATTTTAAATTATGAGAAACTGTTGAAGACTTCTTGCACGCCACAGTGAAAGTCAACATTAAATTGAGCAACTCCTCTCATTTCGGACACTTCTGTGCAATTAAAGGATGATGTTTTTAAATGGAATAATACAATCAGGCAATAATTGACTGATTAAAAGTCTTTGAGGGGATTTGGAAAGGTACAAAGCTGCTGGTAAGACAAATTGTACTTTTTAAAAATACATAAAAAAATAAAATCACATAAACCTGATTTCACTTGCTGACAAGGTACAGCAAATAGACAACGTAGTTTAGTCAGACTATCAATCCAGAGCTGTTAAGGTAGACATTCTTATGAGTAGAACATGAAAGAATGATTTAAAAGAGACTAGGGTTTCAACTAGAATCTGATCAGAAGTTTTCCAGTACAAAGAGGTTTTTTGTTTTTTGTTTTTTTTTTTATTTTTTAAAACTTCTTTGCAAAAAGGAAAATTGTCAAAACACAAGCTTATTTGAAGGGAAGGGAAGGTTTTCAGGATATTTTCTTTACAAACTTTCCCTCCTCCTTTTCTTTTTTACTTTTTATTTAAAGACTTCTTTGAATTTTCCATCCATAGTGAGAGACTGAAAAGGGTGGAGGCACTGGAATGACTTGGGAACTTGAGAAAAAGGCACTACTTAATAGTGGAAATAAGGGCAGCTCTTCATATCCATCCAGCCTTAGGACTACTAGGCATCCTTTTCTTACCTTCCCTGCTGTCAAAAGTGCAGCAAGGGCAACAACAGGCTTGTCAATGGCTTCTGTGTGCAAACCCACTTGCAGAAGAGAAAATTGGGCAAGGAAGAAAATAAATATTAAAAAAAAACAAAGAGTCCCAACTGCCCCAACAGGAAAAGAAAGGCAAATTAAGCTATTGTTGTTGTTATGAACTGTTCCTAAAGATACTTCAGAAATGTGTTTATATGTATGACATAAAACCATATTAGGCAAGGAAACGAATGCCATAATCCTCTGAACACCGCTTCTTGGGGACAAGCATTTAAAACCAAAACACATTTCCCCCCTATCCACTTTTTATCTGGCATAACCTACCAATAGCTAATAAGAAATTATAGATCTACACCTTTGGTTATTGTTGCTAATTAAAGCACAAAACAGAATATTTCCATCTTTATCCATGACTTGAAAGAAGTTCAGCCTAAATAGGAATTGTCTAAGGATTGCAAAGTTTGTCCCACTGTGTTACCTATAATTACCTATAACTTACATAAATAACAGAGTAAATGAACTATCAGCCTTCAGTGTGCCTCAACAGCCTGTTCAACCCACTGAAGGCACTGAAAATCTCCACTGACTTCAATGGCCTTTGGATCAAACCCTAAGTCTTTAGACTATTTCAGATTAAAGTAGATTTTGGCAGTTGGTCAAGGAGAAAAATACCTAAGAGCAGCAGAGGGATTCCTGAGGATCGTCAAATGACAGGGGCGTGCTTAAAAAGCTTTATGACTAGCTAAATACACTCTTAATGCAAGTTAAAGTATCTTCATTTTAATGTTTTTAAGGTTTAACTTTAATGTATGGCATTATTTGTGGAAGAGAAATCAAGTGTAAGGTAGTGGAATCTAATGGCACATAATGTATCCAATTAAAGTTTAAGAGAGAGAATAAGAGAATAATGCTTCGTGGGTTTGGGCTCCCTCCCTTTCCTCCTTGTGATAATTCTAGGTTCTGGAGAGAAAAGTGAAAAAACCCCCACCCTGTGATTTGTAAGGCTTGAAATTGGAAAATTTCTTTCACTTCTTTTTATCGTTCGATCTACATACTATTTTCAATAGAGCACCTTCTAAATGCTGTACATTACTAATTTCTCACTGACAACATGGAGACCCAGTGAATACCAACATATTCAGTAGTTTCACTGGAATGAGTGACAGGAGTATTGGACTAGATGGCATCTTCTAGGCCACCAAGGTCAATCCCAGCTGCTATGCCAGACAACTGAAGCCCATGTGCGGGCCTTACATCAATACTATTAAAATTTTTTAATGTTCAATCATTAAAGGAGTTAGAGGGTCTGGGATTTTTTTTTTGCCCACTTCCACTCTTCCCATCAGAGAGATATTCCAGAACTTCTTTTCCCAAACTGTACCAAAACTTTGTTCTAGTTTCCCTCCTAATGAAAATATGGCTGGTTTATAACCATTTAGTCTTATCCAATGTTACTCTTTTTTTCCTCCTGTTTTTTATTTCTTGACATAGAAAGACAGCAGCAATATATCCCCTTGGGTTTTAGGCATAAGAGCATGATTGTGCAATAATGTCTAGAGCTGAGCAGCAGAAGACTCATCCACTACTGAGCTGTCCACCTTTCCTTGGAATAGTGGGATGCCAGATTCAATTAACCAGCTTGGTTATATACAAAATACGAGTCAAAGGTACATTTTATATTGACTATATTCCTTTAAAATTTATTAGCTTCACTTCATCCAAACCTTTTTTTTTATTTGGTAGCTTTGGGGTTTTTTTTAGGGTCAACAACAGATGAACTTCTATAAGACAATATTAGCTTTCAGATTTTTTATTTCTTTTTTTACAATTTTTAGTTGTTTCTGAGTGGTTATTTTTCTCCACATGTGCATCTCCTACAAATTCAATTCCTTTCAGTGAGTGTCCGTATGACTTTACAACAATTAAACATGCAACTAAAATACAGACCATGAGCATCTATGAGAAAAGAAAACAATGGAGAAAGTTTTTGTAATAAAACTTGCTTTTTTTCCTCTCAAGAGACCAGCAGTTCCGCTTGTTCTATCTGTCAGTTCTGCTGTGACTGAGGAGTTCCTGCTTCAACAGCTATCCAGCCTGGCTAATCAAGTGAACGAGGACCATTTCCAGGCTTCTGACATTCAGAGATAATTTCCAGCTATCACCAAGTATACAATAAAGATGAACAAAGGACAAAGTGACACAGAATCCAGCAAATATACCAAAAATCCAGCAGAAGGAAAATCCCCAGTGGTACCCCTCTTCAGCTAAGGTAGGGTTAAATGCAAAAGAAACTCTAATTAAATTCAGAAGAATTCTCATCTGCTAAAAATAGTTTGATCATAGAAAGATCTAAGGCCTGCATGTTCAGAAAAGCAGGAGACAAAATATTCTAAATCAAAGACTGATTCCTTGGAGCACACATTTTAAAGTATTACCTTTAAGCAGACTAAAAAGTAAGTTTCTTATTCCACCCCATTAAGAGATCCTCCTACTGGGCCGCTATCCAATTGCAATTGATACCTCCTAAAGTTCAATACCTTGACCTTCCTGACACAAAACTCTTCTTAGTAATTCTGTCTTAAGCAGCAGGCAGATGAAAGAGACCAGGGGGAAAAAAAAATAATAAAAAAAATAATTAAGAAGTAGGGAATTGTGCACTAAGCATCAAATGTCAACTTATGGAATCTAGAAAAAGAGTGTAAAGTTTCCACCTCTCTCCTCAAGTCTGTATTGTAGCTGGAATGAACAAAAACAAAGACCCACCACTTTCTTAAACATGTGGTAGTTGGGTGCCAATATTGTATAGAAAGGCAGTACTTAATCTACTTAGGTGTACTTATCTTAAAAAAAATAATAATAAAAAAAGACCAAACCAAAAGCACCCCACCCCACACCAGAAAACACAAAACAAAACAACCACAAGAAATCCTACCACCAAAACACACAAAAAACCCCACCCAACCAAACAAAAAACCAAACAAAAAAAACTTCATGTGACTGGGATGGTGGATCTGATGATCCTCAGGGTAGCAAGGCGGGTGTGCAGTAAGCTCACTACCCTGGACTATTGGGAGAGCAGACTTTGGCCTCTTCAGGGGGATCTGCTTGGCAGAGAACCACGGGATATAGCCCTGGAGGGAAGAGGGATCCAAGATAGCTGGTTAATTTTCAAGGATCGCCTCCTCCAAGCTCAGGAGTGATGCATTCCAACAAAGAGGAAGTCAGGCAAAAACACCAGGAGGCCTGCATGGATGAACAAGGGGCTCCTGAAGAAACTCAAATGGAAGCCTACAGAGGGTTGTAGAAAGGACAGGGAGGAATACAGAGACATTGCCCAAGTAGCTAGAGATTAGGTTAGGACAGACAAACCCCTGATAGAATTAAGTCTGGTCAGGGACATCAGGGCAACAATAAAAGCTTCTATAGGTATGCCAGCGACAAAAGGAAGACTAGTGAAAATGTGGGCCATCTCTGAAAGGAAAGAGAAGAACTAGTCACCTGGGATATGGACAAGGTTGAGGTGCTTAATGACCTTTTTGCCTCAGTCTTCACCAGCAAGCACTCTAGCCACACCGTCCAAGTGGCAAAAGTCAAATGCAGAGACTGGGAGAATGAGGAACCACCCACTGTAGGAGAAGGCCAGGTTCAAGACTATCTAAGGAAGGTACACAACTCCATGGAACCTGATAAGATTCATCTGCAGGTCCTAAGGGAACTGGCAGATGAAGTTTCCAAGCCACTATCCATCATATTTGAGAAGTTGTGGCAGTCTGGTGAAGTTCCTGCTGACTGGAAAAGGGGAAAAATAACCCCTATTTTTAAAATGGCAGAAAAGGAAGACCCAGGGAACTCCAGGCCAGTCAGTCTCACCTCTGTGCTCAGCAAGATCATGGAGAAGATCCTCCTGGAATCTCTACTAAGGCACATAGAAAATAAGGAGGTGATTGGTGACAGCTAATATGGCTTCACTAAGGGCGAATTGTGCCTGACAAATTTGGTGGCCTTCTGTAATGGGGTTACAGCATTGGTGGATAAGGGAAGAGGAACTAACATCATCTACCAGGACTTCTGCAAAGCATTTGAAACTGTCCTGCATGACATCCTTGTCTTCAAATTGGAGAGACATGAATTTGATGGATGGACCACTTGGTAGACAAGAATTGGTTAGATGGCTGCACTCAAGAGTTGCAGTCAATGGCCCAATGTCCAAGTGGTGAGCAGTGACCAATGGCATTCCTCAGGGGTCAGTGCTGTTTAACATCTTTGCTGGTGACACAGACAGTGGGATCCAAGTGCATCCTCAGCGAGCACCAACACCAAGCTGCATGGTGTGGTAAACACACCTGAGAGATGAGATGCCATCCCAAGGGACCTGGACAGGCTTGAGAGGTGGGCCCATGCAAACCTTATGAAGTACAACAAGGCCAAATGCAAGGTCCTGCACATGGGTCGTGGCAATCCCAAGCACAAATACAGGCTAGGTGGAGAATGCATTGACAGCAACCCAAGGAGAAGGACTTGGTGGTGTTGGCTGATGAGAAGCTTAATATGAGCCGGCAATTTCACTGAATTTTTTTTAGAGTTGGAAGGGACTGTAGAGATCATCTAGTCCAACTCCCCTGCTGAAGCAGGATTGCCTAGAGCTAGAGC
>JAOTQQ010000012.1:65391908-65404426 GCA_026546715.1 Gallinago undulata
CACCAGTGCAGAGTACAGGGGGAGAATGACTTCCCTCGACCTACTGGCCACACTCTTCCCTATGCAGCCCAGGATTCTGTTGGCGTTCCTGTCCACAAGAGCACACTGCTTGCTCATTGTCATTTTGCTGTCTACCAGGACCTCCAATGTGTGCTCGCAGCACAGAAAACCAACCATACCCTGGGCTGCATAAAAAAAAAAGTGCAGCCAGCAAATCCAGGGAAGCAATTCTGTCCTTTTACTCCTCTCTGGTGAGACCCCACTGGGAGTACTGCATCCAGATCTGGGGCCCCCAACGTAAGAAGGATACACACCCATTGGAGAAAGTCCGAAGAATGGCCATGAGGACAATCAGAGGGTTGGAGCACCTCTCCTGTGAAGACAGGCTGAGAGAGTTGGGGTTGGTTGTTCAGCCTGCAGAAGTGAAGGCTCCAAAGAGGCCTTATAGCAGCCTTCCAATATCTAAAAGAGGCCTTACAAAAAAGATGGGGAGGGACTCTCTATGAGGAAATCTAGTGATAGGATGAGTAGTAACGTTTTTAAACTGAAAGAGGGGAGATTTAGATTAGATATTAGAAAGAAATTCTTTACTCTGAGTGTGCCAAGATACTGGAAGAGGTTGCCCACAGAAGTTGTGCAAGTCCCATCCCTGGAAGTGTTCTAGGCCAGGCTGGACGGTGCTTCGAGCAAGAAGGTCTAATGGGATATGTCTCTGCCTATGGCAGGCAGGTTGGAACTCAATAATCTTTAAGGTCCTTTCTGACTCTAACCGTTCTATGATTCTATGACGATTCTATCAATTCATTCTACAATCCAGAGTTGTACATGTATCTATGGCTTTAAAAAGATTGTATAAAATCTCTCTGAACATCTTTGCAGATCATTCAGCCCATTGAGAAACTTCCAGTAATGCTTAAAAGGAATATGGAAATAAGTTTTATATTGCAGAAAAACAGAGTAACAAACCAAAAAGACCCCATAAAACTAGTAGACTAAAATACTGGCAATGCCCCACAAACTGAGGCATCAAAATTTTCTTCCCCACTGTGTTCCAGATATTTATAAAAACATGCAAGTCAAGGATTCTTATGCCCATCTAAGGGGCATCCATCTCAATGCTACACTCGCAAGTGGATGTCTGTATGCAGAGCAGGAAACAGTGGTGTATCAATTTTTTTCCCTTTCATAAGTACAGTCCCAGGAGCTACCTAGTACCAAACTATTACTAATTATTATACAATCTAAGCATAAACAAATTTCATTCAAGAAATGAAATTCATTAAGTAGAAAGAACCTTTTAACTGCTACACATATATCTGGCCACAAACAGCTTTTCCTTCTTATTCTAGTTCCCTGGCTCTACCTCTCATAGAAGCTGGATGAGAGGTAAAGTCACTAAAGTGACTTGCAATTACATTTAGACATTAGTATTTCCCACACGTGTATTTCAAATGTTTAAGTGTTTAACTTGCAAATTCATACATTCACCCACAAAGGACACAAATATCGGTTTTATTAACAGGCAAGTGGCATAGGAGACCAATTTATCCAATACTTTATCAAGCCAAACTGTTGGGAAAGGCCAACAGTGGTGCAATAAAGATATTTGTGGTATAAATAAAGATAAGTGGTGCAAAAATATTTTGGTGCAATAAAGGTATATAAGCAATTTTTCACAAAATACTAAGCGTATTCAGTACCACTTATGAATTCAGTGAGAGCAAATGCCAGCAAATCTGCAGAATTGAGGGTTTTACCTTACTACCCTGACCAAGCTGAAGTACCTAGTTCCAAGTCCTTAAATCATCTGGCAGGCCATTCGTACTGCAGAAGGTGTGAATTATGATTCTTTGACTCCTTAAGGTTTCTTCCTTACTGCAGAGCTGCTCTAATGAGTTATTTCTAGGACACTACCACAAGATGGATGTTCTACAGCTTTTACAGTGGGAAGCAAGTATAGTAGTGAATCTTAAATGACTGCAAGAAACATCTTTTGGGTTTCAAAGTGTGAGGAAGAAAACACATAACATGCCTCTTGAGAAACTTGGATTTTTTCCAGCATTCCCTCTTATGAAACGTAAAATTATTTTAACAAACAGGCATAAATTATAAATATTGAAGGTGAAAACTATGAAAACTACAGGGGCATCTAAGTACTGACATGGCATTTTAATATAAACAAAGCCCTTGTTTATATTAACAATATCCTTTTGAAACACTCATGATTTTCTTTATATTTTTTATAAGTTGTCACCCTTATAAATATTCAAATACAAACAATTTTCAAATAACATGTCTTTAAACATCTACTGTAAAAAGGTTGTAATATCTGTAATTTGTGTTGTGTTGATTCACATGCCATTTATTTATTTTCTCTGATTACAGAAACATATAAAACCCCACAACATTTGTAACAAAGTCCATGACCTTTCTTAGTTCCTCACACAATGCCTACATATCTAAATCTAGCAATTAACAGATTCTCATTTGGATCTTTTTCCTGACATTTCTTTACTGTTCTGCTGTATGAAATAGTAAGAGATTGGTAATTCTTTGGTTCCTCCCTGCATGTTGTTTCTATAACTTGTCATACAAGAGAATGGCTAGCTGATGAAATGTTATCACACCAGTGACAATGAAAAAAAAATCATCATAACTAGATACCTTACAGAAGCAATATTTACACTCTCACCATGCATCTGCTATGAGTGTAAAAAGTATGGCTACTTCTTCATGTTAAAACACCATCAAAATCACATACAGCAAAAAAGTTTTCTGTACATGGAAATCTGTTAAATCAAACTTGCTCTATCTTTACCACAAATTTAATATTATCTATCTGTGGATTCATGTGTTTTATAGAAGCGGTATGAGCTGTAGATAGGGTGGAAACAGTTTCTATTCTAGGAACAGCAAGAGGGAGAGGGCAGAATGAAAAGTGACTAGGAAGAAAACCTCATACCTAAAACAGAGCTACTGGAGAGATCTGCAGCTTCTGGGAACTAATAAACACTGTGAGTTTCTTTCCAGAACAACTTCCTTCAAACATCACAAATTCAATGCAAGACAGGCTTAGGAAACCCAGTTAAAGAGGGATTTCCTCTCACCAGAAGGAGATCCAGTCAAAGAGCATCTTTCATTTAGCCTCAGTAAAGGTTGTTAATATTTGCACTAAGAACTGCTTTGCAGTGGCAGCCCTACAAGCAAAACAAACAGTTTATATGTAAAACTGAGATATTTCTTCTCCTAGAAATATTTAGTCTCTGCCAGCCCAAACACAGCAACAATGAGCATGAAATGCGAATGTTATTTCCCTTGGGACTACACATTATTATGAAAGACAGAGGCTAGAATCTCAACAGCTTTCTAGGATTTCATGATCTCAGATCTGCTTAGCTGGTTTCAGATCTCCTTTGATGATGAATTCTAGATTAAGATCAGCATCTCCCATACATCTTCTCACCTAATTCAGAACAGAACATGATTTTACCTCATTTTTAAAGCAATCATATGAAATCCTGGGGGAAGAAACACAAACAAAAACCAAACAACAAGAAACCCAAAACCACAACCACCATGAACCTGTTCACCATAAAACAAAACCAGTGTAGTTCTTAGGATGTTAGGTCACATATAGCGAACTAGCAGAAACTCTTGCAACCACAATAGGTGACAGTTTGACTGTGCTGAAGTCAACAAGATTTCTGCTACTGATCTTAAGCTACTGGGGTTTCACTTCATCTTTTGTGATCTAGTGGAACTAGTACCTGGTATCAAAGCACGGGTTTGTTTTAGACAACATTTCTCCATGCAGGAGAAACCCATAATTCCTGCTCATTCATAGCATCCATAATTCAGTTAATGCAACAGAAGCCAGGGTTTAGTTCGGTTTTCATCTGAAACAGGTTTAACATAGAGCCTATAATCAGCAGGATTCTTGGGAAAACAAATAGCCTTGAAGGGATAATCGCTATTTGGAAGTCAAGTTATGTAAAACATATTTCCCCCTGTGTTATTGCTTCAAGTTGTTTGATTGCACCTAGTATGTGTAAAGAATGGAAATTATAGAATCTTCACCCTGAGTGGTTTAGGCTCTGTTGTTGTAATAGCTACTTAGGTTTTAAAGGGTTTTCTTGCCTTTTTCTTTTGGTCTTTCTTCATGCAGGTAACAGCTGATAGGAGTAAAGTAATGAGACAGGATAAAGAAATTTGCAGCCAAGGAAACTCTGCCAATTTTCTAAAACAGTTGCCAATGCTTTTGGCACCTTCTTGTAGTTGACTAAAAACTGAGTCCAAATTTATCTTCAAAGAGCTAGCCAAGCATGCAGATTGTACACATATCTCCCTCAAAGGAAAAGCTTACAAAGTTAGACAACTTCACAGTATCACTTTCTCTTAAAACACAGATCAAATAACCCTCGCTCCTTCCTCCCAGCACAGACAACACTGTATCTACTACAGTATATACGCAATTGTATTTCTTTTTACTCTTCTGTTATCATCCATGTATATTGTATGCATAACAGACAATAAGATACACCAGAAGTAATTCTAATACATCCACACATACTTGTGTGTAGCAACTATTTGCCCCCAATATTCCCAAAATGGAAACTGAACTAGAAAAGGGGAGCATCAATAGAGCAACAAAATGTCCCTGCTTTACTACAAACTACTGCTTTAAGGGTTCATCCTGTCAGTAAGAACACCAAAGCCTGGTTCCATGTCTTTCTTCAAAGAAAGCACTTCCTCACATGTATTCTTCAGGCAATTACTAGAATTATACAATGCAACCACAATACCACTATCCCTGGCTAGCCACAGTCTTCAAGGTACACGTGCATTGTTGGACCAAATACCCAAATCATGTTTATAAGAGGTTAGAGAATAGGAGGCACAGATTTCTGGTTAAGAGGCCAACAGTCATTGTATTTTGCACTTCTCTCTCTTTCTTCCTTTTGTTTTCCTTCATTCTCAGTGTCAGTCATCAGCATCAAGAAAGTGAGAAAACCTTCACCTTCCAATCTGGACACAGAAATCCTGCCACATTCCTAAAGTAGGCTGTCAAGGTTTTCTTATGGAAAGATTTGAAAAATGGAAGATATTTCTTAAAAATAGCATTTTATTTTAAGCATAGATTTTCCTGCATGTTTAGAATATAGGAAATTAACACTGTTGTTAAAGCTGTAATTTTTTAATTTCCTAACTTGAGAGCACAACCTGGCCTCAGTCATGATAGGATTTCATTCTGAAGCTTTGTATTGTGTAATCATAATATGTATCAATCAAAATATCATAATACATATAATCATAGTATGCTGAAATACACTAAAAGTAAAATAGAATGCAGAATAACACTGCATTAGCATGCTCTTTTAACAGGCTACACCGTACATACAATGAGGCAGATCCTCAACGGGGGCAGACTGTTGTAACTCTTAACCCAAAGCTAAGAAGACAGTTATACTTACATATGTTGAAAGTGAGAGGAGGAAGAAAAAAAAAGAAAAAAAGAAAAAAGAGAAAGAGAGAGTATTTGGGGGATTTTGTTTCAGCTTTATTATGCTATAACCATACCTACTTGAGAATAATAGGAAAAACATTTTTACAGTCTGTGTGCACAGATTGTACACACATATACATGAAATAGTGATTGTGTACACATTCGTGTACAGATTATATGTGCAGCAGCTTTTTAAAGTTCTGCTTGCTGTCTTACAAAGAAGTATATTTTCTAGGCAAATATTACTCATTTTTCATTATACTTCGGGAAAACAGATAGTTGCCAAAATCATCTAATTTTCACATTCATTTACAAGTTGGAGGTTGCACTTAAAACAGGTAACTTGAATAGGCAAACAAATACATTTTGTTAGTTTTGCTCAAATGCTATTAACTCAGGAGTTGAAGGTTATGCTTAATTTCCTTTAAAAAAAAAAAAGCTTTCCCTTAAATTTGTGTTTCTACAGTCCCTTTCCCTTCTCTAGGATCCCTTTTTAATTTCCTCTAATTTTCAGATAAACATATCTGAAAACACCTACACCCCAACAGTGACTTAACCCAAGACACCTACTATAATAAGTTACACATTCTCAATATAATTCTTAATGCATCACACATGCAATAGTCTCCTAGGACTATGTTCTGCCCTCAACTATGCAGACAGCTTATTATTCAAAATACGCAGTGAATCATTAATGATACGCAGAGGCAAGATCAGAATTAAGCCCTTAGTCAGTGTGTAATATTTGCTCTCAAACTTCATCTATCAGCATTAGTGGTACTTCACTTACCATTGCCAAAAAAAAAAAAAATTGGAGAAAAACCTTAAATTTATAAGGTCTATATGACTTCTTTCTGTGGCCTCTACACCATGTACTTGGGACAGGTACTATACCGGGTGGTCTCCAATTTCTGCTTGGGCATAGACTTAACCCAAGAGTTACATGCGATGCTCCATTTCCATCTTTGGGGAAGGCCCCATTCTTGGAACACTACTCTCTCTCTCTCAAACAGCCCACTATCTGCTTACAAAAGATTTTTTAAAAGTATAATTAAGACAAAGGAATGCCTTTCTAAAAGAACAATCCAGAAGGTAACAATAGAATAGAAGAACAACTCCAAGTCAGTAGTGATTCAAATAAATGATCCATTCAGCTTCTTCTGCTGTCTTGTCAGCCATCCCTATTGCTAAGGTGGCACCATATTTGCTTTTCTTGATTTGTATTATGGAGAAGGCATAATCCCTTAATTAACCTGCTTGCATCTGATCCAAACAGCTTAGCTCTTTTATCTATTTCTGTTTCATTGCCAAACCTGAAGAGACTAGAAGTGGTCTCCTAGAAAGGGGAACCTCAAAAGCCATCTGGTTCCCAATTACTTGGAGACTTAAGATAAGCCACAGTTCTCATTTTACAATTCCTGGAATTACTTTTTTGTCACGTAAGCGTATTTATTGTTATGGAAACTAGAAAAAAAAAAAGCTTTTAGCAATTTTGATCAAAACCTGCTTCTAGAACATTTTCTTAAATGTATATATACTTATATATATATGACTATACTTAAAATATTTTGCCACAGGTATCCTGTGAACTAAAACAGTTGGAAAGGATGAATTGAAGAAAAAAAAAAAGAAAAGAAAATTTAACACAAGGAAATAAAAAACAGTCTTGATCTTCCTTAATGTTTTTCCCCACACAGATATTTTTGCTCATTATTAAGCATGTATTACGGCACCCAAAGAATTTTCTCAGTATTCCCATGCTCTCTTTAGGGCCAGACTCCAAATGGCTAATACAACAGTACAGTAGAGTTAGACCTATCCAACCCTCTGCATGCTGTATTTACATTAAAATCCTGGAAGTCTGGAGATAATGGTCCTGCAGTCCCTCCAAAAACTGCTGAGGAAAGGAAGCAGAAATGATGAGAGTGCTCTGTCACTATATCACGCACCGACAAAAGCCAAGCCCTGAAATCCAACATTTAAGAGGGCTTTCATCATCTGTGCCTAGAAATCTAACACCAGATGTATCAGATTAACTATGCATGCTGCATAATTGATCCACATTGGATCTGCACATTTGGATCTACTAGATATGCTATTAGAGCTCTTCGCATAACACATCAGTACTTTGCCCATGGTCTTTCAATAGCTTAAGACAGCTCTGAGAGAGATCATAAACTTTAGACCCACACACCCTACACCTGAAGCTCACTTCAAAGTTTGATAACCTTCAAATCTGGACCCCAGCTATGAAGTATATTTCTGTAGGTCATTATACATAGATAGATATACACATTGAGATATATATGTGTGATGTCAGTGATCCTGAAATTTGCACTCTTCTTTGAGGGTGAAGGGGAGCAGTTTCCAATATCCACATCTTTTCTAATGTACAAATTCATTATAAAAGCTAAAGGAATATCAGCAGCAAGGACCTTGCTGCAACACCGCACTAAGCAGTATTCAAATATGAAAACGATAAAGAATAAATTTTGCAATTAAAGAACCACTAGGCCTACTGCTACCCTAAAGTGGGATGAGGGAAAAATAGGGAAGAAAATTTTAAAAAGTATATACATTGTTGGCATAGCCAGAAGAATTCTTTAGAGGGAGGACAGTACACTCTGTTAGCACATCTATGACCAGGAATAAGTTTTTAATGACAGAGACAGTATTTAAAGGATAGAACGAACCAGCATCAATGCTAGTAAATCTCACATCTCAGCCCAGAGCCAATACCTTGAACAAGCACTTTGCTTGTTCAGTTCCAATACATGGTGGAATTGAGCTGAGAGGGGTAAGACTGTGGGATCTACCACCTCATAGAAACAACATTTCTGTTAACAAAGAACTCAATGGACTGCTGGACAAATCTTAATCCATGCTGTCTTTATGCACAGATACTACAGTTAGATTAACAGATTTTATACAGAGAGATATTTTGGACATAAATGCCTAACTGACTCCTCTTGGTGAGCCCCTCCTGAGCTTACTCATCTGCTACCAAACATGAGACAGCTGACAGGTTTTTAAATTATGAACTCCTATGGGTCACATTACTTAATTATACAGTACATCCAGGGATACACACATGGGTCTTTTATGGTAAATGATATGACTGTCTTAAAAACTCATTAATATGTCATTAACCAAGCAGACATTTACTAATTAAACAATTAGCCCCTCTCTTCTATTCCTTTGTTCCACTCAGAGATGCTCATTTACTATGATCCCCACTCAGATTCCCCCTCCCCCTTTTAATTTCTTTCTCAAGGAAAAATACATATCTATCAAACATTTCCTTTGATTTTAGCTCAGTTTAGTCAAACAGGAAACAAAACCAAAGTCTAGATTCCCAGCTGGTGAAAATCAACTTTATCTCATGGAAGTCAAAAGAGTTACGGTGATTTACGCCACCTGAGGATTTTGCTCCAGGCTTCCCAAATACAAATAGAGTATTGATTTCAAATGCATGTCTGCTGTCAAAATGTGGGCTTTGCCTGTCCAAACCAATAGTGACTTTTACAAAACTTCCAGAAATGCATTCAACAACCACTCTGAGCTGCATAATTATTAAATGCAAACAAAACCTCCAACACCAATAAAACAAGTATAAATATGCAAGGATCAAGGCCTGGAAGCAGATCATTCTGAATCGCCATATGAAGTTAAACACCAAAGCAGCACGCCGTATTTCTGCCTTTGAAATTCAAAGGATTTTTAATAGTTTTACTTGAGCTGTTTTCTGCTGATAAATGTAGCTTGATCATGTTTGATGTGTTTAACTGTGTTAAACTCTGATACAAAGTAGGATTATCAAATATCTCAAAATGGAATGTAGCAGGTTTCTTTTTGGAGAGAAATCCCCCACTTCTCCTTTATGATCAAAAGCTAAACAAAATTGTATTTCTACTCAAATGGCTATCATTTTTACTGTATATACAGTAGTTCTACTAAAATATAAATATCTAATTTATGTAGGCTGAAAGAGGGGAAGCTAAAAGGTATGTTTCTTTTACTTCTTACAACTGTTCCAATTCCTACAGTTTTATTTACTATCACTCACCAGGAAACAGTCTTTCAGAAGCACTGGATCATTTGCAGAAGATTATAGAAAAGGTTCAACCAGGCACTGGCAAAGAGAGAAAGACAAGTTTTTTAAATGACCCATCCTCATACTGATACACAACAGAGAATTATGCCTCACCTTTGATCCTTCCTGCACTATATCTTCACTCAGGATCACACTAAACCACAAAAGCAAATCAGGTCCTAGAGAACTAGGGGATCACTAGCCTATATAGAGTACAACTTCACATATCAGGCGTGGATAAAATCTTTCCCTTGGCTTTTCAGCTTCCATTTCAGCTGTGCAATCTGTGGCAGCTGAAGGTTGGTATAATCCACTAGCATAAATTACCAGGGATGATGAAGTAGCTTCAAAATAGTTAAGAGTATCTCGCACCTCAGCATTCACCAGGACCCAACAGGCCATCAGAAAAATACCAACAGCTTTACTGCAATAAAAGATCTGGCCCCAAAAGTATGAGGTAGTATGTGAACAGGCAAAATGAATACAGTGTTTAAAACTAAGCAAAACTTGAGAAAATTCTTCAGCCACAAAATGGAAGTCTTCCATATTTTCTGTGGACAAGCATAAGATTGGTAGTGATAATAAAAGCTTTTCCCCACACTGCATCACTGGAAGGACAACAGTAAGGACCCAGAAGAGTCAGGTCCTGCTCTCCCTGGCTGGAAGTCCTGACTCCTGCCCAGTCACGCATTTGGAGCACAAAGTTGAGACTATTCCTGCTGATTTAATTCTGTGATCTATAAGGGATCAGTTCAGTTACAAGCAACAGAAACCTCCATCACACGCTCACTGACACTGATTAGAGGTTCACTCAGGCCATCAGGAACATTGAACATCCAGTAGAGCCATAGGATATTTTCTCAGTCACAGCTTCATACATCTATGTTTAACTACAAAACAGTTGGCAAAGTAATACTACACAAAGTATGTAGTAGGCTAGACTACTCTCCTATACAATATCTATGATGCAACAGCTCTTTTGCAGAACCAGAGAGCATAAAGAAGCTACATCCCAAATTAAAATTGACCTCTAAGGATAAAATCCTGGACTTTCTCACTGTACTTTTTTTTTCCCCAAGATTTCTCCCCGAAGTACCACTTATTTAGACAACAATGGCAGTGTGAGAATGGAAACACGCACTATGAATGAGATGAAAATAATTTTCACAGATTTTCAAGAGGCCTTTAGGAAGAAGAAATATCTGTCATCTTGTGACTAATACAATGAGCCAAAGGTTTGCATGTAAACACCACCAGTTGCTATTTGCCACAAGCCACCCTAACCCCACAATCAGGTAGTAATTTAGTACCATGACAAAACGCCCACTCTATGTATCTTTGTTTTCATCAATGCCATACAGACAAGAACACACAGGAAAGGAAGCTGCAACTCCACTCTTTAATACCTGTTGTATCGAAGGACAAATTTCCAGAACTGGAAACATAGAAGAGCAAAGTGGTATTTGCGTGAGAAAGATTTTCATAAAGGAAAGATCAATCCCCCCTCCACTGACTGAAGAGAAAATTAATTACTGCAGTTGGCAGAGGATAAATGATTCCAATTTACAGAGTTGTGTAATTATAGCAGCTGCAGAGTCGAAGACTGGATGCTAACTTTGAACCTCCACCCCAACACGACATTTCTACTTGCGTTTAGTTCTGCCACTTGTAAGCATGTTGAAAGTTCTCTCACTGTGTCTTCATAATTATATGTTTGTTCAAAAATAATCATTGGCTCCATTGCATAGATGAAACCTTATCATCTGGTTAGCAAAAGGTATGTTGTATCAACTTTGAAGTGCTGAAATCCCCACAGTGGAAAATTTATTAGGGGAAAGTGATGTTATGGTAACACAATTAATTCTGCCACAACATGTAGAATTAACTACACCGTTAAGAATTAAGGATTCAAAGAAAAGTTCAAAGGAAGAAAAATACTATGTCAAATCATAAAGTATAACCTTTGTATAAGGTCTAACAACACTATATTGTAAAGAGACATCTAGGTGAAAAAAAAAAAGGAAAATAAATGGTTAAGGAGATGAGGAAACATCTTTAGTGTTTTTCTTTTTTTTTTTTTTTTCTCATGGGAGGTTGTCAGTTATGCTTGTATAGAGAATTCTGTTCTCTTTTTGAAGCCAAGAGGAAAGTTTATAATCGCATCTTTAATCCTTTAAAATATGTAAGAGATTTAGAAGTGAACAGGGTAAATTTGGCAGAAGATCCTAGCTATAGAAGGAAGGTAATTTCTTTCAACTACAGATTGCCAAGGGAGTTCAAAGCCTGCCACCTAAACTATCTATCAATTCCAGCTACAAGCTGCAATCTACTGATTTTTTACATTTCTCTCTATTGATCAAAAATATTTAGAAAAGTCACCAGCTACAAATGAGTGAAACAATGTGATTATTACATACACGGATAAGGGCTCTCTCGTGTTGCTGCTTTTTCCATAACAAATGAATAATGAAAGACATTTTCTCAAGCAATATGCACAATAGCATCTGTGGCAACTATAGTTATTTTATGCACCGACAAGAAAGGAGCTGGTCCAAAAGAACAATTTCAGACAGTCTTAGAAAATTGACAACTGAGTCAAAAACTCAGCTGTTAGTACAAGGAGACTATTTTGACTTTAACATAATGTTTTATGCCATCAAAGGTCATATAAACCTCATCTACTAAGGCAATATACTTACATTCCATTAGTGAAATGGAAGTATAGAAATCACAGTATGACTTTCTCCCCTAAAGTACCAGTACATACATACATATACTGAAGTGCTGATTTGCCATACCCTACTGTTAAGCTATTGTGGTTGAGCCCAGGTCAAATCCCATTGTGCCCCGTAAGACTATGTTTCTGTTCTATTGAGCACTTCCTAACAGGAGTAAAAAACAGTTTCTTTTTCATTTGCTTCT
>JAOTQQ010000012.1:65404526-65437406 GCA_026546715.1 Gallinago undulata
TTGCTACTCCCCCACCCCCCCCCCCCCCCCCCCCCCCCACACACACACACCGAGCCCTCTCCCACACCCAAAAAAAAGTTACAGCAAAGATTGGAAACTAAAGAAGAGATTTATGTAGAAAATTATCACAAAGTAACAACATACCTTGACTAAAGTAATACAGAAATCCTTGGAAAAGCTTAACATTAAGCTAAACAGCTGAAACCTGCTTCTTCTGGATACAGTTAGCCTCTGGTTTTAATTACCTGGGTAGAAACCTACCAGCTGAACTCAACTAGCAGATTTACACCCCTCTATTTAAAGCACCCCTTTTTTATAGGCAAAGTTGTACTGTTTTCAATGCCACTGCATTAACAAACCTAGAAGGCAGCTGAGGACTGTTTTAAAAAGGACTCACTCACAATGACTGGATATCTCAAGCTTTGGCCCCATGCAACTACAGTACAAAAGATGAAACAATTATATAATCAGATAGGCTTGGCCTTGTCTACTCTTTGATTAATTCATCATGTTCCAAAAACATGTCATATGTATGAAAAAAATCTAATCCGGAGCAAAATGACTATGTCATAAGAATGAAAAACTAATCCAAGAGAGCCCACATCCGTTCTCAGTCACATCAGACCCAGAACAAACTAAAATGCCATTGAACTCAATGCATTTCATATTGGTGCTAATAAGATTAGGATTTAACTTCCTCTCCTCTCTTTAATAAAGTTTAACATAAAGAAAAATCAACATGGAAGAAAATAAACAGTGCTGCAGTACTTAATGCAGATATAATAACCTTTAAAATACTATAAGACAGTTGTTTCTATTGGAGTTTATATGCATAAGGTTTTATTGTACAGATCAAATACTTCATTATTATAGTTAAACCAGCTATGGCAAAACTGTTTTAAAACATCACAGGGAAGATCACAAACACTGATTCTGGGTATAAGATGTTTGATGAAACAAACTGAAAATCTTGAGCAAGCATTTGACACATTTATACAAGTTGTACACTTATAGGTTAAACTTACATAGCTATATCCAACTTAGAAGATATGAATCTGTATTAATTAAAATCTCCTAAAGAATTCAGTAAAAAATTTGCCCGAATATGCCATTCAGAACTTCCCAAAGATATGCAGGAGCTAGTTTTATCAGAGTCCTGTCAGGAGCTAGTCCAAATCCCTACAGAGACAACTCTGTCAACGCCAGAACATCCCCCTTAAAAATAGTTTTATCCTTAAGCAAACGTGAAAATAGACAACCTTTACATAAAAAGCTTTTTACTTTGCCTATAATTTTCTAATAGCCCTGTTATTATTGGGGGCTTTTTTCCAAGCTTTTGTCCCCACCACTGGCAGCCTTCTGTAGCTGGATTTTGCTCACCTTCATAATACTATGATTTGTTGCCATGGAAATTATTGCGATGCCACAAATAGAAATTTATGCCTTTGTGGAAAGAAACAATATTCTATCCTGGGAAAGCACAAATATCTAAAACTGTAAACTGACAAAAAATAAAGAAGCTTGCTGTGAAAACTTAGCTCATGTTGAATTCGGAATCAGAAAGAGGCTTGAACACATTTACAGGTTGAAAAGTCCTTGTGTGCATGAACACGTTAGATGCACAAAAGCTTTCTGGTTGTAAGCTTAATACCTCTTGCTGTATTTAGTCAGAAAAAAATATAGATCTATACTAACTGAGCACAATTAAGAATTTAAATAGAAAAAGAAACCAGTGTATTCCTGAGTCAGAGTCATTTGAACTATGTATTAGTTCCAACAATGAGAGTAGGAAGACATGCAGCACCCATGTTAGAAGTTTATCTTCTTGTGTTTCCCACATACCTGAAAGAAAGAAAATTCCTTCAGAAGGCTCTTTCTAGAGACACTAAATTCTCACAGCACCTAAACTAGAGTCCTGTTCTGATGTTCTGGAAGGAGAACTGTGGGTTTCAATTATTCTACCTTTTCTGTCTCTTATTTTGGCATGTGCTCTTTATGAATGCTGCTGGAATGCGGCCACATCCACAATGACAACAAAAGTAATTTTGAATGCTTACCGATCTACTCTGTTTTGTTTGTTTTTTGTTTTTTTTTTTTTTTTAAATTTTTTAATCCTCTATGATAACATGAAGATCATCTCCGTGATGTCTTAAACCTCACTTGATGTGACAGTTTCACTTGTGTTATTCTGAATACATTTCTTTTCTCCAAATTCCCATTTCTGCCTAGGAGATATTCCTTAAAAGTATAATTATTTATTATTTTTCTGCACATACTGTTCTGGATCTTTACATTACAGTGCTAATGAAATCTAACCAGAAAATTTAGAACCATAGCACTTCAGGTAGACAAAAGAATCTATACTTTTTTTTTTTTTTTCCAACAGCATGCTATTCATGCTGTTTTCATGCAGGGATGCTTTTCAGTTGAAACAAGCCAAGTCTCATAAACAAGAACATGCACCAGAGAATATAGACTGCTAAGAGAATCTGAACCTCTAAGTTCATGAAGTGCTAGAGTTCAGAACTTCCAGACATGGACTGTTCATTTTTCTCTCTGAAGCCATCATTCTGCAGAAGGAGCATAAAGGTGTGAGTGTCCCTAGTTTTCCTGCAGATCCTTGAAATACAAAAGATCAGTGACGTATGCTTTCATCACACAATGAGACATCATGGGAAACCTAGCAGCACTGATGAGCAAAAGTGAGTATAAAACACAGCAGCCACATGACAGCTCTCATGCAGCAGAATAGCATTTGGGGCAGATGGAGTGTAACACTGAAGAAAAATCTGTGGACCTTTCCACTTCCAAGTATTTTGCTAGTTTTGTACCAGTTCAAAACAAAACCAGACTTCTACTGTCCCACAGGATTTGTGTTCCACTTATGGGGGAATATATAGGGCTAAAAAGAGAGTTTAAAAAAAAAAAAAAAAAAAAAAAAAAAAAAGAAAAAAGAGTGCTCTGTATCAATTTGGACAAGGGAAAAAACACAACCTTCAATTCACTTGCAAATTGCATTTGTGCTTTATAAAGCCTCAGGATTGTGCTAAAACAAAGCTTCAATGGCCTGTCAACTGTCCAACTTCCAGAAGCTTGAGTATAGTCTGATCCAGACTGGGACTTAGTTTACATTTTTTTATTGCAAGCTTTTTATTTTTAGGACATAATTTTATGGAGGTTTGTGTTTTTATGACTCAGGGAAATTATATTTCATTACAAAAAAAAAAAGGCAAAATTTACATTCAATTTTTCTTTACTATTTTTCAGCCTTCAGAGGCATGCTAAGCATTTCATAGAAAGTATGAAGGACATCAATGAGCTTGTGAAGTTGTACTGCAGTCTGTAGGCTATTACTTATTTTATGAGGTCAATTAAAGAGAGACACAAATTTCAGATTATATCTAATTTTATACCTTTATTTGATTACAAATATAATGATGTGGTCCTCCTCAAGATATTTTAATAACAACATAAGAAAGCACTATTTTTCATTTGGTTTGATTTGGCTGATCACAGAAAGATAAATGCAGCCAGCCCTATATCTCAGAAGGTTTCAAAGGCCAGAACTATAACACTAAATTCAATGTTAATGTACTTCATGATGAAACTGAAGAGAACCTCCACACTCAGTAAAGAACTGATAGTGCTTAAGATATACTGAGAATGAGGGCGTATCTGAACTCTTCTTCCACTACTTTTCAAAGTATAGGCATCTCTGTCTATCTGGCTCCCCCAGCATGGTTACCTCACAGAAGACAAGATCCTACCACTGTTCTCTCAGTGAAGCAAGCAGAATGTGGTAGCACCAGCATTCACCTTTTGATTAACAACCTTGTGATCAGCAGGCTCCCTTGGGAAATAGAAGAGCCTTTTTCAGAAGAACTCTCCTCAGCTCAAGGGAATTCAAACCCACATCTCCAGAGGGCACTAGCAATACCAAAATGCATCCTGTTCTGGAATAAGGAATTTTCTCCATCTTTCCTTTTGAGGCTATGAAACCAGACTGGCAGAAATCCAGATTCATTGGCTTAGATACAGTAACTGGCTCAAGCACCTAAGTGAGGGTGAGAGGACCTGAATTCTAGGTATTCTTTCAAGCACTGCTTAATGCAAAACGTCAGTGTATCCAGCCTGCTTCTATTATGCCTAATAGATGTTATCTTCCAGGGACTCACATGAAGAAAAAAAACTATTTCTGCATCCCAAATGGATTTAATTTAAGGGATATGCACTGACCTCATCAAAATGTTCCTAGTTCTCAGCGAGCACAGAAGATGACTACTAGTGCACTTGGGACATCAAAACAACTGCGGGGAGGCAACTTATGAGTTCAGACATCTGTAGTCTTAACCAAAAGTTGAACAGGGACTTTCTGGAACACAGTTTGTGACTTCAGATAGCTGTGTCTTATTCATGCTCCTTAAATTAATTCTTGAATCTAGCCTGAAGTGTGCTTCTACTCACTCTTTGGGGTTATTCAGGCACCAGGATGGGAAATAGCACATCACAGACCTCTCAGTCATTGACAATACAGATGTTATATCCTATATATAGGAATTCTTGAGAACACTACTTCCACCAAATTCTGTAGCAAAACGTCCCATTGCTTCTAATAGGAGCAGAAGCAGGTACCTTTTATTTATTATTGTCTCTAGAGCTGCCCTTGAGTTGTAATTTGCGGCGAGGACATCACTCCAGAAACATAAACATACAAGAAGTCTGTCTAAATATCTCCAGCCTTGACATTATTACTATCACCATACTTATCCTCAATGTAATCTATTTTCATGCCCTTCTACACCTCTTCACATATTCTTTATCCATTGCTACACACCAGGCTTAAACTTTAATAGGTTCCTTAACTTTTAGTTCTTCCCTATTCACTGAATTTCATCTCCAGAGTTGCCATGTTTTATTCTTTTAACACTAAGATGCTTGGAGTTGTGATTTTGCCTGGAAAATTTGAAAATATCTACCCTTAGGCTGTATTATATGCATATGAGGACCTAATACTTTTTAAATAACAGTTAAAGCCACAACCTTCAAATACAAAGCCAGCTATTAAAATATCACTGGAGGCAATTTTGCAAGGTTTATACTAATTTTATGCAAGATACAGGAACAGGAGAGAAGGTTGTGTCATAGAATGACTATACTGTATTCCTCTCTATTTTCTAATCATCACAGATTTAATCAACTTGTTCTGTTTGTATATTTTGCAATAACCTTTCCTCTTCCCCTATTTTTCAGGGAGGAGAAGGAGAAGAATTTATATAACATAGTAAGTTTAAAAAATATGAGCTACATGGAAGACAGAACAGCAACTAAGATACTGTGATTAACTTCATAGACTTCCTGTAGGAAGTATTTAGTTTATCGGCACATAGTAAATGAATATTAAAATATGTATAGCCCAAGGCTACAAGTGAAAGTAGATAACAGCTGTTGGTCTAAAATGCAGTTCCATAATGCAGAGATTGGAATAAGCTTGTAATTATGAATTAAAGCTAGAACAGTAAAAAAAAAAAAAAAATTTACGAACACATTATGAAGATACCCTTTAGCCCATAACATTTAAAACCACTTCCCTTCATTGAAAAAAATGGAGGGGAAGGGAAGAGATTGCTCCTCTCAAGTTCAGAAAAAATAATGTTTGAGCAAAATCAGCAACAATCAGCTTCTTCTCTTAGTTCATGTATTTAAAAATATAGGTATCTCAATTTTAGATTAACAGAATTTCATAGCAGACAGTAAAAAAAAGAAATTCCACTGTCTACTTTAATGAGAAATTTAGCTTTGCATAGCAAGCAAGTATACTATCCTTACATTTGATATCACAGAGCTAGAAAAGCAGGAAAAAAAAAAAAATCAGTCAAATAATTTGCTTCATAGCATGAAGTATACTGTTGGCCAGTCTGTGATTCCTTTTACCCAGTGTGCTGTCATTGTGTGTGAAAGATGTAAGTCAATTTGAAGGATAGAGCTAGGTTTGGTATTGAAAAAAATATTTATCCACCCCATTTTTTCCACATCTACATAATGTAGCTACTGTTTTTAGCTTATGCCTCAAAGTTTTCAAATCTTTTACCATACAAGAAGTCATTAGCCATGCATTTAAAGTAGTGTTTCATTGAAGAAAATAAAGAGGAGAGTATTTTATATACAAATCTTAAGCTAAACTAGTCTAAAAAGATATTTTTTTTCCCCCAGGCAACATTTCTCCACAAAAAAAAAGTCTCTTCACAGATCTATTAGTTGGATTTCACTAACAGCAATTTTAAAGTTTACTCAGGACACAGAGGAGAACGGAGAATTCATATAACTTAATTCCAGTGCACAAATTATGAGGCTAATTTCCCTGCATACTTGGTGGAGAGAGAGCAACTCCCCCAGAAGAAAATTCAGACCAGCCTGGTTGCTCTGAATCACTTGAAGGCTTTTCTTCCTCTATTACCTAAACTTGACACAGGAATACGGGCAAACTGAAGTATGAACATTCTCTCACAACATGAGGTCCTTACTGTTACTAACCACAGCACTATGTACTTACATGGTACAAAGGAATCCTTGTCACAGCGTTTCACCAGCTCTGCCTTTAGAGAACCACACAGCTGGAGTAAGAAGGTAGATCCTCCTCAATTGCACCTGCAATTGCCAAATTATGGGTAATTATGTCCAAGCAGCTGTGGCAGGTGCATCTAATTCAGCCTGCTTCTCAACCTCTCTGCTTGACTGACATAATCACACCTATGGCTAGCATAGTCATACCTTGAATACAAGATGGGCACAAACAGACTAGGGTTTATAAGGAACCAATATGATTCCAATAATACCAGTTAAAAAAAGAAAAAAAAAAAGTTAGTATTTGGTCCTACTTCATTGAAATTACCTTTTGCAAGTTAACAGAAATTTTGAAACTTTACTTCTGATACACTATAGATATTAATTTTAAGATCTCAACTAGGGAGATGTCCTTCTTTTTTAAAGTCTGCATATATAACTTTTAATAGATTCTTGCTCTTTTCATTTTTTTCTCTCTGCTCCCTCTCCTTTCCCCAAGTGTATATTTCAAGATTAAAACAGCATGACTTCATGGTAAAATGTGATTCTTCCCTAAATGTCAGTGACTTTCCAGTGACTAGTACACTTGCAAAATGAAAGGAAATGGAACAGTCTTTAGAAAATCCATAAGCTTTAAAAAACTATTGTTAAAATGTTTAAGTTGTTCTATGTTACATGATTTCATTTCAAAAGTCACTAGAGAGCCCAGACGAGTCACCACATCATTACTGTGTTTCATGTCATCACAAAGCCAAAGCTTGTTTATGATATCAACAGATATCACTTCAAACAACTACAGGATTTTTTGATCTTTGTCCTGCTGCATTTGTCTTCTTATGATTTCCAATAAGTACCTAATTTGTAGAGGACTCTTTAAATTCAACATCTCCTTTAGAGAAGAATTTTAGTGAGAATGAATGAATTTTTAAACCATTATTGATTATGACACAGCTAGTGTAAATGAATGAATTTTATATGAAGCAGACACTATGCACTCACTTGATATATATTGATAAGCAAAATCAATTAGCCACTTGTTCTTCAGGACTAGAAGGTTTACTCTATTGGATTGTTCTTTCCAAATGATTGTTTGATTAAGTTTTCTACAAACAAAAGAAAATACAGTGACAGGAATTAAATTACAGAAATTTAGTAAATCTTTGCAAGTATTTTACAAAATATCATTCTTTACTTAATAAAGGGCAAGGAACATATTTTATGATTTTCCATTCATTCGACAAAGCTATGGTGTTTGTAATTGTGTATATAAAACCATCAGTCTTGTAGAGCCATCTTTAGCTGAGCAAGCCCCAAAGCATCCCGTCCATTCTGCTCAGATCTGATCAGCATCTTTATAGTTTATCAGCCTTGGGGTTCAATTTTGTTTTGGATGCTTTTATAAATGAGCACAATCACTGGTGAATCTGTTCTTCCAGATTGCAAAGAGAAAAATCGAGAGAAGAACTTTAGTAGATTACTGTGTCACTGAGGATAAAGTACAAGCACAAATGCACCTAAAGTAGTCTCAGAGATTATTTCATTGGGTGTACATTTTCAGTTTTATTTCAGTAAAATTAGATGATTGTCTTAGTTATTATTGTTTTTGAAGCTATATTCTATCCCCAGGCAAGGTGCATGATCAATGCACTATCTAGCAAAATCAATTTGTTGCAAAGTACTATTTATTTAAAAAAAGGAAAGAGGGGGAGAGGAGAGTAATGCATAGCAAATGTGAAAATGATTATAAGATGTTCTTCTAGTAAAGCTGAATTTTATCACTGAAGCATGGAATTTAAGAAATATATAACTTATTTCACAAAACCTATACAAAACTACTTCTATATACATATTTAAACTTTAAGATAGCCAGGGAAGAGCTAACATAAGTTTTGTTGCTCCTTCGATTTTTTCTGTAAAAGGTAAGTTTCCAACAATAAATTAATGGGACATATGGTCCTTCTCTCCTATACTGATCAACAACACAAATGGTTTCACTTTTACATAAACAGCACACAGGAAAGATTACAAATATTATAATATACGGTTTGGTTTCTTTTCTATAGTTATACAAAAAGCTGTACTTGCTATGCTTTGTTATTCAGGAGATCATCAATATCACTGAATATCTGATGGGTTAAGGGGAATGTGATTTTCTCGAACAGCAGGAAGGCTGCAGTCTCATGACAGATAGGGTCAATTTTGTTTTCAGAAGCTGTTGATGCTCTTGTGTTATCTCTGTCATGGCCACCATATTAGAAGCATAGTGGAAATCCATTATCTGCAATCTCAGTCAAAACATTTGCCACTCTGAATAGTTATAGGCAACACAAACTTCCAGTCAGTTGGAAACTGAGAATTCATATGTTTAATGAGAAAAATATTTCCACAAAAATGGCTAATTAGAGCTGATCAGAGTTACTATCACATCCTTATTCAGGATCATCATCAGGAGATTACAAAAGGTTCTTGAAATATATGAAATTATGATGCTAAATTCTGAAAAGAAATTCAGTCTCTTATTCGTATTATGAATTGAACTCTGAGACCTGTTTCCACCACCATCTATCAGTAGAGCATGTGTTTTACAGAGACATCTAGCACTGATATACACAGGTGTGAATATAAGTGTTTCATTTTATGACTTGAGAAACAAGATAGCTGAGATTAGAGGAAAGAAGACAGCTACCTGAGGATGATGGTGAATCTGGGTGTTTTTCCATCTCATAAAAAACATGCCCTCAGTACTGGATTTTGAGGTGGATAGTTTCTCTTCTAGCAGATTAGTAGAAAAGGGGTTATTTGGAATGCAGCAACAATCTCTAATGGCACCACTTAAATTATCCTCACTGTCCACTTAATTATCCTACCCTTTAACTGGTAAAAAAACAAAATGAAGGAGGACTCATGTTCTTGTACAACAGCATGACCAGTTAATCTATCTGGCATTTGCAATTAATAATGTATGTTTTCATGTAGCAGGGCTACACAATAATGTTTTCTGTTTTTACGTTATCAAGTGATAGGTAGCATTGCTGAAGTAGATCCTCTTGAGGCCCTGATGGTGTAAGATTTGAATAAGCTGTTTTCAAAAGGCAAGATGGCACACATTACTCAGAGCTACTTAATGAAGCAACTGTGTGGTCGGAACAGCTGCAGGAGAGACTTGGCAAGCAAGTTAAGGCAGTCTTATAGGAATTAAAACAATACCGACAACTTCAGCCCCATGGGTGATACTAGTTAAAGGCTTAGATGGTGAAGATAGCTAGCTACCAATGTCCATGTCATACCTACACAGTTTCTTTGATTCTCCCTTCAGACCACTCCAACACAAACAATAAACAGATGCAGCCTTGGTTGGGTGAGTGGGTAGATACCACAGTAAAAGCAACCCAAGGAAGCATGTACAGACTCCACATAAAGATTTTTTTTGGTCTGTCTGCTCTTTTACACTATTCCTGCTAAGGGTTATTGTGTTTTAATCTGTTCTTTTGGAAATATTTTAACTGCTAAGGGAGAGGGGAAAATTACAGCATAATCACTGCAGTCATAAAATAGAATGTGATTTCCATTGAAATTCCAAATTCAACCCCTTCCTTTTTCCCACCCACATATTGGAGTTTCAGTCCTTCAGACTGTAAATTACTTCATACATACATGTGGCATGGGCACAAAAGATATACATGAACACTTAAATACATATTCAAACATTTGCACAAACATACATATGCTCACCGATGGAGGCATCTTAACATTTCCCTTCAACTTAATCAAGAAATTCCAATTTCCTTAATCTATTCAGGAGAAAACCTGTGAGATGATACTGAAGTGCAAACAACCAGACCACCTCAAAGGCAACCTCCTCTTCCTCTATCTAACATTCCATATTCCTTTATCAAACTCTGATTCGGCACATGTAGTCCTTACCTGTCACTTAAAGGAGTTTTTTAAAAAAATGTAACAAAGGTTCAGACAGAGAGTGAAAACTCACTCAGAATAATAAGAAATGTGTCACAAAGATGAATACATGCCAAGCCACCTAGAAAAGATGTGTGATTCTCCAAATAAATAGCCTGGCAAATTGACCAAAGAGAAAATTCCTCTATGGACATATCATTTCCAAACAGCTACTTGAAGTTTCTTGCATTTTCCTCTAGAATGTATGGTAACAGTCACTGTTGAAAGGGAGATACTGGGCCAGACATACCACTCATGGGACACAGCATAGAGATCCCTTGTTCCTAATGCTGAGGTTGCACTGCAGACAAACCTGCTGCATTCACTTGAGATCAAGTTTCAGAACAGTACATCTGTGACAGACTCGAGGACCCTCAAATACTGGAAAACACAAGCTTCCAGGGATGACCCCCATCTGCATATGGCACACTACTGTACATAAAGGAGGAGAGATTCATAGTTCACAATCTGATAGTATTCTTCTGGCCTGACAGTTTTGGGTCAAGGACACAGAAATCAAAATGTAAATTAATACCCATTGAATGATAAGGGAAAAAAATTCTATATAGGAATTATTAGACGAAGACATTATGACAAAGGAGTCAAATTCGATTAGAACATCCACAGCAGAATCCTCAAAAGGTACAACACTTTTTTTATGTTAGGGAAAACACAGTGGTCAAGCTTAAGAGATTTTAGTACAAATAATTACTCTTATTTCAATCCATACTTTACCTTTTCAGTTAGGTTCCACCAGGAGTTCTATGATTAAGTGCACTCCCAATATTGAAGCTGAAGACACAATCAAAGCAGACAGCATTTTTATGAATTTTATGCACATTCAATGACAAGTTGTAACATTCATGTATTTCTCGTTCCTACTATCAAAGTGGAATCCAACTTTAGCATATTTCCAGGATAAAAAATGAAAGGCTCAGTTTTGCCAAGTCTCAGATTTATCTCACATATTACAACACACAACACTTTTTTAGGGTTTCAGCAGCTGTCGTCTATAGATTGCATTACAAACAGATTCCAATTATAGAACAAAACATGCAACTACACATATACTTACAATTTCTGGTGAGGAAATTGTGGAGAATGTGCTTGGAAGGTTATGCTACCAGCTAAAAAAAATAAATTAAAAAAATCTAGACATAAGTATTTTCCAGGATCTTACTGGCAACTTGTTAATGTTTTCATCAATACTGAAGGTGATTTGGAAAAAACAAACAAACAAAACTTCCTAAGTAGCAGATACAACAGTAACACAATCATAATGAGATTGTTTAGCTATATTTGAACACAAGAAAGGATCCAGAAAACTGGATATACTATGCCTAAATGAGTACTTAAGCTAAAGCTGTTTCTGGTTTGTCCAAGACCCATATCCAAGCTCTAACTACCCCAACTCTTCAGACATGTTTTGGGGAGAGAGAAATCTCTGTACTCACTTTACAGTGGACAGGGATTGCCTTTCCCACATGATTTCTTCAAGGTCAGACAAAGCATCCTTTATTATGCTATTCACATGTGCAATTTTATTAAAAAATTTCATATCATGCTGAAAAACTTAATCCATTTCATACTCTTTTTCATAGACTTGTAACAAACCTGGCAGTTAAATGAACCCATCCCAACTTCATCTCTGTGTAAAGCACTGGAAACTGAAATTTATTTCTAAATAGACAGTTAATTCCCAAAGAGCAAAGAAAGAAATAAAATATAATCATGGTAGCAGGAGAAAGCATCACCCACAATCTTGAGTAATAGAAGTATTGTTCTAATTCAGTAGTTAAAATATTGACTGTTAACTATGCTAGAAATTAAAACATGTAATTTTATGTTTTGCAATTAACATAGTAAACTGTAGCACCATCTTCTCAAGAAATGAAGCAAGTTCACTAGTTTTTCCCTTTCTTAGATCTCCATGAACCTTCATTCAAAAAATAACTGGCACACCTAGTTATAAAACAATCACAGCTTTTAGCAACTTACTACACCTTCAGATCATGATTCACTCAAGGCTGAAAAGCTTTAAAAACTTATTTTTTTCTAGGAGTTCTTGTGTAAGAACATATGTGTTTTGTGAAATTCTAAGAGGGAATAATAAAACAACTGAGCCAACACTGGAGAATGAATGAATATTTGTATATTTGGAAAGGTATGTGGAAAGTGACATCCAATTCCAAGGCTTGATAGTTTAGCTTCTGCCAGTGAAAGACATCAGGTGTTCCTGTCTCTTCTCAAGGAAAGAGCAGGATGAAAATACCACTCCACATTGGGGAAAGAAAAGAAAAAAAGAAACAGGGAGACTTTCTAGATGAAAAAAATATTGCAGAATTATTAAGGTACTGTCACAACTTTCTTTTTCTATACTACCACTTTTTTTCCTTAAGAGTCTGTTTGGTGATACAAAGGACGAGTGGCTGTGCTTTGATATGATCACTTTATAGAATCATAGAACAGTTTAGTTTGGAAGCGACCTTTAAAGGTCATCTAGTCCAACCTTTCCTGCAATGAGCAGGGACATCTTCAACCAGATCAGGTTGCTCAGTGCCCTCATCCAACCTGACCTTGAATGTTTCCAGGGATGGCACATACGTTACTTCTCTGGACCACCTGTTCCAGTACTTCACCACCCTCATTGTAAAAAATTTCTTCCTTATCTAGTCTAATTTTTCCCTCTTTTTAGTTTAAAACCATTACCCTTGTCCTATTGCAACAGGCCCTGATAAAATGTTTGTCCCCATCTTTCCTTTAAGTACCAAAAGGCCACAACAAGGCCTCCACAGAGCCTTTCTTCTCCAGGAGGAACTCAAGCCAATCATCCCCCAGCCTGTACTGATACTCGGGGTTACCTCAGCCCAGGTGCAGGACCTTGCACTTGACCTTGTTGAACCTCATGAGTTTCACAGAGGCCCACCTCTTGAGCCTGTCCAGGTCCCTCTCGATGGCATTTTGTCTCTCAAACGTGTGTTAACTGCAACACTCATCTTGGTGTCATCCTCAAACTTGCTGAGAGTGCACTCGATCCCATTGTCTAACTCAGTCCCACAGTCTACTTTCATTCTTTCTCTTTTGACCCTAACATAACAAAAACTCATATAAAGCTGAAAATGCAAGGTAAATGCAGATACACCTGCAAAACACAAATCTAGTTACAAGCATTACAAACATAAAAATAAATCCACCAGTAATATAGAAAAATTGGATAGACAAAATTAAATTACCCTGCCAAGTGCCCTGTAGTTGGGATTATCTCTAGCCACAGCAATAATAAAACAAGAGCTCCAACATTAGACTTGAAAAATAGCACCTTTCAGCCAATTGCAAGGATACTTCTTAGCGACTGAATCTCACCTGTAGAGATAAACATCACCTGTAACTCCATAATTTACTCAATGCTCTTTCTCTGATGAAGAAAACAGACAGATGTTGAGTTTGCAGAAAAACATTTACAAGAGCCAGCTGAATCTTCCTACAATATTTTTCTCCCCTTCCAAGACACTCTACACCTCAGAATCCAGACTGACTGATTTACCCCTAACATCATTGTCATGCTTCCTCTTTTAGATGCAGAAAGGAAAGAATGTGATGTACCAGCATACACTGCATCCTGAGCTAGAAGTCAGGAAGGAGAACTTCTGCATTGTTCCGTTTTAATTGGATACAGTCATGCTATCCAAATAGGAAGAAATTTGCTACAGATTAGCCATTCTCTTCCTGCATTAATAATCAGAAAAAATAGTTGCATTTTGCAGTCATTCACACTATTGCTTTTGATTTTTCCAGCTTGGAGACTTGTCTCAAAGAATTATACTCCAACTATAGCACATTGCATCAATACTATCAAGCACTGGAAGGAATACAGGAGTAGACAACCCCTATTCCTATATCAAAGTGTTTTGTGCTTAGTCTATTACAAAATCCATAGGGAGTTCAGAGCAAAAGCCCAACACAGCAGCTGGAGAAAGGCTATTTCAAAATCATGTAGAGCTGTGACAACAGAAGACAAGGTATTGTGAGGATTCACTGGTTGTAGACAAAAGCTGAATAACTGCTGCCAGAAGTATCTTCTCTGATACTCAGAAAGCTATTTCTAAAAGACATTACCTTGTCTTCAGAACCATACCAGGTGCAAGGACTTCTCAAAGAGCATGCTCGGAGTTTATTCTAAATAGATATTGAGGCATGTCCCAAAGAGAATAAATTTCCATTTGCAATCTGCCCTGACTATTGTTACTAAACTCTACCAACCACAAAATTAGGACTACAATATCCTCCCTATTTTAACCAGAGATTTTTATTCCTAGTATTAACATAAGATGTAATGGATGCAGCTCTTAACTGTGTCACTGTTTGGATGAGACAGCTTTGTTGGGAGGAGATCCCCTAATTTAGTTAGTTATGCATGGGTCCTACACACTGTGTCTGACATTGCAGGGTCTGAGGTTCTCCCCAACATTCCCTCCAATCAGCTTTCAAAATTTGGTGGTCAGCCTTTATATACACAAATCCTAAAACTACAATAAACTGTTCACTGTCAGTGAAGGGACAGCAGAGTCAGTAGCCATTTAGGCGGTCATTATGAGAGTAAAACATAACCTCTTTAACTCTAAAGAAAAAAAATGCATCCAGATACCATTTTCCAACTTAGCAGATAATTTTAGAAATACAAAAGAACATTCACAGCATAGATATTAGCGTTAGCACTGCTCCTGTATAACTAAGGAACAATTTTCGTTCATAAAGAATGATTAAAGCACCAATTATTTTGACTAAACACACATTTGAAACCCTCAGGCTGCCACGGACTCTAAAGCCATTAATTCATTATTTAGCTGTCAGCGTGGAAAAATGTCACAAGCTTAAAGGTTTAACAAACACTTCGCAATATTAAAGGAAAATGGTCACATTTGAAATTTCAAACTGTTACATGATTTTATTTATGAGATAGTGTAGATTACCTTTTGTACACACATTGCTTGCAATGTATTCTAGAACAATTTTGTGTTGAACAGAATCTAATCGCATTTTAAGCTTAAATTTAAATAAAGAAAGAGAGAAAAGACCCCCTCCAGACCTTCTGGGAAATCATTTACAAAAATCTTTGAGGCTCAGGTGAAACAAGTTGTGCTGTGGGATTTGAAAGATCTGTGGAACTGTAAGCTATAAAATCACTTCATCTTGGATGCTTAGAAAGGTGGTTTGGGAAAGAAACTCCACTTTTTCAATGCCTCAGTGATATATGGCACTGACACTAACGGCTATAAAACCTTATTAGGGAGTGCTGTGAAACTCAAATATATGAGTTTTTTATGTGGAAAGATTTGAGTATTCACATTACAGTGGAAAAGAGGACATGTCCACGTTCATCTCTGGAAAGTGGATTGATTCTGGCAATCTAGTCGGCTATATACAAACATCTTAGCTCTCCAGGAGTGTGACAGAGACAAGCAAATGGCACAGCACTCATTCCTAAAGCTCTGGCAAGACTTCCTGATGATTTGTTACAAAACTTAACTTTCACTGAATCTCATCTGTGTGGCCTTTAACAATGTTACACACCGAGGTTCGGGAACTGCAAACTTCCGCAACAAAGCGAGAACAGCGAATCATTTACATGTCAGGTTAATTTTAGAATTAAGCTTCACATTGAGTATGTAAACCTAAGCACTGGCTGCAAATTAGCAGACCCAACACTTCAGCAACTGATCTTAACAAGGGGCTGAACACTCTTCTCCTTGAAGCAAAGCAGAGCACTGAGTAACAAATCCCATTCAGACCCCTGCCTGTCAAGGTTTGGAGAGCACTGACAGCCTCCTCTCCAAGGCCTTTGGCTGACTGTGCTCAAGGCCTGCTCTGGTCAGTTGTAGCCTTGCAAGCTTGCGTCAGAGCTATGAGAAGCCTTGAGGTTTCCCATCCTGAGGCTTGAGAGCTGCACTCAAGCTCAGAGCTTTGCCCTGGGTCCTCACCTGTATGTGGCAGGTACACCTGTGCTGTACTTTGTACTTTGCTGTCCGAAACCTGCTAACAATTTCCCAGCTTGGCCTCTGCCCCAGGTCCTGCACCTGCTCCAGGAGGAGAGGAGAACCCAACCTGCATTAAAAATTAGACTACTCTAGCCTGGGGAAAGATCTACACCTTGCACTAAATGAGGAGGATGTCCATCCCCCTCTGCAGAAAAGCCTATAGAGAAAGACCAGGGAGAAAACAGAAATGGAAAATTTTCCATCTGCTTAGAGGAAAGTGAGAGACACAGCCTGTGTGCCAGAGGAAGCTCTGTATCTGAATGTCAAAGTAGATTCCAGAAAAAAAGAATACAATTTTATAAATTCCTGATTGGAATTCAGCCCTGAGAAGAATCACCAAGGAGAACTGGAATGCCAGTGTGAGCCACATTTAGGGACTGTGCTCCGCAAGAGGCTAACTGGCAAAAGAGAGAACTAAACTGATAAATCCTAGGTGGCTTTAGGTTTTTCTAGGTGAAGTTCCCAGTCATTTAGTTATCATATCTCATAGGAAAAAACAGGAGTCTGAACTACAGATGTATGTAATATACCCAAATATACCCATATTAATTTTCCAATCCAACCAATACACTTACTCTTATTTTCCTTTCACCTTCCAAACAATGGGAGATCCTTTTCAGTTTATCACTATTGGCATTTGCAGTATCTCAAATGCAGGTCTGTCATTCTAGATTCTAAGTTCTCTGTTAATGTCAACGCAGACTTCTCTGAATGGCAGGGACCATTCAGTTTCAATAACCTTGTGCACGAACATCACATAAACTAAGATTACCATCATTAAAAACTGCCCTCATCAAAGAAGCAAGAAGAGAGCACTTTCCCTCCATGTGAAAGTTAAGAGGCTCCAGTGAACTTAGAAGATACTCTGAAAGTGTTTTCACTGTTCTCACAGAAGATGTGTATATCCCCTTCAATTACCTATAACTAGTAAGAATGCACTAAAAAGCATAGAGAAGGGCAAATACTCCCTGAGCTACAGGCCACCAGTGTAGAAATGTATGGGTAGATCTCATTTAAAGTATCAAAAAAAGATCCTGCTTAGCTATCTGTAACACAGAGAATGGATACCCCTTCCCATTTTTGTCAACAACAGAGCATTCCTCCTTTAACTGGGCTGCACATAACATGGTCATTTTAAGGTGTGGAAATATCTTCCACAAGAGAAATACCTAATCCTGCCTTGTCCATCCAATCTCATCACAATTCCTGCTACTAACAAATGCTACATTCCTCAGTCGGGAATCACCTCAGTGTCAAAAGGAACTGTGTGTTATTGCTGAAGCCCCCAGCCAGTGTACAATCACTTCTTAACTTAAGGTTAAAATATTAGTTTTCAGTGAAATTAGATACTGTGTGCATCTTAGGAAACGAGAGACAAGGAAAAACCATTTTTTAATGTCATCTCCAAAGCAAAGAAAATGCTGTGAGCAATATTGGTTAAAAATTTAAGTTCTGGAAAAACAAAAGCCTTAAAAATGCAAGATGCTACTAATATCAATTGGATAAACAATTTAAAAATATTTAACAGGTTCTTTCTTTTCCATTTACACAAAGAAAAGAAGATTGCAAATACCTGGTAATTATGCTACATACTACAGAATTGGGGATACAGAAAATAATTAAGTATATAGTCATGGGCATATGGATTTGCAACTGTTCTTTAATACAATGAATAACTGAAAAATATTTTATATTTATATATTTAGAGAGACTTGTTTGAGTGCATTTTTGGCTATCATACAAATATAAGCATATGAATGAAATCTTGGTCATACTGAAGTCAGTGGTAAAACGCCATTGCCCCATTGCTTCAATGAATGCCTTCAATGAAGCCAGACTTGAACATTTACGTATGTATACCCATACAGTAAATATCTTTTATTTATATGTTGTAGCTTCACCCAATAAGTTGAAATCTGAGAGAATCTTAGGTTTCTGGGACTCTGAAAATGCATGCCAAATAATTTTGTGCAAAGATGCATCCAAAATCATATCACTGTGATAGATTCTTCTGGATTCACAGTTCTGTGTCAACTCCAGTGTACACAGTAGTTATAGCCTGAAGGTACAATAAACTATGCGAGTTAATAAGAGGGGGCTTGAATTTTTCAAACAAGCATTTAGTTTAGTTTAGTTTATAATAGCAGGAATATATATGAACAAAAAGAAGAACAGTACAGTACAAGATTATACAAGCGAGACGGCTCTTTTAACTGAATTTAATCTTTCCCCTCCAAAGATGAGAAAAAGTCCATTTCTTTTGTTTGATGCAGTCCAAAAATTCACTAGAAGTCCTGGTTTCTCAACAAAAAGAAGGAAAATTGTCCTCAAAATATTATTTTGCCTTTTCCTTGTTGTTTTCTCAACAATAATGTAAACTGAAATCTTGACTATACATAGACATTAGATACTTAAATGTCCACATAAAAGCAATTTAAATTAAATTAGCAGAAAAATATATATAACCAAAGTTAATCACATGCTTGTTTTGCAAAATACTTCTCAGCATATTTAGGTAGCAGGAATACTAAATGAATCTTCTTGTACTATTAGTAAAAATCCTCAGGAAATACACATCATAGAAACTTAATATTGACAAGGAGCATGGTATCAGTAGTTCAGCATTTTAGGACCAATATTTCATGTACTTAGTCTTTCTAAGAATTCCAGACATTCCTCTTCTATGAACTGACATTGAAAAGCATGGGTTCCTGTTTGCTGTTACACATACAGGATGTTTCTTTTCATTAAACAAAATACAAAGTGAATGCAATTTATACAAATTAGGCAGCAATGAAAGCAGCGCGGATCTACAAAAGGTTCTGAAAATACAATTGCTACTGAAGAAAAAGGCAAATATACAAAACCAGTTCTGTAAATTGGGTTCTTCCTTTAAAAATAAGAGGCTCCTAATGCTTTTCTAAGTATTATAAATTGAAAATCTTGTCACAAGCTTTCTCTTCTTCCTTCTGTAGAACAGAGAATTTTTCAGATTCTTAATTTGCTTGCTAAAGAGCTACAATAAGTACAAGACTTTATTTAAATGCTCATCTTAGTAATCTTAACGCTAAAAGGAACTGTTGGAGACTTGCTAGTAAATTATAATACAGAAGGCACTTCACAAAAAATAAACCTGTGAGCTCAGTTGCAGGCTTAAAGACAGAACATCTGACACTTCTGTGTGATGTTTTTATAGGATCTAACATAATGGCACTATAATTTCCTCTATCAGCTGCTATTGAAGAACCAGAATCTAACAGCAAATTATATAAAATATAAAACACTGTAGATTTTAGGATAATACATGCCACTGCTTACATATGGAATTTTGTCAGTGGTCTCATCCCCTGAGAACTCCTACACCAGATAAAACAACTTGCTAGAAAAACTGTAAGAAGGAGACATTGCTGCATTTCCTTTACATTTACAGAGTGATGCAGGCCTAAAAGGTAGGCCTCCAGCGTATGGAGAAAACAAACAAACAAAAAAAAAACCCCATAAAAGTTCTGTGAGCAGAGGAACCAAGACAGTCTGGTCTCACAGGAGTCTGTGTTTTATGACTGGGCTTTTTCTAGTGCCTAACAAGGTGTGACTTCAAACTGAAGTTTTTCTAATAGTTAGGGCACTTGTAATGTCTCCCTTCTGCATGGATTCTCTCACATTTGGTAATAAACATACTCCTACCATAAACTCTTTTCAGCAGGGGCATTAATAAAGTTTGGGTTTTTTCCTCTTTCCAGATGCTTGGGTAGAAATGTGGATAAAATTATCATCTTTAATGCCTCTAGCTTTTTTATGAAATAATATAGCTAAAATCAGGCAAATAGTTAAAAAGTTAACACTGGAAAACAGGTATTTGCAGAGAAAGCAAGAGGTGATAAGTTTTATTTCCTTCTGAAGGTATGCTAACCTACAGTAGGCATAGCTTTTGCTGGTTTTTTCCATTAAAAAATCTCAGATCATTTACAAAGAGAAGTACTTATCTGGTATTTAGGGATAGCTCTATGATCCTAAAATCTAGTTCTCTGAAGCCAGCTGAAAATACTGTAACATAACCAAATTCTAGATCTAATGATGTGGCTAAGGACTTTCTCCTTCAATGCAGATGTCTCACAAACTTGCTTTTTAAGCTGCCTTCTGCAGACTTCAGTGCAAGCTGAAGCTCACAGAAGACAGATGAAAAAAAAAAAAAAAGAGCCATGTAGCACTGCACCCACAGCATTGCAAGCCTTGCAAAACTGCCTCACTGAGCAGGTCAGCCAAGGGGCTGGAGTAACTTAGACAGGCCTTCAGGGCTGCCTCTATTTTGTAAAGAGCTTCAGCAACCTCTGGAATAATCCATGCTGGAAAGGTGCAGAGGTGGTTAAAAATTCTCTTAGTCTTCCTCTTCAAGGGCTAGATTTGCTGTTCAACCTTACAAAGAAGCTCTCCCGGTATATCTTCTGCTCGTGTTGAGTAGTCTGAAGCAATGTTTGGTTTATTTATCTACTTTGGATGAGAACCAATCCCAAGACCCTCAGCACACTGCTAATTAATTCCTTTCCCATGAGAAGAAAATTATTTCTTTCCTTATTTTTAACAGCCTTCAAACGATGCGAAGGTCTTTCTGGCTGCAAGGTAATTACAGAGCTGCGGCTCACCTAAATCCTCTCACTATTTGCACTGACCATTTTTAGTATGCGCTACATTCTTGTCTTCCTTCAAATGTTTCTGTAATTAAAGGCAATGCTGCCAAAAAGATGTTCCAAGTTGAATAAAAAAAATATTTATTTGCATGAGTAAACTGGCTAATTACTCGGGCAATCTCAAACAAATATTTTCCCCATAAATTATGTCTAGGTATAGAAAAACTAACCATCAACTCAGGCATGTAGAGAAAGAAAAAATCAGTTTTAAAGCACATCCATTAATTTAAACTTGGTACACAACTCTACACGGGCTTTTTTTCACAGAAGAAAAGAGATTAACTGTAAACACACAACCCTGCATGTGCATAGACAGTTAATGTAGGATTGCACCTCAGCTGCTCAATACAACTGAAAACATGCTTACATGCAGATACACTTTTTGGAAAAAAAATATAAATCAAATAAACAGATTCAGACTGTACTGTTAAGCCACTTACCAGCCCAAGAACTACTCATACTATTATGCTCTATAGCTTCCACTGTAACACTTCATCAGAGATGTGGGAAACTAACAACTCTACAAGCTGATGTTATCAGAACAGTCATTCAGCTTCATCACCTTCTATCACATTTACTTATCATTAATTATTTGGCTACATTTTGATTTAGAGAAATCCAAACTGGGACAGGGGAGCAGAGACAGAAGGTAGGTGCTTCCATTAAAAAAGGCTGTTAAGGTATTATTTGGAACAGCAATAGTGCCTTTCCCCTTACATGGAAAGAAGAATGCTTCTTTTACACAGCATAGGTCAAGTCCAAAACATAAAAGAAATGTGAAAACATGAGCCCTGCTTATGCAAGCCAGAAGTTATACTGACTCCTTGACATTCAATTATGTTTTCATGCATAACTTCAAATGAGTCATTTCATTCTACCACCTGGTTTCCAGACTCCTCACCATGCCTTGGTTTGCTTAGGGAGCTCTTCTTGTTCATCTGAATGTTTTGGGTACTAATTGGCAATTAATTTCCCTTCCACTGCTTTTCATTCTGTGTTTTCTTGGTGGTCCTTCATCTAAGTCCATTCAAAGACAGTTCTGCTTGCCAGGTACTGAATGCCCTTGAGCTGTGTTACATCACCCACAACTGCAAATAGTTTGCCGTGATCTCTCTTGGCCCAACTTTAATAAGAATGTTGTAGAAGGGGCTGGTGATTCTGTTTTGGATTTTAGTGTTTGGGTTACTCATGTTTTCATAAAACCGCATATGGGTCACAAAATGGTGGCTGAACTAGATTTATAACCTTTATATAGGAAGTTCACCTTCACTGAGACATGATTCCTGCTATGCCTGAACCCAGATGCAAAGCAATCTTATCAAGGCCTGAAGCCCTTCAATGGAAAATATTTCTTTCAAAAAAAGTTGGTTTCTGTAGTAAATATCAACTATGCAGTAGGGTGTACAGCCACATATCTTCACCTTTCCATACTTGTGCTCCAAAAAAGAAGTTTTTTATTTCTCCAAAAGTCTAGACCTGACTGATGCTGAGAGCAGTACCTAACATCTCAGAGCAACACAGAAAAAAGTCTTTCCAATAATAAGAAGGCAAAGAGACAAACCCCAACAGACTACTTTTGAGTCGTCATTTCATGTCAGGCATAAACAAGCTCAGGTAAGTCATCCACACACTAAGCCAAAAGAACAAGGACAAACTAACATGAACAAGGCTGCAGAAAGGCAAAACTTAGACAAAAATCTCATCTTTTAAAAAATGAAAATGGCACTAGGAAACAATCTCTGATAATAGCAATGTTATACTTACTCATTTGAGCCTCTTAGCTACTAGATGATACAGTGAAAATTCTTAAACAGGATGTATCTACCATGCTTTTTGAAAGGATGAACAGGGCATATTTTTCCAGATTGTCTTAACTTCAACAATAAGTATAACTCTGCTTAAATTTCTGAGAGGACTGTACTGTGAAATGATGATAAAGGAAAAATAAATAGAGAAAAGAGATAATGGTTTGCATAGAACATTTCCAGAAGACAGTAAAAGTTTTGACTTGTGATCAAGTCAGTTCCAAATAAGATAGCATATCAAGAAGGTCTGGTACTCTACCTATGAGCTGTCTGTGCAGACTCTTTTAGCCAGTACTTCATATATTATGTCTTATAAAAATCACATACAGTTTGCTAATGCTACATATCAAAAGAAAAACAAATACAGAAACCTGGTTCCCCTTAGATTGTTATCTGTATTAAATAATGGCCAAACGCTCTGCTGGCTTAATTCCATTAAGTTCAATGGAGTCATGCCAGGAAAGAATTTGGTCCTAAGCAGTTAATGAGCCTGTTACTTGAAAGACTAGGGCACAGATCCTCCTCTCGTATAAACTGGTATAATTTCATTGGCTTCCATGGAACTATGCCAACTCACAACAGCTGAGGATCTAGACTTACAAGTAAGTAAAGTTACATTTGCTCTAACAAGTATATGTGGCTCATAACCTCATATATGTTCCACTTGTCAAATAGTCTTGCAAAGATAAGTCTGGTCTTCCCAAAATGCCCAAGTGGTAATTTCTTCGGTTCTTTTGTATCAGAAAGATTCTCTTTCTGTTCCCTTAAACTTTTAAGCAAGGATTCTGCCAAATTCATACTCTTAAGTCATATTTAGTTTGTCTCTGTCTATCATGAAGACCCATTAATGCAAAAATTATTGCACGTTAGATTCTCAAATATGTAAAATTTGTAAGACATTTTTACAAAGTATATCTATAAATCTTTGTCTTCTTTCTTTAAGAGAATATCATCCTGCCTCACAACAATGCTGGAAAGCAAAATAAATCATGTGCAAAGCTCACTCTCATTCTCTGATGAAGGGTTATTATTCTGAATGCAATGACATTCAAACCCAATCTTCTGCTTCTTTTTCCCATTACTAAGTATAGATCAACTTAGGTATGTTTATTTATCAGTTTTTGCTCATGGTTATGAATATTCTAAATCATTAGTGCAAAAGCTAAGTCCAGTCAAAGGCTTTAAATTAACAATTGCAAAATACAATAAGGATTCTTCATAGTTTCTTTCATCTTAGTTGTCTGATTTAATACAAATATGATGTTTCTGATCCTTCTGAATGTGCCAGAAAGCAAAGAGACAGACTATCAGCTGATGTTAAGTAGCTTAGCTCCATTAAAGTTGATTTACACTTCTAAAAAGTCCTTTAAAAGGACTAAAATAATTCTTTGACTAAACCATGTCAAAGCTTTTGGACAACGTCATGTTAGTGACATCCTTGAGCTTTTGAACGGGACTGATGTTACAACTAGTTTCTCTGCCAGATTTCTGCTTTGAGGTGGATTCTAGGGAAACAACAAGTGGGGTAGTTTCAAGAGAAGAAGAGAAATAGAACAGCGTTATATTCAAATGATTTAGGTAGACTTTAGAAAATTCTCAGTAATGGAGAAGAAATACATTGACTTAACACATAACCAGACTTAGAGGATTCACCATCTGGACAGTCCATAATGTACTAGGCACAATATATTGTACTGGTTGATTAAGAATATCTCATATAATGGCTTTAATCACTCCAAAATATGCTGATGGAAAGTCTGGATAAGAATTGTCATATGGTCTTCACTTAATTGAAGATTTTTCTGAAATATATGAAGGAAGTATGCAAACAGTGCATTTATATAATAGGAATGGTTAGCAATATAGCATTAGGGCACTCTAGGGCATGTTTTATTGGTTCATTAAATCTTGCCTCAGGTGTGTTCTACCACTCGAGGCAAGTATTAATGGACCAATAAAAAAGGCCCTGGGGTGTTTTAATGCCATAATACTACGTCTGTCTACATTTAAATTAATTTTTAAAATAGCTTTTAAAAATAATTTTCCTTGGTATTTAATGTATTTAATATATCCTTCCACTATTTAAAAGTTTGTAGTAGAAAGATGAAATGGCTAGAAAACAAAGACAGAAAAGTCTATTTCTAATAAAATTAGATATACTTTCTTAACAGTAAAAAATGTTAACCTCTTCTACCTCAAATCCTTCCCTCATTTTTCAGACTTTCACTTTCTCTTGTTTTCTGATTCCCTTTCATGAAACCACTATGAAAGACAGCTATGTAGACATGATTTTTTTCCCTTATTTGAATCCATCAGAATCAAGTTGTTCTTCAAAGCAGCTTGATTTCAACAAATCTTAGCAGGTATCTAGTGTAGTAAGCCTAAGTGAAACAAGAATTTCATCAGGTTTTCTACAGATGGACAAGCTGATAGCCTGTAGTAAAAACTATAAGACCAATTTCAGCCAGCATCAGACATGGAACAGGAAAGCATAGGCCTTGGAGACAGACTGTTTTGGGGAGGAAGAAAAAGAGCAATAGCCATCTTAAATTACGAAATATCATAGTATCATGGAATGGTTTGGGCTGAAAAGGACCTTAAAGATCATCTAGTTCCAACACCCCTGCCATGGGCAGGGACACCTCCCACTAGACCAGGTTGCTCAAAGCCCCATCCAGCCTGATCTGGAACACTTCCAGGGGTAGAGAATCCACAACTTCTCTGGTCAACCTGTTCCAGTGTCTCACCACCCTCAGTGAAAAATCAGCATTGCTCATTGTACATGAAATGTTTCTGAAAGGAAATGCAGGAGTACAATTGCCTTTTTTCCTTTAATTCTGCTGGCTGAATCCACCAAGAGATCACACCTAGAGCTGTATTTCTAGTGCAACCACTTGAATTCACATTAGATTTATCTCACCCTATAAAAGCACAATTCATTAAACAGACTGATAAAACTGGTCTGTTTAAACTAAGGCAATTTTATCACAGTCATTTCAATTATTTAACACTGCTTTCTTAAATCAGTACTTAAAGCTTTCCTTTGACAAGTATTCTTTTAAATAAATGAGCTGTAATTTAAACAATGAGAAAATAATGACCCAGAACAATATATACAATTAGGGAGATATTTCCCAAATATAAATACTCAGTATTTTTTAAAAGCTATACATAATATCTCAGGCAAGGAACACATTCACACTCAAGTGGCTTTCACAGTTGGTAGCGGGATCATCCAAAGAACTTCTAAACCAGTGAGTAACTCCTAATCCCAAATTTTGACAAGGTTTTACCACAAGGACACTGTTGGACAATTTAAGATTGCCCGACCCAATCTATCCAATTCTCAGCACAGGACTAAAATTATAGAAACATGACACCATTGCCATGAAGCCAATGACATATTCTAAAAGAGATCTGCATTGAGCTGTAGTGAACTATATGAATTTCAGCCAGGGTAACAGTCAAAGGTTTTGAACCAAGTTTGACAGAAGGCAAGCAAAACTAATATGAGCTCTTCAAACACTCTTGTGTGTTTCTGGTAGACTTTTTTGGGGGGGAGATTCTTCTTGTTAGAAAAGGTTTCTTAAACAGACCTGCACAAGGACTGCATCATTCCATTTTTTTATATTATCCAACTTTACTGAAATCACTTAAAGAATGTAAGCACATAAGTGTGAATTTGTAAAGACCTATTAATCAAAGGGACCACTACATTAACTTTGAAATTGCTTGGGCATACCTTCCAATTATTACATTTATTCTAGCTAGTATCTCCACTCTGATGGTTTTAAAACCAGTTCTAGATCTTCACAGGATATAAGCCACACCACATCAATGACAACAAAATTAAACATGCATTTCAGTTTTAAGACTACCTGTAATAAAGCTAGGTAAGACTCCCAAATCAATTTTACCCACTCTTCATTGAAGCAATTCCCTATACAGAATTCACTATGTCACATAGCCACAATGAAATGCTGAATCAAATTTTAGCCACAAGAGAAAGACGCTGCACACTCTCCATCCTACATACATTTACAAACTTTTAAAATGAAATAAAGAAAGTCTCCTATAAGGTACCTCCTTTGAGTTAGTCCTGTATAGCCAAGAATTCAGCATGCTATGACAATTGAAATTTAAACTTTCCTTGTTAAAAACCTTCAAGTTATTTCAAAGGGAGTAACAGCCTTCATCCAGCCCCAAAGAAAGGAGATGATTTTGTAACATTGCCTCTCCAGACCAAGAATTGAAATTTTCCTACTTTGTCATCCTTATCAGCAACACTTGTGTTTGGGAAACACTTCAAGCCCTGATAAATAATATACAATGACACATTTTATCAACACAGGTCCCACACTAATTACTTTCACCTGACTGTACTTGTTCACATATTCCCATACTTGGCTTGAAGAGGATCATCATGCTACAGCTTTGCGTAGCCCAACTCTGAAAAACAGTGAGTACTATTCAGATGCCAGAACATCATGTAGATAACACTCAAACTTCATCATATATAAACATCTGGTTGCATCAAGCTACGATTTTAAATCTGAGTGAAAATTGTGTCTTAAAGCAATAACAGAAGCTTGCTTTCATGGAAGCAAATTAGCAAAATAATCTTTACACCAGGTCATGTCATAGTATTATATAGGCACCCAGTGCAATCACTATTAAATGACACTAACATTTTACTACCCCAGAAGCTTGACTGAAGTTAGTGGAACTGCTCCTGCAGTAATATACTGCTCAGCCTGAGTGAGGCTGGCAGAATCTGATCCTCACTGACATTCAGATCATCACTGTCATTGCTGTTGTTGGATATGGAAGTGGACTGTTTCTATCACTGATTGCCATTTTTAAGCTTATGAGAAATAAGAACTGTGTGGCATAAATGAATTCCAAACTTTTCAGACTTTTCCACTCCAATAATTCTGAACACAAATTCCCAGTTCCTTTTCAAACCACAAAGTTTGTAATATTGACAAGAGATGCATAAATAGTGCTGAGATTAAAAAGCAAAAATATTTGTATGTTTTAGCTTATGCATACCATTTCTATACCATCAGTTGCTGACATATAGCTTTTGAAAAATAAATAGATTTATGCAATTGCTACATGGACTACCTGTGCAGTATAAGTACATATTCTGCTAAATACAAAAAAAGCACAAAAATATACATGCACCAAGGATTAGTTATAGAGGAGCTAACAGAAAGACAATGCCTCCTGGGTTTACTGAGCAAATGTAATTTCTATAATGAACCTTTTTTTAATCCCTGATAGTTTTAGATCCAGGCAATAATGTAGAAGTTTTTGTAAGAGAAAGTAGTACAGAGGCAATACCATGAGAGAATTGATCCCAAACAAATGAATATTAAATAGTCAGACATCAAAAGAAAGCACACAATTGTTGCTTTAGGAAGGGGGGAAAAAAGCCACACCATTTTCAATAGTCATCAGTAGCCAAAAAAAAAACAGCACAAAACCACCATTAGTGTTTATTGATGATAACGAGATACGGTTTTGTTAGTATTCCAGAGCCAGCCCTGCCATAGTAATGTTTATTATTACTCTTTGTAGCTGTAGGCAGCTAGAGGCTCACTGTGTCTATTCCTTTCTCATCATTTTAAAAAGATTAATCTTTAGACAATGATCTGCTGATACCATTAATCTTAGTCTTGAACTTCTTTGTTATTCTTGCCCAGTAATGAACAGAAGCACAAAATATGCCTTTCCTTCAAAAACAACAGGGACTTGATTTGTTGGGACTCTCCACTTTGAGTAATTTTTCACTGCCACAGAATATAGATGTAAAACGGCAACGTAGGTGAGACAGCCTTATTCTCTACACCACTAGCCCATTTTTTATACCAAGCCAACTCCATTTATGTTAATGCAATTATAGCTTCTGCCAGAGTATAAAACTACAGTGTCAGGGTTTTACATGTACTCCATGACACAGATGGTTTTGCACATCAATAGTGTATCAGGAAACAGTACCGAAGTTTTCATCTTCTTTGTATTACAGAAAAAGAGAGAATCTTACTCTGACAAGGTGTCATAACTTTTTCTAGAATCATTACTCAAATGTTCAGCTGCTCATATGTGTTCCAGTCCTTGAAAACTCCAGAATTTGCTGCTCTATGAAACTTGTCACTCCCACCATTTCATTTCTCGTTTTAAAATAATCTATGCTAGAAACAAGAAAAACATTGACAATATTTTTGTCTGCATCTTCCAGAAAAAAAAAATAATAATACTTTTAGCAGAACTTTATACCCACTAAAAATTAAAAAGTTTAATTTTCAACTCTAGTTGTTGGAGTTTTTTTCCATATAGAACATTTTTTATTAAAATCAAAATTTGGTGGAAAACCCAGTTCTCCAGACAACAATACTGTTCCGTGTTGGTTAGCTCAGGTCTAGCAGGGGTCTATTCACTCAGCTAAAAACAACTATATTGCTTCCAAACCCAAGCATTTTCCATGAGTTAGTGTAGTGCTCCTACTCAGAACTGCTGGCAATGCAGTGTTAATATATTTAAAGGGGTGGAAGGCGAAACTATTAGGTATGTTTTTTCTTCTTTTCTGTATATCTCAGCTCCTTTGACTTCCAGGCAATGGAGAACTGAATGCAATAATCTGTATGTCAGATAGGCACAGATCATCTTCAGTACATTCAATACAACACAAACTTTTAAAAAAAACCCACCATGATACTAAGGCAATGAAACTTTATTGGTGCAAACCAAATTTCAAAAACTTATGGTTGTTGGAATTATTACAGTTTTCACTATTCAATTTCAGAACACCTTTCACAACCCCTCTTTCCAAGCAGTGTGAATTTCCCTTTATAACTTCCTGTTTGGGTCCACTGTTTCACATTCAGATAAATTCTCATACTGTGCCACCCACACCAATATTACGTGCTTTTTCTTATGACTGAAGTCAATCCCATTCAGATGCATGTATGCAGATGACTTTTCTCTCCTCATTTCACTAGCAACCACACATCTGCTAGGGAAAAGTGAAAAGGAAAGACCAATGTGCTCAGGAGAAAACTTTTAGAGGAGCCACACTTGACTCTTCCCAAAAATTGTAAATGAAGAATCCTGCTTCTCAGATCAGGCACACTGTGTAAAATCTTGGAGCAAAGTCTTCTCTTTGTCACTCTCATTGCCCATTTAATCAGTAGCACACAAAAGAGTTGCCCAGAGTTACTAAGGGCAAAATCTGTACCAAATTTGGCCCACAGTCTCTATCCTGTAGTAAGTTAATTCTGTACTGTATTTGTTTCTCCAAGACAAGCCAATATGCTCTAATGAACACCAAAAACCAGTCTCCTACACTCTCTAAATCATCTGTCTTTTGGGGGAAAAGTTTCTATGCTCAGTGTTTACTCAAAATATTTTAACATTTGATTAAATTCCCCTCAGATATTTATTATTTGTGGGAAAGTAAGACAAAAAGCATTCCACTTTGATAAAAGAAAATCTAACTGTATTTTTGACCACAGCTAAAATGTCTGAAACCAAGAATATTTCAACTAACTGCATGATCGTAGAATCTACATATGCATAGGTACTTCCACCTCAATTACAACAATTTGCAAGGAACACAAAGATTTCCAAGCCATAAGAAAGAATGCAAAAGAAAAACAAACAAAACAAACCAACAAAAAAAAGTTAAAACTGCTCTACTTCTCTAGTAGAATCACACACAACTTCTGCATAGACACTAAGGATAATAATGGGATCTTATTCTAAATTTTATGGAAAAATTCACATTCACTTAACATGAAATAGCATTAAGGAAGAAAAAGTAAATGGACTCATGAATAGAAAACAGAATTCAGTCTTTCTAAATGCAGATTCCACTGCTGGCTCTGCAACAAATTATATGTGCAATCTGTAAGTAAAATACTCAGAGCCTGATTCAGCCTGCTGGCTGTACAATCTGGAGTTGAGATTTGTAAGGAGTTCCCTTTCTATGTGCATACAAGGGTCAGGAGGAAGAAGCTTAAGGTGGAAGAAACAGAGATCTGTTTTTTTCTGAAAAGTGCAAAAGAACTACAAGTGGTTTCCTATGTTCCTCCCATCTCCATTCATTTGGAGACCCAACACAACTGGGCTTCATTCCCTACAAAGTACATCCTGGTGTCCTTTGGGTTATTAGAAAGAAGAAAAAGTAATTCTTGTGGCAGAATGGGCATGAGACCACACAGCTTCTAACTTCCTTGTCCCTGCTTCCTATCTGCTAAGGAGGGAATATCGAATTACCTTGCAATTGTTCTGCAATGGAGAATTCACAAAATTAAGCTCAATTACTGATAAATAAAACAATGATCAACTTTTGAAAACATGACATAAGAAACATAATAGGCTCCAGAAGCAACAATAATTCAGCTGTTATGTGGATATCTTGCCTCAATATGCTTTTTTTTTTCCCTCTGTAAAACATAAAGTTACCTTATCATGTGATACAATGGCACAATACATGATATATAGTTCTTTCCTTTTTTTCTTTTTCTTGACATTGTCATTTTTGACAGCAGACTATTTACATCACATTTCATAAATATATAACATATTGTATTGTATGAAAATAAAATCTCTTGAGAGGTATTTTCAAGGTTTTTAATCAAAAGAATCCAAATCTGAAAAACCTTATATAGATATTTAAGCTCCCATCTGTGGAGTTTCTTGAATGAATACAATCAGGCTTGCACATTTCTTTACAATTTAGTGGCCTAGAAGAATTCAGATAAAAGACAAAAGAAACAAAAAGTTGGAGCATTAAAAAAGTACAAATAAAGCAGAAAAAACAAAACAGATGACAACATCAGAAAAAACAAAACAGACGACAACATCAGAAAAAACACCCCCTTCACCACAGTAAAGGAGCTATCCAGCAATACCTGACCAAAGACTTTGTTTCCAATTTTTGCTTTTATTTTTAGTCCCTACTAAAGCATTTCTCATATTTAGAAATGTTGCATATTTTCAAGCAATGACTTCGAAAAGCAGTAATTGTGATATTAAATTTTACTGAAATTTCTGGGGCTCTGATTTGTGTACAGGTTCTTATACCAAGTTCCCACGAAGCCGTAAAACGTTTAAAATACTGTCTGTGCAAATGCAAAATTTATGAATTCACACATCTCTGGTTGATTTATGTGAAATAATAATGCACTATTTAATGCTTAAACATGGCTAGGAGCAATGCTAGGCTATCAAGATGTACAATGAAATAATAGATTTATAAGACAGATAACCTTCCTGCCTAGAGAAGCTTGTTTAAAGGTGTTGTACAGATATATTAAACTATATGTAATTTTATACTAACTTAATGCTGTAGGCCTATACCGCAAGCAGTAAAAGATTACTGCCACAGTATTTGCAATAATAAAACGATCTGGTTATTCAACATAAGGTATCAGAGGAGTGCAAAAAAATCTTTATGATTTCAAACTTTTTGCTCCTCTCTTTTGATTTAATTTAAACATTTAACTGTTATCTTTGCATTTCACAGCTCACTGTCATCGACTCTCAACTGATTTATCAAAATTGCTTTTGTTTCACTCTCCAAGGGCAAGATTCTGTCTTTCTCTCTGACACTAAATAACAACATATTCAATGATTTTTGCATTGAAATAAAAGGGACTTTAAGTGGAACATGGCGCCTCCTTCTAGAACAGACCTGCTGAGGCAGAAACTATCACTATGACCTTGTTGTGAGTGGCAGCTTCCATCAGCTGGCATCAGGTACTGAATGCCTTCTTTGCCTCAGTCTTTAGCAGTGGACTAGGGTGTCCCCCAAGTGCCCAGACCCCTGAAATA
>JAOTQQ010000012.1:65458660-65506330 GCA_026546715.1 Gallinago undulata
TTTTATGTGGTTGGACTCGATGATCTCAAAGGTCCCTTCCAACCACTAAGATTCTGTGATTCTGTGATTCTGTAATGGAAAATGTTATATATGGACGATGTAAGTCATGGAACATCACTGTTCATTGCTTAAGGTCATGTTTACTACCACACTAAATCACTTTAAAGTGCACTCCTACTCAGTTCAGTTTTGTAGTCATGGAATTCAGACGTCTACATGGACACCAGCATGTAAAATACTGAACATCAAGAGACTGGAGAATCCCAGGGAAAACTACGCAAAGGAACTTTGTTTCAATCTAAAAAAAACCCAAACCTGTTAATCTTGGAAGAGTCACTGATATATGTCCAAATACCTCAGCCAATAGCAACAATTTTGGTTAGTGAGCCCTGGAACAACTGTGCTAGTGAGTGAACTATCAAAGATCTCCTAATAGGGAGGTTCAAAATTAGCAGAGTTTGAGCTACTCCCCATAAGGAACAGCCTTTAAGATACCTGAGTATAGTACCTTACAGACAAAGGACCGTGATACCATCATTTTCATACAACCAGGTTCTCTTCTAATACAAGTGTAGTATAGCATGTTTTCAGAATGGCTGACTGCAATTAATGCTCACACAAACAAATAGAAAAATACTAACCATTCTTAGCAGTCACAGCATTTGCCACAGACAATACCAAAAGAAGATCAATTATTAACTATAGTAAATTTACAAAATCTATTTTTTCCCTCCATTATCTTTTTCTCTCCTGCAGTAAATATTAAAAAAAAATTGATTAATCGATTAATCTTCAAAATTAAATGCATTGGGTACATGGAAACTAAAGGCCACATCTATCTAAACAAAAATTGTTCAACACTACCTTTAATCCTTTAAAGTGTACCCTGCTGGTTCTTGCTTGTGGAAGGATTTTCTACCACCAGCTTTTGTGCCCCAAGTAATTTTCATCTTTCTCACACACCGTTAATAATTGTACTGCTCCAGGTATCACTAAACAATATAATTAATGGAGCCCAACTACACTGAAACCTAGCCATGTTGCAATGTGATTTGGGTCTATAAAGAATATGCTGAAGGTCTTGGCGGAATTGGCCAGATTACCCCAAGTAATAATGTTGTATAGGTTCAGAAAAAGGAAAAAAAAACACAAACACACCAAAAAACCATAAAAACACACCACTTTCAACATAACCAAACAATTGGAATACAACTGTAATAAACTAAGAATAATGAGCATGTTATAATGCTACTTAACTTATTTGCAAATATCAGTTTAAACTGCTTAGCAAAGGAAAAAAGCTTGCAAGATGGACCATGGGGGAAAAAAAAGACTTGAGATTATTGGCCTAAGTTCAGCAGCAGAGTTAGCAATTTATGGACTTGATTATACCTTCAAAATGAACAATAACCCAGTAACTACTGCAGTAGAAAGGTACTAAATTTTTATGATATGGGGTAATCAGGTTGGCTACCAAAGACATAGTAGATATGCTGCAAAGAAGAAACAATTCACATTAAAATAGCCAAGTAACAAATTCCCTTTCTGAAAAGGATATTTTTCTTTATATGATGTCTTTAGCAGACTGTAGGCTGTTTCTTTAAATGAATGCATACGACACACTTAATTTTCAGGCGCACTTGGTTACAGAAACAGGCACTGCATTGTACATCATGTTTAGAAATAAATAGAGCTGTCATACCTGGATTCATATTGACATTTACATCAGACTCTTAATCTGTATAGATTTGACATATAGGAAAAAGTCAGTCACCCCACATATAAATGATGCTTACATATTCATAATCAAAATGTTCTTGGTTGTTTACTCAGTAAAGCAAAACTAGTTTCTTTATATATCTCTACTATGGCAGTAAATAGTCTGACATTTCAGCATATTTGGAGACAGTATGCTATTTTATTGCAATTACTATTTCCAGAAAAAAAATAAGGGGCAAAAATTGTGGTGATTTTTCAGAAAAATAATGTATTATTTTTTGTAGAAGGTTGAAAAGAATTGTATTTTTTGCTTCATGGTGTAATGGGTACTCACAGACTGTGGAATTAGCAATTTCATGCAAAATCCGTAAACTTTTCCTTCTATTTAGTGCATGAGTTGTTAATAAAAATGAAATAAAAAGTGAAGTACCTATGATGACTCAATAAGCACTCAAAGGAATGTAATGCTTTTTTAATTACTTAATGCCTACAGGAGGAAATTCAGTTGATATAAAAATTATGCAAATAAAATTCTAAAATAGAACATTCAGAATTTAATATAAATAATATCCAAATGTTTTTATGACTTCTATGTTTTTCCAAATTCTTGCTATCTTCTAGAACTTAAAACACTTTTTATACTGTCCTCTCCTGAATGATTAAGTAATAAGTTGAGCCCAAAGTTGGGCACCATACCTGTGTAGTTCAATGTTGGATGCATCCATCAGGATTTCCAATGAAGGCCACAAAGTCACACATGACATGACACAAGTTTTAGGACATAGAAGATACCTTTATATAGCTATCAATTTATCTTTTTCTGCTGCATTAATTATGCCACAAAGTGTTCTTCCGCTCAAGCATTTTAGATAGACTCTGGATACAATGTATCTTACTGTACTTAAAAAAGGCAACACACAATGCTTTAGAAGGAGAAAAGAAAGTTTACCAATATACTTAAACCTAATAAAAATAAATCAACATTACACAAATAATGCTGATAAAGTTCAACCTGCAAAGAGACAACTGTGCTATTTGCTTGAACGTATACATACAAATTTTGTCCTTCCAGTTATTTACCAAAATGTGTGGAAAGGTTGATTTCTGTTTGTTTGGTTTTCAAAATCATATACTCACGAGCTAAAAACTGTTTGTCAGCATACTGAAGACCTAACCACGCTTCTTAACTGGGTGTTTCTTGAAGCAATAAAATTCCCAGTGTAAACCACAGCCCAAGGGCTCAGATACCTATGAGTCAAGACCAGGTTTTAAGCAGCACACTGCATAATATTTATTTAGGTTTACTAAGTTGTGAAAGACTACGCAAGCTAAAGCCACGCAGGAAAGGAAAAGGCAAAACACAAACAAAATGCTGAAGTCATAATAATAACTCAAGAACTCAAGTGAGAAACACCAACATGTCACAGTACAAAAGCCTAACAAAAAACCTGAAGAGTCAGAAGAGACTCTTGACAAACCAAGGATCATCATTTTCCGAGGAACAATGGAGATCAACACTTCCATACCTTCTGGAAAGCTATCAGATGTCTGTACTGAAAGTGGTGAGATATTAATGGTTCATGGCATGTTAGCCCTAGCTATGCACCACGCATGGTAGTGCTTAATAATTTCTGTACACTGGAAAGTTACGTGTGATATGCTTGCACTCTCTCCATGCACAGCAGAAGATGCCCAAGTAAAAAGGGAACCACAGAAGGTGTATTATACCAAATGGACTGTACATCATATGAATTAGTATTTATTTCTATTTTTTTCTATTTATTTCTATTTTTCCCTAAGTTACTCCACATTATAAGCTCCCCTGGTCAGAGAGTTTTTTTAATGTAAGTTTATATAAACTCGAGCACAAATCAAGTCCTGTCTTGCTTGAAGAACCTAAACACTACAGTTGCAGTAATAAAGAAAATTCAAGCATAATTAGGAGACTAATGGAAAAAAGAAGATAAATTCTTATGTAAATGTGCGTGAATTCCAAAAAAATATTGCTGTAAAAGGACAATACTATGGAAATAAAATGCTTAGAGTTCTTTTGTGACATACAATCTTCATACCTTGGAATATTAATAAACATTTTATACTTCTATCGGTGCTACAATGAAGCTTTCAAAATGCAGAGGGGGAGAGGGGCAGGAGGAAGGTCAGTGTTATTTATTTCAATGCACAGGGTTTCAACTAGTCAGAAAACACAGGCAGCTGATTGCTGTTAGATAGGAACGAAATGGTTCTTCAGGAGCCTATAGCAGTCAGTAGCTGTGCAATGATCGTGTGCGTTTCTGAAAGTATGCAGCACCCTGCTGCCTTACAACAGTATCTCCAACTGGCTCGACCAGACCATTAGCACAAGATATCAGAGGTCGTGTTCACTATAGTGGAAAGATAGTCCAGGCCAGTAAATGTGCACTGACAATATAACACTGAAAAGCATCAACTAACTCTGCTTCCTGTCTCTGTACATCATAGTAACATTGAAATCACACAGGAAAAATAAACAGCATTTGGGAGATACAGCATTTGGGAGACTAAGTACAACTTTCTTGAGGCAAATTATACTTTCCTTGAGGGTGGGGGAGTGAGGAGAGAAATGTCTGCTGTTGCCCCTACTCCTCTTCTGTACAGCTCTGAAACTTGAACAATTCTCATTTCTAAAAGTGTTTTAGTCATTTTCATTGCCTTCACATTTTTAGTATACCAAGTAAGATCTTGAATACCAGGGCCTCAGAGTAAGACAAATACTTAGAAGCAAAGCAACGCTCTTGCAGGCCCAGCACCACTGGTCCAGACATCTGGGCATTACACTATACTCATCAGTCCACCCAAATTTTTTCTATGGCCTGTTAATATAGCAAATGATAGTGAGATTGTATAGAAGGAAGGATACGCTCAATAAATCACTCCTATCTCATCAATTTCACACTGTGTGAAACCAGAGATGAGACATCTCCTCTAACACTAAACAGCACTGATGCTGTTGCTACAAACCAAACCAGAATGCAATTTCATAGCAAAGATACCAGAGGATGAAGCTGGCAGTTACAGAAGTCTCTGGCTCTGACAGTTTTGATCACCTGCCTGTTGCAGAAATTGTACTATATTTTTCACCAACAGACCCAGAGGAAGCTGAAACCAGCACATGTCTGTTCAAAAGAACCTCCATCCAATGACAAATAGATAATATCTTTGACGATGACCCTCTGGCTACTCCAGTAAATTCTCTGTAGTCTCTAAAATAAATTTTCATGCATGCAAGATATAACTCTATGCTGATTTGGAGCAGGGAGAAGTATGCTCAATCATAAACATTTTCAGTGGATACTCTTTGCCGCAGTGTGCCATATGGATCCATTCGCAGATAACTGCAGGGTCGAGATAAGAATAGCTTAATAGAACTTTTCATAAAAATGGTTTGACAGACAGATGACAAGTTCTCAACCTTTGTAAAACACAAGAAAGAGTTAATATAAGAGGGAGATCTGCATTCCCTTCCTACCTCAGCCACAGAAATCCATATAAACCTGGACATACTGCTTTATGTTGTAACATACCAGTTCTCGGTTCTAATGCTCACAATGAAGTGACAAAAATACTTCACAGGAGTGCTGTTTAATCAACTCATGTTTGAAAGACACCCATAAAACACTATAAAATACCATAAAAACACCCATGAGTACAAAACAAGTGGTATGAGGATTCATTTCAAAACCTTCCCATGTGTAACATGTTAGTTTCTTCAGATTACATTATGTTATAGAGTTTTTGACAATTTTTCTTGCCTTCAGAAAATTTGAGAATACATACAAAATCCATTATTTATTGTACCAGGTCTTAAGTAATAAATACAGTATATTGCTTTTAACTGCAATTGTAGCTAATTCCCAGATGACAATTTTTCTAGCACATCAGCAAAGCACAGAGTTCTTTGACTCAAGCTATTAACTATTATTATTAACTAATTCAGCAGAAGAAACCACTGAAGTATAAAAATTACTTCAACCCTCTTTTAAGAGGAATTAAGATGTAATGAACTTCAGAAACTCGGGAATTTTTATTCATATTTATTTCAACACAATATAAACTATTTTGATGCTTATCTAAATGCATTATTCTCCAGGGAAGCCTGTCCAAACCCATTCTCTCCCTAAAGCCACCAATCAGAAGCATAAAATAGACCTTGTATTTTCCTTTCCTTCTTCCAAGCGATATCAATCCTTCCCTTCCAGTACCCACTTGACAACAAAAACTGTTTGTTTTGTGTTCCATGCCTTCCAAGCTCATGTACTTCAAAATACTGTATAATTTCTCCTCTTACCCATTCCATGACCTTTACTCCTCAATCCCAGATATATCTAAGCAAAGAATCTGTTAAAGCTTTCTACAGAACCTCCTTAACTGAACATTACAGAGACCAAGAACTTAAATGGCTTTAAAGCAAGATACACAAAGTGATGGGGGAAATGTCTTCTAGCAGCCAATAAACAATTTAGACATAAACTCCATACAAGTCACTAGCACAAGAAAGGGGTCTATGCTTAATGTATCTTCAGCTCCCTAGACTCCATCAGAAAGAGTGACTAAACAGACCATTGATCTGACCCAATATTTTTTCTTAGCTTAGCTCTCAAGCCCAGATATCCCTCGACATTTCATCAAAGCACACATCACATACCTCCAGGATGTATAAAAAGCCACACCCTTACTCAGCAAACCTCCCAAATCTTACACTTGAAGAAAGAACATCCATTACTTCTTCACTGCTCAGAATTCAAACTTTGCGCAGCCATGACATGCCCTATTATTTACAGTCTTGAAAACCCTAAACTATTACAAAAATCATGCAATAGGACAGTGAGGTATTTTTATATAGAAAACATTCTATCAATCAACCTGTCTCACTAGTACTTACTCTGCCGTTCTCTCCCGTGGAACAAAATTGCTGCAGGCACAAGTAAGACAGCTTTTACTTGCCTGCTCTGGAGTGTCATCAGTGGAATGCTGTCAATTTCAGGTCATACACCTATGAATAAAAAATACATTATTCTAAAGGCTGCTTGTGACCTAAACTTACTGGTAAAGTTATTTTACCCCCCTCACATCACAAAGTACAAAATAATTCGGATACCTCCTTGCTTAAGCACAGTTTTTCAGATATCAACCAGTTATGACCTCAAAATTCCCTATGATGTTATTCTAAATAAGTGGTAGAACATACATCTGCATATCCACTCTCTCTAAAAAAATTACTGTTAGCATTTCCAAGTACTAACATGTATATGCTAGCAGTGAAAAGACAGAAATAATGAAGTTGTATCCAGACAGTTATCAACACTTGATAGATTATCTGTCTGGTCATATGTTCCATGTTTTAAGTGCAATTTAAAAATTTAAAAATCAGTATTACAATACTTTGTAATGTCAGAGGCAGAACCTTAATTTAACTTTATAATTCTAGATACAATAGCTTTCCCTTGAATACGAAGTGATGTATCGCACATTTCAAACTGGGTATTCTATAATCATAGTGCTTTTTGTTACTGTTAAAATTGCCATTTAGTTTATAAGGCAGTAAAATGCAGTAGTACAAGGAATACATTAGAAAATGTTTTAAAAATTAGGCTAAGAAAAATCATTGCAGTTGGAATTTAAGTACAGAAAATTACAGGAAAGGATTCAGAAAACATTTATTAGAGAAGCCTAAACAACATATACATTTTAAGGTAAAATACATGCTTTTTTAATTGCATTGATATTGTGATATTTAACTAGCCACCCCCAGTTTGGATGGGCACTCATTCCTAATTTAAAAAATATTTCAAGCAAAAAGCCAATGAAGCCTTTCTTCTACATGTGCCTTATTTATTTTGTCCTCATTCCACAATATCTCAGAGTAACAGCAAAAAAAACTCAAACAGTACAAAGCTGTCAGGAAAATCTTACTGTGAAACATACAATATTAAATTATCAGTAACACCACTATATTTGTCAACAGGAGAACTAATGCTTTGCTCTTCTCTTACCCATGCTCCAGAGGTAAACAGCCCCTCTTCTTTTTCTCAATCAAGTGTCTAGTTTCACCTAACTCCCACAAACTCAGCGGATGACGTTACGACAGCCAATATGCACTTTCATCTAAACAGAATACTTACTTTTGCATAACATATAGTTGTCTTGAAAGTGAATCCTAAAGCACAATTCGTAGAAAAATAGAAGGCTTTGCATGTAATTTCCCACTGGTTTTCGTAAAGAAAATAAACCAGTGAATTATATTGAGTTTAGCTGTATCAAGGCTAACAAACTGCACCCTCATTTGCATATACCATGTTTAGTCCACATAGCCTATTCTAAAATTATTTATACAAAGCTAAAAAACACACAGGCTGAAGTATAAGAAAAATCCCTTATTGTTTTGCTTCACTAACTTCATTTTATTTATCAGCTGCGTGAAAATGTTTGTGGATACTTGTGCCATGAATGGTATACCTATGTACATGTTTCATAGGGAAATATACCTGTATTGGGTAATTTTTGCATACACAGGAAATATTTTTTTACTCCTTTAAATTCTTAATAAGAACACATGATATTACTGTCCATAATCCACTAGCAAAAGCAAGTCATGCACTTGTTGAAAATATTCCATGTTTGTGTTCCTTTCCACACACAAGAAACGTACAACACACTTGTTCTGGTTAATTCCCGGCCAACTATATAGGGCATGGGTACAGTTGAAAAATTAGAAATGCTCATATCCAAAGAGCTGGAAAGCAATCTAGGCTAGACAACGAAGACAAAAAAATAACATGAACCTAGCATTTCTAAGTTAGATTGTAGTGAACACAAGTTCTTGTCAATAAAACTACAGCCAACAGCATTATTGTGTATCTTCACTTATGTATTCCAGAAGAAAGACATAGGACTAAGTTCGTGCAGAGAGTATGATTCCCTATTGGTACCTTGAGTTGGTCAAGAAGTACAGACAGGCTGCATGAGAACTTTGAGGTCTTTAATACTTCCATTCCCTCTGCTTGTGATGTGCAATATCTATTTCCTTGCTAAACAGAGAAGTTAGGTCCCCAGAGTCTGAATCCAGTACCTTTCATAAGCCCTAACTTCATTTTTAAAAATGATAAAAGAAAATGTAATTTGCTTCCTAGCTTTACCAGTAATCCATACATGTTCATATTTCAGACTGCAACAACATCTGTGAGATCAATAATAAACATCCCACTCATCATTCATTCTTCTGCTTTATGTAAAGAGAACATTCCCCAACATACACTCTGCTCTATGCTTTCTCCAGTTTGAATGATGGAACATGGATAATAGTACAAAAATGCATCACAAATGGCAGAATGTATGTTCTTTATCAATAAGCAGGAGACCTTCCAAGAAGAAATTGAGCTTTCTAATTTCCACATTTCTGAATTAAGAAAATGTTACAGTAAGACAGCAACAAGACTGCAAAGTCTCAAATATTAGGGACTAACAGAATCTTATTTGCCAGTGTGTCTCTCCTCAATGTTCTTCCTCGTCAAGAGCTCCATGCCCCCAAGTTCCTTGTTCCCAGTAGAGCTTATTTAGTCAATCCTATTTAGTGGTATGGTTTGATTTTTCCTCCTATCCATCTGCTTCCACTGAGTCGTTCAGACACACTCTACTCCACATCTTGCCTCCTACTTATTTTAACTTGCCCTCAAACTTCACAATGTTGGGAGATTTGTGATCCCTCTTGACACCTATTTCCCACCTAGTAGTACCTGGAAAAAAATAACATTGTAGACAAGCAATCAGTCCACTTCTATCCATAGTAGTGAAGATCATTATAGCCGACATGTCTAGAGAATTTACTTGTAGGAAAATAGAAAATCCCAGTTGACCACGCACAATCTTGAATTTATTTAGCTAAGTTATTGGGGTGGTTTCCTCTTTCATGGAGATAGTGAAAAGAACCATCCCTACTGCTGCAAAAAGCACAGTTGTTTGCTAAATGTGAAATCCCTCAACCCAGACAGAGGAAACACAAAACAAGAAGCACTGGTACCTCTAAAGAACATGGGTTCAACATTATTATTATTAATATTTCAAAGTCAACCTCAAACACATATTTTCGTTTTGGCATTTGTCACTTAATAAATATCCTTAAAAATATAGAATCATAGAATCATCTAGGTTGGTATGGGCTTTTAAGATCATCAAGTCCAACCATTAACATAGCACTGCCAAACCCACCACTAAATCATGTCCCCGAGCACCACATCTACCTGTCTTTTAAATACCTGCAGGGATGGCAATTCAGGCACTTCCCTGAGCAGCCTGTTCCAACGCTTGATAATCCTTTTCATGAAGAATTTTTTTCCTAATATCCAATCTAAACCTCCCCTGGTGCAACCTGAGGCTGTTTCCTCTTGTCCTATCGCCTATTACTTGGGAGAAAAGACTGATGCCCTCCTTTCAGGTAGTTGTAGAGAGAGATAAGGTCACCCCTCAGCCTCCTTTTCTCCAGACTAAACAACCCCAGTTCCCTAAGCAGCTCCTCATAGACCCCTCACCAGCTTCATTGCCCTTCTCTGGGCTCACTCCAGAATCTCAATATCCCTCCTGTAGTGAGGGGCTCAAAACTGAACAGTACCAGAGGTTCAGTCTCACCAGTGCTGAGTACAGGAGGAAGCTGACTTCCCTAGTCCTGTTCACCACACTATTCCTGACACACACCAGGATGCTGATTTTAAACACTTGTGTACTTGTTGCTACTATCAATAATACATACTGCTTTACTGTGGCAGCATTGGAAAGGGTAAAAGAAAACTTTTAAAACACTGCAAACATAAAAGCTCAAATTTCCCGATGACTACAGGACATGCTTACATATATATTTATGAATAATGTTAAATACTTCTGCACATTGTTACTAGAAACACAGCATTTCCATTTTATAGCCTGATGTGATTTTATGTATTTTCAAGTTGGATCTAATTCATATATTTGCACAAAAATGCCTTTAGCTACTTTTTGTGCAGAGCTTTTTACCTGACTCTTTTGGCTGTTACATTCTCTATGCATTTTGCTGTTATTACTCTAATTTACCTTTTCGCTTGTCACTATTAAATATTTTTACTATTTTCTTCCTGTAGCTTCACATGGAAAGTAAAATTCTTTTTTTTTCTTTTTTTTTTTTTGCGTTTTTTATGAATTCAGCACCTTTTCACGTGACTGGGTGATTTACAACTCGGGTTAGAATGGCAGAGAATTAGCCAACTCTTGGAACAAAACCTGTCAGGGGTTCCAAAATGCAACCCTAGTGTGGAACAGAGAAACTCCTGGGGCTGTTCCTGGGCGTTAAAGTCGTACGGTTGCCAACCGACCTGCACCAACGCCCTGACCACAGAGCGACCACGAGCCCTTGTGCTGACAGGACGCACCACAGCAGCCGTTACAAGGCGGTGGTTGGAGAGCGGCCGTTGGAGAGCGACCGTTGGCCCCGCCTTCCCCCGCTGTAGGCGGCCCCTCCCGCCCTCTCCAGACAGGGGGAGCGGGCAGACGAGGAAACCTTCGGCGGGGCATCCCTAGCGGAGGGGCGCTGGCTCATGAGGCACGGGACTGCTTCCCCACGCCCGCAGACCGGCTCCCCGGTTGTGTCCCGGCGGGATAGAGCGCGTACCGCTAACCCGCCGGGATACGTCACCGGCCGGCCCCGGCAGCCGGAGTGGAGAGCCCCGCCCCGGCGGGTGGTCCCTGAAGAAGAGGCCCCGCCCCCAGCGGGGCTGCGGCGGCAGCTGGAGCGCGCCAGCAACCCCAATCCTTTCCTCGAGGCCGCCTTAGCGGAACGCCGAGCGAGCGGCGCTCCCTCGATGCGCTCGGTGCTCTCGCCGGCCGCCTGGCATCCCCACCGCCACTTCCGGCGGGACCGGAGGCAGCGGGAGGGCTGTCGCGGCAGTTGGCGGCGGCGGAGGACGGGAGGGGGGTTGCGGACGCCGCGCCCCTCTTCCCCAGCCTAACAGGTACCGGGGGCGGGGCCGAGGCCGGGGCCGGGGCCGCTCCTCCCCTCCCCTCCCCCGGGCACCGGGAGCGGGCGGCGAGGTGGCTTCCTGGGGAGCGTCACCCGGCAAATAGGGGGCCATGGCCGTGGCGGTGAGGAGTGCGGATGCTGGGTCGGGGCCAGTTCTGGCTGGCGGGAGGGTTTTGGCTGGCCCGAGGAGGCGATGTGTCCCGGCGCTGGGCCCGAGGAGCCCGTGAGCAGTGAGACGTTTCCTTCCCCGGGAGGAGGGAAGAGGAATGGCGGTTCTCGGAAGCCGCAGTCCTAGCCCCAGCCCGGGGCAGCTGGCAGGTGTTCGGGTAGAGCCACGTCTGTCCTGGCCTCGGGGCGTGGCGTGGGCAAGCGTCTGGCAGCTCAGCTGGCAGAGGGCTGGAAGGAAGCTTCAAAGATCATGTCGGTCCCTGCCCCCCTTCCTTCTTTTGCCTCTGAGGCGAGAGGCAGGTACCGCCAAGGAAAGTATCTGCTCGGGTTTCCAACAGATGTGCGTTTGCGCCCCTGTAACCCGGAGCATCCCTGTTGTGGTGCCAGCTACCGTCCTGCCACCGGGGATTTGCAGAACTGGCTCCAAATAAATAGATCTTGGCCAGTGTGGAACTTGCCTTGTGTGGCTTATGCAGGCAATATTTCTGAGAGTACTGAGACGCTAGTTTCTGCCAACCTGATATTTTAATGGCTATTTTTCAGAATCAAATAGAAAAGCTTTTGTTCCTTTATAATGTTTTTTCCATGCTTGATACAAGTCATTAACTTTTTGGAGGCCAAAGAAATTTTGCTTTTATAGTTACTTGTTCATTTGCTTTCTTTTCATGTTATAATCACTCTATTTTACTTGTGTGAAAGTTTAAAATCTTGCTGTGCATGGTACTTTTCAAAGGGGAAGGAACAAAAACCGTTTGATCTAAAGAATGTGTTGTTTACATTTTTATACACAGCATTATAAAAAGGAGGGGGAAATGCTATTTTACACACATCAGGACAGCTCTTTAGCCACTTGACTCTTCATAAAACAGATTTTTGCTGCATGTTTTTTCAAAATGTGCATCAGTTGCTTGAGGGATTTTTGATACTTAGTGTTTGAGCTACATTTGAGCATTTTTGATAGTAAAATGAGAGTTTGAGAAATCACAGTGGACTTCAGAAGAGTTCTGTCACTGTTGCTAATGAAATTACTTGGTAGAGAGTGTTTCAGCTGGATACATGCATTTACAGTTTCTTCAGTTGTTAAGTAAAGCTCTTTATGAGCGAGTGTTGCGATAGGATGAGGGGTAACAGTTTTAAACTGAGAAAGGGGAGATTTAGATCAGATATTAGGAATAAATTCTTTACTGTGCGGGTGGTGAGGCACCGGAACAGGTTGCCCAGAGAAGTTGTGGATGCCCCATCCCTGCAAGTATTCAAGACCAGGCTGGATGTGGCTTTGAGCAACCCAGTCTAGGGGGAGATGTCCCTGCCCATGGCAGGGGAGTTGAAACTAGATGATTTTAAGGCCCCTTCCAACAAAAAACATTCTATAATTCTATAATGTTTCTTGAAATGTTTCTTGAGTGTGGCAATTTTTTTTTCTTTCCTTTAGAACATAACACAGGAAAACAATTACTATGCATCATCTTCTTATGGGTGGCTTTGGGCATGACTGGACCTGTCAATGTTGTTTCCTGCTACTTTAGTGGTAGACTCCATAATCTTCAAGAGATTTAATGGACAGACTGTAAAATTTGATGGTATTCCTGAGGAAACATTTTGAATAGAAGTAGTTGAAAATCGGAAAATTTGTGTTGATTGTGGCGTAGGTTAAGTCTGGTAGGCAGGTAAGCACATCCCCAGAGGGATGGGGGAAGAGGAAAGGAAGGGTGAAAGCAAGAAAATCTATGGATTGAGATAAAAAATGCTTAAGAAGTGAAGCAGAAGTGGAAAAAGAGTGACAGAAAACAAAACAGGTGATGTAAAGACAATCACATCTTCCACAGGTTGACCAACACTCAGCCAGTTCCTGAGCAAAAGATGAGTAGCCTCCCTAATGCCCCCCCTCATGCTTTTTATTGCTGAGTGGGATGCTTTATACCATGGAGTATCTCTGGCTAGTTTGGGTCATCTGTCTGGTTGTGCCCCCTCCCAGCCTCTTACACACACCTCAGTCTATTCACTGGAGGGGGGGAAGATGGAGAAACAGAAAAGGCCTTGATGCTGTGCAGACTCTGCTCAGAAGTAGGTAAAACATTAGTGTATTACCAGCATTGTTTTGGTAATCTAATCTAAATCTAAACACAGCACCATACAAGCTGCTATGAAGAAAATTTAGTCTGTCCTAGCCAGACCTAATACATAAATATACTTGTTACTGTTTCTTCTTCCCTCTGTTTATTCTGATCCTAAACCAGTTACTAGACAAGCAATATCTAAGTTAGTGGCCAGAATTGAAAATGTAGGTACAAAACTATGCGTTATACAATTCATTCCATTTTTGGATTGTTGAAGTGCACATGACAGTACATGGCTGTGTCTTCTGCTGGGCATGTGTCATTCTCTGTGTTTCAGTGTAGGTTAAAAATGAGGCTCAGATTACTTTGGCAGCTTTTGTTCCTGCTGAGAAAGTGTGACATTAACAAATACTGTGTGCCTCTCAAGAGGAAGTGTACGCTGGACAGGAAAGATCTGAACAGTCACCAATGAAAATACAAGTTCAGCTAAGATGGCAGCAAGTAGATTTCAGAATACATTGTCTTTCCTTCATAGTGATGTATTCCTTGGCCTTGAACTTTGGAGTCCTAACTTTGTATGCAATTCTTCTGGGGAAAGTAGTAATTCACATCCTGGTTTAGTGACTGACTAAGGATCACTGAGTATCTTCTACAGGCACCTTACTTTGCTTTCCATAGTGGTGGAATGCTTTAAACACAGGGCTAAAGGGTACTGCACAGTCATCATGCCTAGTCTTAACATCTCTACATAATTGCTTTCATAAACTTCATCTTAAAAACACTTCAGTTGTTGCTTCTTTCATTTTTAGGCTGCTCTAGAATAGAGAGAGTTTAAGGCTGAAAAGGTAGTTTTTAGTAATGTTTGTTATGATCATTTCATGTCCATTTGCTTTCATGTTCTTGTCCTTAAAATTAGAATTATTTTTCCTCATTACTAGTAATTGCTGTGATACTTTATTGAACGCAAGTCTATTTTCTTTTCCTCAGGGTTTTGCTAGTCTAGGCAAGTTATGTTTTCATCTTATTTCAGTTCATAAGGTGGACAATCTGTTCCTCCATCCTGATAACCCTTTTTCCAGTTGTTGGATTTTGTCTTTGAGGATGATCAGAACACTGTCTGATATTGTATGTGAAAGCTCACTAGTGTCTCAATGCATTACATTGATACTTTTCTGTTTTTACAGAATAGAGTCTACTTCAACTTTTTCCATTTTTTATGGTCATCTCATTTTGGGATTAACAAACAATCCTCAAGGGTACTTCCTACCTCTCATTTTTGGTTTTCAACTGAAGAGCTCTGAACTTAAACACAAATTATTATTATAGTCCCTAAACTCCTGTTACGGTCCCCAAGCTATGGTTGTTCCAACCTGATAATAGGTTGTATCAAAAAAGAAAACATAACCACATTGCAAATTTTATACTAATCTTTAATTTTTCAGCTAAACCTGTCATTTCTTGAGTTGTGTAATAAATTACTAATGTCCATGCAGATTACGTTTACTACTCTTACTGCATGATCTAGCTTTTATATACTAGCACATTTTTCCATTTAAAAACAGCAGGAAAAGCATTTTTCATACATGTGTGATGAGCAGAGGTATTTTTGAGCTGGGGAAAATAAACCACTAAATACTTGAGACAAACAGAATTTAATTATTGACTGCTTGCTGAACTAGATGCTGACCTACACTTAAAAATCTTGGGCTGACTGAGTGACAAGTGTGTTTATCATGAGGCCAAAAAGGAAAAAAAAAGGAAAGAAAAAAACCCCCTCAAATATACTCTCTGCGGAGCTGGAGAAAAGAATTATTTGCCTGTCAGTCTATTAAGCTGCTAAATTCCTTCTCCAGGCTTCAGTTATCCGATTGTGTTTTCTATTACATGTGGAAATGGCTGCATGTGATTAATATTAAAGGTATTGCCATACCATAGACCTCATCAGATAACCAATCTAATTTCAGAGACTGACTTCTTAATCTTCTTGTTTCCATCTTCATGTTCTTTTCCTCAGAAGTGTGTGAGAAATAAGCAGTGAGTAAATGTGAGAATGATAGTTCAATGCTTGTAAGCAATCATAGGCTCAAATCTGTAGTTTTTAGCAAGTCTTCTCTTGTAGTGGACTAGTCTTTCATATTTCGCTGTGAAAATGAAATAAAGTAGACAGAACCATAGTACTTCAATACCAGTTCTTTCAGTGATTTGATCATGGGGATCACTTCTCTCCCAAGCAGTCAGTCCTGTGAATACTGGCATAAAAGAGCTAGTTTGAGCTATTGTGAAACTGAAGCTGGTTTTGTGTTGCTGATGTTTTGGGATTGTTTTGTTTGTTTGTTTTGTAGAGTGTAGGAATGCTACTTCCCACAGGAAGCAAAAGTGTTTTCATAAACTGTTGCTGGCCTCTGATATTAATTGATGTTGACTTTCGACATAAATGAGATAAATAAAATTTGTGAATAAAAACAATCCAACAAAACTGTTAAACCTTTATATTTTCCATATAAATGTCTTTACTGTTATTGTTGGAAGGCTGTATGTTATGTCTTGCCTGACTTCAGTGTTTCTTTCAGCTTTCAGACACAGAAAGGGAAGAGCAGAAGGAAAATAACAATAGCACCGAATGCAGCGAACTAGGAATCATGGATTTGAAATTCCCTTCTTCAAGGAAATACATTTCCATCACTGTGCCTTCCAAATCTCAAACTATGTCTCCTCATATCAAATCAGTAGATGATGTTGTAGTTCTCGGCATGAATCTCAGCAAGTTTAACAAACCTACTCAATTTTTCATCTGCGTTTCTGGAGTTTTTATGTTTTATCTTATCTATGGATATTTGCAGGTGAATATTATGAACTTTTGTCTTAGGCCAATTCCTCCTTCCCCTTTTCTTTTTCTGTAGGATAATAATATAGTATGTGTTTTAATATGTATAGACATTTAAAATAGATATTGATTGCAAAGTCAGGCTTTCAGAATTCAAGAGCAGTAAGTAATTGTATAATGTAAAATTCCATTATAGTTCATGTGCCTACAAGGTTTGGTTCAGTTGGAATTTCATAATTTGATCTTTTATGTCTGTCTACAAGACACACCTTTCATTATTGTTTTGAATGTGCACTTTTAAAATGTGACTTCATAGTCTTCTGAAAACAAACAAATTGTAGAGCCATAGAGACTCACATGTAATTCTTTATTCGTGTTGAAACCTTTAGCTCTCCTTGAATTCCCTGAGTGCCATACAGTAATAATAGTCTATGGTTCTTTCTGCTCTCCCTTCAGGACAGATCTGAAACATTTACTATGGGTGTTTGTTAAGCAGATGCATAATATTGATGCCATTTTAGTTAAATGCTTCTCTTCCTGCTAACCTTTTCTCTTTTATCTTGAGCAGCTACATTTCTTTTCCTTTTAAATTTTTTTTTAACTTCATTGAATCTTCTCAATAAAGTAGTGATTTAAAAAGTTAATAAGTAAAAATCACTGTATTTCCAACACAATTTTCAGAAACAGCTCAGAAGTTTGTTAAAATAAAGTTATTTCCAAAGAGTTAGGAAAAGTTATCATTAATTGAAAGTAGAATCTCAAAAAGGAAAATTTTAGGTAGCCTTTGTTTCTATAGCTGACACATCTACATAATTCTTTATGCAGTGCATGTATTTTTCCGTAAGAAATTGCTCTGAGCTTAAATGTTCCTACAGAGTGAAAATTTATAAGTTCACAAGTGCTATTTAAAGTAAGCACTCAAAATATTCGGTGCATGTTCCTAAAAGATGAAAGCTGCTAGTAAGTATGTTAGAGAAGGTTTGTATTTGACTTACTGTGAGCTATTTATAAATTCTGGATAAAAGCAGTCTACTGGAGTAAATTAACTGAAAACTAATAAAAAAGCAGGCAGGAAACATCTATAATTTAAGGTAAATATTAATGAATCAAGTGTATTACCCTTATGAATCAACCCATTAATTTAAGTGGATTTATACCATCAGTAAATTTTCCCATTGCATCTTGGAGAATTTAAATTGTCTTTAATACTTGGCAAGTTACCTATGGCAGGTAAATTCTAGTTAATAACCAGCAGCTGCAAAGGCTACATTTGCATGTACATGAAGAAAAAAAAAAATCTGTTGATTTTGTTTTGATTTAATATTTTGATGTATGCATGTGACCTTAGTGGGTTTTTGTTTTTATAGGAATTGATATTTTCAGTGGAAGGTTTTAAACCTTTTGGGTGGTACCTTACTTTAGTGCAATTTGGATTTTATTCCATTTTTGGACTAATAGAATTGCAGCTGATTCAGGACAAAAGGAGAAGGTATGTGTTTTTCAGAGCATTTTACCTGCTATCCATGGAATTAGAAAAATTTTTATATTTATGGTAAATTTAACTTCTGTTGTTTGAATGTCAATACTGTGAGGCATCGGTAGCAGTTATGTAATTAAGATAATGTGAATTTACTGGACGATGTTAGGAAATGTTACATAAACACCCACTTAGACTTCAAACCTGTATGTAGTCTTGTTGATTCTTCTATTACTTTGTCACGCTTAGAGAGCATATTCTGTCCCTAAGGTAGCTGATACAAATGGACTTATGTTTGTGTTGCTTGGGCTTACCACATCCAAATCAGGCCAACTGCGCTTCACAGGACTTGAAGCTATTTCTCATTTAATACCTTTTCTTCAAACCTTAGTTCCTTCTTAACAACAGGTTCCTCTAACACTCTCTGCATCTTGGTGAGTGTCAGAGGTCCGCTCTCCATCTGTATGTGGGTGCTCAGGTTTGCTACAGTGGATGTACTTAGGTTTTGAATTTTTCTTTTTAGATAGCTTTCATAACACCCAGCCACACAATTCTTCTGTATTTTTTCACTGCAGTTGACCAAGGAGATTCTTGCTGTCTCGAATCCTATGGATATGGGATAGTTTGATCTCAGCATGGCCATTCTGTGGCCTCTTGCCCAACTACAGCCTCTGCAAACTATATATTGAGGCCCTCTGGAAGCTTGGATTGAGGCTGTCATTGGGTACATGAATTTTAAAATTGCTTTAAGGCATTAGTTGTGTATAAGTAGTTTTCTTTACCTGTAGTCAACCTTGGCTGATTTTGCATATGCTGCTTTTAGGTAATAGAATTCTTTTCTAGCCAAGTAATGTAACTTTGAGAGATTATTGTTTTTATTTTAAACACTGACACCTTATATTTCAAGTTATCTGACTTTTTGAGAGGCAGCAGATAATATTGCCTTTTGTGTGTTCTGTAACTAGTATTTAGGTTTGAATTACCAAATAGTTGCTGATGCTTACAGAGCATGACCCTGTAAGTAAATTGTGCTGAAAATGTAGATCTTAAATATATTTCATGTTTTATTTTCTATAACCTAGACGTCTTCTTGTAGACATTAAAAAGGACTATTTCTGATTTTTTTAATGCTGAATTCCCTGTTTCTTAAATTTAAAATTTTTCTTGCACACCTCAGAATATGCCCAGATCACATAATGAGTTATGGATAAGACAGGGTTACAGCAAGACATCTCCTTATGTTGCTTAATGTGGCTCTGAGTATGCATAAAAAATAGCTGAACATATGCACAACAATAACTGTAAAAAATCACTCTACAAAGCGAGCACAGCAATTGCGAAAAATTACTGTTTGCTCATCTGTTCTCAGGTGATAATTTCATCAAATTGCAAACATTACATCTGAAAATGTTCAAGGAGGCCCTCTGTTCGTGATCTCTGAATCACTTCTCTCTTAGTTCTGTTGAGTTTTACAAAACAATAGCACTTTTTTCAATTTTCTGCATTCTAAAAATGTGCACGATCATGTGAACACTTGACCAAAAAATTGACACAGTGACTGTGGCAGGACTAATATTCAGGATATCTTGATATACCAACCTTCTGTGTTTCCTTTGACAAATAACCTGAAGCCTTTGTCTTGATTCTTCTATAAATAATATACCTTTTCAGAAGGAGGTTAAAGAATTCCTGCTTGAATACTTCATGAGTCATGAAGTTTTTATTGTCTTGTATTTGAGTGCTGTTTATTAGTAGTAATTGAAATTAAATTTGAGATCAGTCACTCACGTGCTTTTTAAAATTCATACTATGGAATGAAATTCAGTGAGAAAGATGGTCAAGTTTTATGACAAACATATTCCTTTATCTAAATTTTCCAATCTAAATCTTCTCTACATGTGTCTGTAATACCAATATTCATATGCTTATGTTTTATAGAATTCCTGGGAAAACCTACATGATAATAGCATTTTTAACAGTGGGAACTATGGGTTTGTCCAATACCTCTTTAGGATATCTGAATTACCCTACTCAAGTCATCTTCAAGTGCTGTAAGCTGATTCCAGTTATGATAGGCGGGGTTTTTATACAAGGTAAGATAGTCTATTAGATGATTTTTTTTTTTGTTATTTCTTTGGGAAGCAGTCACATATGGAATCCTGTATTTTGTTAAAACTACTGAGACTCTGCAATAGAAGGGGACAGGTTAAAGTTTTTCCTATAGGAAGAAAAATGTAAATTTCTGAACCGTCTCAGAAAATGTACAAATTCAATTAGATGAACAAAAAATGTGGTTAAATAGAAGTAGTACAGGTCACTTGCAAAACTTCATTTTTATGCAGGCTTTCGTATTTTTTCAGTAATGTAGCTTTATTTTCTAAACCAAATCACTTCATAAATGAAACATTTTCAATACTGAAATGGAAAACTTGGAAAAAAAAAATCCAGCCATGATTTCTGAAGAAATCCCATACTCTTCTTGTTTGAAAAGCTTGATTCCTAAATTCCTAATTAAAATTACTAAATTATGATCAAACATTTAATCAGAAATATGCCTGACTTTACATGTCATTAGCTAGTCCTAAACTCATAGTTCATATTCCAAGAACAGAGGAGGGGATCTGGAGAACAACAGTCATGTGAATAAACATACTTCAGTATTTCTGGATTTAGGGGACTTAGCTATATTATTAAAGTGTCTGATTGATACACAAGGATTCATTAAGTCAATAAAGCTCTGTATGGGCAAGTGTTATGGAACAGAATTTAAAATGGTGTATTTGTGTATCTGTAGTTAATTCTGGCCTTCTGTTTGTAATAGAAAGCTGAACTTTCAGAGGAGGTTACAAGTTTATGTATGCACATGTGCACATAGTATTTACCTTTTATTAGGAGTAATATTGTGTCATTTTAATGCAGAGACTGGTATTCCCTCAAATCTTTGTGAAACTGTGTTGTGGTAGTATTGAATTCTCAGAAGCTCTGATATTTTTTTAAAATTATTATTTTTAAAAATTTCCACTTAAAATTTTTAGTTCAAAAAAGTTCTCTTAGAAGCTTTTATTGAGAGTACAGCTTCTGGGAACAGAATATGTTATTTAAAGCAAGGTACATTAACTCCTGCCTTTTCATTTCCCTACTCTATTTCTTTCTCTACATCCCTCCATATCCCATTTCTCTCAAACTGAGGGACAATGTAGGGTTCTAAAAGTGCCCAAAACATCTGTTAGTGTTTGGGAATGACTTCTCTCTGATCAATAAAGGCAGCCAAGATATTTTGCATGAGGGGAAAAAACTTAAGAACATGTTTAAGCTGTCCTGAAGTTGCTGAGATGGTACTTTGTCAGGGAGGATGTGCTTTATTTCGTTGAGAATGTGCTTTATGCCATTAGGAATAAAACTAAAATTGATCACAAGAATTAGATAGTATCCGTTAAGGTCCTTCTCCATGTTAGGAACTGCCATTATGGAATAAACTAATTCCTCCAGTCATGGAAGGCCAGGGAATTGAGTCTTCTGCAAAGTAAAAGAATGACATTGAAACAGCTTTTCCTTTGCCTTCCAATCTGCTAAACAGCATAAACATGAAATTCTGAGAGTGTTAACAGTTCACTCATGTTATTTGTATTGCTTTTGTAGGAAAACGTTATAATATTGCTGATGTGTCTGCTGCCCTATGTATGAGCCTTGGATTAATTTGGTTTACTTTAGCTGACAGCACAGTTGCACCAAACTTCAACTTCACAGGTAAAGATATATATTTTAGAGTTTAACAAAATGCTTGGTTTTTTTCCTACAGTAAGCATCCCATAGAAGTTCTGAGAATTCTTGGTGGAATGCCTTCAGGTATCATACAGACAAGGCAGGTTTCATTGTAGCTTTGCACTAGCAGAACTATATCTCTGGCAGAAGAGGCCTTTATTCAGAGTGTTAGTTCTTAGGTTCTTTAAATTTCTGTAAATTCCAGCCTTTCGGTTGAAATGTCTTGTGCTTGTTCTCAAAAAATACTTATTTCCCAGTAGATGTGTGAAAATAAATACGATAAAATTGTTTGACCATTTTAAAACTTCAAAAGATTAGCTGACTTTTCTAGTTAAACCTTTAAGTCTTTTTCCACTTCTGAACCATTTATTCTATATTAATTGATGGTCTCACTCAGATTTGCTACAGTTCTTAGCTGTAGTGCCCACAGCACAACTTTTCGACACTGTGTAAAATCAGAAGAAAAGAAAAGATTTTAACCTGCTTGAATTTCCTTCTTAAATAATAAGGTAGATTTGGTTATTCATAAAATCCATGTTATTTACTGGGCCAAAGCTTGGATAAATATTGAACCTTGCAAAACATCTGAATATTCTACTTTTAGCGTATTCTTTTTTTCAAATTCTGAGATGAGATAGAACAACTGTTATGAGAGACATTCAGTGTGAAACCTTTATTTCTTAATAGTGGAGGCACTGATTTAGAAGTTTTGTTCCTAAAAATAATAATAAATTATCTGTTTTAAGGAAAAGACTTCTTGCCCTCACAAACTATTATTTCATCCAGTGTTAGTAATGATCAATTTGTGATGTTGTGTAAACTGTATGTATCTTTTGCATTGCTCATAAATTAATTCTCATGCCTTTTAATGTACTTCTAGTGCTACTGGTAGTGGAAGAAATTACAAAAATATGTTCATTATAGAACCTGCTGTGCCTTTAGTGTGTTTGTGTGGTGTAACTGGTGGCTGCTTGAAAAAAAATATTTTGAGTACAGTATGAAGTTGGTATGCATGTAATTCTGTTCTAGTGTTTATGATATATAGATATGTGTTACCATTACGGCTCATTTTGACTATAGCCTCCAAAGTGTATTCACATCTTAATATGTTCCTTTTGTAAAATTTGAATTGTCTAAAATATGTGCTATGACTTAATTCTGAAAACATTTAGTAGATTTCTCCAACTGAATGGGCGAGGGTAAAGTGCAGCGAATGTAGCAAAGTCCTGATGCCCTCGGAGATCTGCAAAACATGAGATAAAAACTTAATATCTTCAGAGAATAAACAGGGTTGTCTTTCATTCTTAATTTAATTTGTACACTTCAAACAAGTCTGTATATATTGAAGCTTAGAGCACTACCATTTGGAAGAAGCTACTTCTGTGAAAATAGAATATAACACTAGAATTCAAAAGTCTGGATCTCTCCTTAGGAAGGTGATTCGAAATTCTCCTCCTTACCTTCTGCAAAAGTTCTTCCTGTATTTCCCTGTTCTCTCTTGCCTGTTTTGTTTTATTCTCATGTCACTTAAGTTATCCAGAAGAAACTTTTCATAATGGGAAAGGTGGAGTCTTTCATTTTTTAGGAGGAATTATGGAGATAGATGGTCCCTTCCTTCAAGACATGTACTGATTTTTGGTATTGCAGAAAAACATAGCTGCCAAAGTGTAAAACCAGTGATAAGAATTAATAAAAACTTTGCAAAATGGCATAATCCTTTGAATAATTGCACTTTTCTTCATGTAAATCACGGAATAAGTACTGAAAACAGAGAGGCAGAATTTAATTTTGTATCTTGATATAGCATCTTCAAATAAATAACATTTATTTAAGGATGTTAAAACTTTAAAAACATAACCAGCAAATTAAATTACTGTTTTCTAAAGCTGCAGTTTTATTTTACTGCCTACTTACTGCACCCTAAATTCCTGAGTCCATTCCAGTGATTTATGCCTGTTTATATAGAACAGTTCCGCTAGTGTGATTCTAGCATGATTTCATAGAACTACTTCTAAATTGTTAAGAACAAAGTTGTTTGTATTTCCCAGTTCTAAAAGAGCAAAACTATGCTGTCAAATTGGAGAGCTAGTGGTAGATATCCTAAATAGCTGTGAATAAGAGGTACAGGACTTCCAAAAGAGAAACCAGGAGAGAAGTGTGTGCAGAAGGAGACAGACTTGTAACATTGGTGCTACAGGAAATGCTGCTGCTCTGCCATTACAGGTGTAAGTGGAAATTAACTATTTTGAAGACACAGTAAAAATATCAATTGCATGCAAATTCCTCCACCCTAGACTGTTTGTACAGGTGAAGGTTAGTTTAGTCTTTTGCAGACTGAAGTGTTTTGCCCTTAGCTTCGCTGTTGTTAAGGTGATATTACTTGGTTAGCTACTACCTCTATTATATCTTTTAATCTCCTAAAATGTGGAGTATAGAAGTTTTAATGGGCAGGCAAATTCCAAACAGCTTGTTAGTCTGACATTTGTGTGGTGAGGATTGCAAGTTGAAGAATGTGTTGTTGAGGAACTTATGTAAATATTCCAATAGCTTATAAATATATAAGCAGTGTTAATATTTTAATGACTTCAAGAATCCCATTAATAGTGTAAAATACGATGTAGTGTTTCAATCAAGTCTGTTGGTGTAAGACCTTGAAGTTCTTTCAGAACTAATTTAGGTCTGGTTCTTCCAGTCATTTTTACTCATGCTTTGCATACTACATAACATTACTGGTCATGTTCCAGCAGTTTTGCTGCTGCTGCTCGGCAGGTGCAGCGTTATCACAATGAGTGGAACAAATCTTCTCTGCAAACTGTGTGTGTACACAATATTAACATTTGTTAATGCATTTCTCCTTTCTATGCGCACTTGCACTTCACGTTCCAGGTAACCTTTTCATCTTGATCCAGTGCTGAACCCATGCATTTGTCCAGTGATGTGCCTGGGCCATAAATGCTGCAGGAACCAGCGTGATAGGGAACACAGGTGGAGACATACTGAAACCCTTTACAGAAGTGATCTGCAGCAAATCTGTTGCTGAGCTGGAGGTGTAACTACACCTTTGGACCAGAGCTGAATCCGTGTAGTTAATATATCTATACTGTGGTCTTTAGCATAACCAGTGTTATTCAAGTTATTGTGTCATTTGCATTGACTCAAACCTTTTCCAATGCCTGATAACGTTGAATTATGAAGAGTCTTTTTCTGTTGCTTCAGTTGCATAAGCCCAGCCTGAGAAAGGAAATGGTTCCAAGCTAAAAATGCTGGTTCCGAAGTTCCCATGTATCCGGTAGTTGGCAAGGGAGACAGTACCTTAAATTTCATTGGTCTTAAACATGTTAAATCTTTCAATTTTGAAAATCCTAGAAGCTAGGATATTTTTTCTTTTTTTTTCTGTCAGGAGCTTATACTCCATTTGGTCCATCAGAATGCCTTTTCTGAGACCACTGGTAGTAAGAACATAATATTAAGAAAATATAACCCTGCTTGTCTCTCATTTTCCAGTCCTCGTTCTTCCCTGACACTTCGGGTGTTTTTAGGAACCAAGACTGGAGCAGACAGTAAACACGACTTTGACTGATATCTTCAGTAATGTTGTGTACTTAGTCAAGGTGGTATTTCAACCTGTGTGCATCATTAAATACAAAGGTTGCTACAGTCATGAAAGAATCGAAGTTTGGAGGTTGGCAAATGAATTGTGACTGGCATGGATAAAGAGATATTAATTTTTTTATTGGAAAACTGATTATGTTATTGACTGTGTAGTGACTTTGTTATGAACAAATAAGGTAAACTGAAACCACAGGGTTTGTACCTGAACAGTATTTTTTTTAAAATTAGCATTTAAAAGATTTCTGCTGTGAATCCTATTGCATTTGTTTTACCATTACATCTAACATGTCTGTTTCCCTTTGTCAGAAAAAAATAACCTAGCATTAACTGCTCCAAGGAGTATGTTCTCTGGTTATTTATCCTCATTAAAAATACCTAAATAAATGCAATTGACATTCTTTCACTCTTGTTACTACAAAAGCTACATCTTCCTTATAGCAATGTCCAGATGTTCCTATTAAGCTTAGAGACGGACAGTGCTCAGGGGTTAACTGATGGAGGGAATGAGGTTGGACACTGCTTTATGCTGGTATAATGAAATAGTCTTGCTGACATCTCGAATATGATATAGAGGGGGTTTTATTATCTTTCTATTCCTGAATATTATTTTTTTTCAGGATAGGTACAGAGTGGTTTTTGTCACTACTCTGCTGCTAAATATTCTGAACAGGATTTTGTTTGTTTGTTTTTTATATTAGGTGTGGTCCTAATATCCCTTGCCCTCTGCGCAGATGCAGTTATAGGAAATGTACAGGAAAAAGCTATGAAGTTGCACAATGGTTCTAATTCAGAAATGGTAAATACCAGATTTGCAATTTTAAAAGAACACATTCTATCATAGACAAGGCATACAATGACAAAACGTGAAACTTAAATCTACTTTTCTCTTGTATATGTAAAGAAGAGCTTTTGGTGTACCTTTCCTGGGGGTTTCTGTTTGTATGCTTGGGGGCTTTTGCTGGATTTTTGTTTGTTTGTTGGGTTTGTTGTTTTTTTTAACCTTTCTAGGGTGCTACTTTCTGTGTGCAACTTCAAATGTATATTGCAGCTACAGAAACACTCATTTCTAACAATTTCTTTGTCTACCCTGCAAAACAGAAATCAGCTGAGTATTTTCTGTATGATCATACGCTTAATCTCTAAAAAACATATACTGTCCTTCTGGTATAGAGGAACATGTGTTACATGGAATACATTGTTTTTCTTACTAGCTAGATTTTGATTCTAGCATGTGCTAGCATTTGAGAGGCAGCCTTTTTTGAAGCTTTCTGAATTCTGTAAAACTCTTGACTTCTAGAGTGGGTGAATATGTGTGCTCCTGATTCAGTGAAATGCATAATTTTGAAGAAGTATTGCTTAGTATTTTTATACACTTACTTGGAACACGGATTAGCTGTTTGTATGGTCTTTTTTTTTTTTCTTAGACAAAATTTACGTTTGACTGTCATCTTTTTCTCTAAAGTTGAGTAAAGGCAAGAAAATCTTTTATTATAACAGTATTTGGATATGCCACAAGTAAAAAAAAATATTGAAATTTAATTGGCATAATTGGCATGTATTTGAAATTTAACTAGAAAATCTAGTTTCTCCTTTATAAGAATAGCTTCATAAATGGAGAAAAAATTAAAAGGAAGCTTCAGTTAAAGCTGAAGGTGATTTAGGTTGGCTCAAGAAGTTTGAGCTGCAAATTTCTGGGAAGTGGAACATACCTGAAAAGTGTCATTGTATTCTTGTTTTTATTTTTGTTCTTTTTCTTAGTATTCACTGTTGACTGCTGCTGGAGGCAGAGATTTTAGCTACATGGACCTCACCTGACCCAGTGCAGCCTTCTATAGCTGTAATCTCTGAAATCCAAAACAAAAGTACAATCTGTAACTGTTTTCTTGCCCGCTTTGCATCTTGCCAGCAGTCCTCAGACAGTTGTTAACTGCCTTACCTACGAAGCTCCTGTTATCTCCAGAACTTTGCTTTTGACAAATAGTCTGACAAATGCTGTTCTTCATATTGTGTACTCATACTACTTGTAGAGAATCAGTGTAGTGATTACTGATACAAAGGTTTTGTTTGCTTGAGGCCCAGAGATTAAATGCCAGGATTTTGTTTGGAGAATACAGTGCAGAATTACAAGCAGAATTTCAGGAATAATTTTTCTAGATTTGATATAATGGGTAAAAATTTAAGATGTTTTCCAGATCGGAGACCATGTTTAATGGACAGTGATCTGGAAATAAAAATGAATAATGAAAGAACCTGTCATCCACAGAATCTCTGTTTTGTTGCTGAATTTGCTTAATCCAGGGCAAATTCCAATTATGGAAAAAAAAAGAAAGGGTGTCTTGCGGCTGAAATAGTAACCACTGCTATGGAAAGTTATGCTTGATTTTTGTCTTGTGTGTGATTCTAAGGAGTGACTTACATCACACTGCCTAACAAGGAACAAGCAATGTGGTGCTCATTCCTGGTTGTGAAAAGTCAGGTCTTTGGGTAGTTTGGGAGAAAAGCTGGATGCAAACGTAAATTAACAACTAGAGGCTAACTTTTGTGAGTATAAACACTGTAAAATAAGAGCTCTGAATATCAGATAGTTGGTTTTTAAGAGTCTTGAAAGAAGGTCTGCTCTTGAAATGGATATTCATCCTCCTTTTTGTAGAGCAGTGTGTTTTGTTGTGTCGTGGCACATGCTATCAGTTGTTAAGAGATTTATTTTTGCAAATAGTTGGGATAGTATAACAAGTAAACAGTTCATGAAACCTGTGTCAAAAAGAGATAAGCCTGTAATTGACACAATGTTTTGAAAGTGTAGTAGATCGGCATGTTTTAGCTAGTAAGGTGTAGAACAGTAGAAAGTTCAGTGTCTTCTTTTTTTCACAAGAAAAGGCCACTAAGCATTACCCAAAGAGCTGAATGCCTTTTGCTGCACGGAGGGGCGTATGGGTGGGCAGTTCCAGATTGTATTGCTGCCTCTATACACGAAAGGATAGAATGAAGATTCTTTTGTTGCTGTATGAAGCTATGAATTAAATAAGGGTACAGACAAAATGAAGAGCTGAATGTAGTCTGTTCTGAGTACTGAACTAGGCCAGAGCTGGTCATATTTGAAAATCTTGTAACCTGTAACCATAATGCAGATGTGCCATGTATGTGAACTGAAGTGACACAGATGAAATCTATGTGAAAATTCTTGCAGTTCATGGTGATTATTTGCTATCCTATGCACATTTAATGTAATATGGATCTTTACTGAGTAGGATAAGTAGCAGAAAATGAGATACATTTAACATGTTATTAAAACTATTAAATTGTATAGTTGTGTGAAGTTTTATTTAGGCTGTGAAATCCTGAATTTGAAGGATTTACCACAGTCAACATTGATCTCAAGATGTTATTAACTGAGTAGCTTACAAAACTTTGTTTATGTAGTTGTGGGTAGGAAGAATGTTTGTAACGCTATTCACTTTTCATTTCACATTTCACTGTACATCAGCTATTATAGAAACCCCTGTAAAAATATCTTCAATCACTGCGAGTTCAACTCCAAGAAGTTAAGCACATTAATAGGGCCAAGCATTTGAAAGTAATTTTGTCCTTTTGTATAGTATCACCTGGTAATTATTTTCTCTTGAACTATTCTAGGTTTTATATTCGTATTCAATAGGTTTTGTGTATATTTTATTTGGACTAACATGCACTAGTGGATTAAGCCCTGCAGTAACATTTTGCTCAAAGGTAGGTATAAAGATTTCGTTTTTTCTGTGAAGAACCTCATTGGAAAACATTGCTTTGTATGGTTTAGAAAATCTTACCACTTCTCTAAAGTTATTTTTTATCATGTAAGCTGGTTAACTTATATAATTCATATATTAAGCAAGCTGTTACAGTCTTTGATGTACTATATAGAATAATGTTTTAAAAACCAAAACAAAATCACAGGATCAGACTTATTTTTTCCATTATTTAACTAAAATTAAATAAGAATCTTTGCATGAATGCATTGTTGAACAGCTTATTACTGCTCAAGCAGTTGATTAAAGTCTGTAGTTTTATGTCATTTTGCAATACCTCAGGGTTTGTTTTACATTTTCCTAACAGGCTTTTTTTGTTGTTGTTGCAGCATCCAGTTCAGACTTACGGTTATGCATTCCTTTTCTCCCTGACTGGGTATTTTGGCATATCCTTTGTTCTAGCTTTGATTAAAATCTTTGGTGCCCTTCTGGCTGTAACAGGTATGAAAAAATGATATCTTTACTGCTTCTGGTATAAAAACAGAAAGTGATCCTATTATTTAGGACAGAGTTTTTGAGAATTGTTCTTTGTGCTGACTGATCATGGTTTGTGCAGCATGGATCTTCTCTAGTAGTATGTGTTTGAGAGCTTCCTGGTTCTTTCTGTGCCAGTTTTAACCTTGAAAAGCCTGTTAAGTAATCTGGTGCATGTAGCCTGTGCTATGTTTTAATGCAGAAACAACACTGTTCTAAGCAGAGGAATTGCAATGGAAATGTATAGAAAAGTGTAAGGAAAAGACAGGTATTTGAAACATGGAAGGAAAAGTAAGGATATTCCAGTAAGGCATAATAGGCAGTGTCATAGTCCCTAAGCACAGAAATTATGTAGATTTCCAACAAGTGGTGTTGCTAGAAAAACTATTAAGAACTCCTCCAAAGCTTCAGTGGAGTGCTGCTGTAGCAATGTTAAATGTCCTTTCCAGACTCAGTTCAGAATAAACTCAAATGGAACAAATTCAGACTTTTGTGATGGTCTGCTCAGTTCTTATTATTAAATTGAAGGGAATAAAGGGTGTGTATTAGTTTTGGAAGTCAACATTTGAACTAAACAAACTTTTAGTTGGCTAACAGCTGCTGTATTATCTTTAAATTGCAACTTGTGTATTTATAGGACAAGGTACGAGCCTATTGTTAATAACAGAAGCAGATGCTGTGTAGTCTTTCACATCTTCTAGACATCTGATGTCTGACAAAAAATGGAAGCAGTCATATTTTCTGTTAAATGCTTAGTACAACATGTGAGTGTATCAGCCATGTCAGAGGAAATAAATGTAAACAACTCTGGTCCGTAGTATGTTGAAAAGATTTGGGACACTCACTTGTGTGTCTGCTAGCCGCATGTGCCTGTGGAATAATACAAGGCCCTAAAGTATGTCAGAAGGCCATGAAGATGATCAGAGGACGCGAGCACCTCTCCTCTGAAGACAGGCTGAGAGTTGGGATTATTCAGCCTGGAGAAGAGAATGCTCCAGGGAGACCTTAGAGCAGCCTTCCAGTATCTGAAGGGGGCCTACAAGTAAGCCGAAGAGTGACTTTTTACAAGGGCATGTAGTGATAGAACAAGGAGTAATGGCTTTAAACTGGAAGAGGGTAGATTTAGATTAGATACCAGGAAGAAATTCTTTACTGTGAGGATGGTGAGGCACTGGAACAGGTTGCCCAGGGAAGTTGTGGATGCCTCATCCCTGGAAGTGTTCAAGGCCAGACTGGATGGGGCTTTTAGCAACCTGGTCTAGTGGGAGGTGTCCTTGTCCGAGGCAGGGGATTGGAACTTGATGATCTTGAAGGTCCCTTCCAATCAAAACCATACTATGATAAAAGTTACCGGAATCCTCTCGAGGCTAAGAAAGTCACCATATGTAATCTTGTCTGTTCCTGTGATAATTCATGCACAAATAAAAAGTTTCTGTTCTCACCCAATAATGTACTAATTTCCTAGCAATAAATGCAAGTCAGATCTATTTGCACTGACATGCCCCAGGTATGTGTCCAGATGGATGAGGAAAAAGAGGATGTTAAGCAAGAGATAGTCAAAACCATTATAGATTTTCAACCTTTATAGATATTCAAACTTGACTCTTACCCTGTATGCAACTGGACATATTCTTCACGTTGAGTAACCAGTCACCTGGAAAAATCATGTGAAGAGATTGAAATCCTACTAGCTGAGATTGGCTCTCTGTGAATGAGGAAGCCATTGAGCACAATGAGTCTCAGCAGTGCACTGGCAAGTAATGTCATCTGGTTATGCTTGGTCTTTACTAATGCATTGGCTGATGTGTGCCTTAGAATCAATGAAAAATATTAAAATTGAACTATATGGCTTCAGAGAAGGAAGTGTGTTCAGATGTTGATACATTGCCTCAGATTCTTAATGGACGAAGCAGTATAGAAAATGATTAAATGAAAGGAATCGCTAGTAAGAGAGATGTGACAGAAATTGTGGTCCAGAAATTATGTGTACTAATTTACTGTGGTTTGCATCTGTATTTGTGAGGACATGCCATATTTTAGTTTGCTGCTTTATCTGAGTGTGGCAAAGCTAGCTACAGCCAAATGACAGAACTGTATTACCGAGTGAATGCTTTTAACTTGTGTCATCATGAGTTTGTAAAACAGCTGTATGACTGAATTGTTTACATATCAGAATATATATCAGCTGTTGGAATAAGGGAAAATGACCCTGCTGTTCATTTTAGCAGTAGTTGTGATTCTAACATTTTTTGAGTATCTAAAAACACGAAAAGCCTGACACTTGATTACGTTTCACCATCTTTCAAGCTGTCCCTAAAATTATTACTCTTTACTATGTGCAACTGCTATAAAACATAAAATTGTCTTTAGAAAATTGCTGCTTCCAAACTTAAAATGTAACTTGAGTGTATTTTTTAAAAAATGAGCCATTGCCTGTATAGCCTCTCCTATCATTTTTACAGTCGTTACAGTAGTATGTCAAGAACAGTTACACCAGCCTCATTCCTTCCTCAGGTCACTTTTTCTTAGAATGACAAACATTAGTCACAAGGGCCTGGGAGGGATAGCAAGATGCGGTGGATCTGGAGTGACTTTCCTCGTTTCCTTCTACCCCTAAAAGCTGGTTTCTGTCAAGTGATGCTCTGATTCATTCGCAGTAGTGGAGTGGAGAATACAGACAGTTTCCTGACCTGAGGACTGCATGCTCTGCTTTCCCATTAATTGTTGCCTCTGCACCATTTCTATTTCGCATTTGTTTTTAAAAAAGTTCAGTACGTCTCCTCACTGGGTTGGTTCATGTATTAAAATAGCTTTTTTTAAAAACGTCTTCCTGTGCTAAAAAAAAATTTAAAATGCTGTGGAATAGAAAACTCTTCCTAGGTTTTCTTATGCTTGACCTTGACAATCCTAACACTTGAGCCCTTTCTGTCTTGCCTGTAGCAATGTGAAAATGTTTATTGTGCCTTGGAAGAACACCACATTCATTACTGTCCCTCCCACCCCCCATTCACCCTCCCCCTTCTTGGGGGGGAGTGGGGTGAAAGAGTTTAATGAAAATTGTATTTCTATTAGCAGAATGAGAAATTATCAGACTTAATTGGGAAAAAGAAGAAAAGGCACTTAATTTAGAAGGAAATGGTTACATAAATATTTTAATTAATAACTGATTTGAAAGAACAGAAATAATCGTAATTAGAAAAACTGAAGTAATTTAACCATTTTTTAAATTATTCATCTGTAAACTGTTTTCTAATTAAAACTCGATTTTCTTTTTCATTCTCCTTTAATTTTTCATGTAATAGAAAATCATTTTATTTGATGCGCATAAATTTCTTAAAATGTAAAGAAAATTGTTACTAAAAAGTTGAGATTGGATCAGATAAAGCAATGGTGAAGGCTGTTTCTTCAACCACAAAATATGCTTTTAAGTAAATATTTGTTTGTGGGGAGGGTTGGGGAAAATGGGGAAAATGAAACTTGCTTTACTAGCCATAACAGCATGAATACCACAACAGCATCAGTAGTCATTGGTTCCTTTTATCAGTATGTTACAGTAAGATGAGTGTGGATGTAGCTAGACAAGTAAGGCTTTCTAGTATGGTGTAGTTAAAATAACTTCGTGGTAAGCAAAATATTTACTGTTAATAAAAAACATAGTTTTTCTTTAGGTGCAGACAATTGTACTGGGATCTTTCTAAAGTGAGCAGCCTGCACTATCACATAACACCTTCTCAGGCTCTTAACCTCCATAGCTAGACTGGTGTGTCTGGTTGCCTTGTTGCTTTTTTAAAATATATTTTCTATAACTTTGATTCATTTATTGATTTTGTTTTAGTGATAAACTATATAGGTTTCCTAGTACCCAATTTGCTAGCAACACTGTATTGTTGTTCATAGCAGATAGAATTGAAATCATTATTGGAACTATAGTTAATTTGAGAGTAACCCAAACAGATAGTTTCCTTTCATCTTGGTAACAGGATTGTGTTCGCAACTCTTCTTACTACCTTGGCTCTTACTAATGGTAAGAGCACATGTAGAAGAAGGTCTCTCAATGGTTTTGACAAAAACTTCCTAGTGCATAACGATTGAAGTCACACATCCTTGGTCTCTTAGGTTTCTAACCAGAATTGTATTTCTCTGCACTGTTAGGTAAATTTTCAGTAACTTCAAAAGAATGATGAAATGCTCATCCCATTCCACTTCAAAATGAAGCCCAAAACACCACTGAACTGAAATAGCATGAGGGGGAAATGGCAAAAGATATAGTGTATCCAAATAGCGATACTACTACTTTCTGCTTTAACAGATTAGTTTATACCATCAGTTACTTGCAAGGATTGTTTGTTGCTTTCAGATGTTGTGAATCAATTAGCGTGAAGTTATTACATAGGAAGTCTTGTTCTGGAACTTTCTCTGCTGCAGATACTGTGAATGGAGCTGATACTACTGACGCAGAGTACTTGATTCTAGCACTATTTTGCCCTGGACTGGGACATTTGCAGTCTATGATTGTACCAAGAATGATCATCGTTTTAGTCAGACACTTAATTACGTGATAAGGTTATCTGCTAATACTGAAGACTGTAGTATGTTCTTTTGCTGTAACTGAATTCCTAAAGAAGTAAATATTTGTTTTCCTCTGCAGTAACAACAGGAAGAAAAGCAATGACCATTGTGCTTTCTTTTTTGTTCTTTGCAAAGCCATTCACATTCCAGTAAGTATTTCTATTTTTGAATGGGTTTTTATATATTTACATTCTTGATCATGGGAATATAACAACAGTAATTAATCATATTCAGGCTTTAATGCTTTTAATTTCTTATCTTCTACAAATGTTGGCCATCTGCTGTAAATATTGACTGGCTTGTTGATGATAATCATACTAGAGATAATAGTTTCCATTTTTCTAAAGGACTGGAAGACAAGCTATTGCATGTGTTGGCATTTTTTGTGTTTTTTTTTTTTTTTTTAAAAGAAAAATCTTACATAATTTCTCGTCCTTATGATACTTAATACATTTTTTTGGTACTTTCTCTAGGCTAAAGGAAGGCATTTTCTCCATAACAGTATTGTTTCCTCTTTTATAAGCTCATGTTTGAGGTTAAGTAACTGCAAGCTTCTATTATCTTGATATATTAAATTGCAAGGTTTTTGAGCTTAGGTTTCTTCCCTTTTCTTAATTTCAGGGAAGAGTTTACATTGAAAAATGCAGCTAAGTAGCTACATTGATCCTAATTGCTTCTGGTTTGAAACTAAATAGTATTTAATTTTATTACTATATATAAATTTATTTGAGACTTAAGAACAAAGCTTACAGCCAAATGCCCAAATGGAATTTACTCCAGCTGAAAATCTTGAGGATTAAAGTAATGGAGAGATGAAACAAAAATGTGCTTACATTGGGAAGTATAAGGCACTGAGTGAGAACCTATTTTGGAGCCATAATAGAGAGCATAGCTCTCAGAACTGTAGGAAGGAAAAAAATACCAAAACCCCTCAGGACTACTTTATTCATGTGAGAAAGAACAGTTACTGTTTAGTTATTATTTAAGTACAAATGCACCTTAATAAGCTCTACAGACAGGGTGGGAAAAGGAAGGCTAGAAGGATAGCAATAATAAAGATTCAAGCAAATTCTTTCTCAGAGCCCACTAATTTGTGTGGGTTTTTTTCCTAAACTCTTTTCTCTTTAATGTAGAGCTTTTATTTTTCATTTAATGCACAACTATTGCTATGTAATCACTACAGATAAAGTGCTAATGCTAACTTTTTTTCCCCTCCCCTTTAGGTACGTGTGGTCAGGCTTACTGGTTGTCCTTGGTATATTTCTTAATGTTTACAGTAAGAATATGGATAAAATCAAGCTACCTTCACTGCATGGTCTTTGGAAAAAAAGTGTGGAAGAAAGAAAAACAAGGACGTTGTCACAAACAGTATAGACAGTGGTTTATGCCTTGTCTAGACTATGATTTACTATTATTATTTTATTGGAACAGTCTTCAACTGATTCACTTTCCAAAGGGAACTTTATTAAAACCAAAGGAGCTGAAGGCATATTGTCTGCTTGCAGACTGCTAGAAATGCACATTTTTGTGAGCCCTTTCTTCAGAGCACTTGAATTCATCGTAAAAGGTGTTGTAGGCCATTATCAGGCAATGAAGGACAGCAGCTCCTGGCAGACTGCTCAGAAGCTGCACTCCAAATGGGGACACAGTAGAAGACTAATCTGGGCATTGTTTTATAATATTGGCCATGCGGCTGATCTGAGATTAGTGGTTCTTTGTCTTTGTTAATTGTCTAGGTGGGGTAATTTAAATGTAATACTCTATTAACATTTAATGGTATCTAATCAGAACTGGTTGACCAAAATGCGATTTTAAAGGTGGAATGTTTAGAATATGGTATGTTGTCACTCTTTTTCATTTTAAATAAAATGTTGGGGTTTTTTTGAAGTTCTTGATTAGATCATCGCAGAACTTGATATTTATTGTAGTCATTGAAATTTTTATGGAAATCTTATGGTGTTATTCCGTTTGATGATCGCTTGCAAGTAACAAAAATGAGATAGAGTTTGTGCTTTTAAAAGGGAGGAACAGTCTTTTAGGCCTGAGCCAGGGTGAGAACATAGAATGAAATATTTGTGATTGAAAGAGTAATGTAAGAAGCTGTTATTTGCTTATTCTGTGGTGAAATGCAAAATTCCTAGTGGCCTGTGGCCATCCATATCATAGTGGTGTAGAGAAACATGAAAGCCCTCTAAATTAGTATCATGAAATCAAAACTCTTCAGTATTGGAGTAAAGGACAACAGCATCTGCTAAAGTATTTCAAATATGTATTGTGTCAGTCTTTGTGTGGTCCTGTGATGATCTTAAGAGGATTAGGGTACAGATTACAATTCTCTTTATTTAAAAACAGGAGGAGACAGTGTGCTACTAGTCGGTCTTTTTTGTCATGAAATTAGAAAGACTTAAATCCATTTATCTCTCTTACTTGGATATTCAACTTACTTTTGAATTGGTTGCCATCTCTTTCATTTTATATATTTAACAGTAGCACTTTAAAAATACTAATCACCTTACAGTTCATTTTTCTCACGTGGCCATGATTTTGTTGTTGTGTTCCTCAGATGCATCTTGGTCTGTGTTCTTTCAAATTAGACTAAAGTAAATTGGCTAATAGAGTTGTATAGTCAGGAAGAATGTATGAAGAATAGAAATATCTCACAGGATTGCCTTCTGCCAAAAATACTAGTTTATGAAGGTTTTCAAAATGTGCAAAATGTTTTTCAGGCATTTAGGAAGAATTGCTGTTCCAAGGAGCCTGTAATCAAAGCACAGACATGAAATGTGCCTTAAATTTTGCCTATTGAGTTGGTAGCTAGCATATGGCATACTAAGTATGTTATAAAAGAGAACATGGAATAACATAGCCATCTTAGCACGATGGGACAAATAGGTGAAGAGCTACACTAACCTAAGTTCACTGTTTCCAGCACTCAGGTTGGTCTGCTGTGTCAGCAAAGTCTTTCAGTCTTGCCAGGTTATGAGAATTTATTATGTGGGACAATTTTGGTGTTTTTTAAATTCCCAGCTTCTGTATGGTTGATTGTTTCCTGGAGAAGGTAGAGAGATGTGAATTTGACAAACAGATACACCTGAAAAAGAAGGGTGGCCTACCATGGCTATCCATTTTCATGTTGCAGCCAAAGTTTTATGACAAGATATGAGAGGGTTACAATTCCAAATTTGATGCAAGACTGTATTTCCCAAGTGAAGGGGGTTGATACACATTTCTTTTCCTGTAATATTTATCAACTTTTATATTCCCTTGCATTCTTTTCACTAAATGAAGTTGCTCTTTCCAATGAGGTTAAGTTACCTATCCAGCTTAAAAGAGGGGCAGGTTTCAAACCTTTGAATAGAAAGCAATTACAGAACATTTACTGCTCTGTTCACTGGTTTGGTGGAACTTGGTAAGTCTCAGATTTGCCATCTGTAAACTCTGTCTTATTGAACTTCAGGAAACCAATTTATGTGAGAAGTACCATACAGAAAGCCATAGTAAATATAATTCGTTTGGCATATGTTTTGTATAAGTAGATGAGAAGTCAATCCTAAAGTTTCTGACTAGAATTCAAATATAGTATGTATGTTGCTGAACAGTTTATATAATCCAGTTTTGTCTCTATTTTCTCTCTTTGGAGAGTGTAGTGTTCACAATAATTTACATTTTAATTTCTTCTCTGTTGTATACAAGACAGATAATGGAACACACATTAGGGAAAATTTTGATTTATTTTTTTATTCACTTTCTTAACTATGGAAATGTATGCTTTGTTTTACAGGTGTACTTTAAAACATTATTTTTGTAGACAATTTAATATTGTAGGCTTAGTGTCAGTAGCATAAATTTAAGAGTCAGATTTTTATTTTCACAGGGGTGAGTCTAGTACTTGCTAATTAACAACATGTAAGTATGTTAACAAAAATGCATGCAAAAGTGAGAGGAGTTCATAATTTGTCACCTGTCATGGTCTCTGCAGCTTCATGCTTTCATTGAGACATTAAGAAAACTTTCATTTCAGTGAATTGCTGTTTGTGGACTTATTTTAATAAGCTTTATAGCACATGTAAGTAATAGAACCTTACAATCCTCCAAGTGTTATTCTTACAAAATTTTGTTTTAGGATCTTCTGTACTGTGTGTGTGTGGTGGGTTTGTGTTGTCTATGAAACAAGAATAAGGGCTTGTCCACAAAGTAACTGTAAATTCTTTATTTTTCATTTAAGAGCACTTATATTGGTAAGTTAGTTAATCCTTCCTAATGTTGCTATGTACCCTGATCATAATAACTTTTGCATTTTATAGTCATTGTCTCCTGGCCTCTTTACAGTAGGCAACCACAGAAAAAACATTCATTCTGTGACCATAAAATTTATTATCTAAGTATAATGTGAATTAATTGCTTTTTATTCTTAATGCTATACAACTTTCTCTTCTCCACAGAAACACTGTGATATAAGAACCAGTTATAATGGGATTGAAGTTCACACTAAAATTTAAGGCTGCCCAAGGTCTCCACTGATGTCAGCAACCTACCTCTGTGACACCCTCGCCTTCAGGGGACTGAGGGAGCTTTGTTTTCCTAAATTAGTATGCATTTGCAGCTGCTTTCCCATTACATTTTTGCATTTATTTGGCATACTTGAATACCGAAGTAATTGACTGTGCAGTGGATTTCTTCAGTATTTCAGTATGTCAGTATCATCAAACTGCTAATTATTCAGATACCTATATGTGAATACAAGTGTGGAAAAACTAATGCTCTGAAACGCCCCGTTAACCAACAGTGTTTCCTGATACTGCATTAAACTGTCTTTCTTAATCTGGTTTTACCCCTCATGCTTTGAACTTACCAAGCATTTTAACCTAAAACTTATGCATACATTATTCCTCCTTGTCTTCCTTACTCCCTCACTTGCTTTTCTTACTTTTGGGTGCTAACTATTTTTGGAAAGGTCTTGATGAGTGCATGCATGAGTTAACTCCTTGACCTCATTCCATCTTCCAAGAAAATCTCACTTCTCCCTTGCTTGCCTTTGAGAACTAAAGGAATAGGAAATAAATTACTGCAAATGCTCTTTTTTCTTTATTAAGGGCCTTCCTTACTAACCTGGTTTTGTCTTAATTGTTTCTTTTCTTTCTGCCTCCCATGCTCCCAGGCACAAACAAGCCCTTCTCTTATGTTTGACCACTGCTCAGTCATGGAAACTTTTTGAATTGTTTATTGTTCTGGAAAGATGCATGGACTTGCATGTATACTCTGGAGGGCAGGAAATAATAAGTAAACTTCACAAGTTAGGGAAGTAATTAAATGGATTCATACTTTTTTTTCTAGAGGGATTTTATATATCGTTTAGGTAATAGCTCAGAATTGTTAGTGGAAGGTTTTGTTTTTTTTTTCTTTTATATTTTACCTGTTTAAATTTCTTTAGATTAATTTTAATATTTAATATAAAACTCCTAACTGTTCAGGCAGTTTAGACATTAATTTTAGTCTTGCCTATGAGGCAGAAAAATCCTATCTCTATTTCACTGATGAAGCAGAGATGGTAACTTGCCCAAAGTTGCCTTAGTAAGTCTGTGGTGAGCAGGGAATAGATGTTCATACCCTCGGTTATTCTGTGCCCCAAGTCTAACAGAACCCTTCTTTACCTGAAATAAAACAGTTCCATTGTAACTAGTTTTCTTTTACCCCAGTATTAGAGATTCTAAATAATTTCTGTTCTATACTAGTATAATTTAAAGTGAAATTAAGACAGTCAAAGTGGGCTTCCTGCATTTTATTTGAAGCTTCTTTGTGTTGTGTGCATTATTATTGTCTTGTTGGTTTGGTCTGTTTTCTGAGAACACTGCAACGGAAAACAAGCCAGAGAGAGTAGCATTCATAGGAGAAGCGTAATATCCTTCACTTCCAGGTGACTGCTCTGAATTTAGTTCACCTTGCTACTGGTCAAAAGCTGGTGCCATTGGAAAACTGTGAGGAATTGTAATGATGTGGGGACTTGAGCATAATGATGTCATGCCAGATCTGTGGGTTTTTTGCCATTCTCTTGTAGAGAAGCAAAGACAGTAACACAATAAAGAACACTCAAATGCTCAGCTTAGAATATAACGCTGTCAGTGCTTCTTTTCTATACCTGGATCAGTTTCTGCTGTTCTGCTGTTTTTTCTTGAGATGGCATAGTAATGTATTGCCTCTCTACGTTTTTTGATATTTAAGTATTTTTTATATTTGTTAGATTTCTCATTTTTATGCTGCTTCTTCTCTTGTTTTTTTATCTTAAGTGTAAAGTTTTACCCTTGTAATTTTCATTACACCTGTAGTGTTGTGTCCAGTTCTGGGCTCCTTGGGATGAGAGACAGGCAGGGCTACAGGAGAGAGTCCAGCAAAGGGACACGAAGATCATGAAGGTACTGGAGCATCTCTCCTATGAAGAAAGGCTGAGAGATCCAGGACTGTTAAGCCTGGAGAAGAGAAGGCTCAGGGGGGGAATCTCATCGATGTGTATAAATACCTGAAGGGAGGATGGAAAGAGGACAGAGCTCATGCTCTTTCCAGTGGTGCCCGGTGACAGGACCAGAGGCAACAGGCACAAACTGAAACACAGGAGGTTCCCTCTGCACATCAGGAAGCACTTTTTTTTCTGACAGTGACTGAGCACTGGCACAGGTTCCCCAGAGGTGTGGTGGAGCCTCCATCCTTGGTGATACTCAAAACCCAGCTGGACACAGTCCTGGGCAACTGGCTGTAGGCAGTCCTGCTTGAGCAGAGAGCTTGGACCAGATGACCTCCAGAGGTCCCTTCCAACCTCAACGAGTCTGATCATAAATCTAAGGATCCTTGTCCAGATTCTAATGCTTCCTTTTTTTCTCCTGTTTTCAAAGCATTAATAAACATACCAAAAAGTAGCTCTGTGTGGGTTGGCTGCTCAGCTGAAGCTGAAGAAGCCACGCTGACCATGCCTGATGGTGTGAATAGTGAGTAGTTTCAGAGTACAATCCCCTTGAGAGAGACACCTTCATTTGGTAACTGCTACTCCCTGTGAGATGACAATATGTGAATCTCTTGGAGCAAGCACAAGAAACTGGTAGATGAAATTGATGCCATAAACACAGAACTATGAATGAATTCATTAATGATTTCAAAGTGGCATTTAATTTTTTACATTTAGCTGTTATTGTGCTATTGGGTGGTTTAGTGCAGCATCTGATCTGCAGGTGTTTGTTAGAAGTGTTGCTACACCACTTGCTGCCTGTTACTTGTCAGTGTTTTGCATGAACATGGTCAGCTGTGGTAAATGCCTTCCTATTTGTTCAAAACCCAGGTGTAAATTCCACTTAAATATTTTTCGGTAGCATCAGGCATTTACATGAGCATATCTGTGCAAAAGTCTATCCTATAGTAGTCCTAGTTCCATATAAAATGGAATAAAATTGCAATGTCAGGTTGAACGCTTGAACCCCACCAGCACTGGAGCACGTGCACTAAATACCACTGATCACCACTGTACAACCTGTCACACGATGAACTGGGATTTATCCGTAACGGCAGCAGTGAAGGGAAACTTGATCAAATAAATATCCCCTGGGCTTGTTGGTATGGTACATCTAAAGACAGGGTGTTGCAAGTTTGGCTTCTGCTGCAGCCGATCTCCTGGAAAAGTTCTGGGTGAAACTTCCCCTTGGGCTTGGGAAAGGGCTGCAAAACAGCAGGATTTGGGTATGCTCTAAGTCTGGTTGATTCTGTGCTACCAGCGTGTCTGCCTCCTTCTCTTGTTAAGGCAGCAAGGCTCTGCCCTTGGTTTACTGAATTTTCAAGGTATCCCAGGCAGCAAACTGGATTTAGCAAGCCTGGTCTTACACATGTTTTAAGAAGAGCGCCGGTGCTTTCTTCCTGTGAGGTGTAGGTCTGGAGGAAATGTAGGTGTCCCAGAAGCCTCTAGCACTCGTAAGAAAATGGAAGGTGTTTTTACAGTTCAAGATGGAATAGAGTGCTCTCCGTGTTCTCCCTAGGAAGGACGAACACAAGGAAGGTTATAGCTTCAGTTACAGTCTGTGAAGTAATTGGCAAGTGGTTCAGTTGGCGACTAAAATAATCTTTGGGAATTCAGACACATTTGTAGGGTCTGCTTACTGATAATATTTGTAGAAGAATGAATCTTTCCTGACAGGCTACAGTTCCTTTCTATTCACTTGTGCTTCATTCCCAAGTTCCCAAACTCCTTTATGGTTCCACAGCACAACAGAAACTATTGGCATGCAGTGTTAACACAAATATGGATACAATCAAACATGTGAAGAGATTGGTCTTTTTCACGCTATTGTCCACAACTGAGGAACTGGAATGTGGTGGCCGCAGTGACATCTAGTGATAACGTGTTAGGAAAGCTCTGTAGCAGAGTCTCCTATAGCCTGAAGTTCTTGGCCATGTACTGCAGAGGGGCATCCTCATTGCCTGCTCCTCTGTGGCTTGAAGCACTTCAAGCCCTCGCGCTGGTTTCATGACACAAGAACTATCGCAGCGTTTACACATTATGGGTAAAGGACACCCAACACAAAAAAATTAAGGGCACTACAGGCTTTGCTTGGGAAGTGGGTTATGTTATAGGCTGTTTATAGAAAGCAAAGCCACTCAAATTTACGGATAGGTGAGTAATTCAAACCCATCTGAGCCTTAATTGGAATGACCAGGTCCAGCCAAATAGTTGTCTCTCAGGAGCAGAACACCGATACCAATCAGAATTGGAAGTGCCCCATCTTTTGACTTTCAGAATGACCTGTAGATTAAAAGTACCCCTTCAGAAGAGAGGTGAGGGGGAGATGTGGCTCTGAATGTGGTGGCTGAGGAGAGAAAAGCCATGTCATCCGATGATGAACAGTGCTGGTTTAAGACAGAAATGGCTTCTGTGCTCACTGTGACTTTAAATATAGCCTTCGATACTAATACTCGCGTGCCTAATCCACTAAATGGGCTTATGCTTACAATCAGGTAAAGGTATACCTATTTGTTTTGAACCTGGTGGATGCTTCAATTTGAGATAGACATTGCAGCCACAGGATTTGGACAATCATGGACATGTCCACAAAGCAGATTTGAGGCCCCTCAAGGCTTTAATGCATAAAGCAGAGTTCATATAAGCTTCAGGCAGCAAATAGGTGGAATTTAAGCTCTTTAGGCTTTAACATGCCTTTAATCTTTTGTTGCTCTAGCCTAAAGTTAGGATTATTTATTTTGTGTACTATCCAAATTTTGGTACTGGAAAATCATTTTAGTGAGAAATATGCTAAAAATTGCCCTTAATAAGCAGTTCAAGTTAGTAGCTGGGAGTGTCCTAGCTCTTGTTTACACCATCCTGTGCAGTGCAGCTAATAGTAAAATCTGAATGTGAGTGCTTGCTCTCTTCAAATGAAGACTGTATTCTTGCTGTTAGGTAGTATCACCATCCTTGATTTTAAAAAAAGAAAACAAATTCTACATAACTACACAGCTAAGAACTGATTAAAAAGTAGCTAATCCTTACTATGAGTCACACCTGCTTTCACTGGGCACCTTCTCCTCAATAAATGAGTCATGCCTGGCTGTACAAGCTTGGTTTGCAGATGCCTGTCTTTCCTGGGATTAAAGCAGCCTGAGATAAAGCAATCACGCTTGCCAGGGATGAGACCAGTTACTGCCTAAAGGTTTTGGATCCCCAGACACATAGGTAAAGGCAACTTGAATTGACCATCTTAGACCTGGTAAATTTTGCATTGCAAGATAGCAATGATAGATTTTTTTTTTTTTTCCCCAAGAAGTTGAAATGTAGACTGTGTACAAAAGATACATTTGGCTTCTAAACAGAAATGTCACTAGTCTGGAGAGATAGCTTTTTTCCTACTGAGAGCTAAATTTGCATGGAGAACAGATGTATCAGAAAGGTGCAATGTGGTATCTTTTACCAGATTTTATTTCTGCACTGTGCATTGTGGTAAGATGAGGAAAGAACACCAGTAAAGGAAAGAAATGAAAGTCAAGATGCATTGGACAGCAAGAGCGTTAATTCTTGGTTATCCTTTTTTCTCATTGCATAATGTTGGATGCAACAGATAAAAAGCAGGTTTCAGTAATCAGACTAAGAATCAGGACAGGGATGCTTTTTCATAACAGTCAAAGACAACTGAAGCCCTGTTGAGTCTTAACTGCTTTACTGTTCTGAAAATACCAAATTCAATGACCACAGAAGAGCACTAGAGTGCTAGTGTTCTCTGTGCAAAGCTTCCTTTGCTGGCTGTGGAGATCCACTGTGAAGACAGGTTCATCTTAAATGTATACCTTGATTGATGGGCGAAGGCATTCTTTTTTAGGTATGCTGAGACTTCATGGTTGGAAATAGGAAGGCTCTTGTCAGTCATCTTCACGCAGGTCCTTCAAAGCTGAGAATTGTTGTGCCAAGCTGAAAATGTGTGAAACCCACTTGGTAGATATGCAAGTGACTGAAGGGAGCTGTGTATGGTTTAGTGTGTGATTTCTTCAGTCTTCTCTATTTCTTCTGCCGGAGCTATGACCGTTGGATCAGTTTAACTGTTCCCTTTCTGGTAATGACTTACAGTGTTAAAATGTGTAGTTTTGAGGTTCAGGTTGGGTTTTTTTCTTTGTATTTTTCCTAAGTAATGTTCTGTGGCACAGGGGATACTTCATAAGTAATTTTCAATATTGACCTTTTATCCTTTCTGTTTATTTTATTTATTTATTAAGACTCACAGGTAAGAGCTGTCTGCATCTCCTCTTCTCTTTGTTCATTTTTATTATTGTAATCTATTCAACAGAATTGGCAACCTGTGGTATTTTCTTATGTAGCAAATAATTGTGCATGTCTGAAGCTTATCACAACAGCAAATAAGATGGTGCATAAGTTACCATCCTCTCCAAATTGCCATGGCAGGGAAGGCTGGCAGTACATACATTACCTCTGTTATTTCTTGCAAAAAGCTTGACTTTTCTGCCCATGGATGTTGTAGAGCAGCAACAGAAAAATTGCTGAGGTAGCTACATGGGGACGTGGGCTTTTGGGAAAGCATTTTTCCTTTCAGTCAGAGAAGCGACCCATGCTGGGCTGCTTATGGTTTTATCCACATATGGGAACCTCTGCCCTCACCCTTTTCATTTTTCCATACTGTAGTCTAACTGGAGAATACCAGTTAAAAACCTGGCATCCTAGTCACTAGTTTTATACTATGCAAGTAATTTTTCTATCATTTTGCATTCCTTTTCATGACAACTATGACCTTATTGAGCATTCATAGGCTTATTCTTTTGTTATCCTTTTGAGCCAAAGGTATATACACTCTTTCTTTATGCAAAGAAAGTCTTGAATTATTGAAAAAATAAGGACCAGATCCCCCCAAATACATAAGCATTTTGCTCCATTAAATGGATGATAGACACCTAGGAGTTTGTGTTCACAAATTTATGACATGAGAATCAGAAAACTGCCATGCAGTAAATTCAGTAGAAACTGCCTGCATGCACACGCTTCTCACTGAAAAAAAAGCCCCATAAATTATCTCATATATATTGAGCACATAGGTTGTTACTGTGGAATAGCTGACTGTAAGATCACACCCTTCCTATCAGTAACTTTTATGTGTCTGTGATCTGAACTCCACTACGTTTCGCAAGAAGCTGGAGTAAATCTGGGGCTGAGCAGAGAGGTGCAACTGTTCTTCCTTGAATACACGTGTAGCCTCATAACCTCAGAGCTGTCTTTACAAGAAAAGATGGACAAAAATAATAGCAAAGTCCCATTGCTTGTAAAGTCTATTAATATCAAACTATCAAAACAGTAGTACCAGTAGCCTATGGGTTGCACCCTGCTGTAGGGGTGAACATCTCTGCTAAACCAGTTAATATTAAGCATGAATTTATACTTGTAGTACTCTACTGATACATAAAAGCAACACATTTTTCTAGCAGGTATAATTTCACCTTGGTTAATGTTGTGAGCTACATCCTGACTTAACTCTTAATGAATGTATGTGGTCAATTGAAGGTTCATTTTGACTGTGTGGAATAACTGACACGCTCGACTCTAACTTAATTTAGTCTCTTTGCCTGTGGAATACTGGCATCCAAAAGCAAACCAAATAATTTACTTGGATTTGTTACTCAGATGTCTGTGGCTGACAGTACTGAAGATTATTTTTTAAACAATGGATTAATAATGGTCTGTTCAGTCCCTGTTTCTCCACAGTTGTCTATTTATAGATTTTTAAATCTACATTGTTAGTTTGCAAGAAGTGCAATAACTACAGATTCGTACAAATTCTATTGAATGTAGTGCGTTGTACAATGTACCATAAAGCCTCTTGACACATGTGAGCAGTCAGGACTGCAGATCTATTGTTATTTCACTGCAAGAAGCCTGTAACTGCTACTTACATTTCAGGGGAGAACAGAAACCTCAGAATAACAGAATCTCATATCTTCAGGATTTCTTGTTGAAACAGAGGAACTAGTGCTTCTGCCAAAAAAAAAAAAAAAAAAAAAAAAAAAGAAAAAAAAAAGATAAAAATAATAACATATTTCATGAATAAAAAGAAATTATTTGAGATCTTTCCTTATAAGTGAAGGACAGGGCACTACCATGGGCTCATACGTTTAATACACATGAAATTAGGGCTTTATGCAGAATAGCTAACAATTAATAATTTTTAAAGAAACTGTGAATCCAAATAGGGATTTGTAGAAATTCTTGAAAAGCAAAAATGTACAGATAACTTCAAAAGGAGATCATCCAGCTCCTCCCTGAGGCTGAGTTTCAGCTACTTAGACTCATTCAAACTCAACAGCCAAACAGAAGCAATTGTGTGTATAATATTTGGCTTGGGCTGAGGGCAAAATTAAGCCTTAGGGAAAGTGTAGGGAACATCTTGGTTTTAGGAAAGGCAGAGGTTTCTCCAGGAAAGCAAAAACCGGGGAAGAACAGTTTGCACTTAATGGAAAGTCATTTTCCCCTTCTACGTGGCACTGGTGAGACCACAACTGGAATACTGCATCCAGTTCTGGGCTCCCCAATTCAAGAGGGACAAGGAGCTACTGGAAAGAGTCCAGTGAAGGGAAACATGGATGATTCAAGGATTGGAGCATCTTCCTTATGAAGAAAGGCTGAGAGAGCTGGGACTCTTTAGTCTGGAGAAGAGAAGGCTGAGGGGAGACCTTATTAATGC
>JAOTQQ010000012.1:65506430-65555075 GCA_026546715.1 Gallinago undulata
CCTGGATGCAGTCCTGAGTAACATGCTCTAGCTCTAGGCAATCCTGCTTCAGCAGGGGAGTTGGACTAGATGATCTCCACGGTCCCTTCCAACTCTAATAATTCAGTGAAATTCAATGAAATTCAGTGAAAATGCTGTTTTCGCTAGGATGGGTTGTTACATTTTTAGTTAATGATACCACTAAACAGCCAAAAGAAACAAAGAAATTGACTGACGGAAGTGCAGGAACAGGAGACTTTTATCCAGTGGTCTATTTGCCAGAGCAGTCAACTTGGGTGTTGGTGTCTCTTTCAGTCCCTTTTTCTTGAGAAGTCCGTAATGTTGCCAGAGATGATAGTAATTATTTATGGAGTAGGTTCAAATATAAGGATGGAAAGATGGAGGGACACTATTCCACCACATTGTACAATATAATCTACTTGGGAATTTTTGTAGCTAGTAGAGAAGTGAAACAAATAATAGAATTAGGTCTTCTATATAGGTTTTCTAGAAAAGGTGTAGTGTTTCTTACCAGTTTTACAGGATAAATTGAATCAGCACATTTACAAATTATTCTGTTAAATTTTGTTCTTTATATTTCCCTAGCATTTTAGCTGGAGTATCAATACCTGAGAATCTGTTCCTTACGCTTCAATTACTCTTCCAAAGTAAAGCTGGGATAGCAATTTAGCAGGAGGTCAAGAGTGCATTCTCAACATGGGGAAACACTGTATCCTGTTTTACCCATCCTTTAGAGATCTGGCCACTCTGAAAGTCCACTAAGTAAAGTAAAGGGGAAAAAAAAAAAACTAACTTGTTTTTCTTTGCCCTTGCTCTAGACTTTTTTTGGAGTAGGGGACTCCATGAGTGTGGGGGGTTTTAATTTTTAATGGTGCCTTCATTAGAAATATTGAGTGCTAGTACTTTATTTGTGTTTTTAATTGCATTCATGTCTCAGATTTTTAATAGTTTATCCTAAGGAAAGTCTTGAGCTAAATGAAAATTAAGTTCAGGTTTTGATAATGTAATGCACAGAACATAAATTTTATGGGGAAGGTGTAGCTATCCCCAGACAGAACAGTATACTTTCTCACACAACTTTTTTCTGCCTTGTATCTAGGCATGCGAAGGATGAAACATCAGAGGAAATTGTATTGCATTATTTTAAAAGTGCTTAATTTGAGGAGCTGTAATGCCTCTCTGTTACTGGACAGTTACAGCTTTGTGTCACTCGGGAGCTGGGGTGAGGTTGGGAGCTTTCGTTACATTCTCTACTTTGCTCTCTGTTTTCTTGGAAGAGTAACTTTAATTGAATTTTCTGGATTTAGAGTACTTGGTTTAGAGAGAGTATGTGAAGTGTCTAGTTACCACTGTTTGTCCTGGGGTAACACACACCCAGCTCTGCCTTGCTGCTTCCCAGACAACCCTGCAGCAGGGAGTTGTCTTCATTGTGGAAGGCAAACAGAATCAACAGGCAGTTGCCCACATGTCAAAAATGGGCAAACATTTCTCCCCATTTCACAAATAAAGAGAGGATGGCTGAAGCAGGAGGGCTCCACAGGGTGACTCCAAGCTGGACCTACTGGATCTCAGCCTGGTGCCTTTATACCCTAACTGTTGTTTTTCTCTTCCTTTGTTTTACTGGTGGCACTTTTGGTCGGTGGCTTTATGCTGCTGTTTTAGGAAATGGTATTGTGTGGCTGGATTCCCATCAGCTGACAGAGATGTAAGAATTTCATTAGCTTGACAACTGCTCTCATTCTGCCTGATATAACATGAAACACTGTAGTTTGAAAATTCCAGGCTATCTGTGGTGGCCCAGATAGGGCTGTGTCAGAGAACTCGATTCATTTCATAGCCTTTCTGTTCCTCTGGATCCACGTTTACTAAGTAGACTCCCACAGGTTTCTCCACAGCAAGCAGAAGGGCAGCTGAGAAAAGGGCTTAGTACTTCAGCAAGTGTTTGGATACTTGCTGGAGATTCATCAGGAAATGCTTCTGATGCAGTAACTTCCTAAGGCTACCTTAATTAGCACAGGGGCTCACAGCCTTCTCTCTGCCAGGATGGTCTCTCACAGCAGCAAGACAGAAATAGGTCCCTATCCCACCCAGCTGCAAAGAGAGCTGTGAGTCTTTTGGGCAACACGACCCCAAAGCAAAGAACTCCCATCCTCATCTGTGAGTTACAGATTAAAATGTTCATGTGCTCAACTTTATAAAAGAAGTGATGATGTTCAAATCTTGAAAGCCAGAGTATTCACATAGTAAAACTGATCTGTACATCCCATTTTCCAGACAGAGAACACAATTATGCTATGTGACTTCTGCATCCCCTCAAAATGCCTTCACTAGCTACCAACGAGCACCCGATTCCTCCCAGATAAACAACAGGATACAAATTCATCACAAAAATCGGCAAATAATGTTGAATTATAAATATATTTGAGAAAATTGTACTGCGTTGCCTGACAATTCATTAAAAAAAAGGAGTTGAAATTGATCAAATGAATTGTTTGTTACTAATTATTTGCCTAGTGCTAGCTGTGATGTGAGACCTTGAGGGTGGGAATAAATTATCTTAATGAGGGATTAGGTTAAGGCATGTTATAAATTCTCATTTCAAGAGCTAACCCCACCATTAATATATTTGCCTATAACTGTGAATCTTCTTTAATAGCTGCCTGTCTTCTTTGCACTGCATACAATGTTCCTCCTTTTTAAATCCCTATTCTGAAAAGGAGGTATGTATCCTCCCGGATTTTATCTTCATTAGAAACACCAAAGAAATACCAATGAGGAAATAACAGTAATATAGACTATAAGTTATATTTCATTATGTAGAAAGAAATCTTCACATCCCAAGGACAGATGAAGTACCACATACCTTTCACTGTGAGCTGAACACATCCTTGCTTTTGAAAACCTCGTTTGTACAGTGCATGTGGCCTTAGAGATATGGTTTTCTAAGTGAAATGAGGATGGAGAAATGGGGATAAGCTGCCTTATACCACTTGGAAGGGAAAAGAGGAACAAGGATGCATGAACTGTTTTGCTTGTATTAGAGTCAAGAATTGCCTCTTATGATCCAAACACTGTAAAAGCTCATTATGGTAACTTTTGCCTCAGATAGTCCAAGTAGCAAGGATTTTAAATCTCGTCTTCCTCCATTAAGTTTCTGTAGCCGCATTATTATATATCATACTGTTACGGTTTGAAAAAACCCGTAACAATTTATTGTCATTTAGACAATTGCTCTATCACCTGATGACCCCTCCCCACCAGGAAAGTGGAATTGGGGAAAACAAGGAAACATGAGGGTTGAAATATAAATAGATTTAATAGGATAAGACTAAATAATTAACAATAATACTAAAGAACCAGTATTAATCCTGATACTAATGTAAGTTATACAAGAGTTATACTCAGCCAGTTCTATCAGCAGGAAGCTGTGCACTCCCAGCAGTGGACAGCAAATGCTGCACTGTGAGTGCAACGTTTTTGGGAGGATGGGAAGGGCTCTGGGGTCCAGCACCGGGGCAAGGAGTTCTCTGGACCATTGCCATCAAGGGAGAGAGAACTGCACAGCAAACTTTTCTAATTTATATTGAATGTGACATTCACGGTATGAAATAATGCTGTTGGCCAGCCTGGGTCAAATGCCCAGGCCTTGCTCCTCCTTGTTCCTGCACCTGGCAAGGCTTGAAACCACCAAGACCTTAAATCCTACAGAGCCTAGCAGGCTATAAAGTAAGTATTTTCACAAATTCAGACACCAGAGTCCTCTAAAAGTGTGGCTTTCCCCAGCACTAGAAGTTAGTCCTGCTCCTCTCTACCCAGGACACATACTTAATTAGTATATATCATACTTAATTATTATAACTGCTATTAATAATTCACAGCAAAACCTGAGACAGGTAAATCATAGGCTGATTGAGATAGGGACCATTTCTTTTTATGTGTTGTCCAACGTCTTGTAACTCTAGATACTACTGCAATATAACAACCATGTAATAATAAAACATTATATGTTTTTCTCTCCCTGTCTCTTTCCCATTTTCCATAGCTGTCGTCAAAGTGGTTTTAAAAGAAAGGGCATATCATTGTCTGTATTTCTGCAGGCATTTTGGCACCCGCAGTCCCTCAGCAGGTCAATGTGGCAGTCAGTGCATGGACACACAGCTCCCCGTGCCATGCCTCACGGGCATCACTTCTGTGCACGCTCTGTCCCTTGGATACTGATTCCTCAAAAGATCAGCAATGCTGGTTATTCTGTAAGTCGAGGCTGGAGTTGAAGGAGGACGTATGAGGTGGTCTTTCCTTTGTGTGAGTTTGTTTGATTTCAGAATTTCTTTGACTGAATTTCCTCTGTATTTTTAAGGCATTTTATAATGGCTCAGTTTGCCAAGAGCTTTAGAACGCTTTGAAAAATGATACTTTACTCACCTTCTTTTTTGGTTGGTCAAATACACACTGCTGTTTTTCACTGGTTACTTGGTGTAGAGTTGGGTAAGCTCTGGGTGTCTCACACAGGAGATACACTGCCCATGCAAATTGTCAGAGCTCACTGGAAATGCTGTTCAACAGAGTTGGGTCCACTCTGCTTCCAGAGAGACTTGTTTCTGAGCTCCGTCAAGCCCCTTGCTATTGAAATTCAGAACAGTAGCAAACTTCCCGGCATTCGTTATCCTATTCAGTATCAATTCAGAGGCAGCGCTTGTGTATTTGTGTTTGTGCAGGAACGATTCATCACATTTTTGGGTCAGCTACCTTGTCAGCTCCACAAACACACACTCACGCACACACAGAGGGAAGAAAAAATGAGCTTCATACGCTTCATTCATGTCAGAACTCAACAACTTTAAGAGTGCAAATATTCTGCAGTCACTCATGAAAAGAAATTTTTAATAATAAATATCTAACAATTAATGGGCTGGTAGCTGCAGTTGTCTTCAGGGCATAATATCTAATTTCCTTGCAATGTTTCATATCCTTACTTTTCACGCTGCAACAGTCTATCATTAAAACCGAATGCAGGTTTCTATCACTTTTATTTATTTTTCAAATCAACTTATAAATCAGTGCCAGGCCTTGTTACAGATGAGTTCCAATAAATTATCGGCTGTGGACAAATTCTGAATGTTAAACATTTTCTGATTTTTTCTTTTTTTTTTTTTCCCCACTTACTGTGCTCCTGTGTCACCCTCTTAGCCTGGAGCACATGACAGGCAGCAGGGGGGAGGGGTTGGAAGGTTTTTCTCCCTTTTAAACAAGACGAGAACCCAGCTACTTCCCAAAGTGTGATTTAAATAATGTAAAAATGTGTTTGTTTTTCAGAAAAAAATATAACCAGGGGAACAGTTTCACACAATCTGCAAGAAAATTTACATCTCTGGACTTCAGTAAGATAGACATCTTCTCTTTTACTTCTAGCTGACAGGTAAATTCCCACAGCGGCTTGAAGCCCTAATCTAACTCATGTTAACTCTTTTACCAAAATGTTGTGTCGTTGCCCTTTGGAAGCAGGTCATAAGTGCATTTGCGAGCTAATGATAACCTTTCCTCAGCTGATCTGTCACTTCTAAACTGGGTTATCAAAATTAGCACTGTATCACTGATTTTGATATGACTCTCAGTTAAGTAAATTTTATTTCTAGGTTTACCACTAGGCTGAGATACATCAAATGGCCTAAAGTGACATAGCCTTGTGTGGCTGATGAGAAACTCTGACTATTGTAATTAGTAAAATGACCTTTAAAAATATTCCGGATTGCAATTGTCTATGGACGGGGTGCAGCAGTGAGTGCATTAGCTGTGGTCCTTAGCCTGGATGAAATTTGTATCACATGAACATGTATGGAAGAAAAGATGCCCCCCCAAACCATTCATTTATACAGAGCCCTCTGCAAAATGTTGTGTTTTCTCCCAGCTTTTCTTTTTGGAGTCTCTTCTGTTGGTTTTATTTATTTTTTTTTACAACTTTTATGTTTTTTTTCTTTTTCACATCTCTTGGCTTTTTAACACTTTCCCTCTGTTGCTAGACGTCATGGCTTCCAGTCCACACAAATAGAGTATGATTTGGCTCTTTTTACCTCCTTGAATTCAAGTAAACTCCAGTCCATTTCTTGAACCATAAAAGGAACCAAGTGGAAAGTGCCCACTGTTCCTTCTGTTCTTTTCCTTTTTAAATTTTTTTTAGCATAAACGCCCCTGTTATTATACTCACTCATAATTCATCAAGTGATATTTTTGGGCATTGTCTGACATTTATCTTGCTGGGTAAATTACGTCATTCGATATATTGTTGAGCGGCAGGCAATGATAATCCTTAGCATAAAATAGGAAATCCTTGAAGAAAAACAGGAAAAATTTCTACACAGCATGGCAAAACCATGGCTTAGATGAGAGCCAGAATTGTGGACTATGCACCAGTTTTACAGACGTTCTTTCTTTCCATATGAATTAAAAAAAAAACCACAGCCACACCTTGTAACTATATAGTGCGATTCATCTGAATGCACTGAGAAAATCCTTGGTGTGTCTTCGAGGTCTTTTCTGATTCCTGCCTAATGAATCATTTTTAGTCTTTTTATGCATCTCCTCCCAGGTACCTGTCATTATTTCAGTAAAGCAATTACTTTTTTCCCCTAAATTCTTTGTTAAAATACCTGTACTTCTAATTGGCCAGATAAACCTACCTTATCCTGTGGCAAAGTAATTATATATATGATTTCCTCTTCCTCCTTGCCCCCCAAATTAAATGGTCTTCAGGGCAAAGATAGTGTTGGTTTCAAGGTCTGCTCTACATCCACTGTACCACTGTAGAGCACAACAGCAAATGTACAAATAAACCCAGGTTTGGCCACTGATTGAAGTCCCTCTGATTAAAGATGTAACTTTTTCTACTGTATACACCGTATAGTAGGCATATTTTAAATCTGGACCCGGTAAGAAAAAGCAATTGATTTTTGCATCCTTCCCCTTACCTAGGTGATAAAGAAATTGGGGTAAGAGGCAGAGCAAACCTTTTCCATTCTCTCCAGTGAGCCTTTTGAATTTATTTCAAAAGTATTTAATAGAGTTGAGAGGAGTGTACTTATACATCCATTGAAATCCTTTAGTGGCTAAGCTAGATGGGAGAGATGTTCCTACCACGCACTAGAGGGACGAGTCTGTGCTTACAGAAGGATTCAGGTTCCTGGGTTGGTGTGAGCAAAACTTCCCAGCGTTTCCATGGATCTTTGTCACTCCTGCACTCAGGTGATGCCACTCAAGCTGCATGTGATAGGAGCTCCTCTCATCAGTCTGTCTCTCTGTCAGCAGTATATCTTTGCAGTGTAAGGTGGTCCTATGATTCTAACATAGGTATGTTACACCCAAACCATAATGCAAACCTCTCACAAACATCAATTTTACACCAAATAACCGCCAGGTACGCGGTTTCCATTTCCTGGGATGCTGAATTGCCAACAGTTTGAAACCCATATGCTTTTAGCCAGATATCTCAATTCATACCGAGATGCCTAGACTTAAACTGAGATTTAGCTGTCTATGCTCAGTGTCACTGAAAAGTAGGGCACTATTATTTCTGTGTTTATACAGAAGCTGATTTCGGAACTCAGACTGAAAAATAATAACTGATATGATATTTTATTGCTGAGAACTTTCTTTCTTGATCTTCGAAACCCACTGTGTTGCTTTGCACTGTATAGAGCAATGCTGCCTGCTAGGCAGGCTGCAGGGGAGTATGAACCCAGCTTCTATCTATGTGAAGTCTCCCACCAACTTCACATGAAGTTTAGGGCAAATCTCCCTCTTTCCCCATCTGCACCCTCTCAATTCCAACAACAGCTTGGTAGGGGGTACCACTTCACAGAATTGCTGTGAGACTTAATTAATTTGCAGGATGCTTGGAGTTGTTTGAATGAAAGGCGCTACAGAAGTAGAAATCTATTTTTATTATTATTATTAATAATAATAATAATTTCACAGGAGCCCTTTGCATTGTTCTCAGGAGCAGCCTGTGCCTGGTGGAAGACTGCCTTCCAATCTTTCTAGACACAAGCTCTATTAACATACAAACGAACAGGTCACACTATTCTTGGAGCAGAACTCTTTAGCATGTTAATGACAAATTCACACTAGTGGCCCCTGAGTGCTCTGGAGAAATACAGGTTTTGCTTAGCGCTTAATAAAAAAGGCCTTCATAAACTATGTCACTTGGGGCCGATTAATACTGTCGCAAGAGATAAAATGGAAGAGGAAAATGACAGAAATTTATCTTTTCATGGGTGCCAAGTGTGGCTTCCACAATCTCGTTATTAGCGCAGTAGTCATTCGGAGCTACTTGGCAGAGGCATCTATGGGGCCACATTTTCAAATGAAGGCTCAGAAAAAGGGCTCAGCTTCTGTTTCTGGGCACTTGAAACTATCACCTTTTGCTCCAGTTTAGAAAAGAGCCCAAAGTCAAGATGGACTAATGTGGAGATGTCCACTAGAAGCCATAGATCCAGGACGGATCCACAGCTGCCGTATCCTGCCCTAATGCCACCAGAGGACTGCTATGACTAGTGTCATCTGAGGAGTCATCTCATGGCTCCGGCTACTTAGTTTGGTCCTTCTGTGCAAGATAAGCACTTCTCAAATCTGCCCCTGCATACAAACGGATCAGCTCTTTTTGTACTCATGGCCACAGTGACATGAAGCATTTCACAGCTTCAGGTATATTTTACATTTGAAAAGTTGTAGGAAAAAGGGACCTTCCTTATTTCTTACAAAGCATGGTTTAAGAAAAAATTTTTTAATCAAGGATATTCTGTAGGTCGCTTACATGAGTAACAGATGAGAGAAGAAAATTTCGCTCAAAGGACTTTATCCATAGCCCAAAGAAGTCAGCAGAGATCAGTCTCCTTGGTTCTCGTGGGCCTTGGACCAAGTCCTCAGTTAGGAAACAACATTTTACTCCTGAGGTACATTGTCTGGTGGCAAGATTTGTTTGCATGCCTTTAAAAATGGTCTTCTTTTTATACATACTTCTTTAATTTTCTTCTGTCATTTTTGGTTTAGAAGCCAACAGCTGCAACGGGGCCCAGGAGTGCACAGCGGCGTTACCCGTATTCAGTGCTGGCCGCTTGTTGCGGTGTCCGTGACAGCAAAGGTGAGTTGGTCCGTGAGGGCAAAACACTCGAGGGCTTACACTGGCCAAGCACGGCGAGCAAGCAGAGCTCTGCACCAGCCAGAGGCTGTTCACCTGCTGCTCCAGCCAGAAATGCTCCGTACGCACACTGAAAATCATGGCAGGGATTTGAAGAGGGCATGCTGACACTGCTGTTGCCATTTTAAATTCAAACAATTAATGTTATGAAGAGGCAAAACCGTTACTGTAGTAGATATACTGCTGTTGCCCTCATGGAGCTAAACTTTATACCAAGTGCTGGTGCTAAGTGGTTTTTTGAGTCCTATAAAGGTTAGATGGTATCTTTGAGGATTTCATGCATTTCTTTTTTTTCTGATTAGTTCTTTTTTTTTTTTATTAGGTCTAGTGAGGGAGTTTACAGAAGAGTGAATGACAAAATGAAACTGAAAAGCAGTATAATTGGTATTTTAATTGCACGATACCCGCTTCAAAATTCCAGTAGCTACCAGAGTTACAATATTTACAAGGAAAAGAGCAACAGAGATATTTCTTCACAGGCTTTTAATTGGAGTCCTAATGAAATCAACCTTGTGAAGGTGTGGGGTGCCTGGGGCATGCACGTGATGGCAAAGAAGGTCCCTGTGCATTAGCATTCAGAAAGAGTACAGCCTGTGGCATGGTTTAGACAGCGACCACTCAAAGCTTCCCAGCTATGGGGAGAGCCAATTTTGTCACTCCAGGAACAGGAAGCTGAACTTCCCAAGGTATCTTTCCAGGCTCCTCTTGCAGTCGATGGGGAGGGGGTGTTTCCTCCAAGGGGCAGTGGTGGCTATGTGTAAGGACCTCTGTGAGATGTGACTCTCTTTGCCTTCATTCTTGTGTTTCCCTCTTAGGAAAACTAAAGCACCAAGTAGAGATGCGCAGCTGATTTTCATCCAGTGTGAAGGTAAGAGCTGTCATGGAGCACTGCCTTTATCCAGCTCAGGATGCTTTCCAAGGCTCCACAGCAAGACCTAGCCAGATCAGTCTTCTCCTCTGGATCACCTTCCTGCCACTCTCCATCAGTCAAAGAGGAAGAAGGGTCTCAACAGATGAAAGTTAATCAAGGTGGCTTAGGTACTCTTGAAAGTGTATAAGGGTAGTAGCCAGGATGTTACATTTCCTAAGGACAGACAAGTCCATGGTATGTATGTGTTCTTAGTCCACTGCAACTTTGGAAGAAATGGCAGAAATGGATAGGCTTTTTTTTTTGCTCACTTTCACTGGATTTATGTAGAAGGAACTATCCCCACTCTTACGAAATTAGTCTTTATTTCTTTTCTATTTCTATATTTCTGTAAGTAAGACTACCCATGTGGTTACTCCAGTAAAAGAGCACCAGACTGAGGCATTCATATTCAAAAACCTTGGCCTGGAATAAGGAATATTTGTGTCACATGACAATCTGCCCCTGAGGAAACTGGTATTTTGGTCAGCATTCTCAGATGGTCGTATTCTTACACCTACAAGAAGGATCCAGTTTTCAAAGGTGCCACCTGCCTAGCAGGTTTCATAGGACTAAGAAGAACTGCTTTCATGAACATTTTGGAAAAGTAGCAAGCTGTTTAAAAGCATTAAATAAGGCTCTTGATTCCTACCTGAAAGTTCCCTTTTAATCTGATTCTAGCTATGTTATAGTGCACTGCTACATCATAGCAATTTTCCATTCCTATTGCACAGAGAGCAAAGGAGGAAGAAACCAACTTACCAACCAAACTGAAGAGGGACGTGACCTCACTCATTCATCAAATAGAATCAAAGTCAATACATCAGTGTCAGTAAATCCTATGTAATGACCTCTCTTGAAAGAACTTTTACATGTACACGGATTCATTGTTAATTTACCTCTTTGACATGTAACTCCCTACACACCAAATGCTCAGTAAGCCACAGGGGCAGGAATGATTTGTAAGACAACACACCCCCACCCAAAAAAAAACCCACTAAGACAATCCAGGACTGCTAAGACCAATTATAGTAGCTAGCCTAAAGATCACCTTATTTTCTGTTGTCTAATGAAAGGCCTCTGTTAAGCATTACATTGTCAGGGGATGTTAAGATGTGGTATCCTACATGGCAAGAACAACAAGACAAAGCCTTAAGCTGAGCAAGATTTTTGTTTTATAGGAAAGGGTAATTTAACTCTTTCAGAAGAAAATGCCAGTTTCCATGTGGACATCTTAAGTCCTGATTCTCATTCCATGTATCATTGTCTTTCCTTTGCAAAATTCCGCTGACTTGGGATTTTTAAAATGCGGCTTTCAACCAAAGATGTGGGCAGGCTTTAGTTTGCATCACAAACAAACCAGCACATAATGGTAATTGAGTGAATGCCATCAATTGCATTGTGCCCATCCCTACACTCACTGAATTCAGTAAGAAGCTGGGAAGAGCAGAGTCGATGGGCATCAGCAAAGCTTGTAAAGCTCTTTGGAATTTGTAGAAGTGCAAGAGGCCATGCCTATGCAAGATCAAAATGGATTTTTCTAACAGAATGGAAGAAAAATAAAAATATTTATAGGAATTAGTAAGTGACATTTTATGGCGTATTTTTCTCAGGAGATCATTCTCTTCTACTCTAGACCTAAAATCTATCATCTGTAATGCCACTCCTTTCTTCTCTCTCTTCCTCCATGTATACATATGGCTCGCTTATATATATATATGTCTGCATGTACAAAATTTGAACCTATAGAGATTAATTATAGATTTAATAATACTAAATTTCAGACATGAATTGTCATTTAGATGGGCTAAGTAACCATTTAATGCAGTAATACCTAATTACTTATTGGTGAATATTCTTCTGCATAAAATTCACACACTCTTTCATTTGAACAATTCCAGTTGTGCACACCTTCAGGACATTTATTGTAAGCATTCTAGAAAATCTTTCTGAGAGTCAGTAAAGAAAACTCAAACTCTTATCTATGAGAATAAAATAACATATGCCTGGCTAGAGTATACCATATTTAGGGGAAAAAAATCCTCATTTTTCCTTGTTGGGACAGATAAAAAACACTATCGCAAGTAAGAAGATGTCCATTAACTTCAGTGAGCTCTGGATGAAGCTTTGTGTCTGGGAAGGAGGAGGATGCTGCGTACGGATGCTAGCAGTTATCTTCCCCCCTACACGTATCCAAAAAGCAATTTAACGCACCAGCAGCAGTTGCCTATTAATCGGGTTAGAAAAAAAGGTAGCCTGGGAGGGTGGGTTTAAAAGAGGAATATGGCACTATTATGTATTGCTTGCAAAGTAAACAAGCAACATCAGTATAGTCATTTCCTAATTACGAGCTGTTTCATAAACTGTAAATGCTAACATGGGAGAGGTAAATCATAGCAATTTAATTAATAAAACACTTTAGACAATTAAATCCATATGTGCATGTCCTGGGGCACAACATCAATAATAGAAGCTTGCAGGCATATTTTGGAAATTTTATGCAATCATTTGCAGATCTTGTAGTCAATAATTGGTACAAACTGTTTTAACTCTTTCTTGCCTGGACTGGAAGAGGGAAAGGAATTGTTAATTACTATTATTATTATCGATTTAATTACTATTATTATCTTGCCTGTTTTTCCACCTGGTGTGCGTATTTTAAAATTATTTCTGTGCAGAAAACAAGATGAATCTCCTTTCTTCCTTACATATATATGTGAGCTCTGTAAGCAGTATAATGAATGAACTTCACCCTAGAAAGGTAACAGACTTGTTTTCCTGATCCACAGAGCTAGACTAAAATTTGCATTGCACACTCACTACAGCTTCAGGCTTGAAGTTTGAGTACATTTTCTGAACAATGAGGCTTGAGCTCTGAAGTCACAAGGATCTGCCCATGACCAAAGCCATCTTAAAAGATTTTGGAGACCCTAACCGCGGAGTTGAAGGGAGACTTTGACAGTTCCAGACAGACAATTGATGGATGCGCTGAGAATCTACCTCATGTGTGCAGCAGGTCGGACTATTGCAGGGGTGGTTAACCTGATATGTTGTAAAGCAGACTGCCAACCATCCAGAAAAGTGACAGGTAACCACAACATAAACAGTGCAAAGACCTATGTTGCATAGAGCTTTCCCATGGGACATGAAGCTTGACAGTATGGTATAAACCTCTATAATTTGGGGTATCTAGCAACCTCCGTTGACTGTTAAGCCTGGGAGCCCATTTGACCACAAAAGCAACCACATAAATCAGCCACATGTACTTTTTCTACAAACAGACTGCTAGCAATACAAAACCAGCATTTATAAAATGCTGGAATATATCTCCAAAGAGCCAGCCCCAGGATGAAAAAGCTGGCTGTAGGTGAGCTCAGTCAATACTCGAAGAAGTGGCCGGAGTGTTGTGTCCCCTAACTCCTGTATACCAAGAAAGTGCTTGGGTTTTCTAAGGCTCATTAAGCTCAGACAAGAAAAAAAGCATGGAACACATCCCTGCACTTGTTCCCAGCTAATTTCTAGTGTCCATGTAAAGTTTTGTTCTTACAATTTTCAAGCAATAATGAATCCAGCCCTGGCAACATCAAAGCATGGAATGATCTTTGAACCACTGTAACTGCACGTCCTCTGGGACAATGCAAATCTCAAAGACTTTTAAAGCAATTAATGGATTCAGCCACATTTACATCAAAGTTCCAGTTCCGATTTATGCACTGCCATGACAGCAGTGCTCCCTGGGGACAAGGCAGTTCACAAAGTCCCAGAAGTAGCATGTAAATGCTGAGGACATCTTGAGTTCTCACTGTGAGGGGATCTCACAGTGGAAATTCTTCCAAAAGAGATAAAACAAATGTTAAGTCTCCAGGGAAAATAGTCAAGCCTTCTGAGAAACTCCACTTTGAGTCATACATGCAGTTTAAGCCCCTGAACCTTAATTGTCTACACACTCTGAACTTTAACATCCACTTACTTCCCAAAAATGAACCAAAGCAGAGATTTAATCCCAAAACGGGTAGATTTGCCAATGACCTAATGAAATCCACCAGGCCTTTCATAATTTCTGTTGCTTTCATATGAAAAAAAAAAAAAAAAAAGGATAATGATTTAAAATTGTGGAGTAGGTAAGTAGAAAGATGAATTAGCTTCCAAAGTGATTCTGGTGTCTACTTCTAAAATACTAGGGGGGAAAAATCCCTTCTCTGTGGGATTCTTTTTAGGGGTGGTGTTTCCCACTGCCTATTGTTATTTGTAGGATGAGGACTTCACACATTACAATCTGCAGAGCATTTGAGGTCTTCTGAGAGAGTAAAGTAAGTATGAATCACTGATGCTGTTACTGATAACGATGCAAAAATGTTTGTCCGCTGGTAGGGACAGAAAAAATCAGGAACCTTCTGGAAATGTGGATTACAGAGTGAGAAAGATTTAAACATTTCTATGTTCGGTTGAAATCTTTATAAATTGAAGCTTAGCTTCTTCAAATTCCTTTTTAATTATCATTATTCAGATATTTGGTAATTCAACATAGTATACTAGAACAGTTTTGTTTTAAACTGTGGAGGCACTTGTAGCATTATATTCTAACATGAGGGATGTTGGTTGTAACTATGTGGGCCATTATCAAGTAAATTGCCAATATATAATAATGAGTATTTGCTTTTTATTTTTATTTATAATTATTTTTCTACCCTGTAGAACACAGTAAAACTCTCTTGGTTCATGCATGTTTTCACAGCATGGGGCGATATCAAAATGAATAATGCTGAGGTGGTTACTGGCAAAGCACTGTGGAGAATATGCTTGTATGACATCGTTTATATGTAAATCCTGCTCCAGTTCATCAGGATGTTAAGCAATTTCAAAGCCATACAGCACTGCCTTGCTACCCACTTGAAGGAGTGTCTTTTATTGTACCACTGATTCCTGATATGTGCCAGCCTGCTTCCTCTGAGGAGAGGTGAGAAAATGCCCTCATTTCAAGTCCCATCACACAGACATGTTGGCAAACATTTCCTTTGATAACACTGCTGCTAAATCCTGCTGCCCCAGCTCTAAGACTGTCTTGAAGACCAGTTTTCCCATATGTGGTTCAGTGGCTCAGTATTTCTTTACTGCAGAAAATCTTAGTTGAAAGGGCAGAACAGGCATGCAACACTCAGAAGAACCAACACCCCTGTGGGCTGGCATCTTTCTCCAGTTTGGAGCTGTCAGAGAGTTGGGATGTCACTTTGAATAGCAAAGTTAGGAGAGCCACAGAAGAAAATGCTCACAAAGAGCTTAAAAGTACAATTGTTAGTTGCTCCAGGTAAGCACATGCTGTTTCATTTTAACTATCTATTCAGATTACAAAGATTAACATCTTTTTGACAACATCCCTTTGGTTTTTTGAGCAACATCACAGGCATCTGGAATAGCCATTATTCTTGTGGCAGAAAAATGATCACTACATGCAAGCTGAGTTCTATGGGCTTCAGAGAAAGGGGAAACCACATAGCAATATTGGTTAGTCTAAAGATATTTTTCTTATATTATTTAAATATCTCTCTTGAGGTGATTCCTGTTCATTGTGCTTTTAGAGTCAACCCTTTTGTTTAAATGGGCAAAGAACTTATTTGAAACTTAATTTATTAAAAATGTTGTATCTATGCATTCTCTCAGAATGTACATATATATTCTATATTTATACTGTAATTATAAATTGCATTTCATCAATAAAATCTATCACTGCTTATTTCAGCTCTTTTTTCTATGACAACTTGACTTTTAAAGACTATGCCTTCTTCAAGAACTATGGATAAGATTAGCCCTGGCTGTATTTTTAGTTTAAGCCTATAAATAGCCCTACAGAATCAGTGAGATCATTTCCATGTGTAAAGATAAGACAACTGTGAATTGGAAGATTTTGATGAAGATTATTATGATAATGAAAAAGAAACTACTCTCTCTGTTATCCCAATTGTTTTCTGTTACAGAATTTGCTACATAATTTAATGAAATTCAGTGGAAACTAGTCTAAGATCCAATATTGAGTATCTAAACTATTTTCTAAGATTTTTTTAAACAGAAAAGATTCTGATTTTCATCAATTCTACTGCACTCTTTCAGAAGACAAGTCACTTATGTAGAAACAATGCACTCACTTGAAAGTAAAAGTAGATATATCCTGAGCAAAAAACCCCAATTTTGGTTTGAAATTCAGTTGTTCCCACATTTCCAGTTAAAAAGACCACTCTTTTACTAATTTTGTGGAGCAAGACATGTATATCCAGGATGGCTGCATTTTTTTGTTTTCTTAATTGTCCTGGTAATTTGTGATTACCAATGCTGTAGACTGACTCGACATGTGGATTTTGGCATCTCTGGTAGTATGTGGTCTTGTGCAGTTACATTTAACTGCTGAAATGATACTTAAAAGCCCAAAAACAATTTGAAGAAGGTTATTAAGCAGAGACTGTTATGTTCAATCAACTTCATTAATGCATTTAGATTTTTTAATCCAATCCATCCCATCCGTATGTTTGTGGATTTGATTTTTATTGAGTCTGATATGTAGCAGAAAATTATGATGTATGATTTAAATTTGTGATAGGCAAACTGTGAAACACAGGGCTTAATGTGAGATGTGAACTATAAAATGCTGCTGCCAAGGTGGCACATTGCTATGCACCTAAAAAAAGAGGGAGCAGCTCTTAAATGGGAACTACATCATTGGTCTTTTTACATTCCATGAGCCTGCCTTTGTATTATCTAGAAAAGATATCCATAAACAGAATTTGCTACTGGCAGCCATGTATTCTCATTGTTGAAGAGCAGAAGCATCATGGCCTTGGGTGAACATGGGAGGACCCACTGGACAAGTTAGCCTTCCTGTAGACCCTTGAAGGGAGGCCACGTGTAAAGGAGGTGGTTAGAGGTTACTCCAGGTATGCAATATTATCCATCTAAACTGGATTGTCTCCTCTCATCACTAGACTGATGGAAGATCTTATGGACGTTATGGATGCTGAGTGTTTCTGTGGCATCTCACAGGTAATGGAGATATCTACTGGTGGAACACTATCATCACCATCTAGCTATTCTTATTTAGATCTTACTATAGCAATAAGTATTATAATGGTGATAACAACAACCACAAAACCAGCAAAAAACTCTCACTGCTGCTTTAAAACAAAGTTATACCACCAGACTATACAGATTTAGATAGCACTGGAAGTGTTTAGCACAGGTACTCAATGATGAGAAATCCATTGTTTTTACAGGAAGAAATCATTAGAGAGAGAAAGCGGTGCAAATCCAAACAGCTCCCTGATATATCTAAAAGCAAACACTGTCAAAAATTAAACATGGGCAACTTCTCACTGTAAGAATAGGGGGTTTATTAAGAATTGTCATTTATACCCATGAAAGCCCTCTCACTGTCAGAATTCAATGTTTTTTCTCTCTTCACTGCATTTGGTAATAATAAAAATATAGTTTCAGGAGATTATACGAGCTCATGGTCCTTTTTTTTTTTTTTTTGTGTAATAATAGCTACATGGGTTTAGATATCTCCCCGGTAAATTATAATTTAATTTTCAGCTATTTAAAGGTCACTCTGAATAATATATATGCTGCTTAATAATCAGTTAAAATAATGGCACCTTTCAGGAGTGTAGGCTAATAGCAGTACTGCCTTTGTGCAGGCCTTTGCTGTTTTCATTTGTTGTGTGATCGGTGAAGCAAGAGAGAAGTTCCCCTCGTATGCCCGAGCCAGATCTTCAGTCTCTCTTTCTTTCTCTTTTTAATGGGAGGAACAAAAACCTTTTCGCAATCAGCAGTAATCTCTCCAAAGGTCTTTTAATTTAAAAAGTCATAAGTGTTAATTAGCTATTATTAAGTGCCCCCTGTATAAATTAACGTGATTGATGAAAAAATTAAGGGTAATGAAAAATGTAGCAATGCATGTATTTTTAAGAGACTATATTAAAGATGAAAGTCCCCAAAGACAGAAACTAAGGCCTGCTGCACCCGTGCCCTGCCTTTATTAGTATTAATAATAAAAAATATATAGATATATATCTCAGGAATGCACATGGCACATTGGATATACCAGTTGTAACATATTTCTTATTTCATTGTGCTTTGAACACCTCTTTGTGACACAGTCTTAGTCCAATGTGGTGTAATTTGTTCAATTTCTTTTTGTTTTTTGTACCAAAAAGAAGTTCTTTGAAAATGGAAATTGGGATCCAGGGGTAAAGAGAAAAGAGAACGGAACTAATGGAATGACTGGGGTTTTTCATTGATTTTATACACACCATGGTCAGGCACTACTGTGGTTTACAAAATCAGTTCTCATTTTACCTGTTGTCAGAATCAAAACTCAAAGTATAAATAAGAGAAATATTCATTTCCCAACAAGGTTGATTTCCTTCTATATTATAAACAGTTAGATTGTAACTGTTCTGGGTTCTGCAACCTGTTTGCTTACATGAACCTGGTTGGATCATCATTTCAAAAGAAACAGGCTGGATTAGGCCACGGTGACTGTACATCAAGAGGTGTCTCCCAGCAGAAAATGCTTGAATAAATAATATCAGATCTGAACATTTTATTTCCCTTTTTCCCATCTACCCAAAATATATTACCTGCATCTTATAGTCACTCATTTACTTGAACTTTTGTTTTATATAAAGGCCTGATATGAAATATAATCATAATGTGATATACACTACATGAATATCCACTAGTTCCCACTAAAGAATAGATTGGCAATAAAAAGATAAATTTATTATTAGCATTCTTGCATGATATAAATGCAGGGTCCCTCTTGAAGAGCCAGGGATTTAGCCCTGAACTCCAGGACCCCTCTGAGCTGTGCCAGCAGCAAGGAGTTTCACAGTTTGCAGCTCTAACGAAGCCTGGTTTCCTATGACACTGTGTCACATCATAGGCCACAATAACTGCAGCCCTTGACTGTTGCTCCACCTCCTGTTGCTTGGTTGGCAGGCCAGAAAATAATCTATTTTTCAATGGGGGATGTGCACCTGCAGGGTGTGGGCTGGCTGGTCAGACCAGCTATGCTGAGGGGCAAGTGGGTTAGTATTTGCTGGCTCTGGGCTTGTCTACAAAGTGCTCAGCCTCTCAACAGCAAGTAGTCCCCAAAAAAGGCTTCACAGGGTTCATGAAGTCTCCTTTCCTCCTCTCAACCCCAGGCAGTTATTACATAGGACTAACATGGAAGTATCTCTGTGTGTACCTCTGCCAGGCATGTCTGAAACTGGCCATGATTCAAGTTACTGGATAGTCACCAACATCACGAGCTTATGAGCCCGTTTTCCTTATTTTTCCTCTTTCTTCCTCCATAGCTTCTTCACCCCAGAACTTCAGTGCAGTTCTGTACCTTGCTAACTAAACTAAATCAGATTAAACTGCATTTTTTTTTACAGTCTGTGAGCCCTGGAAGTTCATACTAACTTGTCTGTTTTAGAATCCAGCAGCAGTCAGAGTGATGGTACATACATAAAATAAAACCTGTCCAACACCTTCCAGTATGAGACCTTTTCTTTTTTTTTATTTGCTCATCACCTTTTCAATTAATTAATTAACTAAGAGGAGTGAAATACAGGGCAAGCATCTGTGTCTCACTGACTCTTTTAAAGCAAAAAGGACTAGACACTTTTAAGAGAAAGTGCATTTTCTGGTTCTAATAAAAGAATCTTGCAATTATTCGTTGATAATTTGCCCCACATTTTATGCTCTAGTGCAAAAGTTTGAAAGTGAGAAGAAGATACTAGATATATGCCTTTAGCACAAATTTGATCAAATCTTGAATCTCTATAAACCCTCTGAGAAGTCTGCTGTCAAGAACTGGAAAGATTTTGACAGCTGAAATCTCAGAAGAGACTGATTGCATTAAGCAGCCCTACGCACTGACCAAGGAGCACGTGCAGCACTCCCGGAGGGCTGGGCGTTCTCTAACCAAGAGCTCCAGAAGAGAAGAAAAAAATTCTCTCAACACACCAGACAAGGAGAACAGAGCAAAAGAACAGCTATATTGATTCAGATCAAAGTTAATCTAACCCACTAGCCTATTTCTGATGTTGACAAACAGTATATGCGTAAGGAGAAATAGAAGAGTGAAGTAAGTATAAGACAATAGTAACCTTGAATATCCTTCAAGTTTCTGAAAATTTGCAACTCTGGGATTTCCAGAGTCAATGGTGGTTTCGGCTTATGAAATCCTCACTGGATTTCTCCTCCACCGGCTTGTCCAGCCCTCGACTCCATGTAAACCTCAAGCTCCCATGTTATCCTATGGCAAGAATTTCTATGAAAAACCCTCTTTGATTTGAATTTGTTCCAATTCCTTCAATATCCCAATAGTTCTTGCATTGGAATATGAGGTGAACAATCCATCTCTATCCAATCTGTATTAACAGAACAATCCTGTTAATAAGAAGTACCCTGAGGACACCATCTAGACCAACCTCTTCCTTAAAGCAGGGTGGGAGCAGGCTAGTCAGGGTTTCATCCCTTTTGTTCTGGAAAAGCTTTGAGGAAGAAGACTGCACAAGCTCTCTGGGCAACCTGCTTCACTATCCTTTGCTGTCCCTGTGGGGAAGAAATTTGTGTTGGGGAGCAGCAAGAGCAGGGCTGCTCCTCAACAAGGAATGAGCTGGAAGATGAGTGTGACCACGGCCCAGGCAATGCCCACACCAACTAGAATACAGTCACACAGAAGGGTGGAATGGATAGAGTAGAGTGGCAGCAAGAAGTTCCATTGACAGTCACAGACAAGCCCAAGACCGTGAGCCAGGTCTCAAATCCAGCCAGGGTCCTATTAGGCAATTCCCATCAGAAGCAGCAGATGGAGCCAGAGATGGAACTGGAAATAACACTATGAATGTAGGTCTGAGGTTCATGCAGGAAACAAGCCCAGAAGCGGGACTAGAGAGAGGTACATCTATGATGTACTTCAGGAAGAGACTGTCCTGAGCTTAAATGGAGATCCTGAACCAATCTTGGGCTCCACTCAGTTACCCTCACATTGGCTTCTAATGGAACTTGAGATATCCTAGAATACATATCCTAGCTGCCACACTGAAAGGAAATACACAGCAAGTTCTTTATTATATCTACCAGCAATGTGTGAATATGTTGGATTTTCAAAGATGTTTCAACTGCTACTGGATATTTATGTACAGGCAAATGAACTAGGCCTTTAATGTTACTTGTATGGCCCTTCCATCCCATAATTGATCACCCTTGTTGTCCTTCTCTGGAGACCCTTCAGGTGTGTTAGATGCTTTTGAAGGTAGAGACAGTAGAGACCAAATCTGCATACAGTATTCAAGATACATACCTGCAGAGGTTTATTGACATTTTCTGGTTCCATCTCTGCTTTTTTTCTAATGCTGTTTGGTTTCTTTCCTTGACCATTTGGGAACTGTTTTGGTGTTTTCATGTAAATACTGATTTTTGATGTCATAATATTCGGTTCCTGAGATGTAATAAGGACAACACTTTATATATAAATCTGAGACAGTTTCTTTCCTGGCATGCCAGGGACATGTACCTACACTGAATTTCATCTCCCTTTCAGATGAACCTGACTATGGTCTTAGTTTTCATTCTGCACAAGCCGTATTGCTTCTAGTATTTTTACTTCTAGATCACTTCATTCCATAGCTTTATCTTTTAACATTGATTTGTTTTGCATAATACATAGCTTAGCCCTGTGTGTGCACTATATGCTTTTTTTAGGCACGAGAAAAATGCACAACAGTTAGCAATGCAATCTTATACTCCTAAAAATTTATTTTTTGAAAACTTTATTGCTTATGGCACATGACAAAATGAATAGCAACACTGAATTATACCACTGAGTTATACTGTTGAGAAAAAAATACAGTAAAGAAGAGTTAAACAGAACTTGAATCTAGTGGAAACTCACCAGAAGAACATCTGTTGTTATTTCAGTGCATGATAATATATGGAAGTGGTGTGAATATTTCAGTTGTAGCAAATCTCTGCTTGTAACATGAAAAGTAGTTACACAGAATCATAGAATAATTTAGATTGGAAAGGACTTCTGGGGTAAAATTGTTCAACCCCACCTCAAAACAGGTCCAACTAGTTGCTCAGATCCTTGGCCTGGTAAGTTTGGAATATGTCCAAGAATGGAGAGTGTTGCAGCCTCTCTGGCAATGTGTTCCAATATCTGACTGCTCTCATTGTGAAAATTTGTTTGCTAAAATCTAATCAGAATTTTTCTTATTGCAGCTTGGGTCCACTGCCCGTAAACCTTTCACTATGAATCTTTGAAAAGGGACTGGCTCCTACCGTCCTTATGCTCTCTTGGGTGGTGTAGGACATCAATAAGACCTACCCCAAAACTTCCTCTTTCCAAAACAAATGACCCACTTTTCTCAGGCTCATATATCATGTGCTTCTACCTCTGACCATCTTGTTGGCCCTCCATTAGATCTGTGTCAGTATATCAACATCTTTCTATAATGGGAAGACCAAAACTGGACACAGTGCTCAAGATGCAGTCTCATACATAATTAAAGGACCATGTTCATTATTTATACTTCAAAGTAGTGTCATAGGGCCCCTAGACCCCTAGACAAAGGTTTCATGCTTGTTGTTAGCAAACTGGCATGGAATAAGAGCACTGGGGAAAAGTCAGTGGCTCATCAGTAGAAGCAACAGTGGAGGCTAGTTCCCAAAAATACAGCAGAATCTGGTCCTCATTGGGTATAAATTATCACAGCTGAATTCAAGACTATGGAAGTTACCAAATTTATATTGGCTGAGAAAGTGATTTGCTGTGCAAACCACAGGGGCACAATATAGCCAGTCACAGAAAGCTTGTAGATCTGTTGCTTATTCTAAGTCATCCCAGAACAGAGAAAATCCTTATTAATTTGACTTTAAATGTAGAATAAAATTATTTTATGAAGAGCTAACAGCTCTTTTGGTTTGGTCGAAAGTCAACCACATCAGCAGAAAGATTCCCAGTGATTTGAGTGGACTGTATTTGATATTTCATTAAATGTACGGTCAGTTTAACAAGTACTATTATTCTTTACAATCTGTAGCACAAGGAATAGAGCTGACATAGATCTTATGCCACCTATCTGCATGCAGTCTCTCTATTATTCAAGAGCAAAGTTTTTTTTTCTCTTTGTTTAATATGTAAAAAAAAAATACCACCAAACCACCAATCCAACATTTACAAGTGAAAAAAAGTGGGTTTTTAAACTAAAATCCAATAGAAGTACCTATCCTCTTCTGTGACATTAATGAATGCTTTTAATTGCACGTGGTCATACTCTGTGAAAAAAATAACCTTGGATTCTGTTCGAACATGTACAAAAACCTCTGAAATTTTGTGCTGCTCTATACCATAAATCACTCCTCCATAATAATGCCTTTCTGTCCAAGCACACTAATCAAATCTCTTCCCTGTCACTGGAATTATTACATTTTAACAAGCACAGGATTTAATCATCAGTGCAGGCTTTTCACACATTTACTTCATACAGGCCTTGACAGTAAACCTTTACTCATGAGTTGTCCTTACAGTGGTGGTTTGATTACCATTTTGACTACTCATGTGAGTAATACTTTCCTGTTTCAGGCCTTTAATTAGCTGAATGCTTTCAGAATATTTCTATATATTGCATTTTCTCTGTGCATTAACCATGGTATCCTTCCTCCCTCCCTCATGTTAATGACTTGGGCAGGTATGTATTTGTCTAACGTATCAATCACTTTCTTCTCACTTTCTACACATATAAATTCTTTCTGATTGCTTTTCATGAATTTTAAGAAGCTTCTCTGATAGAAAAGACCTTGGCATCTGTATTGCATGTCACATAGGATCTAATCTTTCATGACTGAAATTAAGGGCATTGCCCAGCTAAAAAAAATAGCCCAAGTTATTTTCAAACTTACCAGCTGCTTTGCTCCTTTGTCTTTCTGATGCCCTCTCAAGTCTTCTGCAGCTTGAAGGTCATCAGTACATGTTCACAGGTCTCCATCAGAATCCAGGAGTGACTACAGATGTTGCTGAGGTGATTTCTTTAATTAGATATGTAGCTGTTCATTGGCAGAATATTCTGCACCTGGGACTAACAATGGCTTTATGTAATATGTTAACCTATTCCTGCTAGAGACACCAGGAGAGAAATAATTTATAAAACATGACAAATTGTCTACATTAATTTGTTATTCAAAATGCTACCTTTCAATATAAACTCTGATGGATAATCAAAAGTTAAAACTCATCTGCAATACAAGGGCTGTCCCACAGCCAGAAAAGCATTTACAGTTCTTTTTCTTCTGTGTCATATGTTGAAGGAAGTCCAAACTAACAAAGCTTTATAAAGAAGTTATGTGAGCATTAAAAACCCCTGTAATGAGCAAACATAGCAAGGTTACTTGTTGTTGGGTTTTTTCTTTAAATTTTGTGATCCAACACCCATACGTGTTTCTGTGCACACTGTTGTTTCCATTGATTTCAAGAGAGGGCTGTACAGGTATTGTGGTTTACCTGAGTGATGGGACTTAGACTAATGTTGCCAGGATTTACTCAACAGGGTTTTACATAACTTAACTTTACTTAGCAGATAGCTAGAGGGATTTAAGATGCTTTTACCCCCAGCTGTTTATTATACCAGAGATGACTGGTCCCACAGCAGAGCCAGAAGAATGGTCACCCTACAGCTGTTTTCCCACAAAGACAAGTCATTTGGTCCAGTGGACTTTGCAGGAAAGCAGCTAAAGAACACAAATATTAAATTCTGCTAACTCTTTGTGGTAACAGTTATAACTGTAGAAGGTTGAAATGGACAGCTGGGGAGGTAACTTATTAGGCTCAGCTAGATTAGTCAGGGGTTACCTGTCAACATGCTTGAGTTAGAGGCTGGAACGGCAACTAAAAGAAAGAAAGTTTGACACAGAAATTCCCATTGTGCTCTGCTGTGTTTCTCATTGATACCCTGTGATACATCATTTTACAATAAATTCTGACATGTGATGAAGATCCTGAGTTGTCAACCCCATCCAGGGACTGTTCCCCATTCTCCACCTTGAGGGGAAATTAATTTGTTTGCTTATAAACTATTTATTTTATATTCAAGTGTTATTCACAGTTTCAAATTCAAAACATTCAAACCCTTTCAGTTCAGAGGGAAGGGAAAAGGGATCCAATTTTTCATGTCAGATATGACCCTATGGGTTTTTCTCTATTGGATCAAGTTTCAGAAAAGGCTTTTTTTCCAGGTCCTTAGATTATTTTTTTTTTTCAATGATATTATGGATAAAAAGGCAGAAAGTTTAAAAAAAAACCTTGAGATCATATAACTCAAATTTGCTCTTGGCTCATTTCTCTATTGCCTGCCAGGTTTCATCTGTTTGATTGAGAAAAAGCTACACAATTTCTGTAAGATCCCACAAATAGCAAGGGGAATGTGGACTCTTTCTGAAATGAAAAAGGCCAAAGAAAATAAGGGGAAAAGAGGCTGTAAATGAGGATTTTCAGAATTGTACCCAAACTCTAGACAATGCAATGACAGCATCTAAGTAACACAATTAATTTTCCAATGCATCTATTCCTATTTCACTACTTCCACTGTTTCTAGTGAGGATTTGAGGTCATCTCAAGCAGACTGGTCAGTCCATACCCTCAGATCAGAAACAACTTCATCAAATTCCAAGTCCACCCTGGGGTATTGCAGATCATATGGGAAACAAGATAATTGAATGTTCTGAGAACCCTAGAAGCTGATTCAAGCAACTGCCCTAGATAAGACTGATAGGTGAAACAAGGAGAGAGTTTTAGCCTTAACTCTGAATATCCTGGCTTTCACCATTCATACAGGGATACTTTACAATGCAACTGCAGTCTTGGGAATGCAGGGGGCAGTCTCAACAAATATTATGGTCCTGTGGTATTAAGAAATCTCCACTGGCTCAGTGAATCAAGGTCTAACACTTTATAAGCTTTCTCAGCAGCCCTAGGGGTTCATTCTTCCTCTGTAAATACCAGCAATCACAAGACAGCAAAAAAAGCAAAAAAAAAGACAGCAAAAAATTAAATATTTTACTGTTGTTGAGACTTCGTTTCATGTGTGCACTTCTCACTACTACTGTTTACAGTTATACCATCATATGGCACACAGTTACATTCCTAAAACATGAAACATATGAGTGTGATATCTGCACCAAAACCAATGAAGCAACCTTAGAGGTAACTTTCACTCTTGTCAAGTTCAATTTCAAACAGCTCCCAGATATTCTTGAGACAGTGATACATTCCCCTACTCTAGGTCCTCTTATGAGGCATCAGAAAGCACAGTGGTGTGAGGGAAAAGCATTGACAACTGTCTTGCTGAAGGACAAAACCAGAGCAAACCACGCTGTCACTTAAAGCCCCTCCCTGTCAATAAAGAGGTTTTACAGCAAAAACATTTAATTTTATTTTGTTTTTAATCTGTTACTATCAAGTGCTAGCTGTCTTCAGGAAAAGAATGAATTTGACAGTTTTGTGTTGACTCTTATATTTCCCATTACTGACTCTTTTCATCTCTGTCCTGAAGCAAAAATAAATTTCCCTTTTTAAGCTTTTGATGATAAAAATCTCATCTGTAGCCTCATAAATGATCCTTTATTATCTATATTAATAATGAATAAGTGTCTGTTGAATACCCCTGATCCTTTGCATTAATAGTGCCAGATGTATTATAGATAACCTTTTGATTTAACAGCACAAACTGTGAAACAATATTAAACCAGTAAAGGACTGATCTTACTGGAGTCACTAAGGTCAAAATTATAAACATTTCTTTCATTTCTATTTGTAAATTGTCTCATTATGCAGCATCAGTCCCCATCATTTATTTTTGAGAGAGGTCCCAGACTAGCTACAGTCCTAGAAATAGAGCTCATAAATAATATCTTGAATAATTTTTTTTAAACATTTCCGGCTCTTCCACTTCTCCTTCCTAATGCCTCCTGATGATCTTAATTAATAGAGCATTACTACACGAGCAAGTCCACTTCCGCTTACTGTACTCTCATTTAAAAATATGTTGCTCACCTCTTTTCCCATTAGTCCTGTCAGAATCAGACACAAACTTCATTCAATCATCTTCTGAGATGACACTGAGAGAACTGAAGTTATTCCTGAACAAAGGGATGAAGCTCCCTTTAGATTAGCACAACTGCACCTCCTAAGTTTGACTGCTTTCCTCTTACATACCTCTTGTCTCTTCCTTTATGAACATTTTCAACTTGGTTATTGCTTTACTCTAATGCCCATAACACCTGAAAATCCATTTGCCTATAAATCAGGACAACACCCTTCATAAATGTTGATTTCCGCCTGCCCGTCCTGTGACTTCCACTCCAACTTTCAATGCCTCTAACAAAAAACAAGTGGGTTTTTTTTGATATTAGGCAACAAAATACAGTGTGTCGTTTGTTTTTTTTTTTTTCAGGGAAAAAGAGATTACCAGTGAAGTCAAATGGGAAATATCCTAGTTCTGTGCTTTTTTTAAGTGTAGCTTCTGAAATGAATTGCTTAATGCTGCTGAGGCTAAAGCACAGAAATTCTGCACGTCCACTTACATGTAGTAATAACTGTAGCTACAGTTATTACTGTATTAGACCAATTCAAAAAAGACTGAAAAGCTCAAATTGCCCACGCAGCACCCTATTTCTAGGATGGACACCCTAAAAATGTCCCCTGATAAATGTTAGCATAACCGAAAACATAAGACATAAGGTGGCAGATGGAGCCAGGCAGCCTTAGTGCTGGCCAACTTTTATTCCCAGCTACATGCTACCAAGTTTGCCTAACAACTGCCTTTAAGTATCCTCTTGTATCTCAATAGCTAGGACACACTCTATGCCCAAATACATGAGGCTTTTTAAGAAGTAGTAAACTAACATTCTTCAGTAACACATTGACTTCCAGCAGGGTTCAACATCTAAACAGAACTAGTCATTCAGTGACTCCTTAGGTTCTGTTCAGGACCCTGTAGAGGCTGGGTTTCACTGCTAATTTAACTATCGGGAAAATAATTCAAGACTTGGACATGTAAAATGTAAGATTAGGCCTTGGAGTCGATATTATAGGGAGTTGCAACATTTCTCTTGTCATTTAAGATAGAAAACTCAACTGGTTTTGGTACAGCAAAAATGTATCATGTTTCAAGGATCAAGTGTGAAGATAAACATCAGAGGAAGAAAATTATTTCAGAATTATTGAGTTGTACCGTTGGCAACTTTTGACCATCCACTACAAAAACACCATTTAAGGCTGTGTTTTGCAATTCTGTATATTGTAACAAGCACTTCTTGCAAGGACCGTTCTCAGATTCTGTCGCTAGTGGAATTACCCAGGCACAATGATGAGCAACAAAAGGTTCTCAAACATTTCTACAGACATGTTGTATGTAGGAAAGTAGCACCCTTCAGGCATTTTAGCAATCTGTGGGCTGAAAAAAATCCTTTTGCTGTCATCTTATAGCTGAATTTGGATTTGCATGTCAGCTCAAACCATTCTGGAAACTGTGAGTGAAAACCTGATACCATTGAACTCAACAGCAGTTTTTGCTGCAGTTTCACACTGGCCAGCTGACAGCTTACCAGATTCAGCTATTCTAAAGAAAGTCAAAGGTGGCTCCTGAGAAATAACGAAAGATGAAGAAACAATTTAAATAAAACTGAATTGCCAAGACAATAATAGCAAAAGTTGACATTAAAATTTATGGTGTTTGTTACCTACTCAAAGGCAAAAATAAGTACCGCTTTTCACCCAGTATTGTAACATCATACATAACTAATTCCATTTGATTCATGATTTACATCTATAAAAGTTATGGCCGTTAGGCAAGATCCGCTTTAAAGGCCTAATCCAACAAACACCTGCATGCTTAATCATTTCAGTCACAAGCACAATTATTTTCTGTCTTGCAGACTCGTTTTCAATGCTACATGCATATAGCTGTCAGGAAAGCCTTGTAAGACATATTTGGCCAAGTTCCTAGCTAATCTGGTCCAGAAAGTGGCATGGCAATATTCTGATGCTACATGTTATCTCCTGACATCACTGGATGAACTATCTTTTAATGGTATCAGTGAAAATCCAAAGAGCAACAGAATTACATGAAGACATTTACAAATGCTGGAATGAATCTGTGTATAAAATCTGTGTATAAAATCTTGGCTCAGTGAGTCCAATAGCAGTTTTGTTGCTGGCTTGGAGTGGTCAGGGTTTCATTCAATAACTCCAGCAATAGGCATTTGTTATACATTATGCATACATCTCAGTAGTACCTAACTCCCTGTAATCTCAAACCAAAGAAACAGAGATTTTCCAGTCTACAAGGGTAATTAAAGAGTTCAAAATATATCTAATTTACTTAGCCTAAGCTTTGACAGAAGGATTTGTACCAAAACGCATACTTTTGCTACATTCTTTCTTAACTGCATGACAAACCACTGTATAGTTCATCATTTGCTTTCTTGTTGAATGATAAATAGTGCCTCAAATTAAACATGATTCCCTGTGAAACTAAACTACATCTTCTTAAAGGCAGTAGTGGCATTTTCTCTTTGTGTTGCTTTTCTCTCCATTTCCTGTTGATGAAAGCCAGGTTTTAGTATTTCAGCTGGACTGATAGCATCAAAGATATTTCTTTCCTTGATCCTTTCCTTTGTTATTAACTCACATGACTGTTCTACATAATAAATACTCTCATGTCTTGTTCACAACTGCTCTGCCTTTATTATATTTCTCTACATTAACATGTATTTCCATTTAATGTCCCAGGTACCTAGGTGGTTAAAATACCTTTTTCTTTCCTACTTGCTACATTTACACTATTAAAACCTTAGCATTTTTTTTTAAATTTTTTTATTACTCTTTATCATATTGAATAGCACCAGCCCTTCAAGGCCTCTTGCTGAAGTCACCTAGGGACATTCTCCAGATTTATTTTGTAACAAACTCATGAGCCACTGCAGAATTGTTACTGACAGGTAACAGAATTCTCATCCTATTCTCAGACCTTAGATAATGAAGAAAAGTTCCAGTCTAGAACGGTATGTCTTTCTTTCTTGTTCATTTACAACTGTGTATTCTGGATTCAGTTAGATGCAGAAATACAAATATGTTGTTTCTGCTTTCAGAACCCAGACTACCTAGATATGTTAAACAGCCAGTATTTTTTGCAGAGATACTGCCACAGTGAGACCACTGTAATAAAACAATAAAAATGAAATAGCAGCTGTTGAGAGAGGTAGAGTTCTAGCTTAGACATTCTGAATGTTGGACAAACTTTAATTCATAGTGTGGAACCCAATAAAATAGTCTTGCACGATAGATGTACAAGAGAGATTAAGCATGAAACTCCAATATAACCACTACTAAAATTCATTGGCTTGCGGCTGATTTATGAGAACAACAATAACTTCTTTCATCCAAAGATTTAAGCGACTAGATGCAGAATTACCTGACTTATTTTCTCTCTCTAAACTTCTTTCTGTATTGCAACAGTAAATGGGACTTAATGAATTCTTCCTCTACCTTATTGCATTGTTCCCTACACATAAGAATAGATATCTATTGGTGTTTAGCATCTTCTGCATTTTTAAACAGGTGAAGGTAGGATTTTCTTCTGAACACAGAAAAATCAACCTGTAAAATCTACATATGTTAGCCATCAGCATCTGATAGATTTTTTACTCTTGTAAACATTTTTTGAGGTTCCTTTTAAATGAAATTGCCCAGGCCTGTCCTAAGTGGCAGTTTATATTAGAATTAAATTCCATAATTGACAATAAATAAATCAGAAAAGCAGGATTTTACTGTTCCTGACATGTAGCGCTGCCACACAAAGAATAACATATAATGCTTTTACCAGAGTAAGTAGAAGCAAGATGACATTCTCTTCCAACCCTGAGACAATTTAAGACCCTATGCCTTTAATGATGATTGGTAATATAAGGTTCTAGCCCCTTTTTCTGCTTATTTTGGGGGAACCTAATCCTTTTCCTGCAGAGAACAAGCACATTAAACACAATGGGCTTCTTTTTTAGCCTTCTTCACAGTCCTCACCCTTTCCACTTGTTCTGTCAGCCTGGGATATTATCTTAACCGTCTTCAAAATGGTCATGATGGCAGAAGGAGTCAGAGGCAAAATGAAGTGAAATAAGTGAGTGTATTAATTGTTCTACGATGAAGAAAAAGGTAGAATAAAAAATACCCAGGTTCATCAGTAATGCAGGCCCCGCCATCCCCAGATGTTACAGCAGCATTAGAATTGCTCCCTGCAAGAAAAATTGGATTAGTCACAATCTTGTCGACTAATGGGCACACTCTGTGATCTTTAGAGCTTCATTTACTGGGTTAATAGTGCTTTGCCTGAGTTCCTTTGCAATAGGGAAAAAAAAAAAAAAAAACCTGTAAGAAGAAATATTCTGGGTGCAGTCCACAGCCACTGACACGAGTAATATCATATTCATCACAGACAGACCTCGTATCTCATTACTACTGAAGAGTTTGCCTCCAAGGCATTTGAGCTCAGTCAGGCCAGGCCCCTCATGTGGAACCGTTCAGGTATATTGTGAAATGATTTAATGCGATAATAATGTCCACTTTGTGAGATAGATTATGTTTTTTATAGTGGCTGATGGTTAATGAATGATACATTAGCAAACATCACTAAAACATTATTGAGAAAATGCAGATAAGAGAGAGTAACTCCCTCGTTCCCCACCCCCACTCTCTCCCAGATGCATAAAAATGGAAAGCAGAAGAACTTACAGAAAACAGAAAACTTGACATTTTTGTGATGCTACCAGCTTGCATACCATCTCACTTGCTTGTTCTCTAGAGAAGGGGGAAAAGAGATATTTAAAAATGTTGTAAACACAAACTGAAATATCTCTTCTTAAATCAAATGAGAATCAATGAAAGTGCAAACCTGAACAAATACATTATATGTTGACCCAGTTTATTAGATGAAGCCGTTTACCCTGATTTGATTTATCTGGCAATACACTGCTCAGCTGTGAAATGAGATAAGAAGAGCCTATTCACCTTATTTACAATATTATAGTGACTCCCGCTAGCACCACTATAGTTAAGGGTCTATCAGCAATTCCATTACAAACACCAGGTTTTTTAGGGTTTGTAACATGGCTGTAGATTCATGCTTAGCTTGAACCTGGTAATCCAAAACCAATAGATTCAATTAAAATATCCTATTGAGTTCAATGGATTTTGGATTAATGCAGCACAATCTTAAAAATGTGAAAATCTAGGTAGTTTTCTACATTTTTAGTCATTATTGCTGTGCCTTAGGAAGAAACACAAAGAGGGCCATATCCCCTGACAGTGCGACTTTACTGAAGTCAATAGAGTTACAATGATTTACACCACCTGAATAGCTACCCCTTCTGTTAGGATTATACACTTGGCAAAGGTGATTCACACCAAAGAGTTCTTTTTCTCTTTCTGCGCTACTCTGATTTGCTGTGTTATTTGGCTTACATTTCTAAAGCCTCTTTGTTCCCTCAACAAGGCAGGAGTATGTCCCACACACTTTTAATGAGAGTTAAACTACTCCTGAACCTCCAGTCTAGAATTCATATTGCTATGTTTTCCCATCTACTTTCTGAAATTGTTCCCGACCTAGTGTTTTCTCTACAAAAAGATGTTTTCTGGTCCAGGCCTTTGTTCTGTTTTCTTTCACTTTAAAGCTGAAGTCTCCAAAGAAAAGTTCTGTTCTGGTTTCTTTCATTTTAATTTGTGAATGTCGAACAGCTCAAAAGAATTTTTCTCTCTACAAAAAGAAGGTTAAATACATTTCTGTACATATTCTACAAGGCACAATCTGCTTGGTTTCATTTGTGAAGCTGAGAATAGCCAGCACTTTCTCTGTCATACTCATCCACCTATACATTGCTAGATTCTTAGACAGTCAGTGTAAATCAGCATTGGTCCATTGGCTTAGCATGGTTAACTGCAGCCAAAAATCTAGTCCACAACATGACTGTTGTCACGTTGTCTCCAGGAGATATGTTCTCTCAGCCTGGAGAAAAGAAGGCTCCAAAGAGACCTCATAGCAGCCTACCAATATCTGAAGGGAGCCTACAGGAGAGATGGAAAGGGACTCTTTGTCAGGAAGTGTAGTGACAAGACAAGAGGTAATGGTTTTAAATTGGAAGAGGGGAATTTTAGATTAGCTATTAAGAAGAAATTCTTTACTGTGAAGCTGGTGAGACACTGGAACAGTTTGCCCAGGGAAGTCGTGGATGTCCCGTCCCTGGAGGTGTTCAAGGCCAGGCTGGATGGGGCTTTGAGCAACCTGCTCTAGTGGGAGGTGTCCCTGCCCATGGCAGGGGGGTTGGAACTCAATGATCTTGAAGGTCCCTTCCAACTCTAGCCATCCTATGATTCTATGTTTCTATGCATAGCCCACATCTAACTCGTTCCCTAGTGCTAATACCTGATAAGCACACAAACACTGAGCATGCAGGTGTCATATCCATGTCATTTTTGTATTTCTGCATTCCTAACACTGAGTACATAAGTTAATATTGTTAATCAAATCCCTTTTATTTTACATTTCTCTTTTGTACTGTGAGACACACATTTTATAAGAAATTAGTATAAATGGCAAAGGAAATGTTTCACTTAACATGTGTATTTCACTTTCCACATACCTTCTTCAGACCCATTCCTCCAGTGTTTCAGGGTATGCAGAAAATGGGAAAATCATAAATATTACTGAGAAGAAAAGGAAGTAGAGAAGGCTAGTGAGGTAGCGGAGGTCAAACAGTACACGATGAACACAATTATACAGATAAAACATAGATTTTATCCGTTTCACAAACAGTAGATGAACACTTATCACCAACATCGCCCAGTGATATCTAATTAGACAAAAAGATGTGTACAAAATAAAGGCCTCTGCTGTGCTGGATTTCATTTTGATTTGTACCTGCGTGACTGAAGAGAATGGATTACACCGGTCAGGACACTTTCTCCTTATTTTGTAACATCGGTTTGACACAAATCAAACTATATTGTAAAATACATGTAGCTCTAAAAAAGTAACAGTCCTTCTACAAGATGGTTATTGCAGAGAAACTGGAGAGGAAAAAAGTGGAAATTTGAGTAAAGGAAGAACATAACAAAGGGATGGTAAGACCTTGAATTTTAGCACTGCCCGTATGCCAATGGGTCTCCTACTTCACCTCAGAAACAGTAAAACCTCCAGGGCAGCTGCGCCCCTTCCTCACAGGAGACTGGTGGGAGGACATGGCAGTGCTGCCATCCCTCCTTGGGCCTGCTGCCTTAGAGCATTGTCCATTCATGGCCTCAGGCCCACTCACAAGTTTTTCACAGTTAATGGATAGCACATGTGGCTGTGCTCATGGCAGGTGGCAAGGCAGCAGGTCAGGGAGGGAAGCTATTCCTTCCATCCCACCCAGGCCTCTCCAACTCCCACAGCACTTCGTGAGGGGGAAACATAGTGGCAGCCAAGAGTAAAAGCCCCATCCCACCATCTGAGCCAGCCCAGAGAGTGGCTGCTGCCATGAATGCTGTGAACTCCTGTCAACTTGAGAACATGACAGCCCCCCTGGGGAGTCATCTCCCTTTTGAGAGCGTCTGGGAGCTGTGGTGGAGACAGCCCCAGCCTTGGGGTCAGTGGGAAACACAAAATGTTAAACCTGTTCTCCCCTCCAATGATAAATTGGTTTTAGAGTCTCAAGATGAGATAGTTTAAGGGCATAAGGCAGAGTTTCTTTTTTTAAAGTGGGCACTGGGAGGCAAACGCTTGGGATCTGCTGGGGTAGGTCCCGTGCTGAGGTGCACCTTGCTGTTCTAGGTGCAACCTGCCTCAGTGGGAACCACAGCAGGAATCAGGCCCGTTGCTGGTCATGATCTGCACTCAGCCATCAAGCTACAGTTTTCTTCTGTGGGTAAGATTTTTACTTTGTTTTCTTGCCTAATCAAAGGTTTAGTAGGTTTTCTTTCTTGGTTGTCTGCATTTGTAATGGTCTGAAACTTAGTGTGCGGATTATCTATGCTACTTAAATGTATTCCTTCTGCTACGTAGGCTCCAGCACATGTGAACTGTGTGCAATATTGAAAAAAATAGGTAGAATATTGTGTTTCTATGCCTAGGCAGAAAATAATATTTTCTGCTTGCACTTAGCATCTCATTAATCATTGCTGCAGTCATGATGTCTTATTTGTGATGTGTTAGTTGCCTCAGTCTTGTATGAAAAGTTCAGAAATAACTTGTATGGTGTTTTTATATATTCTTTTGGTTTTTTACACTGCCTACCCTGGTCAGAATCAGAGATGAACATAATGCTTGTATTTGAAACCCTCCCTTGGTTCTACCAGTGCTTTGCTTTGCACAACAGCAAAATTATACTCCATTTTCCTGAATTTCAGATTAAACCTACTAACCATATAAAAATTTAAGGGAGATGTGATCTATGTTACCTTATATGGATAGAGACTAATGGGTTAATGAGTTAAGAAAAACAAAATTACTTTCATTACTTGCATTTTATCAGAGGGCTGGAATTCATATAAGCCAGGTTTTTTTTTAAATTATTCATTTATATATATGGAAAATATACCATATTAAAACTCATAAATGTGTGGGCTTTTTCACTGTGGCAGGCACCTTAAACTACCTACTTCAAAGCAAGGCAATGGTGACTTTAAGAATATTCAGTATATCTGGAAATTAGACAGAATATATCTGAAATTAATCTTCTGAAACTATAGATAGCCAGAAAACATCAGAAATTCTTGATTTTTCCTCTCGATGTGTAACACTATGAGAAATAGGAGTAGTTTGGGTTTTTTTTCCTACAGACATCATAGGAAGAGCTTTGAAATGAGACAAGGATCTCTGTTAGTGATAGGAAGTATCAAGCAGAGAGTAGAGGCCAGAAACTCATGAACTGATGTGGTTTCTCACAGTCAAGCTAAAAAAAAATGACATTTTCCCTTATCAAATATGGGCACTGATTGTTGTCAGTCTCTTCACTGACACTGTGTATCATAAATCATTTGAATTCAACATTTCCTAACTTTTAGGTTGAACTGCAAATTTGTCTTAGTTAATGATGTTGGAAACTACTTTTTTTATGTCTCACAATACTTTCCTTTTTCTTCAAGTGAAACTGTATAATAAATTAATTGTATTCCTACACATTGAATTTAAATATTTTTCTAAGCATTCCAGAGTGTTTCTGGCACTTTCCTTTTGCTGTTATTCTGCCAAATATGTTTTGTCAAGCATGACTATTCTTTTTCTTCGTTTCCCTGAAGATAATTGATATATATGTACAGAGAAGTAGAATTCCAACTGGCGTCACCAATGGAAACAATAACATATTAAAAAACAGTCTGAGTACTTAGAAAATTTTCTCAACTCAAGAAGCTGGAATTACTGTGGAAATTTCTGTGCTGTACCTGTTTTCTAGTAACACCTAGAAATCCTACTCATCAATTAATTCCATACTGTATTAGATATCGAACACAAATACAACAGAAAAATCTCTGCCTCAGTTTGTAAAATGAGTATAAAGCAAGAAGTAAAATGGAGAAACAAGAAGATTAGAGAACACCAGAAAATATTGTATAGCATAATAGGAGTCATCTGAAGAATCTTTATGTTCATTACTGGTACAGACATGAGAATGGCATTCTGATATCTGTAAATTCAGGATCAGTCAACAGGAAGGAGCAAAATGTGTTTGCATGCTTCACAACCTGAAGGAAACTTCAGGCTGAGTTTGCAGCTAAACATACGTGATGTATTGCACATACATTGTGTACATTGTGTGAAGGCTTTAGTTTGCCTTTTTTCCCAAATTTGCTATTACATAATAAATCCTTAGCATAAACACAAGGGAAAATGAGAGTGCTTTATTCTCAGGTTGTTAAGTAATGATATGAGCAAGTCAGTGAAGCATTATCCCGTTTATAAAGTTGTAAAAGTGAGATGTTTGTTCTGTCTTCTGTTTGTTTGTTTGCTTGCCCATGTCAGTTGTCTCCAGGTGTTTGGTGTTATTCTGTGCTTTTCAAGATGACAGGAAGGGGGGGATGCTTCTAAATAATATGTTGCCCTGACTTCATAAGGCTTGTTTTGTCTGGCAAATGAATTATGTAAACCTTCTCCATCCGAAACTGTTTCAAGTCAATTAATTGTTGTAATTACTTAAGATTTCTTTTTAATGAATATGACTCTCCAGGGATTTGATGATATCCTGTCATCTGTAGGCCTGATAAATGAAATGTGATTTGTGGCTTGCTGCAAACTGAACCCTTGTACTTGAACAATGTCTCTCTTTCCTATGTGCTCATTAAACGGAAGAAATGCCCTTGATGGAATTAGGAACATTTGCTTTAGTTGGTCTCTAATAAGAATGGATAGTATAGGCAGACAAATTTTGGCTTTTACCTGTTTTGCTCTCTCTTCCTTTAAATGTGGGCCTTGTTAACACACTGACAATTACGTGGCCCAAACACATGACCCCAGTGAGGTTACTTATTGTAATTGAGACTGGCTTCGCTGTGCCATCTCTCATCTCCATTAGGTGCACTGAAATGTGAAAGATTAGCAGTCAGTCAGTCAGCAGGGAACAAGACCAATGCTGTATGATGGATTTTTATATTACCTTTTTTACAACCCTCTTCACCCCAGCCAAAAATTTTCAATCAGAACAGCCAAATTTGACAAGCAAGGTACCCTTCTTTTGTTTTTGTGCAACACCTAGTTTTCAGTGCTTCTCAAGAAAAGCAGAGCTGCCCAGCGCTGCAGATAAAGACATGCAATTCGAGACAGCATGACAAAGAACCATGAATTCTGCATTGAGTTCCTACAAACAGTGTGACTGCTTATATATCAATTTCAGCTAGCCTATTTTCCCCTACACTGCCATGTATGTAATATAATCTAATCACCAGTGCTAGGAAAGTATAAAACAGGTGGGCTTTCCTGATTTAAATTCCTTTGGTAAAATGAGGATTGCTGCTTTTATTGCAAGACCTTTCCTGAATATCACGTGAGTACATTAAACATCATAAAATACACAGCAAAATGTAGTGCCTTGGTCATATTTTGGAATGTAAGGACAATGAATTATTGTGTATCACAGGCAAAGATCACTTTGACCTTTTTCCAGTCAAAAGAGGGTGCCTCAGATACATGTAGCTGTAAGTGTACAGAAAAGACAGCATCCCTGAAAATGGAAATGAATTAATAAACAGAATAAACTGTCAAATATATTAGTTATTTAGAAGAAACAGGGAGTGTGAAGGGTAGAAAGGTGAAAATCATGAGGAAAGAGTGACAAGGAGGTACCAGCCCAATGTTGGGGAGGAAGATACCATGGAAAAGGAGAAAACATTGAATTTTCAAGAAAGGGAGTTTGCACTTTGGGCTTCAAAATCCAGGAATGGCTGTAGGGATTTAGGCAAAATGACATCAAAACCTGAATCTTTCCTAAACTCTGAATCCATTTCTTTATGCTGGCATAAAAAATGCCATTCTACACTTCCCTTTCCTCCCAACCTGCCCTTTTTCTTTCTGGGTCGGCCAGAGGTATAGACAAGGATACAGATGTACAATAAAATGCAAGGAACTACTTTTCCTGGCTTGATGGACCCAGCTGAAAAAGCAGTATCTGGAAGTTACGACACTGATTGTCTTTGATGCAGTAATTGGATGGAAGACATTCAGATCACCTTTGATTAGATGAACTTCTGAAACTACTGAGATTTATCAGTGCACAGATCTTATTCTCAGAGGAGTCAAAAGAAAGTGTCCCATTAACTTAATGAATCAGGCCGCAAGAGAACAACCGCTCTTGAAGTCAGAATGAGAGATTTCCCATCAGTGGCACAAATTCTGCCAATAAAGGCAACAGGATTTCTCAAGTGAAATGAGATTAGAATATGTCTCCCCTGATTTTCAGTAGTTAAATGATTGACTATCCTGTAATAGGCTAATTATTAGATTTCTCTTCAATTTTTGTGTTGCAGGAAGGAATGAAAGTTTTCTTTCTCTACCTAGATTGTGTTGCAGCTGTGGCAGTATTTCGTCTGCTGTTGCATGTTCTTGACCTTTGAAAGGTGGCATGGTGCATTCATCTTCCCAACCTCATCTGCCTTCAGCAAGGTGTCCCCAGTTCTGGAACTTCTGGCAATTTGACAAAGGCGTCTTCATACATGTCAGTTCTCGTTATCCACTCTGTCTTCTTGACATATGACACACATGTCAACTCACATTTTTTCACTGCTTGCTTTTTTTGCCCCTTCACAGGTGGGAGATTCCACATTCTCTTTTTTGAGCCATTTCCAGCGTGCTTCTTTTCCTGAAATACCTTTGTGGACTTTCTCAACAACTTAAAAGGTCTTTTTTGTCACTTATGGTTTGTGGTTCTTCACAAAGAAAAACAGCTCTTTAGAGGTTTTATTAGCTAGCCATGGTAAACTATTTCCATGCCTTCTTGATAAAAGATACTTTTCCAGCTACCATGGATAAGTTGTTGCTTAATATTTTTGACATAATGCATATGGAAGTTACTCACCTCAGAATGCTTGTTTAGTACTAGCAGTGAATACTTTTGTAGCCTCTTCATCTCTTTTTAAAACATTTCAAGTACTATTTGTTTCATCATTATAAAATTGTGTTATTGCTAAATATTAGCATCCTAATTTTACACATGGCAAAACTAGTACCTGCCTCCAACATGCTTTAGTTTAGGCTGTTTGACTGCAGTAGTGTCACCCACTTGTGATGGGGCATTGACAAGAAGGCTATGCAAATCCTTGATCGCTGCCTCTCCTCTCATCTGGAAGTGAAGCAGGAAGCAGAGATCATACAAACATGTTCTGGTCAGTCTGTCCTTTGTAAAGGCAGGGAGTCTGACTGTGCCCCTGGTAGCTGCTCAGTGGTCTTGAAAGTTGGGTTTAGGGGAAAAAAACTAAAGGTTTAACTTACAAGGAATAGCAGTTGCTAGGCAAGTGGTTCTGAAGGCTGAAATACAAAACAATATTCCTAACCCTTTTATTCATGTTTGAATGCTTGCAGTAAGGAGGTCAGTAAGAGCTGAGACAATGGGCAAGTACAGTTCAAAATGCTAAACTACTTACCCGAGGTGATGAAATTAAGACTTTTAAGCCTTATTTCTCCTTTCATATGTGGCTTTTTGTACTACTTTACCTTTGTAACGATAACTCACATTAATTTGATGTCAAAATAACATAATAAATGAATAGGCAGATACTTACAATAAATGTAAGATTTGGAAATACAAAGTTGCTCTGATCTAGGTTTTATAACTGCACAGCTATTTTGGTTAAAATTGAGGCTTTTTTAGGTCCAATGTTTATTTCTACAATCACTAGCATAAATAATTTTACCTAATAAAGACATTCCATTGCTAGGATGTCTTTCTGTATAAAACTGGACTGCATTGGAAGGCATAATGAAAAAAACTGTCTTTTCTACACATTTTGGGATTTTTCTTACAAATTTGGTAATTTATTTTTTCTGGTCCTCTTGGGAAGTTGCTAACACAAAGAAGTGTGAATAGTCATGTTTATATTGCTTTTCAGAGTCCCTTTGATGCAGTCCACAGAGTTGATACAGTCAATGACTTGTCAAATCAAGTACATAACTTCGCTTTTTACATGAAGTTTATATTTGTGTTCTTAAAGTTAGGAAGGTTTTTCAATTACTGGCTAAATGGGAAATGAGATATCTGAAATTTTAATTAACTTCTAGCACAATATTCTTACTGTTTTCTCCCACAAAAAGCAGTTGCCAAACAGCCAAACTGTCACACTGAATTAGAACATGGTTCAAATGAAAAATGCAAAAGAATGTACAGCCTAATCTTAAAAGAAAGTTAAGTGACATTGGCAAAGAAGAGGTATTAGAGGTATTTAAAACTTTTTTCTCCATATCAGACAGTTTCCAGTAATAAAATAAATGTTGTAATATTTTATTATTATAACAAGTAGAATTCATACTTTCAGAGATTGCCTATAGGCACATACTTTTATGCTATACAGTAAACACTTTAAGCTGTGTGTCTCAATAATAAAAACATGAAGACCCTCCCATTTACATTCGATAAGCTCTTCCCTGTTATTTATGTATGTTGAGTATAATAATAATACCTACTTCAGAAACCTGATGTGGGCATTTATTAATTGATGTTTTAACAAGTTTTCACAGTTCTTAAATGCAAAACCTTTATGTATGTATGTGTCTGTGTGTATACATATATGCAAAGCAGTATGTGAATATATTATTCTGACTGTTCTAAATGTTTCTTCACTCTTTGCTCCCCTGCATCAAAATCTTATTTTAAAAATCATTGGTACTGAAAGTGTGAAATACAGTCAATTATTTGAATATCTATAAATCAGCCATCTGTGATACACACTGTAACAAGGAAAAAGGAATCAAGTTTGCCAGTAAATGCCACTCTGACAAATCCAATTTTAAATATAATGTATTGCTAAGGGTGTGTTATAACAAGTTTCATGACTCTAAAATGGCAAATAAGTTACTTCTCTCTTTACTAATTGCATTGTACGTGCTGATTAAGTATAGTTTGAATATAGATTTTTTACTTCTGTGGTAATTACATTCATCTCAAAGAAGCTTATTCTGGGCTTTTGGACATGTTAATTGCTTTGCACACTACTATAATCAACAAACAAAAAAAGCCATACAAATTGATACATTCCAAACAGCCCGGCACTTGAGAGGACAAAGCACAATGCGTTCTCTCAGCTGTGTTGTACCCTTCACACCAATTTATCTGGAAATAGGTTTTTAAGGAAAAACATGGCAGAGATCTTGAGGAGCGTGTGTGCTTCTAAACAGGTTTTTGCTTGCTATTTTGTTCTCTTTTTTTTTTTTTTTAAGATTATCTTTGTCCTTTGCAAAATCTCAGGATTTTGTTAAGGACAGCCAAGTAGGTGTTTTGTGATTATTAAATATACCACCCTGATATCACACTCTGGAGGTTAGATGTACACATCAAGATAACAGTTTAAATACAAGAGACAGCCGTCCATGTTGACCCACTCAACTCATTGCACTGAGGCCAGCTTTTCAAAAGATGTGACAAAGTGACTAAAAGACAGGCAATAGCATTGACCTAATGTCAGGCATAGCCATATAAATGTGTGCAAAAAAAGTGCGGAGCCAGGATGGGGTGTAATACATCTATAATCTCCCCATGCAAACGCAGACACACCAGTTTGAACTTTGCGAAGCAGGAGGGAAGTAAGGGTACTGTAATGCAGCTTTATATATACCTTCATGTCAAAAGGTTCACCCAAAATGTGAGAAAGACACTGGCACAGTACCTCTCCTAGCACAGTGGATGTGTACAGCAGTTGCAAAACAGGGTATCTACATGAGCTTTATTTAATGAAATACAGTCTCCAAGTGATCAGAAAGTACATGATGAAAGATCCCCCTTACATCAGGTAAAAGGAAGTTGAATACTGTATTTGCTTGCTATGGATGAATCTCCTTAACCTTTAGTTAGTGCATATCTACACACAGCAGTTCCATTTTATCTCTGAGTGTTCCTAGACGGATAAGTCATTAATTCATTTTGAGTATGGGCATAGCTAATGCACAACAGCAGGCACTTGAGTATGTAGAAATGCTTTATTTAGCTCAAATTAGAACACACATTATCCTGTTGGGGTTTTTTTAGTGAATGCAAATTCTTCAACAGTTTCTATCAACTTTATTTTGTAATGAAGCTTACCTTCATATGCACTCAGATGAAATGTAAGAAGCACAAAGTCAATTAGAGGAAAAATCAAATAAAATTATGTCATGTAGTATCAAATGCATTGAACAAAAAATGTTCCTTTTTTCTTTCAATCAATCTGAGTATATTGTCTTTGTACAGTTCTTTTTCACTTTCACCTCAACCACTTCCAATGGCAAAGAGAAGAAAGAGCAGGATACACAGAAGAAATTTATGCCATTGAACTTTTTCTTAAACTTCATAAAGAATTTAAATGGCAGTGTTCTGAAGTTCTGTGGGGTCTTACTTGGCATAGTTGGATTGCCTAAATATCGAGTAATTATTTACTTAAGGTGTCCTTCATTGTTTTATGATATGCAAAAGTACATCATAGATCATAATCAGATGTACAATAAATAAAATTTATCAAAGGGGTTGCATAAAGAAATGTGCTTACCCTGATTTAAAACACATTTAGTGTTTCCCCAGGGAACACTGGCAAAGGTGATTATTTGGGAAGGGAAGCTAGAATGTATTTGTGTCTGGCAAAATAAGTCACCCAGGAGAATGTAGATATTGGTGAAATATTTGGATGGAGAAACCATGATTGAAACAATTGCACAGTCAAGGTAAATTAGTTTTAAGCAGTCTAATTTCATAAAGGGCTGATTCCAGACAACTAGCAGGGAATAAGTACATATTATAAGAACACTGCCAACAGAGTTGGCAGAGGGCTTCTGAAATAATAAAAATGTCCTAAAAGTCATGCAGCTTAAAATCATTATTTTTAAGGTACTTTTTATTAACCTTTTAGGTTACAAGCCTGTAGGAATTAAGTCATGTTTTGAGAGCATTCTTTGCATCTGCAAAGAAACTTTTACGAAAAGCTACTGAATGGAAACTCATTTTTTTTTTACTAAATCTGTGTGGCTGTAGGAGCTTGCTCAAGAAGGCTATTAAATATCATGATAAAATAAAGATTTGTCAAGACCATGTAGTCATACATGTTTATAAAACATACGTGACACACAAACATGTTAACTTCTATCTTTGTATCAAAAACTAGAAACAAAAGAGATTTTCAGATATCTAGCATTTTTCTTCAGGTAGCAAGCACAGGAATTTTCTAGTTCTACCAGCCTTTGGCAGGTAGTAAATCTTCGAGAGGAGTAAATAGTTCCTGTGCTGTGGTCTTTGTATAGAATACATATATAAGAAGCAGAAAGGCGAACTTGTAACTCTGCAGTATTAAATCCTTTAGCAGAAAAAAATGAAAAGAGATGTAGAGAAAGCTGGATGGATGCATTGCTTAAACATACTCCTTAAGAATTCCCTTATGCTCCTGACTTCTTTCTCATCACCATAAGCTCGCTGCTAGGTGTGAAACCATAAGCATATGAAAGCTTGTCATGCAGGTGTATTTCGTGTACCTGCCACACTGTGAACTCACCATGTCTCTGGCCCTGAGGAGAAGTTCTCTTTCCTTGCAGCAAGATTATGTTTTAAAAAGCTGACTTTTAAACCTCTTACTGAATTTTTTAATGGATTAAATTCATCATGTCACCAGCTGCTGTGCAGCTAATAGAGCCATAAAACACTGTATTAAAGGATTACCCATGCAAAATTTCCTCTTGTGCTAATGTGAATTTTAATACTTTTAACATTTAGTTGAGATGGGAATGTCCAAGAACAGCTTGTTCAATAGGTTGTTCTATAAAATTAAGTTCCTCAGCTCATCACAAATGCCAGGACTCCATTAAGTTAAAATTTTACAGAGAGGCTAAGATGATTCACTGTATAGCATTTGCAGGGAGGAAGGCAACATCTGCTTCTCCATTAATGCTATAAAACAAGGAAGTAAAACACACATGAGTGTCATAACTGCAGGGGAACCAGGCTGAACAGCTGAGAGTCCTCGCTCCAAATGAGTTGGAGGTCAGTTTATGCATGGGGTATAAGAACAGAGGGAACACAAAATCCCGCTCCCTGAAGCAGGGTGACAGCTATAGAGCTGGAGCTGAGTTTCACATTAATCTAAAATCACAAGGAATTTTGTGAAAGCAAATTATTTAACTTGGGTAGGAGGTGTGGGGAAGAGAAGGGATAGTCATGCTTTCAAAACAGGGAGTGAGACCTTTAGTTTTATTCTTATCTATAAACAGCAATTAACAAGGTAGCATTTATGTACCTGAAATCATGAAGTGACTGCAAATAAGATATAAAGGGCTACAGTTTGAATTTCTTTCATCTGACAGCAACAAAATGGTCTTGTAAAGGCTGTCTCTTTGGAGTAGCTGTAGGATTAGAAGGGTGCCTTTTGTGGCTTTTAACTCCTGTTTTCTGCAGAACAGGATAGTTTGAAGGGATGCTAGCAGGTGTTAGAAAGAGCCTCACCAAGCACCTCCCCTGCTATCTCACCCATAAGGATCACTCATGGAAACCACCATCATTAAATAGATGCAATTTCTTGTTTACTGCTGAAATGAATACATTATTAGGCACTTGGACCTTGTTCAGACATTTTTGTCCTGCCAGAGGCAACAGGATAAGCTTGAAGGAAGGCCACAGAGCAGGCAAGAAATGGCACTCCCAGTTCACCAATATATACACTGAGCATCACTCTTGACAGTGCAATGTTTGGGTAGACAAGACTGTCAAAAATAAGGAAGACGAAACTTTCTTATGACCCTTATAACACTTGGAAAAGAAGAATGGTCAGTAATGGAGGCAAAGCATTCTATGTTTTCAAATCGCCATGTAAATATTGGTTTCTCCCTATGGCAATTTGAGCACTGATTGTCCCAGTACCAGCTAATGAATGGCAGAATGACCCCACACACTTTACCCTGCTGCCAATGCCTTCACTGTGCCAAGGGTGCTGTCAAATTAGAAATCACTGGTTCCAGGGGTAGCCAGAGTGCTTCTTGCTTCCCACTCTCAGTATTTGGGAAAGGAGGAAGCCCCTGCAGACACTAGCTCAGACACCCTGTGCCCTGGAAGGGAGGCAGATGGCTGGCTTTATCATCCTTAAATCCCAAAGCAACCAGAGCCACTACCAGCAACCTCCTCCTTAGAAGTCTGTGGAGCTGTTTACCTTTGATAATTTCCAGAGGTGGAGGAGGAGGAAATCTTCACAGTCGGGAGCCTGATCAACAGGCAGATGAGGGCAGTAGGAACAGTCAATAGATTTTGGGTTACATCTCTAAATGTTTTAAAAATCCGGTGATGAGCAGTTGACTGTCTTTTAAAATGACAGTGTTTCCAAATAAGGGAGACTTTCCATATAACAAGAAATTTATATCACTAAATTATTTGACAAAATTTTGTTGAAGTATCAGTGGCAATAGTAGTAGTAGTAGTAGTAGTAGTAGTAGTAGTACTAGTACTAGTACTAGTAGTAGTAGTAGTAGTAGCAGCAGCAGCAGCACTAGTGGTAAAGGTTTCTGAGGCTCACTTCAGAACAAAAAAAGGACAGTTATTTAAAATCCTACACAAGAATGGTGAGAAAGTTTTAATAGGAATATGCTCAAGCTGCTGTTTCTTACCCCAACTGAATTTTCTCCACAGCTCCATATTTTGTTCTCCATGTGCATTACTGTTCTGAGAGCCTGTCATTTCTTATCAGAATGAGAAAGGCTAAAGAGATAATATTTCAATAACATACTGGCCTGATCATAAAATAACTCAATGGAAATGTGTAACTGCCTCAGGCAGCACAGCAGGATAGTCAGCAGTCAGATGATTTCTATTCTGGGTTTCTTTTTTTTATGGTTACATTTTCTGTTATATCAGACATACCCTCAAGTCTTAGTTATGCTTTTATTCAAAAGGAGAACCGCAGTATAAAGATCTACAAAACTTATTATGATATATTACTGTAAAGAAATAAAAGTTGGTGCCACAGTAGCATATTGATAAGGACAGGCCTGCCACATTAATTGACCTTTTTTCATCTCAACCACCAGGGCTGAGGCCTAAGCATCTCAGTTGCTTAGCAACAGGGTCACTGCTTTCAGGACTTAAATGCACCAAAAAAAAAATTGTTAAGAAAAAATCAGAAGATGTGATCTTATGAAGGCAGCAGATATTTGGCAGAAGAAAGTAATTTTTTTTCTATCCTTTTTTAGCCTATACTGTTGATTGTAATGCAGAGAGGGCAAAAGGGAAACCAGGGTCTGAAGTTTTACTGATCAGCTAAACACACAAACAAAACAGTATTGAAACCGCAGGCACATGTTCCTGCTTGATACCAGTCCTGATGAGATGCTTTTGATTTTTAGAACATCCATAGATGTTTGCAAGTAATTCATATGGTTCTTCTACGTGTATAAAATATATTCATACATGCAAAACACTAAGTGACTCTGGATAACATACATATATTTTTAGAACAGCAGGGTGCAGCGGAAAGTAAAGAGGGGGTCCTATTGTCTAGATCCTTTTTTAACATTCTATCATAAACATTAGTGCTCACTTCTATGTTTAATGACAGGGCTTGAGGCAACACAACATCTCCTAAAGGTCAGCTCAGAGAGGTTTGTTTCTTTCCTCCTTAACATGAAATACAGGAAAAAGCCAACACTTCTTTTAAACTTTAATAAAGGCCATAGAACAAGAGTGCTTCTCTACCAGAAATCAAAATCCTTGCACATGAAAGTAGTCAAATTTTCACTGCAGGTCTCTTCTGGAGAGGAATCCTAGTGTTGGAGTCAGGAAATCTTGTGTTTTATTCCCAAATAACCATCAACAAAAATGATAAATGGCCTCATGAATGCCACTGTGCCTTAACACATATCATTCCCTAGCTTAAATTTTAGTTGGAAAGCTCCTATTTTATCAGTGCTAATGAAAATAAATGCATGTTTCTCAGTGAACAAAGCATTTAGTGTCATACAAAAGTCAGTGTTTTCCTCTCACAAATATCAGTTATGGCTAAATTCAATGTTAGATGTGGGGCACAATATGGAGAGTTTTGAATTTTCTTTATTTACAATGTTACTCTAAATAATTCTCTAGACCTTCCCTAGTGTCTTTTAATCTTCTTTCACTGTTACTAGTTGGAAACAGAAGTATTTGTATTGAAGCTCTTCACAGAATCATAGAAACGTTGAGGTTGAAAGGGGCGTTTGGGGATTGTCTAGTCCAAGCCCCCCTGGATATGATTCCCTGTGTCTTCTTGGCGTTGAAAGATCCCAGCTCTCTCAGTCTCTCCTCCTATGTCCTATACATATAGGGTGTATCATCAGCAAGTTTGCAGATGACACCAAGTTAAGCTGGAGTGTTGATTCACATGAGGATAGGGAAGCTCTACAGAGAGACTTAGATTGGATCATTGGGCCAATGTTAATGGTATGAGCTTCAAGAAGGCCAAGTGCCAGGTCCTGCCCTTGGGCCACAATAACCCCAGGCACCACTACAGGCCTGGGGAAGTGTGGCTGGAGCCTGGCAGAAAAAGACCTGGGGGTTCTCATTGAGAAGTGGCTGAATACGAGGCGGCAGTGTGCCCAGGTGGCCAAGAAAGCCAATGGCATCCTGGCTTGTAATAGAAATAGCGTGACCAGCAGAAGTAGAGAGGTGATTGTCCCCCTGTACTCATCACTGGGGAGGCCACATCTGGAATGTTGTGTCCAGTTCTGGGCACCTCAATCCAAGAGAGACATCGAGGTGCTGGAGCAAGTGCAGAGGAGGCAATGAAGCTGGTGAAGGGCCTGGAGAACAAATC
>JAOTQQ010000012.1:65580474-65671571 GCA_026546715.1 Gallinago undulata
CAGGGATCAATACTTGGTCCAGTCCTGTTCAACATATTCATCAGTGACCTGGACGAGGGGACAGAGTGTATCCTCAGTAAGTTTGCTGATGATACCAAACTGGGAGGGGTGACTGACACCCCGGAGGGACGTGTTGCCATCCAGCCAGACGTGGACAGGCTGGAGAGCTGGGCAAGCAAGAACCTCATGAGGTTCAACAGGGAAAAGTGTAGGGTCCTGAACCTGGGGAATGTCAGGCACCAATACAGGTTAGGTATGGACCTGCTGGAGACAAGTTCTGAAGAGAAAGATCTGGGGGTCCTGGTAGACAGCAAAATGACAGTGAGCAAGCAATGTGCTCTTGTCGCCAGGAAGGCCAAAAGAATCCTGGGCTGCTTAGGGAAGAGTGTGGCCAGTAGGGTCGAGAGAAGTCATTCCTTCTACTCTGCACTGGTGAGGCCACAACTGGAATACTGCATGCAGTTCTGGGCTCCCCAGTTCAAGAGGGACAGGGAACTACTGGAAAGAGCCCAGCAAAGGTCAACGAAGATGATTCAAGGATTGGAGCATCTCCCTTATGAAGAAAGGCTGAGAGAGCTGGGACTCTTTAGTCTGGAGAAGAGGAGGCTGAGGGGAGACCTTATTAATGCCTATAAGTATCTAAAGGGTGGTTTGAAGGAGGAGGGAGCCAGACTCTTTTCAGTAGTTGACAGTGAGAGGACGAGAGGTAAAGGGCATAAGTTGGAACACAGGAGGTTCCACTCAAATATGAGAAAAAACTACTTCACAGGGAGGGTGACAGAGCCCTGGAACAGGCTGCCCAGGGAGGTTGTGGAGTCCCCTTCTTTGGAGATTTTCAAGACTGGATGCAGTCCTGAGTAACATGCTCTGACATGCTCTAGGCAATCCTGTTTCAGCAGGGGAGTTGGGCTAGATGATCTCTATGGTCCCTTCCAACTCTAAAAAAAATCAGTGAAATTCAGTGAAATTAAGTCTTATCTGTTGTGAGGAATCTGAAAAGCAAATATGTAAAGCATGACTTTTTATTTTTAAACAAATGTGCAATTTCCATGTGCTTGGTGGTTTATAAAGCATAGAAAGAGGTAAAGGTCATGGAGTACCTTCTCATCTGAGGGCTAGATCCAGAGCACACTGAAATCCTTCTCCGAAGACAATTCCAGTCTTACCCCAGAATGGAGCAAGATTTGAATACTGGGGACAAAATACTTATCCAAACTGAATATATTTCAAAGTTTATAAATTATAAATAAGCTTTCCCATCACCATGACTACTGTTTTAATTTTTATTTTTACTGGAAAAGCAGAATGCCTTTTTGAAACATAAAAAGACATATCTACTTACTCTTTATGTTAGCAAACTATTTTTTCCAAGAACTGTAAAAACAAAATATAATGTATTATATCCTGTATTCCCTGCTGCAATGCTCAATTCGTCACTAGAGTTATTTGACTACTATTGATTAATTTTCAGAAATAGGTTGACACAAACCTTTCTGTGAAAAAGCCAGTTCTCTTCCATTCCTGAACGAGCATGTCACATTTTTGCCGCTGTATGATTAATGTTGTTTGGAAAGCTTCACGAATCAGTAAACATACTCTCAAGTGGATACATCTGTATTTTAAATATGTCCTATTATCTTAGTTTTCTAGTCAATCTGTAAAATATGTTTCCTATTGTACTTAATAGGTGTGAGCTGTATGGCTAGTGATAATGTAGACTGTCTTCTGATCTGACTGGGTGCTTGCCATGAAACCAGATCCTCCTTGCAGATTCAGGAATGTGGTGTATCTGGTAAGAGTTCCCTCCAGGACTCAAAATGTGTTTCTTATTAGATCTTTTTTCTTTTCTTCTTTTTTTTTTTTTTTTTTTTTTTTTTGTCTAGCCATCCTGGAAATATTTTGCAGGACATTGCATAAGACAGAGACAGTGCAACACATCTCTTCTTCATGTCTTTAGCCAAGAGACGACTTTATGCTCTCAAGTTCCTCTGGCCTCCTTAAATATTTAGCATTATTCAGTGTATTGCAGGATCCGACCTTCAGCAGATATCCCTTGGGAAATCAAAAGAAAGATTCCTTCAAGCCAGCTAGCATCATATATATTCAATGAACACAAAGGGAATGAGACAGAGTATAATCCAGCATTTGAGGGATTTTACTGGCATAATATTGCAAGGATCATGTGGTCCATGCTGAGAAATACTGCAGATTTGTGAGGGCTAAACGTGTGTGTGCTCTGTCAATGTAGGAGTCTGCCCTTTAAGTAGTCACTGTACTCCTGTTTCCTAGCTCAGAATCAGAAACTGATTGCCAAACTGAATGAGCCCGTATCCTTCAACATGTTGCAGTCTGGAGGAGGGGAAAGAAATATTTAACTGGCAGGATTCTTTTTTCTCCTCAACAGAGTTGATACTGTGTGATTAAAACTTTGCAGAAACAGTCCCAGAAAAAATGAATCTGTGGATGGGAATATGTCATAACTTGTAAAATGGATTTTTAAATGTTGCCAGCAACTTATGTTACATCTGTGATGTTTCTGCAACGTCTCATACTGTTGTGAAAGTTATTACATATCTGTATGAGACTGTGTGTGCCTCCGTGGCCTAAGCCAGAACTAGAAAATAGTTATTCCACAGTAAATGCAGAATTTGAATGTAGGCACAGCAATCTATTCCAGGAGAAAGATGGGAAGAGGGATAGGAGGCAAACCTGCTGAAAAGCACAGTTAAGTCTTTTGTGCTGTGGAAATGAATCTGGTTTTGGTGCTGGGGGCTGAGTTTGTGTTGATGCACAGAAGTAAAACAAGAGTATTCAGACAAGTGGAACATGATCTGATAAGCCTGGAAATGACTCTGCCAGGTTATCCAGCCTGAATGACGTCCCTGTCTGTGTCCTTTCAACACATTTGATTTGGGCAAAAGTTTCCCAGAGGAAGGCTTTTCCTGTGCTTTTTGTCCCGCTTCACTACTTCACAAACTCCCTGATGGCAGAAGTAAGTGCAGGTTGATTTGGGAGGAGAGCTGTACACTTTTCTTGAAGGGACAATATTTCTTCTGTTTGGGTGCTTTTTTTCAGCATTGTAAGCTGGCTGTCCTTTCAATATAGTACAAAGCGAGCCTTTCCTTACTCTGCCTGTATAATACGGTAATGAAGTTGTGCCTTTCATTTATTAGATGCTTGAACTCTGTGTGTATACACTTTCTCTGTATATGGACAGATAAAACTAAAAATAGATCTACTCAGGCTTTCCAATATGAAGAAGAAGGAACAATTTTTATAGACTTCCCAGGGTACAATTTCATTAAGGTCAATATCCATTGAATGAAAATTTTCAAAATGTATATCCTTATTACATGAATAAAATGCAACTAGATTTGTGCCTGAAGATTCATAGATTTGAATAATGTTCACACAATACCAAATTTCACTAAACTGAATATAAAGATTTATGTTTGAACTATAGTCTTCAATTTGTACGATTTATGCCCTAGCAGTTGCGTGACTGCATTTATCAGAAAGGGGCTGTTCTTGAGAGGTAATTCTACTAAAGCTTGGGATCATTTGGCTCTTGATCAGTGAAATGAACTGAATCTCATTTTCTGTGTCTGTCTTTTCATATGTTTTCCACCCTCATGTGCTTTAACTCTGGCAAGAAGAATACATATTTCAAATCAGGATATGAATCATGTGCCCACAAATCAGCCAAATACAGGGTCTGCACCTAGCACCATCTTTAATATTTCTCCTAGACATGAAAGTTTTCCTATCCACAATACATGTGTCTTCTAGAAATCTTAAATGTTTTTACATGGAAAAGTAAATACTTCCCACTCTTCTTCTTCAAGCTTCATAGTATATCAAATTGTGCGAGTGTTTACTTCTAAGCAATCAAGCACATCATAGGTGTGTGGGAGATCAGCAGTCCTCAGATAGTCTTTAGACTCATACTGTTACTTCAATGCTTTTATTCTGTACCCATTACCACTGATCAAATGCTATTGCCTTTCGAAGAGGGATCTTGACTCAAGTCTGAAAATTGCTGAAGCTCAGGAGAACTTGGATCAGATGCAAATGTGAACAAGGTGACTCTGTTGGGCTACAGCAAATAAGGAAGATCATCAATACAGTCTCATTAATGTGACCACTTATCCCTGAAAGAAACCTTATTGACTGCTGCAATATCAGCTGCATTAATCAATTAACAAATAGTGCTTTCATCTTAATAAGAACAAAATAGTCTCGAGTAGGAATAGCACGCTAGAATAGAAATAGACAGATAACCAACTCTTTGTTAAAATAAAACAGGGTAGAGCTCTTCATATTTTTCTAAAAATATGATTTGGGTTTAAAATAACAAAAATGAAAATTAAAGGGAAAGGATCACCGAAAGCACCTTCTTTTTTTTCATGACCGATGCCTCTTCTGCAGCTGCAAGCACATTCATTTCTCCATAATCCCTAGCAGTGCAGAAGAAAGAGAGCCTTCAGGTGAAAGGTTACCTACATTTATAATGTCAGGCACTGAGACTGGGGAGGTAAAAGGTAAATGGTAATTTTATCATTAGCGTGCCTGACCCCTTGCCCCCACCATATCTCATAGGAGATGTTAAGAACGGCTCACCTGTCAAGATGCAAACACTTAAAGGTCAATGTGCACAGAAATCTTCAAGAGCTTACAACTGAATTGCTGACACCTTTTATTATCACCGCTTAAATAAATGATTCAAGTGGCAAGACAAGGGTAAGATTGGTTTAATGTCAAGATTTACACGAGGAATTCTTGGAGCATTATTTTCTAAACTCTGACTACATAGGTATGATTTTTTAATTCTACAAGTGTGTAAACAATGAGGTGGATTCCACATCATTTACAGGAGCTTAAATATGTATTCCTCTTTTGCAAGGCTTTCCAGCAATGCACAATGAGGAATTTTTGCTTTCATTGGAGCAGGGAAAGCAGATTCCTGGATCCACCATCATCCTAGCGTACAATATTAGAAAACTCATTTGAACTCTGTGCATGAGAAGTGGATAATTATGACTTAAGAATATGGGAGGATGTCTTGTAACCTAATCACAAATTTTTTAAACACTGGCTACACTTCATTTTTAATTAATGAAGTAACTGACTAAAGATCTTTTCCTCTTTTTCTGAGTTGTTTTCACATTTAAAAGCTCTGAAGTGTGGATACATCAGCACCAGGGTTTGGAAGAGCACCAGGGTTGATGCATGCATTCAATATCTATAGGATCAACAAGTGTAATTCTAAGGGGTGAGTATAATTTACTCCTGACACTGTGTACCTCACCTCCTGTTGTTACTAAAGGACCAGCCAGGTATACAGGACCCCTTAGCATCACCTGCTTAGAGCTGATGCTCTGTAGTACAAAAGGATCGCATTGTTACTGCAATGAATAGCCAGGTAGCAGTGGTGTATGTTGATCAGGGCAGAGAAATGGGTCTGTCTCGGATTCTGCTGCTCATCAGACATGAAGTCAGCCATTTCTGAGTGAGGGTATTTCAGTTCTAGGGAGCTTTCACAGTGGTATAAAGAAGAAATGTGAAGCAGAATGAAGATGGCTTGTGTTACCTGAAAAGCAGATATCAGTCCTCTGTGCTGAACAGCTTCATGATCTCATGGCTCTGTAAGATCTCCTAGAATTAATCCTCTTTTCTTACTGTCATTACATTGCTTGATATTTCCAGTGGTACCATACTAAAGCTTGTGCCAGTGAGTTGCCCTGAAGGGAGAAGGTATATTATTTTGGGGGGCTGTCAATGGTGCAGTGAGAGGGAACAGGGTCAGTTTGGACTGATGTGTGGTTAGGGCCTGATGTTGTTTGAATGGTGAGTGGTTTGAGATTAGTGTGCATGCTAAAGCTGCCTTACATTGAGGGTTAAAATTCTTGATCGCTAGAGGATACCCTGAGCATCCACCCCTATAAAATAGTAATATTTTTAGTTTGACAACTACAAACACAACAACTGATTATTAGCATGTGATGTAAGCCCTCCTGCCTATGTCTCTTTTGTCCTCCCCACACAATGATCACTATTCTCATTAATCTGCTGTCCTCTGCCTTGTCTCCATCTACTCCATCTCTCCTCAGAAATAATATATCCACTTCCTTTGACTTGGTGACCTTCAAATTTACTTCTCCAGGTTATGTTCCACATACTTTTCTCACATATTCATGAAACTTCCTGAAACAGTTGCGTGCCACTGAAGCTATTGAATGAAAAGCTTCATTTCTCCTTCCCGTGTATCACCTATATCACTAGCACACTATGGTGCTTGCATTTTTTTCCTTGTATTATTTTGTTTCTGGCATCTCGATGCTGTGCTGCATAAAAAAGAAATGCAGTCATAACAGAAGGTTAAAAAAGAAAAAAAAAAAGAAAAAAGATGGGTGCCCAAATAATGCTTAGTTTCCCTTCATATTTAAAGCAACAGTGTTCAAAAACAAAGAGTGGAGTGAAAGTTCAAACAGTGTTTATGAAAAGCAGATTTTTCACAGAAGTCTTTGTCATCCAAGTGCTTTGCTAGGAGCAGCACCAGGTGAGCTGTATGTCCCTGGCTGTTTGCACCACAGCAATACTTCCAGAGGATTAAAGCATACAAGAAGGTGCACCTGCTGATTGTAGAACTCAGGACAGACATATCTTCCACTTGTTTTTGAGAAATTCTCTTAGTTGTTTTTTTTTCTACAATGTTCTGCAATAAGAGATCTGATCATAAGTGACTTTCTTTGATTTCATTTTTGTAATGTAACTCTATTTAGAAACATATGAGTAAATGTTATCACAAATCTGCAATCTCACTTTGGCTTTCACATTTATAAAATGAGAGACAACACTGGAACTGCAGAGGGCTTCTAGGTATACAACTGAAATGAAGTTTAAGACAGCATTTTCATATTCTTTAATAATAAATCCTCATTGGTAATAATAATTATTAACTATAATTATTAATTATTATTATCAGTCTTATTAACTGTGTAGTTCAAGGACACCAGAGATTGCTAAGTATTTAATTTCTACTGAAATGCAATATTTCATATTTATTTGCCACCCTCTACTGAAACTACTTATGTCTGAGGGCAGGCATTATGGGAGAGCAGAGAAATGACCATCTAAGTTTTTGGAATCACAAAGTCCTCAATAGAAATGGGAATGGACTCTAAATCACTTAACACTTTAGGAAGGTTCATCTTAAGCTTGAATGATCTTGAACCTTGTCTGGCAACACAGGACAGCAGGTTTTTCATCATATTGAAAAACATCTGCTTTCCCAGTAAGTCTGCATCCATGGCTAGTGTCCCCCCATCATTGTTGCCTACGTGACAGGTCCATCAGTGGAAGATAAAAATCAATGGAAGGACTAGTTTCACGTAACCCTGGTACACTTGGTGCCACAGCAGGTAGTATTATTCAAATAAGGTTCCTCATGACAAGATGACTAAAACCTCAGTGACCAGTGGCACCTTCTCCACAGGAGTACCTGACGGCGTAGGCAGAGCCTAAGTAGACACATGCCAGGCATATCAGAGATTTCACTGGAGCAGACCTTGACTGAACCACAGATTTGACTATGACTAACTTTACACGTGCAAGTTATCTCAGTGACTTAAACTTAGCGTGACTTAAGCACTTAGCTGAGTCAATGATATAATGAGTAAAGTGCTGGAATTACAGTTGCCATTTCATAAAAGAAAGCATATAAAAATACACACTTTTGGAGGCAACTATAGCTTTCTACCTGCCGAGCTGCTTTTATGGAATTAAATACCTAGAACAAAACTGTGCAAAATGCAATCTTTTTTGCCTCATATTGGTCTCGTGTATCAAAAACTTCTGTACTATCTCAATTTTAGCCATGAATGATTAAGATATTGTAAAATGGTTTATAAGCACTATAAAATTATTTTCATTCCTTTACCTGGACACCTCAGAAAGACACCTGGTAGTAATAAATTTATTTTTACTACATGCCTTTCAGGACACAAGAGAAATAAAACACTTTCTTTTTTTTATGCAAGTATTATACAACTGTGCTTAAGCAAAACATCTGTTATGCCTCACCAAAATCAGACAGACACCTTTTTATGTTGCTTGGTTGTTTTTCTTGTTTTCTTGTTTTGAATTATTTATTTTCAGTACCATCAGAAGTGTGCAAAGAGTAACCAACAGGTGAGATGAGCCTAGCAAACACTGTAAAAGATCAAAGAAATAGAGGCTTCCTCATTTGCTTACCATGCAAAGCTACTTCTTTTTGAATCACAGTGGTCCATATTTGAAATCTCATTGTGAACATGTGCAGAACATGCCACTGCCTCTGGTGCTAACTGATTTCTTGCACCCATGGAAATAGACTCTACTCAATATGGAACATAAGCATCACATTGCTGTCCGGATGTTGACATGTTAGATAATAAAGAGAGAGATTTTCTATTTGTAATATGGTGCTGGCGATGATACACCACCTACTTACAGGTGGAATGTGACAAAATGTATCAACCCACCTGCTTTTCCCTGCAGAGAAAGAACAACAGATCCACTTGCACCTCTTCACAAGCTGCAAGATCCTGCTCTGACCACTTCCAAGACATGGAAGAAAGCAGAGCTGCCTAGGAGCATACTCACTTTTATATCTGTTGATACATGCTGCCATAACTTTCACCATGGTGGCAAACATATCTCTTTCTGTATGCACAAGGAAGTAAAACTGAGAAAACCTGGGATGAGTATTCTGAAACATTCTTGGCTTGAAGGACCTGATATTCCATTTCAGGATCAGGCCCCTCCTTCTTTCTTTCTGCGTATCCACATAGAATAATACAAAGTGGGTACACATCAAAGGTGTCTTGATGTGGAACATTATGATGTGCACTTTTCCTTGATGGAAGTGCCATAACAACAGTGGAAAGGAATGGAACTTTTGGTCCTACCACTTCAGAATAATGGTTAATCTTATAAGTGGCTACAAGGCTGTCCAGTATCTCTTTCATCCACAATTCTGCCTCCCCACAACACACTTTCTCGTGCACATTTGTGGAATCAGATCTTAGTGTAGTGGAGGAGCCAAACAGTGAGACTAATGTGTTCTAATACCTCCCAACACACACCAATTTTTCTTTGTTGTTTTGTTTCTTAGTAACGTCCAAGTGCAAAATATGTAGGAAGCCACGCATAAATTCTGGTTATAGCATCATTTCCAAAGAGGCAAACACAGGCAAGAGCATTTTTATGGGAGAAAAAAAAAGAATATCCAATTTTCCACTACAAAACAGGTGCACTCAGATTTTCAAAGTACATCGCACTTGTCTCTCATGTTTATTTAATCCTAATTTATTGGATCATGACAAAGAATAGTACAGTTTGGTTTTCTGGCATGTTCATGTCCACAGCAAAAAGAAGGTCATTGCATTTGGGTACTAATCTACCAGTGCAGTAAGCCGTGATTAAAATGTTTCGGTAACGTTCTCAAAAAAGCATTACAACTGCTTGAATCCATATCCATCCATGGCCAGAGAAAAGGGGATGCTAGTCTGGTTTGGTTAAATAGATATAAACTTATTCCCCAGTCAGGCAGCTAGAGCAGAAGTCCTGCATTTCAGCGAGCTAAATAAAAAGATTGCCTGAGGTCAGGATAAAAGCAAAGGTACGCAGGGCCATGAAATAGTTTTTGCCGTTATCATTTCACTTCAGAGGACTCAATAGAGCTCTCACCGGGGATCAGGAGTGACCTCAGCTCTCCCTATAGGTTTCTTATGCCTCTAAATTTATTATAATATTCACAAAGAAAGTGAAGGGTTAAACAAGGAGGATAACTGGAGAGGTGGGGTTTTTGCCTTTGTGTTATGTTCTAATTCTGTCAAGGAGTCTGAGCTTTGGACACATAATCAGGGAGGGATGGAGTCCTTAGAACAAAGTGAAATGAAGGTACAATGCAAAAAGGATCTCTCTGTTCAACTTCTGGGTGAAGTTCCATGTGCCTGAGCTGCGCTTCTCCTGCTGCCACTGCATAATCGTCCCTGTTATGAGTCTTTGTTCACAAAGGTGGAAAACACGGAGGGCTCTAATGATGCATTATCACAGGTCAGAGAGTGAACCACATAAATCTCCCTGGCATTTGCCTCCACACAATACCTCTAAAAGGACAGCAGCATTCTTTAAAGATGTAGCTTTTCCCCAGTCAGAGACAGCTCTGCAAGGCAATGTACCTGTGGGCTTTAGCCAGGATAATCACCTTTTCCTCTCACTGCTCCTTGGACAGCTCTGACCTTGTCTGCTTTTCTTCAGTCTGTATGTTTTCTGTAATGAAGATTAGAATTCAATTGTACATCTGGGACTAATAGTTTTTAAACCTAAATTATTTCTCAGTTGCAATTACAGTCAGTTTGTCATAAACATGCAAGCAGTGCAGTACAGAGAGGAAGATGCCTTCACTGAAAAAGCCACTTTGAAAGCAAAACTTCAGTCTAATTTAAAGATGTTATTGTTATTATAGTTGGAGACTGATGGAGTTGTCTTTGAAGACCACGTCAGTTCTGCAATTGGCTTCGTTTAAACCAACAGAAAAGAAACCTGGATTGTAGAGAGGAGTGAGAGTAAGTCTATGTATAAAATGTCAGTAATCAATGGCAGTGGTGTTATTGTCATGACAGTCTGATGGCAGCTCAGTGAAACAATTACGAATTTTTCATAATACCAATGAAAGCAGAAAGAGACTTTTAAAGAAATAATAAGCTTTACTATATATTACACAAACAATTGCCAAGGTTAGGCTAGGCTAGTCTAAGCTAGGCAAGAATGGAATGGAATGGAACAACTTTGCCATATACACCAAGAAGAATCTACTTTTCTTAACGAAGACCATTATACAGGTTCTCTGCTGTTGTAAGTGGAATAGCTACACCACTGAAATCAATGCACTATTTTAGACCAGCTGAGTATTAGAAATTTGAAGCTAAATTTATGATGAATTTCTTCACATGTAGACATCACACTAATGTTGACTCTATGAAAGACATCAACATTCTCATTTTGTACAAATCTAAATCCCCTTCCCTTGCACCTTTCATTGGAATGACCAGCTGTATGTGGAAAGACAATAGTGAGTTGGGCACTAGACGAATACTTGTGATATTGCCTAAATAATGGCAATTGTTCTTAGGGCACCACTGGCCATATGAGACCAGGTGCAATACTGGCAGCTCCTACTAGCTTTGGGTCATGCATTTTTACACATTTATATTGTAATACATAATCAAGTGTAACTTAACTGGAAGCCCATACCCTTGCAAAGCAAAAAGTCAATGCAAACAGTGGTGGCCCCCAGTGTGCTACCCATGCTGTTATTATAACTGGACTTACAATAGACTTGCATTTTATGCTTATGGACTATGGCTTGTGCAAACTTTCTTCCTCTCTATCCTGACAAGGATCCTACAGTCCTTGTGGGTGTTCTGGCAGACCTTAATAAAATCATTTTCCTGTTCTCCATTTTGTTCTGATGGTTTGACTACTTAACTATAGAAAGACTAAATGGGAGCCGATAGCCCCAGGAAGTAGTAAATTGTCAGGAAAAGGTTGTTCTAGATACACTGGTTTTCCTGTCTGGTGCAGATGTGAATTCAACCACAAAACACAAAGCCATAGTAGAAACACGTGTCATCATTATTTCTACTGTTCTCAGAACTATTTTTTGCAGAACGAAAACTCATTTATTTTGCACAATGCTCATGTGTTTATTTCTCTCTTGCTTAATTTGGGCTTCATCCTGCTTCCTGAAGAACAGTTTTGCAGCTGGTACCATAAACAGGATCTTTCCTTCTATTTCCAGACTACAGATTGCACAATATTTCTTTTCTAGGTGTTCTCAGCATATTTTCTCGACACCTCTAGACTGACTAACAATTATTTTCCATCAAGCTCAATTTTTACTTATGATTTTTAAACAAATTTATCTAAATCACAAAACCATTTATGGTTGTGTTCTTCAATCTCCTTATTTTATATTCTCTTTCATGAACATTCAGATCTGGTGATCAAAGGCTCTTAATGGGTCCCTTGTTAAATCAAAATTCTTTGGCTGTTGGGCTATGACTTCCTTTGCATTGCACTCACAGAATTATCGTTCTTTTAGTCATACAGTATTATAAAGCCATGGTGTTTAGTTAGTTCCAAAACAGAACTGAAAGCTTTTCTCCTTCTTACAATGCAGTGGGAATTCAGTTGTTCTGTAGACATTAACATGCTGATCATACTGCCTTTTTCATAAACAGCTATGAGATATTTGGTGAAGAATAACAATAATAATACTTATATTGAATTTGCATTGCATGATGCACATCTCTGCTACAGAGTAGCAGGTTTTGCTAACTGGTATTTCAAGACAGCTGTGTCTTACTTCCTATGAACACAGCAAGGCGTCAACTGAGAGAAGCCATTGCTCAATTAATTTAAAGTGTATACACAATTAAGTGTATACAATCATCAGAAATCACTAGTGAATCTGAAAACAGACACATGGAATTCTGCATCCACCAGTAAAGGTGGTAACACATCTGACTCTGCGGACAAGAAGGCATCGCGCTCACAGGCTCTTGTCCTTCTAGGGGACTTCAACCACTCCAACATCTGATGGAAAAGTAACACAGCAAGCTGTAGGCAATCCAGGAGACTCCTGGAGTACATCAAAGTTAACTTCCTTAAGCCAGGTAATATACAGCCCTACCAGAGGAGAGGCAATACTGGACTTGACAGTCATCAATGCAAATGAGCTAATTGGTGACATCAAGATTGCCAGCAGCCTGGGCTCCAGTGATGTGGTGTTCACAGTCCTGAGGGGTATGGGTAAGGCAAAGAGTAAAGTCAGGACCCTGAATTTTAGGAAAACAAAATTCCAGCTCTTCAAGGAGTTAGTCAATAGGACCCCCTGGGAAACAGCCCTCAGAGGCAAGGGTCAGAACAGAGCTGGCTTTAAGGATGCTTTTCTTAGGGCACAAGAGCTCTTGATCCCCAGCTACAAGAAATCAGGAAAGGAGGGCAGAAGAACAGCATGGCTGAGTCAAGACCTGCTAGTCAAACTAAAGGGCAAGAAAGAGATGAACAGGCAGTGGAAGCAGGGACAGGTATCCTGGGAAGAGTACAGGGACACTGCCTGGTTGCATAGCGATGGGGTCACGAAGGCCAAGGCACAGCCAGAGCAGAACTTGGCAAGGGACACAAAGAATAGTAAGAAGGGCTTCTACAGATATGTTTACCAGAAAAGGAAGGTCAAAGAAAGCTGAGAAGGCTGAGTTACTCAAAAACTTTTTTGCTTCAGTGTTCACTGGCAACCTCTCTCCCCACATCTCTCAAGTGGGTGGACCACAAGGCAGGGACTGGGGGAGAAAAGTCCCTCCCAGTGTAAGAGAAGACCAGGTTTGTGACTACCTGAGCACCTGAACATACGGAATTCTATGGGACCTGATGAGATGCATTCCAGAGTCCTAAGGGAATTGGCTGATGTAGTTGCCAAGCCACACTCAATGATACTTTAAAAGTCATGGCAGTCAGCTGAAGTTCCTAATGACTGGAAAAAGGAAAACATTTCACCCATTTTTAAAAAGTGTAGAAAGGAGGAACGTTGGAATTACTGACCTGTCAGCCTCACCTCTGTGCTAGGAAAATCATGGAACAGATTCTCCTAGAAGCTATGCAAAGGTACATGGAGGACAGGGAGGCAATTCAAGACAGACAGCATGGCTTTACCAAGGGCAAGTCCTGCCTGACCAACATAGTGGCCCTCTGTGATGGAGTGATTTCATCAGCAGACAAGGGAAGAGCTACAGTTGTTATCTATCTGAACTTCTATAAGGACTTGGACATGGTCCCCCACATCTTTCTCTCTAAGTTGGAGAGGGATGAATTTGATGGATGGGCTGATCCCATGGAATGAGGAATTGATTGGATGGTCACATCCAGAAGGTAGTGGTCACAGGCTTAATATCCAGATGGAGATTGGTGACAAGTGGTGTCCGTAAGGGGTCCGTATTCGGACCAGTACTGTTTAATGTCTTCATCTATGATGTAGACAGTGGGATCACGTGCACCTTCAGAAAGTTTGCCAGTGACACCAAGCTGAGGTGTGCAGTTGACACACCTGAGGGTCAGGATGCCATCCAGAGGGACCTGGTCAGGCTCAAGAAGTCTGTGAACCTCATGAGGTTCAACAAGTCCAAGTGCAGGGTCCTGCACCTGGGTCAGGGCAACCCCCAGTATCAGTACAGACTAAGGGATGAAGAGATTGAGAGCAGCCCTGATGAGAAAGACTTGGGGGAACTGGTGGATGAAAAACTGGACATGAGGTGACAAAGTGTGCTCGCAGCCCGGAAAGCCAACTGTATTCTGAGCTGCATTAAAGGAAGCATGTCCAGCAGGTCAAGGGAGGTGACTCTGCCCTGTACTTCACTCTGGTGAGATCCCACCTGGAGTACTGCATCCAGCTCTGGAGCCCTCAGCACAGGAAAGACATGGACATCTTGGAGCAGGTCCAGAGGAGGGCCACAAAAATGATCAGAGGGTTGGAACACCTCTCTTACAAAGACAGGCTGAGGGTTGGGGTTGTTCAGCCTGGAGAAGAGAAGGCTCCAGGGAAACCTTATTGCAGCCTTTCAGTACTTAAAGGGGGCCCACAGGAAAGATGGGAACAAACTTTTTAGCACGGCCTGTTGTGATAGGACAAGGGATAATGGTTTTAAACTAAAAGAGGAAAGATTTAGATTAGATATAAGAAATAATTTTTTTACAATGAGGGTGGTGAAACACTGGAACAGGTTGCCCAGAAGCCCCATCCCTGGAAACATTCAAGGTCAGGTTGGACAGGGCAGCTCTGAGCACCTGATTTAGTTGAAGATGTCCCTGCTCAGTGCAGGGGGGTTGGACTAAATGACTTCTAAAGGTCGTTTTCAACCCAGATTATTCTATGATTCTATGACAAGAACGACATCTGTTGAGGAACCTCCAGTGATGGCAATCAAGCTAAAGATACTTATCTGCTGAAAACTTAGAGTGAGAAGCAGATTAGGGAAGATAGTTAGAGAAAGCACAAGAAAATGAGTCTTTGTGCTCACAGCTAGATTATTCATTGTTTCCAAGGCATTTTAGTTAATACTTCTAATGAAGACCTAGGATTATTTCAGAATCAAGGAATCTACAGGATGTGACAAATGAATCAAAAAAAAAAAAAACTTTCTCAATTATAAACAAGTTACCAGGTAAGAAATAAGAAAAGAACATTTCCTTCATCTCTGATAAGACTGTGAAGCTGTAATTCCTGAAGTTACATCTAACTTCGATTCAGCTGTACTGAAAATGCAGCGTTTCCCGCTTTCATTGCCTGCATTTGTTTTATCCCTGTCATCATGCTCTCACCAGTTTTATCAGAAATACAGCATAACCAACCAACCAACCTTCCATTCAGAAATACAAAAGTGCTGGTCATACAAGTGTTTTCCATGACTGTAGGTACAGCTGATAATAAAATTGTACTTTGTATAAGAACGTGCTTTGTACAATAAAAGTGTCACCAGGTATTTTATTATTGACTCCAGAGCCTGGCAGTAGTGGTAAGATTAATGTAATACAAAAGTGTGTACCTAGGTAACTTTTTTTACTTAACAGTACTGATGCCTAGTTCAGCTGTGTCTTAAGTGTGTGCTAACATAAAGTGTGAAACTCATGTAATTTAAGATCATAGAGCCTCTTGCCTGTTCAAGGACTTTTGCAAAAACAGGAATACAAAAGCCTGTCTTTTTAAGCAAAATGAAGGAAGACTTGACAACAGTTTAAGGAGTTGTTATCCTGCCATTCCTACAAATTAATGTCATCAAAATACCTCACCTTTTACCATCCTTTCTTTTGCATTAATTTTTTTCCAGACCTGTTGTTTTTGCCAACTGCTCTGGATTATTGAGGCATATGTAAGAGTAGATTGAATGGAAATGTGCAGTAATAAAAGGATAAGGGATTGAAGACAGTTGTCTTCAATTGTTTGCTAGCAATTGTCATTATTTGACAAATAAGAAATTAATGCCATAAGCATCAACACTCTCTTCAAACAGTTAAGAATCATCTTTTGTATGCAGCATAAAACATTCAGTACAGTTCAAGGTGCAACAGTGCCTCTGATTCATGATACTTATCTCCACAAAATATATCTCTATGTCTGTCATGTTTGTGCTACGTAAATGGAACCACTTCAGTGTGCAGCTATCAAATGTAATTTCTTTTAACTGGAACAGAACTGCTTCACAAGTAATTGTGCTATATATTAGATGAAGTCCTGAAAGAGAATAGTTCAGCTTTTATATAAGCACATGTGATGAATGAACAGTAGAATCAGCTGAGTCAGTAATCAATGGTTGACTACAAAATACATATGTCTAGGAATCCAATAAATTGATTTATTTTCAGAAATCACATTTTATGTTGCATGTGGTGTTTATCAGCATTAATCTTCAATACTGGCTGCCAGTGGGGCTGTAAGTTATTCATTTGTGCGAGCTCCCTGATTGATGTTGTTCATACAAACTTCTATTCTCAAAGCAATGTCTACATGGAAAAAAAATTTCACCATGATTAAGAGAATTATTGATGTTTTCATTGTTAGACAGTAACATCTCATCTAGGATTCACAAAGAGTAGCAGATGCAGTAGCTTCAAGTTTTACATATTTGTGGTGGTATTTTGGATTCAAATCACAGGATGAGACTCCAAGCAAAACACAAAACTTTGCAGTGCAGAGAAATAGGAGATTCACATAGCGTTAATACAACTTCATGCCTTCACAGTTCTGCTTAGGGTCGAACCTTTGACACTTGCTGGTATGAAATCAAAGCTGAGGTACTGAGAAACACTGTCCACCACAAGGGAAACATCCACATAGAGGAACAGTTGCCTCTGAACCTGCTCACTCTGCCCCCCTCTACTGCTCCATCCATGCCCCCACCACAAAACTAGAAAGTGTGGAGGGGACCTCCTTGGACTGTTTTAATTCTTATGTTACTGATATTCTCCATATGCCAGATAAGAGGCTTTTTCCATCTCCTAAAGAAAATAAAAGAAGGCATTCCTATTTATGTCTGTCTTTATATCTACTTCCATATTCTAACCACCTACCCTGCTTATTTTTCTAGCCAATTTTTTAATTTCCTTTAAAATATTTTAGCTTGCTTTCTAACAAATCAGCTTTAGTTCTGTATTTTTTTTCATCTGTATCCATATTTTTATCATAGATTTAGCAGTAGACATACTTCACTGAAAGAAGTCTGCTGTTGGTTTTTCTGGATATTTGAGTAACAGTTGCTTTTTTATTAGATGTCAAGAGGAGGGAAACTGGGAAGTTTTTTTTCTTTTAAATGTACTCACAGATTGGACTGAAATGTGAGGTCTGACTGGCCTGGTCAAATACTAGGATCCACATGAATTTTAAAACAACATTAATCACATATTCCTCCCTTTTATCCAGGTAGTGCACCTCTGAGTTATATATTTTAGCTTCCCAAGGGTTAATTATTTTTGCTTGGTAGTCTAATTCTGGATATCAAGCCTAGGTTTAAACCCTGGAGTGTGGATCTGAGAAATTGTCTTCTGCTAATCCAACTCTCCAGAGGCATTTTAGGTGATTACAGTCATTCTTGCTGTAATTTATATAATTATAGAAAATCTGATTTTTCTTGGTTGTCTTTTTTTTCCCCATTTGTCTCCTGTTGCCTGGCCCAAAATAGAAGGTAGAGACTTCATTTACACTGCTAGATATGTAAGTGTATGTATTTTCCCCAAGCTGTTTTATTGATCATGAGATGTCGTGGTGATGACTTACCAAACGATATCTTTAGAAAATTATATCTATGCTGAACTACCCATGCAGGTGTACATGAGAGTTGAGATAAGGGAATGAAACAACGTAACATGCATCATCACCCCTGTAAAAGTGTGGCATATTAAAGGATACCACCATGCAGGGGCTACAGTCAGTGTATGCGTTGCAGTAAACCTGTCCAGGGAATAGGACTGGAACTTGTGGACAGCTTAACAGAGGATTAACAATGCAGTACGCAATGCCTTTCTGCTCCATGGGAAACAAACATTGTGGGGAGAGGTAGTATTTTGTATTACACCAACTGATAAAAAGAGCAGAAGCTTTCAGGCTTTGAATTGTCTCATCAAATTATATTATATCCTCAGATCACCGCTATTTCAAAAACCCTAGTAGGTCATTTCTGAAACTGAGTAGAAGGAAAGGCTTCAAACCTTTTTATGAGATGCGAAGCAAGACGGGTTAAGTGTTTACAGATGCTTGCTTGCTCACATAACTCCCATAACAGGTTATTGTGCAGGAAGGGTTATTTGTGCCAGTGTCCTGGGAACACTAGCAGGCCCTAATGGCACTGACCAGCCTCACTGGATGCCTCTCCCCCGCACCCTGCCCAGGTAGTTACTGAGCTTCCTCTGCCATCCTTCTTTTTTGGGGCTGTGTAGGAGCAAGGTAATATCTTCCCTGTGGAGCTCTCCAGAGAGCACCAGATTTAATGCATACATATGGGCCAACTGGTGGAGGGCAGAAGTCTGACACCTGCACCCTCTGTGCAGATACAGAATAAGTAGCGTGGCTGTCTGGAAGGGCTGGACAGTATAGCACAGGGGAGCAGAAGAGCATTTAATTCATAATGGAAGAAATCTTGGGTCTTGCATGCCTCTGAAATTTCTCTCGCCATAAAGACTTTTTTTTCTGTCTGTCTCCAGAAGAACCCACCTTGTATGGCCCCAGCTATGAGTTGTCTAACCTGTCCTCACAGACCATCTTTCTCCCATAAGGCAGTGCATGTAAGTAATGTGCTGGGTCTTCTAGGAGGTGTCCAAGTCCATACTCAAGTTATGCCAAGTGTGGTTTTATTAAAAAAAAAAAAAAAAAAAACAAACAAAACCAACAAACCAAACAAACAAACAGAAAAGAAAAGCCACAAAGAAAACTGAGGTCTCCAGCAAGCAAAATCAGACTCAAAATCCTTAGCAAAATGGAGAGGCAACAACTATACACAGCTCAGAAGACACCAGTTTAACGATAGTTAACTGGCACTCCTTTTTAATGATCTTAGCAAAGAGAGAATACAACACAGCCATGAAGTCTGTTTTATCCTCCTTTGTTGTGGTCAGTGCTGTAGAGGAAAGAAGAATTTTGGCAACGAGGAAACATGGAGAGAAGCCTATATTCAACATTGTTTCGATAGGCAGTGATTTAATCAATGCTAAAAAGAAAAAGAAAATATATGTACTCCTAATATGGCTTAAAATATTGGAAGGGGAAAGGAAGCATCTTATTTCAATGTGACAATTTTATTCTAGCAACATGTATTGAATTTCCTTGAGAAGGATGTCGTAGATTCACCAAATTGGGACAATTTTATTCTGCTTCTCTTATACATGACAGAGAGACTGGATTGGAAAAGATCCCAGTTCAAATCTCAGCTCTCTTGGGAAGGGCTCTGAATATTCCTCTGAGTATTCAGAGGAGGCTTTATTTCCTGCTAAAATGCGTCCACTTTGTGTGAAACACTTAATTGCTCATTAGAGCACATCAAGGAAAGTGTGAAAATGACCTGATAGCTGCTCACCAGGAAAATCTCCCAGGAAATGGAATTCATTTCAGTAAGTAGATAGATAGATGCATAGATAGATACATAGATAGATAAATAAAAGCCATCTTCTGTCTGCTGTGCTGTTCTGATCCGAGGATGCAGGTAGGACTTCTAGTCCTGTGCTCTGAAAGCAGAGGATTGGAGAAAAGAAGGGAAGAGGAAGAGAAAAGCTACCTCACACAAATCTCTTTTGTGCTCCATCCAAGCATGGATCTGTCCAAAGTCCTTCTGAAGAAAAGAGGGAGCTTGATCAGATCCTAAAAAGTGAAGACTTGGTGGAACTGGAAATTTTGCCCCAGGAAGGAACTCATGGCTGTAATTCTCCCCTGCACTCAGCTCCATGTTAGTGTAACACCAACCACTATTGCTCTTTGTCAGCGTAAGTCCTGTAGTGGTTTAGTTGCTTAAAAGAATCAGAATTCCGCAAAAAATAGTAGTGCTTGATCTAATGTTGGACTTCATAGTGTTTGATTCACAGGTATGGGGTTTTTTTTATTTATCAGTAATTAATTAATATCATGGTGCACAAAGTAACTAACATAGCTTTAAGCCGTTAGATTCCTTTGGGTTTCCTCCCACTCTGCCATTCCAACGAAGAACAGGTGAATGAGATACTTTTAATATATTTTTTCATCAGGAAATATTATTCCTTAACAACTTGCTTGTATTAAGGAGCAGATAATAAACTATGTTCAGAAAAATATTTATTTGTAGCGGTTCACCACCTCTTCATTTACATAAATATTTATGACTTACATTTCTTATTTCTTGCCTTCTCCCTCCCCTACAGCTTTATTTTTATTACAAGTTTTTATATATGTTATTAGTAGTAAATTACTATTAACCAGATATTTAGTTGGTGTCAACTGGATCTGGCCCTGTAAGCTCTGCTTGTCCCCTTAAAAAATAGGCAGTGTATGACTGAAAAGCAGAAGAAAAGTAATCACTGTTAAATCATCAAGTAGGTTATTGCTTTTCTCACTCATCCCTCTCCACCTCACCCCCACATACTAAAAAAAATCAAGACAAGCAAGGTTTTCAAATCATATATTCCTTCAGCAATAATAAGCTGGTTGATGCTTAAAGCCTCTCACCAACCTTAATCCCCTAAATCCCTTGCATGCCATAGCAAATTGAAATTCAGTTGGGGCTGTCCAGCCTTGTAAAGACAAACCATCCTTCATCAAAGAGGTGTCTGTATTGATAAATTGCTCCCTTCATACGCATGACACTATCTCTAAAAGTGATTTGTGTACATTAGGACAGCAGAAAAAGATGAAACGAAAAACCCTTAAGAGTAAACTAAGATGAAGAATAAAAAAGATTACTTGGAGCAGTCAAGTAGCTTTTTACAGAATCAAATTTGAGGAAGAATCATTCATTGCCGTCTCTGTAAAACACAAGTCCTGCATATAGTCACAGCAGATATGACTTACCATGGATGTAAAACCCACTGTGGAATTGCTCAGATGTGCTTGCAAAGCTATTGTGGGGATGGAGTTCAGGAGGGCAAAATACTGAGCAAATGGAATGAATTGTTCTGTTGTCTGATTGAAAGCAAACATATTACAACATTAACAAGTATTTTGATTCCTGCTGTTCTAGTGCAGCTGGGATGAAATCTTAAGATGTTGTGGTGGTTTATCCAATGCACAAGCTCATTTTTCTCCTAGAGAAGCAGAACTGTGGCTGCTGCTGTTGCTGTTGTCTTCCAATTTGAACTTGCCTGTCCTGAGTAGCTATCCTTCATCACTTCTTGAAGTGCTCCTAATATAACACTCTTTGAAAAAGATTTGTTCCTGTCCTAGATTCTCACAGCAACTGCTGCTTAGGATGTAGAATGCTGCTCTGCTCCTGGTACTTCAGGTGTATCTATGTTTTCTGATTAAGAAGTATAAAAAAAAAATGCTAAGGGAAAGTGGATATACTATGAAGTAGAGGATTAGTAGGAATTCAACAGTAGGATGGGAAAGACGCAAATATAAGCAGCATTAGGGAGTCAGTTCAGTAACACATTTAAGAATATCTGATTAAAGGTATGCAAATCATTGATTTGCTGAATCAGAACTTGAATCTTAATACTTCATTGCATACCCCAGCTGTTTCACTGAGCATTATTAAAACCAGAAGTAACCAGGCAAATTTGATACTTGAGAAAATGTGTGTTTCTTGAATGTCTCTTTTTGGTTTCACCTGGGATATTTAGACTCTGGAAATTGATTCAGAATTCCTCTGAATTTAGGCACGTAGTTTGAACTTTGGTTTTATTTAACATAATCTTCTTTTATAATATAACACCAAAAAAAAATTGTGTGGCTGTATAAAATTGTCTGTGGCATATTCTGCCCTGCTTAAATTGCAAGTGAAAAATAGATTTGAAGCACATCTTTATCCAAAGATAATTCAATGGAATTGAAAGCTGGCAGTTTGAAAGTATCTGTTTTAGTAGCATCATTCTACATTGCAGTGATTAGTAGGTGAATATCTTATTTGCAGCAAGTAAAAGAAAAAAATTCTTGTTGAAGAACCTACTCTTTATGTTCCCAGCCCCGAATCATGTGGAGCAAAAGAATATTAACAGCTTTTCTGTGTAGAAAGCCCTCTCTTGTCTCCTGCCACAAAAACCTCTCAGACCTCAGTCTCTGTAACAAAGAATGGCGACAAGTTAGGGTGGACCAAATTTTGTAGCTGTGTTTTGAACCTATTTCCAGTCCTTCTCTCCCAGTGCCTTCCCAGTGGCATTGTGGGCTCTGTACTGGTCACTAAAGACAACATTTGCCTGCCTAAAACAGTTCTATGAAGAGCAGATACAACAAAAAAAAAAAAAAAAAAAAAAGAAGAAAAAAAAGAAATACAAATGAGAAAAGGAAGATTATTCCAAAAATAAGAACCTTTTTAGAAATATGTGGCAAGTCTACATGTATACCCCTGAAGGTAATCAGAGCAGACATGAGAATTATGCTGATCCCTACACAAATCCTTTGTCTCTCCTTAAGGTTGGTGACTCACATCACAAAGGACCTTGACAAACAGAAGTGATTGACACTCTCCTCATTCAAACCTGATGTGCCTCAACCATTTTTCCATGATTCAATTTTGTATGCATGATCTGAGTTCTTCTACAATGTGTTATTCAGAGAATTCAGATGGCTTTGCACACCTGATTAATTGCTTAAATAATCCAGCAGACTTTTCTATCCACTTTGAAAATCAGAATCTCAAGTAAATTCCTCTACATGGGTTGCTGCATTCAGATGTTTATTCTGAACATAATATAGATGCAGATGCACAAACTAGGTTATATTCCTTCTTAATTTGCTATTGCTATAAAAGCAGGCAAAATGGGGTGCAAAAAGCTCAGCTCTCTTTCATGAAGACGTTATGGTTGAAGGGCCTGAGAAAGGATAGAAATCAGAAAGGAGGAAATGGCAGCCTATATGCATGCATACTTGGATGGCAGAGACTCAAATGGCTTGTTTCTTCACAGCCTTGTCACCTTTGCGCTGTCTGCAATATGTATATATGTGCATATATTACCCTTTGTTAACATTTAAATGCTGCAGTTCAGGTATTTAATTTATTTTGTGTCCCTGAAAATTTTTCTTGTGATGTAAGATTTTTGCCAAGAAAGAATTTTCATACCTACATCTTCTTTCACCTTTATTGTCTGCAGAATCCAGAAAATCAGCATCATTTTCGATCATTTCTATAATCTCTCATTATACTTGTATCTTTAATTCCAATATTCAGATTAGTTCATTCGTCCCACATGATTTCTTACAGAACTTGATAAAATTGATTACTTGAAATATTGATTCTATTGGTAGATGTTGATTTATTTTGTGTCATGCATTAGTAGCAGTCATTTTATAGAAGCACAGACAGATTTGTTAGCCTTAAGATCTTGTAATTTCAAAAGAGATGGAGGGTGGGAGAGAAGCACAGAAAGTGTTCTTAGTGTAGAAACAGAGGTAGGGTGATGGATGGCTGGATTCACAGCACAATCAGCTGAAGCACAGCTAAAGCTGGGTTCCTTACTGCTGCCTGCTCCTTACATGGACAACAGACAGAAATGAAGCCCTTCAGAGGCCAGGTGAATCTACCTGAGATCTGAGTCTCTTCTGTGAGTGTCTCCCCACCGATTAAACAGCCAGAGAGGTTTCCTCAAGGGGCTGGAGGACAGATTTCTTTTAAGTTACATGACTGCTGAAAGATGCTGATAGCTCCCCACGGGAGTGTTCAACAGAGTCCTAATTCTCATGGAAATAAAGTAGCTAGATGGCTTTAAAAATCGGGTCCCACACTTCACCTTTCAACTATTTCTTATTGCCATAAAGTTTACAGCAAGAACAATTTGCCGGGTCACCTTTTGCCCCTGAGCAGTCCCTCTCCCGCTCCCCATTTCCCTTGGCCTTGTCAAGCCCACTTTAACTCCGTTGCTCTCACATTTACCGAGCCCCGTGCTCACCCAGCCTGGGGGCAGACAGCCCGTGGCTCCCCTGGACCAGCACCCACGGCAGCAGTCGGCGGGAACCTCCACCTTCATCCTTCCCAGCAGCCAAACCCAGCACCCGCGCAACACCCGCAGCCTCTGCGGGCCCAGGGATCAGCAGCTCTTTCTCGTCACCAAGCATTAGCCATGCAGGCCTCGTGCGGTACAAATGCTTCCTCGCTCGTAGGTAAAAATCCCCGCTGAGGTCTGATATTCACAGCTACCCCCCGCACAGAACTGGCCCCCGCCTCCTCTGATATCTTGGAGTAGTAAACCGTTTGTTTAATCTCTTTGCTTTTCCCTGACTGCCAGTAATGAAATGCTGCTCTTTCTGAAATAATTTCCTGACTATTTGCTAAGATTCATCTCCGACATTTCATTAAATATGATCATTTAACTGTACAAGTACAAATGTATTTTTAATTTAGCTTACTGCAGATATTATAGATGTGGGGAAATGAATTCGCATTGCTCTAGGACAAATATATCATTCACATATGAATGCCACAAAAGAACAAATTATTAAAAATTACTGAAACTTCCACAAAGATTTATACTTAACATTTCCATTTTCAATCTCAGTGCCAGGGAAACATATAGCTTGTCACTATATCACACATGATATTATGAAGAATGTTTGGAAGATTTCAATGGGAATCTTTATCAGCATTTCGGTCTTGAATTTCATGCCAAGGAGCAAACTCTGGTTTTGGGAATAAAGGTGAATTCAGCTGGGGTTTATTTGGGAAAGCTTGGCTTATCAAATAGGCTTTCATCAAAGACTTCCCTTACCACACATAAAAAGAGATATTACTTTAATGAAGGTAAGCCCGAAATAATAGAAATAAATTAAATCTTGATTCGTTTATCCAATGCATCTTTGATCCATAATGGTTTGTAAACAATACGTTTATAAGCCATCAGTCAAGGTTAAAACATAGGAAAAATATAAATTAACTCCAAGTTGGTACCAAAGAGAGATGACTTGGGCCCCAATATGTATTTCAGATATTTCAGAATTTCATGAAAAGCTGGAAGGTTTCAGGACTAAATACTGTTGCTTAGTTGAAACAGAAGGTAAACCATTTATTACCAACACATTGTCCGTTTTTAATACTAAAAGTGTACTTTTGTTTTAGCAAAACTTCCAAACATCTAATTCGGAAGGACTACAGGGGATATATTGTACTAATCTCTATATAAAGAGAAAAAGAAGGCAGTCTCTGCTTCTGTATATCACAATTTACCTTTTAGAAGTTAAACAATTTAGGAAACTAATGGACAGGTTGATAAATAGCAGCAGTTTACTTAACACTTCAAAGTAGTGCAGTGAAATTTTAACAATATATTTCAGTCTTTCGTGGCTTCAAACCTACTTGTATGTTGGGCCATCATTATGTTCTATTTTTGTACACTATAGGGAGCTCTGGATTATGACTCATGTTTATATAGAAGAGCAATAGTAACAATAACATAGTAGAGGAAAAAACATATGCTGGAATTAGCAGGAAAAAATGGTTTGTTGCTGAAGTGGGGAAAATGTATTTTACTATGTTCTGCTTTAGTGCTTCCATGAGATGTAGTATTTTCTTAATTCTGTTCCATGAATTGCCTTTTTTTTTTTTCCCTGTACATATATTAGGAATTTATTAGTATTTTGAACATAATTTCTCTGCTTTAACAAAAAGCAATTTTATAACATAAACATTTCCAGTAGTTTTCTAAACTTGAAACATAATATTGAATTGCAATCCCTCTGTGTCTGAGAGCTTCCAGATCGCCTCTTCACAAATTAAAGGCCATTCTTTCAGTTAAAAGCTGCTCTGCTTGGCTTACAACTGTGTGTGACAGGCATCTCTGAAATTAATTTTTAAAAACTAGTTTAAGATTTTAAGATGCTGATCTTCCAGGATTCAGGAACCTGAAGCCAGGCTCTGTCCCATACTCACATTTCAGCACTTAAATAACACTTCTTGCTTTCAAAAATTACCATTGTACAGAAACAAGAAAACACATTTTCCCTATGTATGATGTTACTTGTATAAACAATATGCCGAACTGTTCCACTGTATCAATTAAAATAATCATAGAATTGGAGAACGGTTTGGGTTGAAGAAACTGAGAAATATTGCCAAAAGATAAAAAATGTTCTACAATCAGCCTGTCAGATTCTCATTGTAAGTAGAGCAAACCAGTATGCTTTTTTCCCAGTTAACTATATAGCTAGCTCAAAATGAAGAAAATTTAGGATGTTGTCAAAGCTGTCAGAGGATCCTAAGTATGCACAAGGGAGAAAACAGCAAAAAAATGCAATGCCAACAACAGCACAATTGCTGACTTATTTCAGCAGTTTTTCCTCAGTTTTTCTAGATTATTTATACCCTGTTCATCTGTAGCATAACTGAATTCTATCTTGGCTGTTCAAATACATTGAAAGTCTGGCCTTTGATGTTTACAAAGCAAACTCTTATTGAGTTCAGTCACAACTCAACTGGAAAAACACAGAGGAGAAACTTAGTAAGCAATTTGGGATTCAGCTCAACTGTATTTTACTACATTTCTTCTCTGAGAAACAATCAGTCATAAAATTAGTGTCCTGCTGGAGCATCCTCCCAACCTCTACCTGATTGTGGAAAAGAGATGGCTTATCCAACATTAGAAAGAGATGCTTGACAGGACCCACCATGGATTTCATTGACTGTACATGAGCGTACGTTTCAGCTGGAATGAGAGATGCAGTTGCACAACTGATTCATTGCTCTTGTCCAGGAAGTCAAATACCAATAATATTGACAGGCATTAGAGGTAACAGCTAATGAAGACAGGATCCTTACATTTTAACTAATCCATCTTTTCCAGGGGAATACTTTTCAGAGTCATCACTTCAGTGTGTAGCTGAGAGGATAAGCAACGTAGCCAAGTAGCAAATATACAAACAAACAGCAGTAAGTGCTTGCATTGCACCGACAGACAATTCTGGCCAGAAACAGGCCCGTGTTTTGCAGTTCAAAAAATTAACTGAAAAGGGGAAATCTGAATAATGATGCTGTGATAAATTAGGTTTGTGATTAGAAAGACTGTAATTCCTAGGTAGTGGGAATAGCAGATGCTTGAGTTAAGGGAGTTAAGTACCAAATCTCATTCAATTTCAACTGCTGTGTTAGTTATCTAATTGTACTGCAATAAAAAAGCTGCTTTTTAAAGGGCCTACAGCATTTTTTTTTACATCAGTAACGTTTGACCAAGTTTAGTTGGGCAATTTTTTTTCTTTTTTTCCCCAAGGATGATCTTTTCTGACCAGTGAAAGAGAAGTCCTCCTGCCTGAAGTTTGTCACAGCTGTGACTTGCTAGTGTTACATGTTGTTTATTTTCCAGTACCAGTTTATTTCCAATACCAGCAAGTATTATACAGTCTTTGAATCTGTTCCAGGATATATGGAATAGAAGAAAGCAAAGGCTGGTTTTAAAGTTTGGGGTTTTTTTCTTAGGATGGAGCTAGTGGAAGAATTGTCTTGATATTTGACCAAGCAAATTACGCCAGCTAGTAGGTGCTTTAATTTGTATGCCTGAGGCTTAAACAATGCCACATCCACTTAGAGACCTGAGCGTTAGTGTTCTGCTCCTGTTACAGTTAGTGATATTGAATCGTGTTACTGTGGATATACGTCTCTAAGTCCTACTGGCTGCATGTCTGTTTATGTGCATATTTCTAGCACGGATGGGGGATGAAAAATAAACCTAAAGATGATGGAGAAGTAGTTAGTTTTTTAATTTAAATAAAATGATCCATTGGTACATGCTTGTCAACCAAAGGTACAAAAGCGTCACAAGTAATCAAAAGTTTAGGGTCCACAATCCCTACTAATCCAAAGTGATATTGAATGCAGGATGTCAAAAGCTTTAGAATTGATATAAGAACAGTCCTAGATCAGCGTGACATGGTAAACAACCAGTTGAAGTGCTGAGCTAAATAAGCCACACTAATATGCAGGAGACTTTATTTATTTATTTTAAAATAAATAACTCTCTATAGCTTCTCCCACCAGGATATGTTCCCTAAAATGCTGTGGCTTGTTTTATGGATGTGCATCATGCAAACATATATCAATGGGATAAAGGTCCTCTAATTACATGTTTGTTTGAAGTACATCATCTGTGTTCTGAATATCCTGATTACAACTGCAGCATCAAAATGGTGCATAAATTACTCCCAGTGCTCAGTCATCTTCTACAATAAGTTATCACTACATACATTTTTTTACATACTGAGGGTAGTACTCACTGTATATCCCATCTACAATTAATGCCTTGCCCCGGTACTGCCACTGTTCTTACTACGTGACTGCAGACTTACAATGAATTGACAAAGAGCCCCACTGATAACAGGACTGGGAAATGAGCAGCAAGTACCAAATTAATGAAGGCCAAGTATTTTCCTTCTCCTTGCCCAAAGTAAAGATAATCTCCTCTAGGATGTCTGTTCTCTTCTACTTGATAGAAAATACTAAAGGAAACGTGTTATGGAGCTATTCCGAACAAGTGTCATCGTATTTCACATGATCAAAGCAGGACAATACCAATCACAGGAATTTTCAGAATGCTGGATATACAGAAATGAGGAAATCTTTGGACAGATAAAATACAGGACTGAATGCAGGAGATCTGCCTTCTTTTAGTACCTCTGCTGCAGTTTTTCTCTGTCACTGTATTTGACTTGGTCACGGTTTGAATGCAGATTTGTCCTTTGCAGATGTAGGTATTTTCATCCACCCATCTTGGAGAAGCTATCTGATTGGAACAGGTTGGAACTGAAACAGGTTGCCCAGGGAAGTTGTGGATGTCCCATCCCTGGAAGTGTTCAAGGCCAGGTTGGATGGGTCTCTGAGCAACCTGCTCTGGTGGAGGTGTCCCTTCCCATGGCAGGGGGGTTGGGACTAGGTGATCTCTAAGGCCCCTTCCAACTCTAACCATTCCATGATTCTATGATTCTATGATTGGGAAGCTGTGAGGCTCCATGCCTCTTGATATTTTAAACTGTGCAGGTGAAGCTTCTGTGGAAATCTGATTTAAAATTATGTCAAGCGAAGTGTTTTTAGAGACAGTGCTGATTTTCAGTTAGGAAGCTATGTACATGGCTGTGCTCCATACTCGCCCTTAATAATGGTTGCACTTACACCAGCAACCAGCTATAACAGCATGGTAACAATATTGGCAATAGTTTAGCTTACTCTGCACTGACATGTAAAATACTGTCAAACTCAGAGAATTGGACTCCATTGCCTTTTTCAGTTACAGAATGCACTGTCACACAGACACAGCTTGTGTAATATAATTATAAATGATCTGTTAATCCACATACAATCATTTCAAAAGCAGAAGCCTAATGATGATGGTAAGAATGACAACAGCAACAAGACGGTCAAAAGAGGAAGGACGTGTTTGTCAGGGGACATTGCTTATAGTCAACAATATCAGCCAAAAAATGCCAGTATTTTAATTAACTGTGCTTTAAGGGAACTGGAGACTTCTCTGTCTGCAACTATCTAAGCTACGATGCTGTTAAAGCCAAAAGTATCTATAAAGACACTGTGCTGTCAAGTCGTTGGCACTGTGTCTCACCACTGTCCTTGTCCCCTGACTGCCAGCACAGCACACATACTAGTTCACACCCAAGCTTTGGGGAACCCAGGCAGGGAGGAGAGGACAGACTCTGTCAGAACTTGAACATACTGCTTGGCCACAAGTGATCATCCTAAGTGGATGATAAAGATGCTGTAGATGTGACTTATAAGATCACAAAGCCAGGGGAGTTTGAACTCTGGTAAAAATTATATCAATAATTTAATTAAGAAATTGGTGATAAAAAATATTTGATGCTAAGTACAGCTGTAGGTTATTCATTAGCAAGGAGTGCTGGATCACCTTGGAAGTAAATATAAATATATTAGAATGCAATCCATTTTGTCTGGAAAAAAATGCTGTTATACTTTGCCACAGAACCAACTGGGCTGAAAAGCAAGTAATCACTAGCTAAAGTGGAAGTTTTAAATTATCATCAAAGATTTGAACATTCAGTGGTCTTGCATTCTCCTCCTTATTTTAGAAGGACCTGAAATAAAATTCTGAGCAAAACCACCTTACTTTTGTGAACAGCCTCTGGTAAAACAACAATGATGATACTTTGAAACCTATTTAACTTCCTACAGCAAGTGCCCTTCAGGTCCTGCATATCAAGTCAACAGGTAAATTGTAATGACAGAGTCATTTTTAAGGGGCGCTTTTTTGTGTATTCATTTTGGCACAATTTTCTCCTTGTCATTTTTTGAAAAGCCTATTACTCATCATTAGAGTTTTTCAGTCATTTATTTATATAGTAATAGAAGCAAACACTTTCTGCAAATATCCTGCTCTTACATAAGATCTGAGCATTTTTTAGGTGTCTTTCTTGATATAAAAGAGCAATATGTAAAGTATTGTTAAAAAAATCACCCAGTCTCATCCACTGCTGCAGTAGCTTTACTGTGTTCACCCAGCTGTATGTTCCTAACAGAAGTCTTATTAAAATGTGAATTGGAACTATATATTAATTCCATTAATGGGTAGCTATGTCTTGCTGAAGCAACAGTCTGACCTAAATTTGCTAAACCGTGACTGGAATAGTAGGTAAGTAAGCCGTGGTAGCTAAAACAGAAGAAAAGGGCTCAGAATGTGATTCTACTCTAGTGTTTCTATACTCTGTCTTGGTGACTTAAGACAAGATACATAAGCCCTTTTCCCTCTTTCTAATCTTCAAACTGTTAATTCAAACTGAAATTTAGCTTCATTACCAAGGTGATGTTAAATGTATTGAAACCCACAAGCGCTGCCTCTCAAGTGTTCGTAAAACAAAATTGTGACATTGGGGAATCTGTCTATGTGCAGTTTATGAATTCTGTTTTTACTGTGAAATCACCAAACATATCAGAGAAAGTAGGATCTGCCATACGCTATGTGTGCTGTATCATATCTTGACCAGCTTTGACAAAATATGACTCTTTGAACACCAATGATCTCCTGTTGAAATGCAAACCTTGTGTAGCAATAACTGGTTGAAGTGAGGAAAGGAATGTATGCAAGTTTTCTGTGAGAGGAGGAATTATAAAATACAAAACCTCTTGTAGGAAACAGAAGTATTGGGTGTGAAACTCACATAGCAAGGCTGGAAGCACATGGCAAGTAAGAAGATGAAAGGAATATATCCTTGTTGTAACAAAAGACTTTTTAAATAAGGCAGCAACTCGGTGTAGAGCAAGTTTACTTAGAACAGAGAGATGAAGACAGAGAGTCAATGGTCCCGACAGAAAGCTGTTGAAAAAGGGATTCAGGACTGGCTTGACTCAAAAGGTCTTTTGGGAGTAACGCAAAAGTTGAGGCATGAAATGTGTATCAAGTTTATTGCTGTATCCAGATCTGAATTCTTCATGCTACATAGGAACACAATAATCGGGTTTGAGATCTTACGCAAAGTGTCTCTGTGTGTCATGTCATTTACTGTAGCATTTCTTTGAAGGGTTAAATTATAAATGCAGAGTGTCTGCTGTGTACACACTCCAGGGAAGAGTGTAATTAAGCTACCAGGGAAGTAGCACCTGCCTGGAAGACCTGAAGCAGTCAGAGCCAGGGTCTCAATTTTTTGTGGTAAGAAACAGCAGAACTATGTGCTGGAAATACGATGCAAAGGCTAAAGGGAATGTTTACAACATAATAACCCAGCCTAAAACACGAAGCCTAAAACAACAGTATTCCCTTATCTAGCTACAACTTTGACAGTTTTTGCATGCATGAGAAAGTATAAAACATTAATTAAAAACATTTAAAGACAAAAAATTATAGAAGAAGAAGTAAATGCTTGCTGTAGAAATCTTAATTTGTATATTACAACCTTGATTTAGTTGCATGCTGGTTATATATTTGATTGTACTGTTCCCTTTTACCGTGTCTTGTTCTATCCAAAGCAGCATAAGCATAAGTTTTTCCAACAAAAAGTGAAGGAAAAACTATTTCAGAAGAAACCAAAATTATTTCCTTGGTTCAATTACCAGATCAAAGCTTTATAATTCTTCCAGTTTTGTTTTAGGCTTCCTACACAGATAATCTGCACTTGATGCACACGTGCTTTTAGAAGCTGAATGTAAGAGTGAGGGGAATAACAGGAGCAGACTCCACACACCTTGTTTGGCTACAGCTGTGCTATTGCAGCTGAATTGGGGAATCAGAACCCAGCAGCAGCAGATACAAAGGAACCCGCTTCCTGCAACCATGGGAACAAACTATTAATATGTAATTAATATTATACCTAGCTTAGACCAGGGCAAAAATTCATGAGGCTGATTTTAGGCTAAGGGGAAACGTCTCCTCACATTTACTTCCACACTAAACCTAAGGCCCGTGTTCTGCACTCATCGCATCCGACCTTCTCCCCACTGGAGCCCAGGGTGGTACAGGTCCCATCTGGGTATGCACATATACGTGACTGCTTTTCTGTTGAATTAGCCTGTGTACATTATACAGAGTTTACACAAGCTTTATTTTTTTCTAATAGGCTGAGAGAAATCAGCTGTTAGTTTAAAGCAGCAGTTTGAATGAAGCCGGCAGACAATGTCATTTGGCAGAAACTCCAGCAGTACAAAATTAATACATCTAAATACTTTTACCACATTTAAATTGCTGGAGTAAGATTATCCTGGCTCGGTGCTTTATATCCTATAGCTGAAAAGTTTTTGATCTGGAATTAGTCCCCTATTGTTAGATTTACTGTAGCCACAGATTTATTCAGCTAATAGCTTTTTTTCTCTGCACTACTGGCTCAGCCTAGAGGGTGTCCACCACCCTAGCACATCTACACACATTGAAGTGACTACTCTAAGGCAACCTGTGATTTTGGTGGGGTTGGTTTTGGGTTTTTTTTTTCAAGAGGAGCCTTTCCATTGTCTTGGTTTATCATGGGGATTTGCTGAATCTCAGCTGCTGTTGATACTCCTGTTTAATGTGTAATAAAAAAAACAATGATTTTGTGCTGTTAATCAGTGTGAACAGTGTAAGTGCAACCTATCCCCATAAAAGCTTTAATCTTCTGCTTCTCAACAGAGTAACTAACTCAGGTGGGGTTCCAGGCTGCCATAGCTAACCCCTTAAACCATTTGAAACTAACCTGGGTAAACCCACGTGCTTGTCCACAGCACTAATATTCCTCAAGGTATTCCAAAACCACAGTTAAAAAAAGTGTTAACTTTCTACAAGGCTTGGAAAAAGTCAGTTAGTTGCTAGTTGTCTTTTTTTGGCCAATCTTTCTTCCAGATGACTTGAGACAGTTGCTGTCTCAAGAGTGATTGTGCTGTAGGCAGAAGGTGTTGGTGAAAGAGACTATTTTAGTCTTGTACAACACTGAGCATATTGTCTGCAATTAAATAGCAGGTAATAACAATACTGATGATTTAGCTATGTGGAGAGAAGTCAGTTCCTGCCAGAGAAAAGTCAGGAAACCAAGAAAAAGAAAGCTGATATTTGAATTTTTCTAATCCATTCAGATTTAATGGATGCAAAAAGAAGCAGCCATGTACCGTACTCAGACAGCTACCAACTCAGATGGAGAGTGGACCTGGCAGCTGTAGTGGAATCAGATCCAACAACCTGACTTTTTCTTTTCCTTCTCCTCAGCATTTGCAAAACTTCCTAGGATCACTAAGATCTGCCATTCTTCCCCTAGACAAATGTAGGCAAAGTTTCAATCAGTCATAGCTTTAATAACAATTAATTTGAGAGCAGCACTATATCATTAGTTCAGTCAAGTAGTGAACTGATTGCATTAGGAAAATCGTTTAGTTTAAGAGGTATTAACCTGTTTTTTTAGGGGGTTTTATTCGTAAAAGCCATTTTTGATTGAACATAAGAGCCATCTCACAGTGGGAGAACTGCCAATGTGAGAGGCAAATTACATAGGGCTGCAGAACGTTTTAGGAAAATATTAGGACTCACAAGTGATTACTGCACAGTTACCATTTCATACGGATAAATTAATCTCATGGAGTTCAAAATTTTGAAAAATCTACCAAGTTGACAGCCTGGTTGTGCTCCCAAGTAGAGTTTGAACCTTGAGGTCTTTCACCAACAACAGAAGCGTGTTCACCTCTACAATCTCCAAACATGAGGGTAGTCAACAGTGAGAAAAAGCATTTGCCAGTTTCATAAACTTCATTAAGGTTCTGGTCCTGGAGTGCATTCACCCACATGGAGAATCACCAAATTCAGTGGATTCTCTGAGGATATCAGCACACACTCTCAAACCACTTTTTAAAAAGGGAAAATTTACAGCAGAAGTGGCAATGCTCCTATAGCAAACTGTTGGCTGCACAGCAGAGAAAAAATAAATTGTTTAAAACCCATTTTGCAGCCATGTAATTAAACTCAGTTCTTAGATTCAAGAATGCACGTATTTAAGCCTTTGAACTTTTGAATTACTTTAGTCATTTGTATGCCATATTGTCTTCATGACCATGCATTTCATAGTAATAAATTATAAGAACATTTAATTCTGTACCAACATTCTCTTTTTTCCTGCCTCAGAATAAAGAAATGTCACAATAGTTGGTGCCAATGGTCAGTATGAGACCGAGTCAGATGATAGAGCTTTAGAGTGCATCTGGTTTCCTCCATAAAACCCGGGTTTGCCTTCTAAGCTAAGTGTAAAAGGACCCTACCTTAACTAACATCAAGTATGTGGATGTTAGCAAATCAAAACAACCAAAATCAGGGTTTCATCCTTCATTTTTAATTAGAACCCATAGGTTGGTGTTAAAAGGCTGATTACACTTATATTTAATAAGATGCATTTACTGACAGTTGCTGTGACATTTATAAAGCTTTGCTATTGTGTCCTAGATTGCAAGAATAGACCAATTAAAGCTGTAGCCAGGAATTTGCCAATTAAGATAAGCAATTGGTAACCTTAAAGAAGATGTAAAATAATTGATGCCCTGCATTACCTCCTTACTGTCAATAGAGTGAACAGGAAGAGACGATTACTCTTTACTGAGCTATAAAATAAACAAGTTGTTCAGAACAGTTGCACTGAATGGCTCTGGCAACCACCTTCACTAGTGAGAAAAAAGATACACCTTTAAGATTTTGCCAGGGTATACCAGCCCTGGGGTATGTTGTAAAGGCTAATCAGCCAGTCTGACAGGCAGCTGAGAAGCTAAATCAGCTAAGAAGGATACTTATTAAGTATAATCTTAGTAATACATTTTTTACTTCATCTATTTGTAATTTTATTCTATTATTGCAAATGTGTATTATTTTCTAGCTAACTGTAGGTTTTTATCCTTAAACCATTTCAAAGGATTTAAGGATCTGACAAACTACAAAGCATCCCAGCTTTTTATCCCTGAAGTCAGAGAGCTGAAATCTTTGTTGTGCCCCACATCCCAATATCTTTATCCGTGGTATCCAAAGAGTATCAGAGACCTGAACTTCTGATTCAGCCAAGCTGAGAAAAAATAGTTTAAGGGGTGTGTGAAAGAATCATCACCAGTAGCCTGTGTAAAGTAGATATGTTTCCTGACTCCAGAAGAGTATTTGGGAAACTGTCTAAACTTCTGGATCCTTAGACCAGAACTCTGTATTATGTAGCTACTTCCTGGAAAAATAATTACAAAGCATTTTGTGTTTAATACTGTATTGCTAAGTGATTGCTTTGAACAACTGCTTTAAAAGCAATACTGAAATTACTGTACTAATGTGACAAAGTTGCTGCTGGGATTGTTTGTGATCAGAGAGCCCTTTATTCCTTCATTACTAGTAATAGCTGGAAGTAACAACACAGGCATTTTTCGTAGTAACAATAATCACAATAATGCACATTTAAGATTTTGCCCTTACTGATATTTAGTCTTGTTGTTCATACACACATTCTTGTGACAAGCTTTTTTCTTTTCCTCACTAGCAGCTGATAGAGTCTGTGTAAGAACCTCTGCTGACATGACCTGCATGGAATTATATCCTATAGTCTCCCACACACATCTGCATGTGGGATAACAGGTTGCCCAGGGAATTTGTGGATGCCCCATCCCTGGAAGTGTTCAAGGCCAGGCTGGATGGGGCTTTGAGCAACCTTGTCTAGTGAAAGGTGTCCCTGCCCATGGCAGGGGTGTTGGAACTAGATGATCTTTAAGATCCCTTCCAACTCAAACGATTCTATGATTCTATGATGTTTGTGTTGGTGTACTGTTGAATAGTCCTAAGCAGCCTCAACTTTCCTTACCCATTCAGCTGTCTGAAGTTATACCACTGTGGCATTCTCAGCCTCCTGAAACATATGTCTCTATGCCTTTCGGCTCCTTCATTGATAATACTGATGAAGTATCTTTCTTCTGTGTGTACAGGAAAAAAAAAGATAAAAGGGGAGAGGATGTGGCAGTTCAGAGGTGCAGCACATCTGGATACTTTTGCCTGTGTAGGGAAAGCAGAAGAGTAGAGAGCAGAGATGTTCTTGCCCTTGTTTTGCTGCAGATCTCAAACAAATCTTAAGAGCATGAGTGAGAATGAGGAGGCATATACAGGGGCCAGGCAACTTGAGTCAGGGGGTTCAAGTGTAATTCTTCCTAATTGCAGCCATACAAAAACATGACACAGAACTTTCTTTACATGAATTTGACCAACATATTTTTATCTGCATTTTTTAATCTTAATAACCATTAATAATAATCTTAATATTTGATATATTCATACTAGGTTGCATTTGCCACAGAAAATGCTGTAAAGGAGATGTATGGAGATCTGGACTTAGAAAGACCAGAGTTTCTTTCATGTCTTCCGTTAGCTCCGAATGAGCAGCCTTCTCTGGTTCGTGCTAAACTAATAGAGAAGGGGTCACATCAGACTCCCAAGTGGCTTTTGCTACTTAACTCGTTGACAGAAAGTCAAAGTACATATCAGCAGGAACACAGGCAGAAAGACGAAAGGGGAAGAAAGCATGCACCAGACTATTGGAGAAGCCCATCAAGGAGAGAAGCAAAAGAGAAATAATTGCTAGGAAGTTTTCTTAGTGTGTTTCCAACTTAGGCACATGCATAAAGCTACTGATGACAAAGATGACAACCAATAATAATGCTTTGCTAGAGAGGCAGGTCTAGGTCACGGCTACATTCATGCTGGTCAGATCTGATTGACTGTGACAAACAGTGCTGAGTAATTGCTCTAATCACTCCGGTAGGCATTGTACCTTGGCCCAGCAAAAGAATGATGCAATAGCGGCTTCAGAAGCCTGCCGCCCCTTCAACCTGACATCTCTGACAGCAGCGCATTCATTTTAATGGGAGGGTTATTTGGAGTTGCTGCTGTTCAACAGGGGAGAGCCCAATGAGTATCCCTAAGTTGGCCAGAGATAAGGGCCTCATTAAAGTGCCCAGGAGTACTTATTTGCAGGTTGACTTGCTGTGATGATCAGTTGGTGGAAAACTATAACAACGAGAAGCACAAAAACATGTCATAGAGCATCGGCTGCAGGTTTGTGCATCTCTAGAGCAGTGAACAATTAGGGTGGTGTGTCATCAAAACTTTCATGTCAACAAAGCAACACATTCGCTTTAAATGAGACAAAGTCAAATCTACTTAAAGGAAACTGAAACTGGAACACTCTTCCAAAGTGCATGCTGCTTCAGGATGCCAGGCTCTTTTAAAAGAGCATTGGGTGAAGGACTCCATGAGGAATCAGTAATTCCCTCCTGTAATTCCCTGTTTTTTCCTCCTTCATGTTTACATACTCCCAGTTTATAGCAACAAGGTTGTGTGAAGTCTGCTCTCTGCTTTAGAAGCAGAGGAAGCAGCCTGAAATATTTCCATCTTTTCTGTTTCAGGATGCCTTCAGAATGACTGTCGTGTAGAAAAGAGCAGTTTGTTTGCCTAACTGTAAAGGGACACTGCACTTCTGAAACTCTCCAGCTACCCCAGTCTCCTAACTACTTGCTGCCTCCCGAAGTCAAGTGTGTTCAGGGCTCCCCATAACTGGGCAAGGCTGATGCACACGTTAAGGGTCTGGGAGGAACTTCAGCATCTGGTTTGCTGGCTGCCACAAGATACATCCATCTCATAAACAGTATGCACTACATGATTTTATTGCCCGCTCTCTCGGTATCAAAAGCAAACGCTGCTTGCTGGGATGCACTCCCAAGGATCTCATCTGTAAACACTAAGTGAATTGTCATTGAAATATAGAGCATAGCCTTCTATTAGGAGAGCTAAAATGTTTAACACATGGGTGAGTCCCCTCTGGGGGACTAACACTCGGCAGAGCTGGCCTCCCTTAATAACATGATGTTCTCCAACGGAATGACTACAATAGATAATACTAAGTGGATGTAAGCGAAGGGCATGCTGGCAAATACTTTGTTTATTTTTACTTACTTCTCTGTGTGTGTGTGTGTGCACGCACATGCACAGAGTCTGTAAGAAGGTCAGGCTGCTTGACCTTCAGAAAATAGGTGGAGCTGCAAACTCAGCAGCGCTGTTGTTAGCACTGCTTTAAGCATTCATCACCCTGCAACGGAGGAAATCCAGAGCTGCCCTTTAGGGCAAGGTTATAGCTGGTTTTGTATCACAACAGTCCTTTTTGGTGCCCAATGTGGGGCTCGATGGGTTTGAGATAACAACAGGCTTGATTGGAATTTTCTCTTCCATTACTGTTCTATTAAACTGTTTTTATCTCCAAAAAGGACTGTTGTGGTTCAACCCCAGCTGGCAACAAAGCACCGCACAGACATTTGCTCAGTTCCCCCCAGTGCGATGGGGGAGAGAATCAGAAGAATGAAAGTGAGAAAATTAATGGATTAAGATAAGGACAGCTTAATAAGTAAAGCAAAAGCCACGCGTGCAAGCAAAGCAAAACAAGGAATTCATTCACTGCTTCCCATCAGCAGCCAGGAAAGCAGGGCTCCATCACGCATAACAGTTACTTGGGAAGACAAAATGTCATCACTCTGAACGTCCCCCCTTCCTTCTTCTTTCCCCAGTTCTGTAAGACATCTTACAGTATGGAATATCCCTTTGGTCAGTTGGGGTCTGCTCTCCTGGCTGTGTCCCCTTCCCGCTTCTTGTGCACCCCCAGTCTACTCCCTGATAGGGTGGTGTGAGATGCAGAAGAGGCCTTGACTGTGTAAGCACCACTCAGCAATAGCTAAAACATCCCTGCATTATCAATGCTGTTTCCAGCACAAATCCAAAACACAGTCCCATACTGGCTACTATGAAGACTGTACCCCAGTCAAAACCAGCACAGTATGAGAGAGAAGCGGGAGACTCCAAGCACGCAAATGAACACCAGTCAATTGAAGGAGTGCTGTGGGTTCCTCATCAGTGACTGGTGCAATGGGAAAGGCAGGATGTGCTTGGGAAGGCAGATGTATTTACCTTCTCTCAGAAGTTTTGTCAAGGAAAGGTGAATTTGAACAAATGTGAACAACCTTGCGAGTCTATAAAAGATGGAAGTCTGGGTAATGACCTGCAGGATCATTTTAGTAATATCACAGAATTGTTTGCATCTCTTTGATTTTAATTTCTGTTTTGCAGATATTCAAGGACGGTTAAGGGGGACTTATTCAGCAATCCTGAAAATATGTCTTTAAACTAAAGTCCATTCAGCTGAGACTTTTCTGATGGAGGAAGACAAAGGCAGAAGAAAAGCCTCCAAAGGTACAGACGACAATGAAGGGTAAGAAACTTGGTGAAAAATAAAGCCCAAGAAAAAGTGTTTTTAAATGATCTGGGTTTTGTTGTTTGCTTTTGGTGGATTGTTTGTTGGGTTGGGTTTTTTTCCCAAAAATGAACTTTGCCTATATCTTGCGCTTTTTATCCTATATAAGAAGACACAACAACTTAATCACAGGTTTTAAGGAAAAAATCATGGACTTGCTGAAGAGGTACCAAAGGCAGTGTTTGAGAGTCACACATGTAAAGGGATGTAGCATTAGCCCATGCTTTCTTCAAGACTGACCTAAATGTCTTCATTATGTTGCGAGGTTGTGCACCCAAAATATAGCCTAGTGCTATTCATCAGCTATGAACTAGTACACTTTTACTGTGGCTTGGCATGGGAGTTCTTAGGCCACTGAAACATTGCTATCCTGTTTCCACTTAATTTTATTTAGGGTTAGATGAGGGAATGTTTGGAATACTGGAAAATTTTAAAAAATTTTGTAGCTTCTGCCATTCACTGATGCGAAAGAACCTATTTTAATTTATTGGTCCCATTTTTTTCCTTTTGTCATACCAGTATTAATGAGTGACTCTGTTTATTTCATTGAAAGTAGGCAGTTATACCCACAGTTGGTATCCACAGATGAGGCTCCAGTGACTTTGATTTGCACAAGCTGTGGATTTGGCCCATGTTCTCAGTGGACTTATTCCAGATAAATATGAAGATTAGAATCCAACCCAACAGGTATCCAGAACGGTTACAGTTTTAATTGTGGGAATTACTTGTGTAGGGACATTACACTGAAATTTGATTATAGCTGCTTCGACAAGTGTAACATTCTGTAGGAAAATCAATCCTGTTTCTGTAATGAAGAAAAACAAGTCATTTTCAAAAGGAAATATGATTATACATTCACAGCTAAGGTTGAAGAAACAGAAGGCAGCTTAATACAGCACAGGCTTGCTCAGAGGGAATATCCACTCGCTGAGGCCAGCATAACAAGATTGGATTCCAGTTTAATGTGGTTGTGACTCAAATCCCTTTGGAGAGTTTGTTTGACAATCTGACAAAGTTATCTCAAGAAAAATAGGTTAAAAAACATAAACTTGACTTCAGTAACTGCATTTCCTCTTCAGCATGCAGAGTATTTTGCCTGGAGGCCCCTGCAGCCCGAAGCCCCATAGGTAATACCACTTTGTGCCTTTACATAAACCAAAATGTTTTAGCAGCGTTTTGCTCCAAGGAAAGGCTTGCCATGTGATCTTAATACGGGCAAATAAGGTCTTTCTGATCTCTCTATATGAAAAAGAGAATATGAAGGAGATGAAGTGTAACTGTTGTTACTGCAAGGACGTGGGCGCGTCTCCAGTCATTTCTAACTACAGTTTTAGTTGTATTTCAGTAGATGCCTGGTTTCCTCATGATGCATTTGAAAAATTCCTGTTTAATGTTGAATCCTCACACTTAGTGTCAAAGCAGAATGTGCTAAGCAAAAGTGAATGTGCAGCACTGTTCTCCTTCTGCAGACAGGAAATGGAGGCCCAAAGAAATGTGCCATGTTGCCTTTGGGGCTAATTCCTTAGTCACTGGCAGAGTCAACTCACTCCCACACTCTATCTTGGGGCATAGTCACAGAGTCCCAATGGCAGTAATTGGAGCCTTCAAAATATTACAACCTCTAACTGTTCATTACTGTCCCCACTTGTCATTTACCATCTTTCAGCTGGTGGCTACCAATCCATAGTTGAGCCACCAGAACAGATTATGTAAATCATAATAGATTCAATGCCTAATCAACCAGATACTCTCAAGTTACCTTCATCTCTGGTTTAGGTTGAGCTGGATGAACTCAAACAGGATAATGTTGGCAGCTCTATAATAAAATTAAGCAGTGGTCATGAAGAGCTGGGAGAGGTAACTTCTTCAACTTTCTCTAGGTGCATTTGCAGCAGTAAATCTGACTACACCCTTCTTCCTCACCAACAGTGTATCCTGTGTGATGAATTGCTGTTTCTTGGAGACCATACTTTTCTATATCTCTGGCTCCAACCAGACTATTGTTCAATCCTAGATAGGAACTATGTGTATACACTGATAAACATGGACACACAGAAAGGTTACCTGACTGATGCTTTGCTAAGAATATTTGTACAGATCAGCATACTACTACTTAACCACTCAAGATATCACAAGGAATGATATATGGTACAATTGCATCATGCCATCTTTGTATTGTGATGATCTCTGTTTGGCTGAACTTGGGAGACTATGTATGACCTAGTGTGTAGAGAAGCCTCCTAAACAAGGAGATGTTTAGATACTATAGATACTTCAGTTCTAGAGCACCTAAACCCAAATCAGAAACAAGATGATCACAGGTGTAAATCACTGGCATTTATTTAAAAAAAAAAAAATTGTGGAACTTTAATTTATCAGGATATATTATTTAGCTGAGTATTAACTGACCACCTTACTTCATTAGAAGATCCCTGTGTAGCCTCTAGAGTGTTCACCGGTCCCTTTTTCTTCACAACCTGTTCCCTGTACTTTGAAGTGATGGTCTTTTGATGTGATAAGCAGACTGAACCTGTATCTTGTCTCTCCTGTTTGGAAGTTTACTGATGCCTGATACTTTCCTTACCAGTGCCATTTTTTCCACCATCACATCAGTCATCACCATGACCTCACTCCTCAACCTATGACACAAACATCTGCTAGGGCATTCGGCAGATAGGGATCTTATTTTCATTGAGCCCCATCACCTTGGTTTTGTCTCAAGACAGAGCAGTTGGACACATCAATGCCAACAGCTGTAGCTTGCTGTCTGCCACCTGAAGTGACTCAAAGCCAGGGCCTGGCCCAGCAGATTAGTAAGGCATTGCATGCTTAAAGATTGCAGACCCTGGAAAGACAACCCCAACTAGATGCAAGCACTGTGCCCTAGGATTCTCAGAAGTGTGACTTGGGATATTTTTACGAGCACCAAATTACCTGAGTGGTTGACAATGACTGCAGACTGTCCTGTCTCCAGGGCATCAGTTGAGGAGTACAGAGAACACAAGCTCCATGAGGTCTCATGAGACCAGATGAAAATGACTCCAGCACAGTGTTGCAATGACCCAAGATACCAATAAACAATCAGGACAGGTCACAGGACAGAGGGAGAGGGTACATAATCAGTTGAGTATCACTGCTTGCTATAAATAACTGCATGTCACATTCACATCATGAGCTGAGGCCCTTCCAAAGAGCATTCTGAACTTCAGCAGTGTCCTTCTGACTTTTCAGCCCCAAATTGATTTGGAACTGAATGTTAGGAGTGAACAGCTACCGCTTTCCAGATAGCTGAAGTCCTTTCTTCTCAGTCTTCAGTGAGCATCGCTGATTGGGTGAGCATTGTCCTGAGAAACAGCTGCAAGCAGATATTTGGGAATGTTTCCTTTCACAAGTTCTCCCCATACAGCTGATCTCCCCATATTTGAAGTATAACCCTCTGCTGGTAGTCATAGATCTTCTCACAGACTCAGATGCTTCAGGGAACAGGAACCTGCCTTACTGTACACAGTTTTATCAGCAATGACAAAAGGTTTGGCAAAACAATCAGTTCTGTCCCCTGTTCCACCTTCCCTGCTTGTGCAGCCCAGCATGAAACACCATTCCCTGCACAGCACGTCTGCACATCTCTATCACCAGCTTCTAGCAGGAAAAGGCCACTTTCAGGGGCATAGCCAGCAACAGATCCATGTTGCCACCTCCTGCACCCTAGAAACTGTGATGTCCTGGCATGTGGTGATATGCAAACAGCACCTTAGTTGGGATGTGGTGATTCCCTAGGGTTGTTCCCATGGTAATAGCAGCCTCATAAGCAGGAGCTAACTTTCCTACCACAGCGCAACAGGCCGTCATCCCAAACTACACTTAAGAGATGAGAATGAATGGCATATGGGATTCTTTGTACTCTGGGCACCAGCTGACATAAGCACTATCTGATGTGCTGTGAATAATTCAATAGGAATGCATGCCTGTCTGCACCAAATTTGTATTGCCAGGTGATCCAGTAATGCATAAATCCAATCTTAGTGATCATCTGACCACAGCCTAAATGTTCAAGGCTTGACTCTGTCATTAATCTCACTGTGTGATTTTAGACAAGTAATTTTCCCTTCCCTGGGAATCACTTTCCCGCAGCTGGAAAATGGGACATAACAGGTTCCTGTAAACCCATACCTCTTGGGGGCTTACCGTCCCACTGCAGGATATAAGTAAATCCTGCTAGGATAGAATGAGTGTTTGCAAACAAAAAAAATAATAATAAATAAATAAATAAAGATGAGATACGTGAGAATGGAGAACAGCTGTGTTTTAAAGGTTGGTTGGAGGCTAACTGTTTCTGAAAATAAGGAGCTTTATTTTTATTCAGAAAACCCCTTTTAGAGAAATAAACTGGCTTTCTGTCCATGGTATAGATGCAATTAGTCCAAAGGAGACCTTTCTGAGAACTGTGCTCTGGGGCACAGAGATCAACATCAGCATTTGCAAATACTGGTACTGAGAGAATCTTTCTGCTTCTGTAATTAATTACATGAAACTGAATATTTGCACTTTTGTCCATTTTGTCCATCTGCTCATTTTTGTTTTCTAATGGGTGCTTTTCTCCTCTTTATTTCTGAATTGAAATACTTCTGTGAGCAGTATTAGGTGATTTCACATGATGACAACCTGTGAAATGTCACACAGTTAAAAAATAGATGTGTGCATATACTATGATGAAATTTATGCTTGTTCAGCCAAATTATTTAAAAAACAACCGAGAGAAAATGGCATAGTATGGATCAGAGGTCATTCTATACCCTACTTACTAGCTGTTCCAAAAATACATCTTTTAACCTTCCAAAACAAGTTATGCTAATGTAGTGTGTGATGTTGAATAAAGTATTGCATTTACACAGCCTATTTTTCTCTCACTACCAATGTCTGTCTTACACTGCCACTGTTACTACTGCCCTTAGACATTAATGGTTTTGTCCATTTGCCCAAAGAAAAGCAGTTTTTTAACTCAAAGCCATAGAAAAAACAGGGCAGAAACGTTATGGGCTAGATTCAATAGTGGACTTGAACGCCTCCGATCTGCCTAAAGCCTGTTTCTAGCTCATACATCCTTTTTGGTTTGTTCCTTTTGTTCTCTTCTTTTAATGTATATCCCTATTGCACAAAAGTGAGACTGACTCTAACTGGATTAGTCCCCAGTTTAACAAAGCTGTTAAAGTTAAGCATGTGTTTAAGTATGGGAGCAATCAATAAGCTCAACTCCAGGGACATGAAATAAGCATGTGAATACACAGCTCCCTGAATACATGCCTTGGTACGGTTGAGAAGGGGGAAACACTTCTGCATAAAGCTGATCCCAGAGCTGTTGAGAGCGGGGAACTACAAATTAGAGCAGCCACCCGTGTGCTGAGCAATCTTCTCTCTAACATGATTCCTGAGTTTGGATGTCGTGTTTGCCCATAATCATAGTACCTAAGCACATTTTGAACACTAGAAGTCAATCATTTTATACTAGATTTTAAGATTAAAAATGTTTACACTTAAGTTAACAACCATGGAATTTTACTTATATTACTTTTTGGCCATACAGGCAGTGCATTTTGCTTTACACACCCACCCAAAAGTTACTGATGATTTCAAAAAACCCTAGGCCTAGAGAATGTGAAGAAAATGTATTGTTCAAATCAAGGTTAATTTATAATGCGCTTTGATCTTCAACTAAAAAGTAACAAATTAAGAACATTATCCTATGTCTACCACAGATTTAAAAACATTAAAAATGGAGAAACTCCTTTTACTTATAAAGATCTAACGTCTTTTACTATTGTGCAGGATTATTTCTTAATTAGTATCACATTTGCTAGCATTTTATCCAGAAAAGGTTTAAATATCTCAAAGAACAGAATTTGCGGTTTATATTCACTCTGTCAATGCTGAGATAATGGTGTTACTGGTGTTGCATGAAAATCACTAAATAAGTATTAAAAGTAAGAAGAAAGGTTCTTGCCATTTCCAATGAGAAACAGTCTGCCATGGTACTATACACGTGTCTGAATTTGAGCTACTATTTCAGATTGTGAATTTTAGTAAATCCTTCAGGTAAAATGAAAAGTTGAGTCTCTGCCACATTACTGAGTAAAAAAAAAAAAAAATTACCACCACCACCTCAAAAGTCCTTTTATTTCTAAATTATATTTAGAACAGGTATTTTCAGACAACAAACCTGACTGAGTGGTCTATCAAACCCCCTTCTGTGAAAGGTTGATCTGCCAAAGATATTTCTTTTAAAGTTAAACTGGTGCTCTTTTTATTTCTTTATTACAATGAAAAATGTGAATCTTTTTCTTCTGTTTGTTTTGTTCCCTATACTTGTTTGCTTTAAAAATAATGGGTAAAATCCTGCACCACTTAAGCCCCTGGGAGATCTGCCAAGATATCACTCATCTAGTACAGCTTTCAAACCATAATGTAAGTATTATGGATGTTGAATTTTAAATAAAAACATCCTCTTTCCAAATGACTTTCTTTAGTCACTAAAATTAAACAAACTGAAAAAATCAAAACAGTCAAGGCTAAAAACCCTTTCTCTTCTAAACACTTGACATTTTTGCTCTTGACTCTTCCAATATTATAATTTAAATAGTTTTTTAGTTCTTGTAGGCAGGCAGGCAAGGTAGGACTTGAACAATGTAAAATCCCTGCTTTCCTCTCACTTCCTTTAAAAAATGCCTACCAGACAGTTTTTATATGCATAAAAATAAAAAAGCAAACAATCTTATTATTTTCATGGGTCATGATTAAGACTTCAATTAGTTGGCTTAGTCAGTTAATTCAACTTTTAGCTAACATTTCATTTTTGAGCAAGAGATATTGACTCATTCACTGAAGTTCCTAACAAGCAGTTCCACTCTATTCTTTGGAGTGGGATTTTTAACTTTTTTGGTTTTTAAGTATATTTTTTTCTATTTTCCGGGTTTTTTAATGTTTGCATGCACAAATATATTACAGACACTGATGATTTAGTTAATATCTATATGCAAGCACCAAATGACACTTCCTTTTCCATCTGATGGCTGGGCATTTCAAGAGCGTCGGGGCAAGGCAAACTGAAGCGGTGACATTGTAATAGGAATTCTTGTGAAGCACAAAGTGCCCAATAAATGACAAAGGTATCTCTTGAGGAACAGCCGAAAGCGATTTATACTCAGGAATTTCTACAGCATAAAAAAGTGGAATGAGACAAATTTATTGCTGTTATTTTTATTGATTAAACTTCAGGTTAAATTTGAAGTAAGAGTATTCAGTGGCAGTGTAGTCTCTGAATCCCTGTCTAATCCAACTAACTTGAGGATAAACTCGCAGTTGTACAGACAATGTGTATTAATCAGCTATTAACCATGACATATACATGGTGACACCGTATAAGAAAATTTGGGAGGGGTAGGACTCTTTATGCTGGAAGGAGGCTTGATACGTTGCATGATGGGACATGCAAAATACTTTTCTATTAAATAAAATGAATGATATGCAAGAGCTAGTTAAGGAATAGCTGAAATATGAGCAAATGGATTATAAATCTTTCTCCACCTGCTGTATGCAAGGCTTTAAGAATGCAGATTCATGTCAGGACACAAATAGATATTGTATTATCATGCATGTGTTGAAAAAGACTTGCGGATGAAGGGAATATGGCAAAACCTAGCATTACCTACATACAGCTATATGAGATTGGATTTCAGAAGAGTTGGTCACCTCTTTATTAGGAGACTTTGTATAAGTCTCCATGCTTACAACTCTTTTTTTTTAATTACACAAGTATGGGCACCTTTGCACCCAGTGAGGGAATACATCATGCACAGTGCATCCATACAGTATTCAGATTGCAGCTATATTTGTGTTTCTTCTATGAGCTCAACTAGAGGAGGCCCATACCACAGCCAAGTGCCCTCTATTAAAACACAGCTATAGACCTTGCCTGTGTCCCTGATGTTAGTGGCATAAAAGCCTCACTTACAAACAGATGAATACAGCTGCAGCAAATCTGATTCCACCTGGTCTTTCTCTTGGAGCAGGTGAGGGAGATCTGTTAGTTTGCTTCAAGACGAGCAGCATCTGCCCTGGGGAGCGTAATTCTGATCTCTCTGTGTGGGTTTTTGCTGCTTACTTTCGCTAGTAGCATTCACAAGCAACTTCCCAGTAAGCACAAGGGTTCTTTCCATGCTAAATGGTACGTATTATTTTGTAAATGTCACAGTTATTTACAGTGTTATTGGAAGTCATGTGCTGTGCTCTAATTTCTGTTTTTTTCAGCTTGTAACTCTTGGCAGATAACACTCTTGCTGTATCCTGTCCCTCACCTCTTCAGTAGTGTCAGCTCTGAGCACTGGTGTCAAACTATGGCAGGAAGGCAGAATATGCATGCCTCTTCCAAAAATTGAGCCTAAACTTCTTCTGATCCATCTGAAAAGGTCATTTATAGTAACAGCTCCTAGAAGGGCTGCCTGATCTGAATAGGGCTCTTCTGAATTGGATTTGACTCTGGCTTGAGCTGTGAATTATTCTTTTTCTGACTAGTCACTAGTTCTCATCTTCTAACACCTCACGTCCTTCCCTCTGAACTTTGAGCCACAGCAATGGGGAGAATAGAAGGTCTTTCCTTGCAGGCCCTTGGAGTTGCCCATAGGGAAGGAAATCTCCTGCAGATCAGGTGGTGGGCTTTGCAGTGTCAGTTTAGGCTGGCAGGCTGCAGACTTACCAAACCTAAAGTTCTGACCCACAGAAGGCCTTTCTGATGTTTTCTCCCATCTCTTCCTCTCTTCCCTGCTCCCCAGAAGGTGGTGGTGTTACTTTGGAGCATTAGTCTCCAGTAGCTGTATACAAAGCTTCCTGTACCATCCAACAGAGTGTACGTCATTAAGGATGTCATTTGTGGACTTAGTCCAAGTAAGACCTGAATTTGGTCCAGATCCAGCAAATAAATACAAAGGGTAACATTGCCTACTAGTTCAGCTGCCTAGTCCAAATTTACCGTGTTTAATTGAACAGTGATAAATTCAGTTACTCTGTATAGCAGATCCCCTTTTTTTTCCCAAGCATCCATCAGTCCTCCCTCAAACAATTTTATATTTATGGGGATTTTAGGTATTCACCTACGGTCACCATACAGCAACATATAAATGAGGACAAACTGCAAGAGGAAAGACAAACTGATAGATTGTTAGACAGACTGAATCAGTTTGTAGAGTTGACAATTATATTCATTAACTCAATCAGCCTTCCGTTAATAGTGTGGGTTTGATTGCTGTCTTGCCTACAGGTAAATCTCCATCAAAATTACAACCATCAGTTAGTCCCCATTTTTATAAACTATATGTGCTGGGGAAAAAAAAAAAAATAGAAAAATCTGTTGCTGTTTCCTTTCTTCCAGCAGCAAAAAAAGCTGCTCCGAAAGCAGCAGGAGGCACGGAGCCACAGTGACCTCAGCCGGCGCTGGAGAGACCGTGCGGCGCCAGCGCCTCGGTGGGGACCACATCCACAGCTCCACCGCGCCGTGCTTCCAGCTTGAGGGTGCTGAGCGTTCTCCTGCCCTGTGGTACCACTTCTGCTCACTCTTACAAATCCAGACGCCGTAGCTCCTACTGGCCTGAGATCTTTTCCTACTCCCCGTTCTCGTCACCCCCGAGAGAAGGGGTTCAGGATAGCCACATCTCTGTTGCCACTGGGTAAGGATGTATGACAACAGCTAGGCAGATGTTAGCTGGTAGTGGTGAGAAGGGTGTATCATGGTTTAAAATTTTTATTTTTTTTTTTGTGGGCACTTGTAGGAGGAGATGTTTTGAAACTGTCCCCCTGAACATCTAGTAGTATAAGCAGCATACGTCTTATGCTGGTATCAACCTCAAATTTAAGGGTGACCTGAAATAAATAATTCTCAGTAAAATCCTCTATGAAGTAAATTCATTTTATAAAAATAACTGCACTACACAAGATGTTCTGAATCATATTACTGTATTGTGAATTTTCAAGTCAGAGTCCAGAGTAAGTACAGCTTCATGACAAAGCAATGCTGTAAAAAGCATTTGCATACATGTTCCAAGGTGAAATGTGATAATCTCTGTCAAAGAACTCATTTTCATATTTCCACCCACAAAAATTTTGTGCTAATTGATCAAGATGAGATCATTTAATTTTCAAATAACGGAATTTTCATTTTCCCTGTAAAACAGGATCTTTTCTTTTCCCTCTTAAATTTTCCCTCATTTCAAAATACATCAGGTGTTAATAAAGCCATATAAACATGAGTGAGTGAGCCTTAGTTTTGTAGATGAGACTTTTTTTTTTTTTTTTCATTTCCACTTATGGGCAATAAACCCAAGATCTTTTCTTTCTCACCACAGAGAATAATCCTGTGTAACCCCAGAACCTACAGATTGTACATTCAGTTAAAACGCATTTGTTTTGTTCCGCTTGTATCCAAGAAGTGATGTAGATTTGCACCGAGCCGGGAGTCCAGCTTTCTCTGTTTTCAGGGGCAATGACTGTTAGTTTGCAATCCTCATAAAACCTAACCCGCCTTCTCCTGGCCCAGGTTCACACGCCGTGAAACAGAAAGGCTGTTGTTGGGAGCTGAAGGAGGTCACAGCACCAGGCTGTGCTGTAAGAGAAGGTTGCTCGGAGGGCTGGGGACCGAGGGCGGTTTGGGTTAACAAGTGGAAAGAGCGGGCTGGGAATGGGGCACAGCCAGGGTTCACACTGCACTGGTTCACATCAGCTCTGTGATGGAGCGGTTTCCAGGGAGCCCCAACTTCAGCCTCGAGCTGATTCACATTTTAGAAAATCCTAAGAAGTCATGCTGTATCCTTTATTCAGAGGATATTCTCTTAAAACTTGCACTGCTGTAGAAAGATATGACAGTTTTTTTGTTTTGTATGGTGTATCTGGGTCCTTTCTATCTGACCGCTTGTGTTCAGAAGCTTTAAACCTGAACTGCATTTATTTTACACAACCAAAAGTTAGTAGTATGTTTCCTTCACCCCTTTGAAGTTAGCATGGAACCTAAATGCACCCTTAGTTTGCTGTTTTGCTTTTCCTGCTTGCATCATCTGGAGAACCAGAAACAATCCCAAGGTTGCTGATGTGTCAGAAAAATGTCTTTTTTTTTTTTTTTTTGTTTGTGTAGTCAAATAGTACTACTGCTATCAGGAAAATAGACATTTCCATTCTAGTTTCAGCCTGGAGTCAGTTTTCTTTCGTGTGCTCTAATGTGCTTCAGATCAGCCAAGGTTTTTTTTATTTTTATTTTTGTTCAACAGGGTGGATGTTGGCTTATTGGTTATGAGAGTCTGTACAATCACTGCAGTGGAAATAAAAAGCCTTGACACTAGAGCAGTAGAAATAACAATGTTAGTTTCTTCCCACTAAGTGGAAATAACGTGCTTTGTTCCACCAATTTGAAGTACAGAATACCTGACACGAGATGGTGTACAACATTTTTGTATTTTTTCTGGGAAAATGTCTCAGCATCGCTACACCATGCCAAGCGAAATTGTGCCAAAAATAGTCAGGTACAAGGTCACTGATAATAGGCCAGATTCTCAGAGCTGAGGTAAATTGGAAGCGTGTGGCTACAAGGATTTCTATCAGCTGATAATGTGGCCCAAAAGATTTACTTTGCTGACTAGCAAAGTCAATTCTTGGGTATTGTCCACTGGTACCTGTATGTGAAAGTCCTTAGAAAAAAAAAAAAAGTAAGCTCCAATAAATAAATATATAATGAGTGATAGGCATGTACAATAACTGATCCCGTATAACTGACAGGAAGAAATGGTGCCCTGCTTTTATAAATCATGCAGCTTGCTGAACTCAATAGCATCATATATTTTTAAGGTAAGCCCTCATAGATTTTGAATAAAAAAGGAATCACTCAGAAAAGGCATACTTTTCCTGCTCCTTATCCCACTCTATTAAGGTAATAAAAAGCCACTAAATGGTCAGACTCACCAGCTTCTTCCACCGTCCCATTTGCAGTGCTGCACAGACGCATTGGAAAGGAACTAAATCTTTCTGGTAACCCCTTACAACATCATTGTTAGAATATGCTATATCTTAAAGGACTTAAACAATATATGTAGTTAAAATATATTCTTGAGTTTTGAAGGGACTCTAGATGTGTATTTCCATTATAGTTTCAAAATCTCTAAGTTAAGTTTAACACAAACACAAGGAAGTACAACTGTCTGCTTCAGTGGACAGTGAATCAGGTTTCCCCTGCTCTGGGAGAGACTGAACAGGCAGAGACTGTATTTTTCAAATACGTGAATTGGCAGCATTTCCACGAGGAAATTTTAAAACACAATTATCAAGCTGCTGCTTGACAGCCCCTGTCTGGCACAACACAGAATCCGAGCAGAGTGTTGGGCAGTGCTGGTGGAGCCAAGGGGAGAATCTTTGAATCATCCTAGTCATTGGACTGGTCCCCTGTTAGTGGCACAGTAACAGATAGAATATTTTAGATCTGTGACCGTTGCCTTTATGCAGCACCCTCCATTTGTCAGCGCACAAGGCAGACATTTCAACTTCCCTCCGATGTTTAAGCTGCAGCATAAATAACTGACTTTTCAAAGATTACCGATAGAGCCTGTATTAATTAAATAACAGAAGGTGAAGCAGGCAGGCAGAAGTGGTCCAGGGACTAGGGCACTGGCCCAGCACAAGAAAGACTCACTCCTCTGATATGCTTCCTGTGTAGCCTTAAGCAAACCACTTACGCTGTTGTGTCCTGTTTGACCAAACTGGACAAATAATCCTTCCTTGTTTCATGGGAGGGTTGATGTAAAGATAAATATATCAAAGATGAGAAGAGCATCTTCTGCCCGTGTACATAACCCCTGTTACATATCTTAGAGTACAATTACAGTTGTGAGGGTTTTTTGAACTTTGCATGGTCTGATCACCTCACACGCTCCCTTGAAATAAACAGGTTTTCAGTCACAGTGTCATTTTATTCAGTCTTCATAAAAATCTGCTCACAATTATTTGTTTGAATTTTTTTCCACCACTGGTCTGAAGTAAAAAGAAAGAGGTCCAAGGGGAAGATGAAGCTCTATAGGAATGCATTTCTAACTGTTACAGGTCCTGGACCAGATTCTCAGCTGATAGAGCTACATGGTAATTGGATTACATTTAATGTAAATCTCCTGGTTGACACCAGCTGAGAATCTAGTCCCATCTTCTAAAATCAGACATCTTTTAAAAGGACTATGATAACTATAATGATTTTCCTGTCTGTTTGTTACGAGATGCAAAGAGAAAATAGAACGAGCTTTAGTAGCGAACTTCTGAGCTTTTCTGAATTTAAGTTTACTCTTACTGTAATACCGTTTTTTATGTCACAACGAGACTGCAGATTGAAAGGCTGACTGTGTCGAGGGAATTTGGTGTTTTACATTTAGAAGGAACATTTAATGAATTATGCTGCCCCCAGATAACCCCTATTTCATTTGTATATAATGCTCAGGGCTAAGGATTGTCTTCCTGATCCTTCTCAGATGTTAGGCAGTACAATTCAAGAGTGGTCGCATTACTGCACCCATCCTTACTTCAAACTCAATCTGCAAGTGCTGAAGGCCTTAACTGCCACGGAGGACATAAAATGGCTTTAATACAACAATAATCTTAAATTTATCAAAGGCATAAAGTTCAGAGTGAAATCAAAAGCTTAACTTTTTTCTGCTGTGTGGCTAGTGGGCAAAACATATTATGTAAACATGACCTTTTAGTAATTTAAAATTTAGTGCTTTTTATATTAGCACCTAATTGCTAGATTTATTATTTTTTTTTAACAAAAAGTACTCTAAACCACTAGATTGCTTATAAATTTTCAGTCCCCTTAATCCCTGGAGGTATTACTGACTCGGCTCCCACTTACCTGGCTTGTCAGTTTGCAATTCCACATCTTCAGGAGCAAAGGTTCAGATCCTTAAGTTGATGTTGGAAATGAACTAATAGGAAAGCATCAAATAGTATATTGGTGAATGAAATGCTATTGTCTTAGGAAGAAATTACTTTATTACTTAACAGCCATGCAGTGTAGAAAACCTGAACCACTGATTGGACATCATGCCTCAAGGTGCAAGTTTGTTGTCTTTGAGGGTCAGCAAAAAGATCCCCATCCCACCGCCCCGAAAAGGCACTGGTATAATTGGCTCCATGTATTATGGAAAGTAGTGCCTCTCCCTATGGCATGAGGCAATTGTCAGTAGCATCTGGAAACTTGGCTTTACCTCCAACCCTCTTATACGCTTCACATCATACCTCCCAATTTTGTGTTTGCTTTCATTTTGTTTGGTTTTAAATATGCAAATGATTTGCAGCCTACAAATGTGTGTTCTTATTTGTACGTATGTGAGATATGAGACCAGGTGCAAAGTTTCTGCTTTTCATCTGCGAGGTTAAGTAGGTGGATAAAAAGCCGTATGTCTTAGGTCTGGCCATGGAGACCGATCAGCTGAACTTGCAAGCCCTCCAAGTGACTGGCCCTTCACCATGGCCGCATAGCTTAGCTAGTACGAGCAATCCCCAGCTGCAGGTACACACGTCTGTAAAACTAAGTGATGAAAAATAAACTAAAAAAAATTTTTAAAAATAATTTAATTTTTTTTTATATACCGAATACCACACAGTCTTCTGTAACATTTCTGAAATGTTACGTGAGGACTGCATTTGGCCTCTGATTTCTATCCCACCTACATGTACATGTAGAGCAGCAGCCTATGGAACAGGGATGGAACTGTCAGCCCAAGTCTTGGCTGGGAAAAATTAGCATAACTCCAGTGAATACAGTATATATCATTGCCTACAGTAGAACTGTGCTAATTTAATTATCCGAGGACCTGCTCTGTGTTTCCTCAAACAGCTCTAAGTACTTCTCTTCTGTTTCATAGGGGGGTTGTTATCATATGAATGAACACTAGAAGAGAAGAATCGGTGATTGCAGAAGGCTTTGGATTGTAATCCATGCGCTCTCACTTGAACTGGTGGCAAAACTTTTCTTGCCAAGAGTGGAAGGAGGTCTGGGCCTGGAGAGGTATGTCTTCACAGGTTTTCCTGTTAAATGGGATTCAATGTGAAACATTAAGTCTTTCCAGTGGATATGGTAATTTTAATAAGAAAGGGCAAGTCCAAGTGTTGGAATAGGAAAGGAATGTTTTTGAGCAGCACTGGTGATTTTTTTCCACCTGTTTTCCACTTACATTCCCTTTTCAATAGACTTACAAAATAAGAGTCTTTTGACCAGCAACACTTATAACAGCTAGATATATAGAAATATTGTCTGTATATACCTCATTAATTCCAAAATTGGTTTTGCCAGTTCTGGAAGTATGAAGTGATATTCACAATATTGTTAATTTTCATCTGTAAAGATTCCTGATGAATAGTAAAGACCAGTCCTTTTGAGCCTGTGAGCCCAACCTATAGTAGCTTGAAACGTAACTGTGTTTTCTGGAGACTTTTAAGATACCCGAATTCCTTCAAAAATGCAAAGCAATTGAAGATATTCTGTTAGCCCTCTATTGAGTCTTCAACAAATTATTACGTACTAACAACATGACCTCCAAGTTGCATGAATAGTCTTTGAGATTGATCTGCCTCTTTGTTCTCTTTACCTAAACACTGCATCTTTGTGGAATGATGATGCAGCACAATCCTAAGGCCTCAAAAGGATATGCATTAAAACTCTGAGATCCACATCAAAATCTCAAGAAAAAAGGGGGTTGTATCGCATGCAGTAAGCATATAAGGAAATGCTCAGCAGGATCTGAAAGGGTTTTATTATTCTGTTTAGGGAGATACGTCAATGACAGCTGCATTGTATCAGCGTACCCTTATTCAGGCAAAGTTCTGCTCTGTTTAATGTCATCAAGAATACAAGGACTGCCAAGCTCTAATGAAACAATTTAAAAATACGGTGTCACTCTGTCCAAAAAGGAACAGTTTTACTATGTTTTTGAATAACTTAAATTTGCAGGGGGTTTTCTGCTGATGTGCCCAAGAAGTTGGCGCGAGACTGTACGTACACAACTATGTAAACTGTAAATGTGCAAGCCACTCACTTGCATTACTCTGCCATGATTCCCACTGTGGATTCTTTTCATCATTAAATACATTATATCTTATTCCACTCCATTCAGAAAGAGACGTTCTTAAGACTTCAGCAATTTTGAAACATTATCCCAAATGTGGCACTTGCCCCACTCTTCCCTCAGCTGGGGCAGCAAACCTGAACATGGTTCAGTTCTTCAGCCTTCAGGAGCAGCAACTCAGCTCATTAGCACAAATCAGCCTTCATTGGTAATTTCAATGAACATGGCAGGCTCTGAAGAAGGATGGTGGAAGTGTGCCTGTGTGCTCCTTTCCATCACCGCCGAAATAGGGGCCATAATCTCCAGCAAAAGAACAAGGCAGATATCCAGGGACAGTGACCCCTTAAACTACCTCGGTGAGCACTGGCAGAGGCCATCTGAGAGTGCCCTGAGGGCTCACCACTGTTCCTGTGAAGAATGAGTGCAGACAGCTACTGCACCATCAGTTTTCATCTTACCTTACCACATGCTGATATCCCCATATATAGGGGCCGTTGTCTGCCCTTTAGAGTCTGCTTGGTCCAAAGATACTTGTTAGTCAGCTTTAAAACTGGGAGGAGCAAGAATTTGCATTGAAGAGGCCCCTGTTATTTACAGAGACTGCTTCTGGACCCTGACCATATTAAAAAGCTAAACAGAAAATCTTGCTGACATCTGGGAACCAAAATTTTTTGGGTCAAGCTGATTTGCGTTAGCTGCAACCTACTTATGATATATTTAATTAGTCCATACTTCAGGGCTGCTGTCGATCAATTTCCTCTGAAAATTGGTGACAGATGGAGATGCAGTGCTGGGGGAACTAGTGGATGTTGCTGGCACTGTTGAAGAAGATCAGGTATTTCTTTAGCATGCCTTTTTCACACTCTCAGGGTTAAACCTGTCACCAGACTCAATAGTTACTGACTGATAACAACAAATTTCAGGACGTTATTTTACTTCAGGAAATTATCTGGGAATATCCTTCCTCCTCTGGAGCTTGGGGCCATGGCCCATGGTCCCATGACTTCCCAGGAAGAACTGGAAACACCTGTTAAGAAATTCCTGCTTCATCCAAAATATTGGCAATGCCTTTTATTTCATTTCTTCCTTACCTGTGACACCATTTTTGAGGTCTAGAATCTTTATAACAACTGTAAGGTCTTTCATTCAAAGGTCTTATGCGGTCTTTTGTAAATTTTACGTAGTCTGTATTCAGGATTGCCTGCAGTTGTAAGACACTGAATTTCATGACACACAGTTGGTCCCTTTACATCCCTACTTCCCTAAATGAACATGAGCTTGAAGAAGAATTTGGGAGGCACTTCATCTTTTCCAAATGAAAAAGAGCCTAAGTTCTAGGTTTAGAGTATGTCAGACAAACAGTGCGTGTAATTTTATTTACCGTGGCAAATGGACAGTCGATGTTTTTCTTCAAGTCTTTTCCACTAAAAGATCTCAGAGAAGCAGCTTGCGTTATAAATAGTAGAGAAAAATGATAATCGCAATGTTGTCTCTTGCTTCCAAATCATGATGTGCAAGGAACATACATAACTTCTTGGCAAGGATCCATTTGTCAAAATAAAAGAAGCCAACTGCATAAGGGAAAGAGACGATAGATCTTGACAAACTTGTAGATGCTAGCAAAAATGTAAACAAAAAGTTGCTGTGACTGATGTATTAATGTAACACTGCCAGAGTACTAGCTTCAAAAATTAACAACTGTTGATGCTTTTGTGACTAGTCAAAAGAGCAAGTGTCATGATTTCTGCTATGTTTGACATTTTCTATAGTTTCTACTCAATTTTAATCTCTGTGTAATACCCAATACTCAGCTTTCTGCAAGAAAGACAGAATAAGTAAGATTCCCACAAATGGGATAATACATTTGAAGACAGCTGACCTAAGAAAAGAGATAACAGAGATGAAAATTTCTTGACATTTTTATGAACTCATCATTTTTGCCATTTAATATATAAAAAGAAAAACCTATTTCCACTGATTGATTACTTTAATGAATAAATGTACTCAATGATTTGGTGGCTTGAGTGGATTAAATTTCCCTTGCTGGCAGGAACTGGCCTTAAATGAAAGTGTTTTGAGGGTTTATTCATTTTTCCCACACCAAAAAAAAAGATAGAAAATCAGTCTGAATTTCAAACCACTTTGATCTCTCTGTATATTTTATAAACTATTGTCTGAACATCTGTGAGCTCCTGTGGAGTAAAACCCAATTACAGACCCCCAGATTGTGGGCTCAAATAATTCTAAACCAGATTCTTCACAATGTCACTGGTGTTTTGAACAACACCCAGCAGCTTATATCGATAACCTTCTTTGCATTATGCTTCCTTGATTTAATCATGTAAAATACTCATCATCACATAAGCCTCACTCCTCACATCCACAAAATGCTTTCCAAAACACAGCAGCAAATAAACGGTTGATAAAAAAAAGGTTGCACCGCCAAGGACAGTTTTGACAAGATTTGGATGGAGACGGGAAACAAGACTGAAGATTGTTGCAGGGAGCAACAGGGAAAAGCAGAAAAACCTAAATTAAAAAAAAAAAAAAAAAAAAAAGACAAACACCAAGCCACAACAACAACAACAAAAACCACAACCACAAAAACCACATAGGAAAAGGAAGAACTGTATGATTTTGCAGAGGTGCTGGATGACAGGATAATCTTCTATTTGCCTCCTTGTTTTTTTCTGGTACATCCATTATCAAACTCATGGGTTATGGTGCAACATAACCTGAAGTTCTTAAACTCATAAAGTTGCTGTGTAATTCTTCCTGCAGTACCGGCTGAAGCATCATGTGTCTTAGTAGCAGAGCACCAGGTGACATCTCCACACTAATATATATTTTCCTTTGGGTGATGTATGCGCTCATGTCAAACAAACACACTTGCCAAAAGCTAAATGTAAATATCTTCCTACAAAGGCAGCTTCTCACAGATAGAGTTTATGTTTGCCTGGATCTATAACACATATTCCAAACATATTTTAGCTTTAAGAAAATTGTTTTAATGGAAAAAAAAATGCACTTAAATAGTTATACAATGTACTGCTTTAATTACAATTGTACATTTTTAATATCTTTTCTTATGTTGTAGATTTACATCTCCAATAGTTAGAAGTTGAAAGAAACAGTAAAGAGAAGCAATGACCAAATGAAGAACATAACATCACGTTTCACTAGCCAGCTTCAAGGGGCTTTGCTGCAGATAAACCTTGCAATTGCATGTATACAAAAGAGAACTCAAACTGTGGTGAGTCCCTTGCTCCATATTCTCATTTGCCTGGTTGTGTCCTGATGTTTGCTCCCATTGTCCTCATGGAACTTGTCTCTAACCACGTTTGCAGGAGAAAGGGTTTGTAAGCTCTCCTTGGAGGCTGGCTGCTGCTCAGTGAAGGACCCTCTTGCTGTTCATGTCTGTAGAGATCCACCTGCCTATTCACTATGTCAAGGCTGTATTACTTTTTTCTCATTTTTCTGTTCTGCAACATTTCCTAGGTTTATTGAGTGGTTGCTCATTGACTCAAAAAGATGAAAAGAAAAATGTGCTTGTGTAGCATTTGATCATTCCTGTCCTGTTAGAGAAAATGTACAGATATTCTAGGAAGTGTCAGATAGTTGGATTAGCAACAACTGAAGCCTGATTCCTCTTTTTTGTTTTGTTACTGGTTTAACTGATGTGTTCCCTAAATGATACAAGATGCAATAATGAAGGTCATAAGAACTTTTCATCTGGGAGACAAGCAAAAAGGGAGAGGGAGAATCCTCTCACAACAGTGAATAACTACAATACATCTGATACACAGCAATACAGCCAATATCTGCCCTGGAGAGCCAACAGGGTTGCTATTTCATGAGACATGCCTCCAAAACAAAGTGTTCCTCTGAACAACTTCACATAACTATGTAGTCAATGCAGATGGACAGGATAAAATGGGGAGCAGAAAAGCTTCTGGGACTGGTAATTAGTTATTCAAAACTGAGCACAGTGTGATAGTACAGCATCCAGGTGTGGTTTTAACCCACCTCAGTATGAATCTGTCTGGAACTCAAAAGGCCACTATATTTAGAGCCACCTATAAACTGATGTTTATATTATGTCTGTTTATTCAAACTGAGATTTTCCCATTGCTCTTCACAAGAGTCCCAACTATTTTACCAGCTGATTTGGTGAATAAGGCAATTAAACCTACATGAGTATCTGCTTCTCCATGATTCTCAACTGATACAGAGACACAAGTAGTAGTTTACTCTAGAGAAAAGCCAAGAAAAGAAGCAGGTTTTCCACCATTTGTTGTCTAAAGAGGTGCTGAGTAGGTTTAGATGAACTGGCAACAAAAACAGAAAACTGTTTTCCTTCTATGCAAATGCTCCGGCCCTGCAACATATAAAGCAAACTCACTAAAATCCTCATTATAGACTTGTTTTATTTGTGCTAATAAGCATGAGTCTGACTGTAGAGTAGTTGTGTCTGTAAAATATAGAGATTAATTGATAATTAAAATCAAAAGAGGTACACCAGTTCAGGAATTTACATCCCATATCAGGAATCCTAAATGCATCTGATTGCAACTCAAAATGGAGGAAACTTTTTGAGAAAAAAAAAAAAAAAGCAGTCAATAACCACTAATGGTATTCCTAGGAATATTCTTAGGAAAAAAAAAAGAAATCCCAATCTATTGGAAAGACTGTTTTTAAATTGTGATTTGCTCTTAGAGCCCTATGAGACTTACCTATGGCATTAGCATAATCTCATAGTGGTGTGACATCTCCTTTCAAATCCATCCTTTCCTCAAGGACATCAGGAGAGGTGAAAGCTGATGACATTTCTGTTACACTGGCAGAGCTCTGGGTCAAGCAAGCAACACACCAGTTTACACAAGGGCCAAATTTGACCTTGTGTCGCGACAGCTCCCAAAAGATCCTGCAGTAAGCACTGATGTATTCAAGGCTGCACATGCTGGCATCGTAACAAGATCTCCACTTTAAGGGCAACGTTGAGGGCATCTTTCATCCTGGGGCAAACATAGAGCATTGGAAAGATGTTCTGCTACAAAAATTTTGCGACAAGCTGCCATCATCTCCTGCAGGGCAAATACAGGAGCCTACTGTTGAAGACAAGCCATCAGAGCCTGCCTCAGGTGCTGACAGCGCTTCTTTAACACATCCACTTCTCTAACACAAGCCTTATTCTCAACAACAGCTGTTACTGATCGAGCTGTTACTGATCGGGCATCTTCTCCTTGTCGGCTAAAAGGCAAAAGCAAATCTGTCGGAAACAACACGGCCTAGCATCTTGTGAGCAGAGGGCTAGATCAGCTTCTAGTCCGCTGACTGCATACTCATAACCAGTACAGTGAGCCAAATGTGCCTTTGTATAGGCCTGAGGAAGACCAATTGATCTTTTGGAGGCCGAGAGAAGTCTGTGTGATGAACAGGCAAGGCTCGTTTCCAGCCACCTGACCCGCCTGCCATCTAGTGTATGTTCAGGACATATTTCCAGCTCAGCACAGCGATAGCTGGAGAACAAAGAACAGAATTAGTCTGGACTGATATGGCACGTTGCTGATGGTGTACGCTGAAGTAGCTTAGCCTTCTCATCCCAGGACCCTGCATTATGTGAACAGAGCACACCCCCCCAAAACCAGCCTGCCAGTAGCGATTCAGTTACAAGGATCAGGTTTGTTTTCAAGAACGCAACAGACAAAACGCAGCACTTACTCAGCTGTAAAACAGGCAGCAGATTACTTTTTCAACAACCAAATATACAATTTACACATAAATAAATACAATATACAATAAATATACAATTTACACATACAATAAACTAGGTGTAGGCTTCTAGGTATACTACTTTTAAAATTAGTTATCTATTTCTTCTATTTAGCTGTCTCTCTGGAACAGAACTACTTGTGCTAGAAATGCACAGATGCTGAACAAACCACTGGTTCCCAAGCATTCAGACTCATATGCCAGACATCAGTTTGTTCCCTTCCATACCAAAGAATCAGCTATTTTCCATAATTCATCATTTCCATACACCCATCAATTTCAATTGCTTTTCTTTAATGAAAGCTTCTCATTTGGAAAGCTTCTCATTTGAGTAATAAAAGATAGTAAATTTGACTTAGGAAACAAGGATGGTACCCAGAGAAGAATATGTCTCTACACATCTCAGTAAATTTTCCATGCAGGTCCATATTTTCTTGTCTCAAGTAAATCAAATTTTTGAAGGAACAATGAGACATTTTTAATAGATACATATATATATGAATATATATGAATACATACGCAATCTTTAGTGATTGGGCTCCAGATCCATGGAAAATAGTCACAATTATTTTGGAATTATCAAACCCAAACTCACACTCAAGTTCAACAGTTGTTTAATCTCAAAACTAAGTCACGATGCTTTGGAGATCCAAACGCAGACGCCTGTTCAGGGAAAGTTCAGGGAACTCTGCATTGCGAACAAGCGAGTCATCTCTAGGAACACATTAAAACAGGCACAGCAGTGGGAAGCTAATTGCTGCCTACCTGGGCTAATTAGCTGTTATGCAGCAGTGCAGTAACGCAGCTACCCTGCCTGTAGATCTGGCACCGCCTTGCAACTAAGACAATGACCTTAAATCACTGTAATGCCTGGGCAACGCCATGACTTGCAGTCATCTTCCATGGAACAGAGGACAAAAAGAATTAAGTCAATTTTGTAATGGCCAGTGATGAATCCTGTTGTTGCTCTGACTTCAGTGAATATAAGCATATGCATATTTTGCTAAATTAAGATATACATGTGCATGAGATCAGTTTTCTTAGGAACACGACAAGTCTCCCTTGCCCTACTTTTGGTGTCGCACTATCACAGCAGTAATATCACGGCAACTTTTACTTCCTCATTTCCTTCGATATGCACTCAGACTAAAATCAGTAACATCTTTGAGTCATTGCCTGCAGAAAGGCTTCTAACTAGAAGTCCTTTTGTTGGTGTAACCTTGTGGGAATGAGACAAAAAGATAAAATTATTGTGCCTCTTAAGTTTAAAATATTGCTTTTGAGTTGTTTTCTGCCTGACATGTACAAGAATGGCTAAATTTTAACACAGACCTGGGGCTCATGTTTCTGTTGTAAAGCATGGGGTTGAGCAGAAGAAAAGGGAAGCTGAAGCAGAGGAGAGATGGCTGTTACAAGAATCATTCTTTTTGTGTGTTCGATTTTCCAAGAGAACTTGAAAAAAAAAAAAAAAAAAGTCAATTTCATCTTTGCTTCATTCAGCCACCGCAGGGAACAGGAACAAGTCTGGATCTTTTAGTTTGACTGCACACATTCCCCCTCGTTTACAACAAGCGGATAACAGCAATCAGGTTCAGTCTCTTTTTTGTTTTGCTCTTAAGCTAAAGGAATAGCTCCACTCATATGAGCTGTAGATCAGGCACTATAAAGGGTATCAGTCACAAACATTCAGCCAGTTTGTTACATGCATTTAAAAATTAATTGTGAAACTACAGGAATGAAACCTTGCTGCGGCACTCTGCTATTAAGCCTTTGCTTGGGGAATTTTTAGGAGGTTTGGACTAGGACGGTCCTACTGGTCCTATTAGTGGGAAATAATGTGGTTTATTGATGTTTTTATTTCAACAACTCTGTGAAAGTGTCCATTGGGCAGACCCACTTTATCCACTTCCCCAGGGGTACCTGTCAATAAATATGCGTTAAAGCTAGAGTAGTTCATTGCGCAAAGCACGGATGCAAAATGCAAAAAGCGAGGAAAGACCTCTTTGCTTCTAGTTTGGGGCAGGGGGAGGAGGGTGTGCAAGAGGGGGTCTCCATGCAGCGGGGCAGTGGGCGGGGGAAGGATCGGTACGGGCAGCTATAGCCCAGACCTCCCTGTGACAGGGTACTGCAGGGCTCTAGCCACTGCTGTCAAATTTAAGACAGTGGAAAGAAAACTGCATTCAAGTTGTAACTGCAGTGGGGCCAAGGCACAGGGCAGAAAACATTCTCCATTTGTATAAAATATAGATTTGTATGTAAATATTCAACAATAACTTCTCTGGTAATGAATAAGAAATAAACTGCATATTTGATGTATGATAAAACCATTATTTTGCCCAGATGAGGCAGATGACACTTGATTTATATTGTCTTGCAAAAGCTTCAGACAATTAAGGAGAAAACTGTTCTGAGACTTATTACATTGACAAAATTCTGGTAGAGCTAACAGCGATATGATTCACACAAGGATCGTCTGGCATGTAAAGCTCGTTTTAACAGATACCAATGTGACATACATAAAGCTGTCAGGCTTTCTCTAAAGGACAGTCATCCACTTCATGTTTCAAGTGCCAAATTAATTATATTTGACATTTAATTTATAACCTAAGGTATTTTAGGTTTAGAACTTGACTATGATAACAGCAGATTAGAGCAGCACTCCGTTTGACAGAATCGATTTTTCAAGTTATTTTCCTCGTGTGTGAGGGTCTTGATTCAGATTTTTGTGTATTGAGCTTGCGTACAGGACACTGATACCTCTAAGCAAAGTAGGCTTCGTTTGCCTCCTCCCCCAGACATTCCGTGGTGAAGTATTTTGCACTTTGAAGCAAGTTTCTTTTGCAGTCTTAATCACAAAGCTCCACCTAATGGAGTGAGGGGAGAACTGAGCACAGAAATAAAAAGGTAGAGAGACACTGCTCAGCACCGATTATCAAGGGAGAACTGCTACACAACGGTAAGCAGTTAATCTCCTCCACCTACATCTAATTTATAAAGTCTCCCATTCCAAGGACTTTAAAATTTTGAAGTCAGACGAAAGCAAGGAAAAAAAAAAAAAGCTTTATCTTTTCATCTGACTGAAACTGTAACCTTTATTGTTACTGATAGATATTTCAGGCCATCTACACTAATATTTCCCACTGATATGTCTCACCCTCTGGGTTCCAAATAATTAAAAAAGTATAAATATAGAAAATAACCTGCAAATGTAGGTATATATTTAGTGATAGATGGTTCAAGCAATCAATTAGCTTTTTTTAAAAATGGCAAAATATTTCTATCAATTTACCCACTGAAAATGAAGGCTTTCTGTACAATTTTAAATCAATCATTGATATCACACCAGAGCACAGCTGGAACACTAATATTTCAAAATATTGCTGCAGAAAAGGAGCTGAAAAATTAAAAAAAAAAGGAATGCCAAGGAGAGCAATTTTTTGTTTTTAATGAAGTGCTTTGAATATGTTAATATAAAAGATCAGACAAATTCCTGCCAAGGCTTAAAAATCCACTCACAATTTCAGAATTGCTCCTCACTCAGAGGAGGCTCTGTGGCCACTTTCAGACTTTTTCTCCAACAGAAGGTACAAATCTAAATGTCACTTTGTATCAAGACAAAGTGTTTCATTGAAGAACCAGGACATTTGTCAGGATCATCTTATTTAAGATGACTAACACAGTGATAGCCCTGAGTCTTTATTTTGAAATTGTCAGTAGTAGGACAAGACTAGCTTGTTGTTTTCAGTAAAAATGCTAGTTTGATATTTAATAGCCTCCTATCAAGAATTGCATTTTGGCATTTTTCACAAGTAGACCTGCCAATCAAAAATTATTTTAATTTCTAACGTTTATGATCAGACATAGAGGGATGATATCCACAGCAAAGTATCTTCCATTAGAGAGGGGATTAAATCATGTCTTTAACAAATCTCAAACAGTAACGTGCAGTTAAATCACACTATTTCATGGCCAGCACACATTTTGTGGGTTTTATCTCTTAACTTCACTGCTGTCATTGATGATGGTTCATTAATATGCTTTTCTTAACCCTACTCTTAATCCCTCTTCTTTTGATGCCCTTGATTGGCGCCTATTATGGCTGAGTTCTGTGTGACCGTCCTTCCTTCCTTTCACAAAATTTCTGGTAATGTTGCGCTGACACTTCAGCTTCTCCACTCAATTTGGCTATGCTTGGACAACAAGTTCACACAGTACCGGGAGGACGGCAGGACCGGTAAACGGATAGCTATAGGAGCATAACCTCATGGGCCTCGGCTCCCGAGAAACCCGAATGGAGGCAGAGACGCCTCTGCCCGGTGGACCTGGCGGTAACCACATGACAGCGGACTGCCATTGTATTAAAGCATCCCCCCAGCCCAGCAGCGGCAGCCAGGGACGGAGCAGGCCAGGACGCCCCGGAGCTGGGCATCCCGGCCCGGCTGCCGGCAACCGGGAAACCCCAGGGCCGGGCGGCAGCGCTGCCAACCGCCTGCTGCGCGGGGCTGGCACCGCCATCAGGCAAAGCCACCGGCTTCACTCCTTTAATTCTTCCTCCTGTTATTCGGCGACGAACCCGTCTGCAGCTCTCGCCCCTTTCCGGGAAGGAAGCGGCCGTTATTGCCGTTGGGAAGGGGTAACGAACCGACCCTGGCAGGGCCGGCGAGAGAGCTCCTTGCTCTGGGAGGCGGCGGGGTTGCTCGGACCGTGGAGCAGCGAGGAGGCCGCCGGGTCGATGTTCCCTCCCCTGCCGGGCCGGAGCCGGGACCACCCTGCCCGTGCCCGCCGCCCCCGAGACCGGCAGCCCTCGCTCGCTGGCCCCTCAGAGCTCGCCCCGGCCCCGGGCAGAGGCCACGCCCCAGGGGCGGGGTTTGGCCCTCGTGCTCCACCCCCGACGCGCGCATGCGTAAACCCCCAGGTGGGCGGGGGGATGGAGGGGAGTGGTGTCCATGGATGCGCATGCGCTCTTCGTGATCCACAGCTCTTCCCTGCCCCCGACGGGTTGCGAAGCCAAATACGGAGCAGCGCATGCGTCGTTCCGCGCCCAGCGTTTGATTGGCTGGCTAGTTCCGTCAGGCCAATAGTAGCGACGGTTCCTTGGTAGTGGAGTGGTTTCGTTGTCCAATGGGGTTGGTGCTTGTTGTCAGGCAGTGGCTGGTAACGCCTTTCTTTTCCCAGGTGGTCCTCCGCCAAAGATGGCAGGTGCCGCGCGGCTGGGGCTGGGCTGTGAGGAGCTGGCCTTGCTGGAGAAGCTGCTGGGCCTGCCGAAAGGGAACAAGTACGGCGTCCAGGGGGAGCGGAAGGTGAAGGGAGTGAGGAGGGGCTGGGAGCGGGCAGGGGTGGGAGGGTGTCCGCAAGCCCCCTTCCGTAACGGCTTCTTACCTTGCCGCTTCCCCTCTCGCCGCCCCGGCTGGGGACTGGCACGGCTCTTCTCCTCCCTCGCTGGTAGTGCGAAGGTAGCTGGCGGGGGGCAAGAGGCCCCAACTCCCTCTCTCCCGGGCGGGCCGGCTTTGTGTCGGTCTCGACCGCGCATCCCCGCACGGCCGGCTCTTCCCCTTGAGCCGGGGGTTTCACCTTCTCTCCTTCAGCCCCTTTCCTCACAGGCCGCCTCCAGGTGTGGCTGTGGGGCCTCGCTACCTGCACGCAGGTTCTGGGACCTTCTTCTGTTTGTGGAAGGGTCGTCATTGGAGGGATGTCGGCTTACCATGTACTTACGCTGCTGTCCTGCCTGCGTTTTCCTCGTGCCAGTGCAGTTATATTTGTGCTGGTGTGGTTAAACCATGTGGAAAAGATACGGTGTTAATATCAGGAATGCATCTGCAGTGAGTTTGTATGGGAACAATAAGTTCTGTGGTTTTAAGAGGCACCTGAAGCTTGAAAAATGTAACACAAGGCTGAGGGTGTCACAAATGTGTGCCTTTACGTGAGAGAAACAACAGATAAAAAAAGCGGTACAGTTGCTTTATGGTTTTGTGTATTTTTTTTCTCAACGTTACTTACTGTTTATGGTTGGAGTTCTGAGTAGAAATATATACATTCTTAGCTTGCAAAAGCTTTCTTATTTATTTAACAACCCAACTAGTATTTTAATGTAGAGCATAAGACTGAAAAATCAAGTAACTGTATCCATCCATCCATGTGTTTTTCTGATATCTGCATGTTAAGTGGAAAAATTAAATAGTAGTCAAGGTCTCTTGGTAAATTAATACTACGCTTTTAGCTTATGTCTTATGCTAATTAAATCTGAACATAGACAGGCTGCTCTATATGGTTAGATACATTTGTTTTGGGTTTTTTTTTTAAGTATTAAAAAGACACTTTCTCTTTTGTCCTTTGGTGTCATAATTGACTGAACTTTAGTCTGTTGCAGCAAATTTCAGTTCATTTATTCAATTTCTTACTCTTAAGTGGTTCAGTTTCCTTTCCCACACTTTAATGTAGAATTATAGAATGGTTTGGGGTGGAAGGGTCCTTAAAGATCATCTAGTTCCAAGCCCCCTAGCATGGGCAGGGACACCTCCCACTAGACCAGATTACTCAAGGCTCCATCCAGCCTGTCCTTGAACACTTCTAGGTAATATGTGGTAATGTCATTAACAAAGATACGGTTAAAGCTAGAAATGTGTTTTGTTGTCCTCCCCTGATACCAGTCAGGTATCAGTCAGAAATAGTCAGAACTACTAATTTCTGTCAGAGCGTTTGTCCATAGAACAGTAAGTGTGAATAAGCATTTCAGTAAGTTGGGTTACTGTGGTCTGCTCAGAGAGAAGTTGGATGCTGCTGACTTTACAGTTGTAGGTAAAAAGTCCTGAATTAGAAACTGAGTTAAAAGTTAGTTAATAAGATTTCTGCCAGTGTTAGAACGAGCAATACTATTTTGTGCTAGTATTGGCAGCCTTGATTAATTGGAGCTAAAGGTGTCTAAAGGTTTGTACGGGAGTTAAATATATGTTCTGTAAAAACCGAAAATAGACCACCCCAAAGAGTAAAAAAAGAATATACACTTTTTTTAACGTTACTACCTTTAGTATGAATACTTCTAAATTTTTATATATTGCTTTAAATATACTTTTGATGGGTTATAAAAAAAATGCTATTCTTATGGAGACTACTTTTTTAATTAGTTGTTTAGTGTTACGCTTTTGTTTCTCCTTCTAGGTTCCTGTTCTTCAAACAAACAATGGTCCTGGTCTGACAGGATTAATGACCATAGCTGCCCACCTCGTTAAACAGGCTAAAAAAGATCAACTGCTTGGAAGTACTGCAGAAGAGAAAGCTGTTGTTCAGCAGTGGTTGGAATATAGAGTGACTCGAGTAGATGGAGGCTCTAGTAAAGAAGATACTAGAATAATTCTGAAGGTAAGGAGTACTTGGTTACCTTGCCGCTGAAGTTTGGAGTGACTAGATTTTGAATTCTAGTCACAGTAGTAATGTGTGTATGAGCAATCAGTTACTAAAACTGAGAAAATGCTGAAGATTTGACAGTGTCTTTAAGTACTGGCTTTTATTCTGCTTGCCATTTTTTCACTTTTATTGACAAAAATACCCCAACAATCTGAAACAGGAGGGAAAACAGCTTAAACTGTAAAATATATGAAGCAGAGCTCTTACAGTGTTTTAGGGCTGTAAACAACCTTGAGTGTTCCGGGTAGTTTAGAGATTGTTCCATTGTCTAGTCTCATATTAGCCACGTAAGTTGCCAGTTTATTGCCATCTTCATTAAACCTCAGCCATAAATGCGTTGCGTTATATTTCAAGATAGCTCTGCTCTGATTGTTTTAAGAGCTATTCTTATTAATTTGGTAATTATGAAATAAAGGCCATGCTTGATGTTGAGGTAATTGGTGTTGACACCAAAAGGAGTTACTGGACAGAATTGTGTGTGAAAAATGGGATCATAAAGGAGGCTTTGGTCTACTGTATTAAACTGTCCTTGTAGTCTGAAGCTTACTTCCTCTTAAACAGGTGGAAGCACAAAAGAGAATCTCAAGGGTCACCCTGTTGTTTGAGCAGCCAGATGGCAGGGAGCAGATAGCAAAATTTACTGTTTTCCTTCTTATTCCTTGTGACTGGTAATTAGTATTTTTGCAGAAGGGAACAGAGCTGGAAGAGAAAATTTGCTTTCCACTGTTAAGGGATCTGTTTACTAAGTGTGCATGAAACAGCAGTGAAATTCAATTAATTTTTAAAGTGTTTCTTTTTTCTAGTTTTAAAAGTATGTTTTAGATGGAAGGTACACAACGCTCAGTGCTACTGGTCAGTCTGGGTTTAGAAATAACTTTGTGAGCTGCAAGATATTAGGAAGGTTGACTTGAGGCTAGCAGAGGCTTAATTAATACTTCTGACTTTTGTGAAGTGTGGCAAATCTGAGTCAACTAGAACTATTGCAGAAACCAAAGATAAATTGAAGCAGCGTTGAAAAGTTAACAGATTGTGTTACTAAAAATCAAGGAACATGTTGCATCTTAAAGTGGTGCAAAGCAAAACCTTGTTAGTAATCTGTTGTCCTTGTCAAACAGCCTCCTTGATCTTGAACTTGGAATATCAGTCCTGCTTTACAAAGATCAACTTGGTGAAAGCCCTAAAAAATAATCTCTCACTTACAACCCAGATAATCCGAATTATCTTTTCTCATTGTATCTATGGGATATCTTGCATTGAGTTTGTTTACACTGCTTCTCTTTTTGTAATGTCTGTCGTCTTACTTTCTACATGCAAATGTTATCAAAACTTTTACAGTTATGGTTACTCTACAGACAACACATGAGAACTGTCTACACTTTTGGGATTTTCAGAACTTGACTGAAGGAGGCATTGACTAATCAGGGTTTAAGTTCAGGTTTAGCTGGACTTTGGAGAGGTAGCATGGTTAGGTGGCCCTCAGCAGTGCCTGTTGTCTAATTAATTTTTTTAAAAAAACCTTTATGACAAGTTTTATATTATTTCAGTGATTTTTCAAACAACTTTGTGGTGCCTTTTGTTACCTCCCAAACTGAGAAGACCTTATGAGAACAAATAACTTTTTTTTTTAACCTTTCTTGCTCTTCTATTATGTAAAAACCAAAAGCAAGTTTTCTGTCTTGTTGAAACAAAATCCATCTGCTCTGGCTGGCTTAAGTGATGATACCTGCTTTGTCAGCAAACACACATGAGTATTAGCAGATCTGCGTTTGAGTATTAAAACCAGACCCAGAGATATGATGGCTTCATGCTGAAACTGGTGTGTCTTTTCAGTTTTAGCCTTAGCAACACCGGCATTGTAGAAAAGACAATATACTGAAATTCAAATATGTAGATAAATCAAGTGCTTCCAAACAAAGCAAAATTTCCTTGCTAAGAAACAGTCAGTGTCACTTGCGGAAGAATCTCTGCCTTTAAGTATTTTGGAATAGCTATTAACACTTTAAAATTTTCCTATGGATTATATTTTTTTCTTAGCAGATGTTGAATAGCCAGAATTTATTTTGACACAGGGCTGCTGTGGAGTTGTTCCAGCACTAATAATTTCATAGTATAGCAATTAAGATTTTTTTAATTTGTTCTCTTGCCACCATGATTAATCAGAAAAAGAAGCAGCCTACCATTAAAATGTACTATGCCAAAAGGGAGTACGGGTGAAAAAAAAGCAAAACTAAAATAGAGAGGCGAGTCTGAGGTTGAAGTTTTACAACGTGTCTGGAATACACAATGGCAGTCTTGGGACAGTTGCAGCCTAGAGCGACAATTTGTAATAAGCTGTGCCAAAAACAGTTCAGTCACTTCTGCTGTAAACTTTAGGCTGCCTCTATTTAACCCTTAATTGAGGTGGTGTAGTTCTGAAAAATGTCAGTAAATAACTGATTTAATGTTTGTTAACTTGAACAGGAAGGGATTTCTGTTGGTCTTAAGAAAATACATTCTTAAATTGTTCTTATGAACGTGTTGACTAAAGCTGTTACTTGTCATGGAAAACAACCGCGAAGTAGTCACACCACCTCAACAGGGTTTTTATATTCATTCAGAGCAAATGCCATGTTGTTCAGTACCGGCCAATGAAGGCGCTCTGGAATTTTGTTTAACTTTTATTTGTGTTCCTGTACTGGAGAAAATAAATAGAAACAGTACCCCTCAACTGTTCTTCAGATACATAGGAGTGATGATTGTCAATAGTGGTGGTAATATAATATCCAGTGCATTATGTTAACTTTCTTTTCCATGGGGTGGATGTTTTTCTTTGCTTCTTTAATATTTGGTTAGTGGTGAATTAAGCTGCATAGGGGAAAAAAAAAAAATCTGAAAATGACCGAGTTGTTGACAATTAGTTTTCCTACTCTTCTGGGAAGGAATTGAGAACTTTTGTGAAACTTTTGTGTGACCGAATGTCAATTTAGGTGTTAATGAATTCCATTCAGGAGATTTGAATGTCTCTACTTTGTCAATTTTAGATACCTAAACCTTGAGACTTTTCCCCTCCCCTATCTTCAGAGGCATATTCTAAATAATTGTGTGTTTGTACTTGAATTCATAGAAAAGCTTCCACAGAAATGTGGAAATCTCTAATCTCTGAAAGATAAATACAACCAAGAATTTTTGTGTACTACTTTTCAGTGACTAATAGCAAAAATGTTCTATAATTTCAGCTAGTTTTGTCCTGTGCTGTCTGGCTGTAATCATGAAATCCAACTTGAAAGCTAAATAAGAGAGCTTCATTTCCTATTTAATGTGCTTGTTTGAAAAATTAGTGTTTCCACAAATATGTAGGCAGGTTAATCCATACTCTGTCCTTACCATTAATTCACAGTTATTGTAAGCTATTTTTTTGGCAGACTTTTGAATGGGATGCCTATCCACTTTGGCAAGCTTGTCCAGCAAACATTTTTTTAAGCTTCAACGTTGTTGACTTTTCTCCCTTTTCTTTTAGCACCAGGATATTTTTGTGCATGTACAAGTGTAAAGACCAATTTTGATTATTTGTGCAAAGTTTGTTGATTATTTTTCTTCTGCCTTTTACAGGAAACTCAGCATGTTGAATATAATATTCATCCAGACCAGATTTTGTTCATAGTTTGCCAGTTAGCCAGAAACATCGTGCATTACAATTAAATATATGGCTATGCCCCAACAATGGAATTCTGCTTTTCTTGGATATGGCTGCAGAATCCTTTTCTCGGGTTCTGCATTGTCAGAGTGCTCAGCTCTTTGTCTTAGCATGGTGTAGTATAAAGGCATTTAGGGCATAAATGACCTTGAGAATATTGCTGACTGAAAGGATGTGCTTCTCTGTGTAAGGGAAGTGCCTACACCAGCATTGTGGTGTTGTGGACAAAATAACCAAAACGAAATCAGTGTAGGATTAGATTCTTAGTGAGCTACTGGGTCCTTGAAAGAAGCAAATGTTACTTATCCAAGCTGCTGTCTCAGCTTGTGGTGACTGGAAGGGATTCAATCACCTTAATGGATGAATTGGATTACAGACAATTAGATGGTATATTTAAAAGATAGTAAGTGACACTGTGGGGTAGCCAGAAGTGAGCCATGGACAGGATGTGTTGAGCTGTTGGTGTAGATATGGGCTGTAAATTGAATTTTTTTTCCATAGAGCAAGCAAATCGAAATCCATCGGTTACTTTGTGAATAATACAACTTCTTTCTGTTCCTTTTCCCCCATCATACCCAAAAAAAGGAATTTGAATTGCTGCAGTTGTTCAATGCATATTAGTGCCTTAAATACCCATCTGAAGTTTGAGAAAGTCTTGACTATATGAACTTATTGTTGCAATCCCTCACGATACCCTATTTCAGTCATTTGATACTGGGATTGTATATATGTAATCAATTTAAACAGTGATATTCAGTACATGAAAGACAATGATACAAACTCCAGCTAACAGACATGAATTTCCTGGGTGTAATAGAAATTCAAGTGCAGTTTCATTTTCACAATTTCATTAGTCTTTCCGGGACAGGAACACTGCTTCAGTTTAATACTGTGTTCACTTATGAAAGCTCAACTTTCAGGAATTTTAACAGTTGGCTACTAGCCAATAATATAATCATTTGTGGGAAGCATAACCGTGAGGCAAGATTAACTAAACATGCCTAGTGCACATGGAAAAAGAAAATGTACTGTGCTGTTTCTGAATTAGCTTGACTTACAGAATGAAATTGGAATATCTGTCTCTTTTATGGGAGAAAAGTACATGTTCAAAAACAGAATTTGTAAACTAATACTAATTCATCCAAGACTATACCAACTAAACCATTTTTGTCAAATTCCATTTGCTCAGTTGACTGACTTTGTAGAATCTGATGAACCAGAATAAATAGCTGTTCATGCTGTAATGGCTTACCTTGCCTTTAAAGTTTCAAGATATTTTTTTTTTATAGATGAATATTTTGAGTATACGTGCACAGTATATTAACCCATCCTGAACAACTGGGCAAAAAATATTTTTATGTAGAAACAAGCCTACCTCTTGAAGATGTATAAAACTAAGAATTAGCTTGCCATAACTTCCAAATGTTTTGAGTAGGGGAAATAGCTGTGTTGATTGTACCTTCAGAGATAATGAGCTTTTTACTTTACAAAATCCTGCTTCCATAGCCTAGCCTAAGAAGGAAGGGGATGGAAGAGCGGGGGCGGGGGGGGAGAGAGGGAGGGGGTTGGGGAGTATGATTTCAGTGGCATTACTACTCATTATAATGCATGCTGAATTTCTGGTTAATCAAAATGAAAAATGCTGGTCAGAGAATCTGTGTCAGAATAGCTGAATTTGTGATTTTTTTTCTAGTAAACAGGTCTCCAGATATTTATTTTTTTAATTCCTGCAAGCTTTTTCTTTGTAATGTTGCATTTGCCTTTGTGTTGTGTGTATAAAATTCCACAGAACCGTAGTTACATGTTTAAAGTAATTTGAGAGTTAACTAACATGAACAAAGCAGTAAACCAGTCTTAAAAAAAAAAGTGCTACATAGCCAGGGGCAGATGACCTTACAGAATTTTAACTATGCAGAGGTTAATATTTTCCCCTGATTTGTTCTAATAAAAGAAATCAAAGCAGACATAAGGATGTTTAGATATTATGGAAGTACAGGAATCCTGTCATGAAGAGGTTTTCAAAGAACCAGTAAGGTGGCATAATGGAGTCAAACTTGTCAAATTCAAATGCAAGGTCAGATATCTTAGAGTCTCGATATTTTAGTTTAGTGTTTAGGGGTGAGTTTTTTACATGTGCACTGTAGGGTATCTCAATATCAGTAAAATTATAGAACCACAAAAACTGCGATATGCTCAAGGCTATGTGTAATTCTTAAATTGTTCACTAGTGATTAGCGCTTCATTCTTGCCCCAGACTTCTTTTTAAAATAAAATGTTTCCTTAAAATGGAGCATCTTGTAATTGAAAAATTATTTTAGGGACACCTTGAAAAATGTTAGTTACGTTTAAGCTGCTTGCCTCTGTTTCCGGAGGTGGCTGAAGAAAACTGGCAAGGAGATCTTTGAAGAAAAAGGAGTGCTTTTACTACAAGTCTTTTTTTCAACCAGTAGAGTAATAATAATAGGGAGAGTTTCCAAATCCAAGGAAAGCTGGGAAACTCTTCCTACAGTTTTGAAAAGAATATCATAAAATTAAAGCTTGCTTATTCTGGGATCACAGTTAAAGTAGATAATTTTGTTTGCTGTTACGTTTCCCTCTTTAGAGGGAAATAGGGAGCAGAAAGATGCATAAATTGGATGAGAAGTAGGTAAGATGTGGAGAAAAGAAAGGACAGGTCAAAAAGGGAGAGTTGATGTGTGATTCCTCTGCTCTCAGGAGAGACAGAGTCATCATTACTCAGTTGTGTTAACCTACTGTTTTCTGGCAGGGAATACAAAAATGCGTACAAAAGCCATGAAAAAGAGTCATTAGTAATACAGATTGGAAATATTTATTCACTGAACCTAAATGGAAGCCTTCTGCTACCCACCTTTATAGCCTCTGATATGGAACTGTTGAGAGAGATTATCCTAAAATGCTGAAGCGGTGCTCTCTTCATATGGACTTAGTAACTGAATTGACAGTCAATTGCTAAGAATTGCTAGCAGTGATTTCAATGTTAAGGTGTCAAATGATACCAGCCTTGAGCTTGAACCATGTTGTTTGTCTCCCACTGTCCCTTTGTTTTTCCCTGCTTCTTACACATTTGCAGTTCCAGAACCTTGCTGACCAGCTGTATTGAGTGAGTCCTGGAGGGCAGGAGAAGCTGCTGCTGGAAGAGCGGTATGCTCTCCTGTCATCATAGGACTGCATTTTCCACTTACCAAATGTTAAACATATAGCAACGGTGCTTCTGAGTCATACGCACTAATAAAAAAAAAATTACACAATTCTTCATTTTGAATTCCAGTAATTTCAAGCAAAGAAAAGAGATTTGAAAGTATTTCTGTGGAGTCAGCTTAATATGTAAAATAAATCATAACTTGCATTTAGAAAAATTTGAGTGGATGTAAGTGGGAGAACTATGAAAAATAATGTGCCAGCAGCAAGCTGGCTAGCAATTTATTTAAGGACAAACATTTACATTTCAGTGAATTATCACTGTCAAAGAATAGTGCTATTTTAGGTTATTATCTTGAAGCTTCTTAGAACTTTTTTTCTTCTTTTAATGTTGTTCTCCTTTGAGTTGGGATAAATTAAAACTCGCTTTTATTTTATATGCATGGTCTCCAGAGGAAGTTTTCTATTATTTTTAACAATTGCCTTAGTATTTTGTCTTACAAAGTGAATACTACAGCAGTATAATGACTTTTTCCCTTTTTAGGATCTTAACATACACCTTGAAGATAAAGTCTACCTTGCAGGAAACATTTTCACCTTGGCAGACATTTTGATGTACTATGGATTGCATCATATCATGGTAAGTGTTATTTGCATTATTTTTATACTTACAATTGTTTATCTAAAGGGCAGTTTATTGTTGTAGAAATTGATGTACTGAGTTGATCAATGACAATTACGGAACAAAAATTGAGAGATTTCTTGTAAGAGCTTCAAATAAAACTTGTTTTTAAGTTGTTAATTTTTTAATATTTAGCTATGGATCTGTCAAAAGAAGTATATTATCTGTAGTGTCCAGAATGCTTTAGTTTCCTCTATGTAATGTAACAAGGATTATACCTATTCCCGTGTTACTGGGTATGAGGACTTGTATCTGTTCATATCTGAAACATGATTGCTTACAGAGCTATGTAGGGAAAGCAAAAAATGACACTGAAAGGACATACCAGAACTGAAAGCACTAACCTTGTTAGTATTGGAGAAACGCTACTGGTGCTATGAAAGATGCAGGTAAATTAAGTTCCTGAAGGATGAATACATGTAAGCGTGTCAGGTGTAACAAAATGTCATTTGTGTTTCAAGACTTAACAATAAGATAAAATATAGAATATGAAAATAACATGGGGAGCTGGTGCTTAGGAGAAAAAAAAAAAAAACAAACCCAAAAATAAAAGTTTGTACTAAGTGGAGAAGATACTGAGCTTCTCCGTAGTCAGCTCAGGGTTTGCTGTGAAGTGCTTATAAATCATTGCACCTCAGTTCTGAAGCCCAAGAGGTAATTTAAAGATAAAGCAGTTGAAATTTTGGTGGCTGGAATGTGATTATAAATGACCTGTCCTTCCCTGGAGTGGGTATTGCTAAACAAACCAAAGTACTTACACAAAAAAAGATCTGCTAAATTCTTGGTAGAAGAAAAAAATCAGTCAATTTTACATTACCCCCTCCAGCCCCTGCTAATTTGCTAATCACAAAAAGATGTCGCTGACAAATGCCTACGTGTCTGAGAATTGATGACTAATCAACTGGATGAATGGGTACTTCTATTAAAATCAGGGCTTTGGAAGAAGAGTGCAAGAATCCTGTGCTTCAAAAGAGAGGCTGATGCAGGGAGAGAAAAGGTCAAGTAATGAAAAACTATCAAAAATGAGAGGAAACATAAGTATGTGTATCTTGACTGTCCAGGAGTAAAAGCTCAAATGAGAGTGTCAAGCAGAAGAGAGGGAAGGGAAGCTTCCTTTCAGAAGGTTTTTGAAAACATGTTAAAGTCACTTGGAAGTAATTCTGTTAAATCATATTTGCCTTGTAAAATATTTTTAGTGGGATAGATGTGTTAAGTAGAGTGTCAGAGTGGATTACCTTTCATATATGATGCTTAGACATAGAAAAATCGTTTAATTACTTCCTAAAAATATGACCGTATTTTTTTTTTTAAACTTAGGCAGGGGAAAATCAAGCATATTTTAAATTTAGAGTTTGCTCTAGAGTAGACCACCTAATCAAGGAGAAAAGATACAAGTTATTGCTTTGGGAAATAGAACAGATGGTAAAAACAAATGACTTGGTGCTCCTGGGTGCCTGCAACCATCCAGACACTACTTGGGACAAGCTCATAGTACAGCATCTGCTTCTGAAATGTTTGCTTTCATGGAAGATAATTTTCTGAATCAGAAAGGTATAAAGGGCAAACAATGGGGTGGTTATCCTAAATAAAGAGGAAAATTTAGAAGCTACTACCTAGGAATTACATGTATTTCGAAGGTTTCAGAATTTATTAGTATTAGTACTTAATTATGGAGGTAAGATCTTGAACTGTAGAATCCTGTGAATTTCTTTATTATTATTTTTATTTTTCCTATCATGAGAAGAGAGTATGTCCAGAGCTGCTTCTCTGCTCTAAGCTTTGAGGGGGGCTGCTGTATCTCTTAGTGTGATGTGGTCCAGGGAAGCAATTTGTCATATCCACCACTATTTCAGCTAAGCCTTTTGCAAAAGACCAATAAATGTTTCGTATAATCCTTCAAGAAAGGAGAGAGAAATGGGAGGCACAGGGGGGAGACCCACAGTTCTTGCTGTCCATCAAGCTGTCTAGAAAATTGATCTAAAATGTTACTGATATAGGAATCCTACTGATTTTAGGATTAATCTCTCTGCTTTTGATAGACTACCAAATACGCACTAATGCAAACATTAGTAATGGAATTCTGTAAATACTAGTGACCTACCATGATTGTCCTGAATGAGCCAAGTATTATCAAAACTTTAAAAACCTTGTGATGCACGTTTCATTTGAAAGGTTTCTGAGGCCACCCAATCCTGTTGCTTACTACTTCACCTACAGTTTCACCTTCCTTTATTAGTGTTTCTGCATATAGATCATACATCTTCATATTTCTCTCCTCCTCCCACCTTCATTTTTGCCCTTCTCTTTATCCCAGGTGGGTTCTGGAACCTGATTCTTCAGTGTCCACGCTTGTCCATTTGAAGTTAAATAATCAGTTTGTCTACTGAATAGCAGCAGCTATTAATTTTCCAGTTGTATGCCATTTTTTCATTCTTCTGATCTCCTCTAGTTCTTAATAAGCACAATAGTACTATGTACTTAAAAAATTGATGTAATGGGAAAGGAGTTAGTATTTTAATGAGTGAGAGTCACGTTCACAGGTAGCATTTCAGGCTTCTTGCAGACTGAGGCTGTCAATTAGAAATATATACTTACAATAAGGCAGGAACTAAATTGTATGCATTGGTATTCTGCATCATAATACAGATCACAGATACCCCAAAAGTGTAATGCTTGATACTGTCTAAATGAGCTTTTTCAGTCAATGTGATTTATGTTGTCATATGTAATTCTGTGTATCTACTATAAATAATGTTGTCTTCAGACGCTTTGCTTAAATACATATGTGGATAAATATAATGAACAATGAAGTTCTACGAGGTTAAAGCATAGATTGCAGAGAAAACGTAAATTTGGAAGCATTGCTTAAGGATAGCTCAGGCAATCAGAAAGCATTAAATTCCCCCTGTGGTAATGAAATTGTTTTCATATCATTTTTTATTTAAAACAATAAAAAAAGTTTCCCTATGTTTTTATTTTGAAGTATTTTCAAACAGCACGAGTCCAGTTGAATTTAAGAGAAGTAATCAATACAAAGGTTGATCTGTTTTAATACTTCACGAATTTTGTCAGAACCAAAGGAGGAATCTCAAATCTATATGTCTGACTTGGAAATTTCTTTAATAAGGTCTAGAAAATAACTTATGGGTGAAATTTATATCTGCAAATGGAAGAAGCCTTAGTCAAAATTTCAGGGTCAAATCAAGTACAAAACAAAGTAAGTTGTTCTCCTCGGGTCAGAACTACTAATCCTGAACTACAATGATACTGCAATAGTGGTTTATTTTTCAGTCTACTTTTTCCATAATAAACATTTCCTGTAATAAACAGATTGTGATGAACTTTTGTTAATATTCACTGATGCTGCTTATTTTAGTACTGGGATAATACTTTCCTTTTAAAGAATAATGCTACAAATGGCACTTAAAGTCGATTACACAATACAGTTATACTTTAAAGAAAAGGTTTAATTTTAAGCATGCTTCTTTAATACCATAGAACTAGTCAAAAACATGTGAAATTACATGTATTTCATTAAATACACCGTTTAACTGGTTTTGGTTTTTCTTTCCCTCATATCTAAAGGCCAAATTTAAAATGTGAGGTAGTGTCTTATCCTTTTCTTGATGCTGAAGAACTTCAGATGTAGGCAGGTGGTTTTAGACTTTGCATGTGGGGTATAGGAATGGGAATTTGTGCCTGCATCCCTGATGCTACTGAAACAAAATATAATTAAAGCTTGTGCATTTATAGCCCTTCTAGAAACTCTTCTAGTTTGGTTTTATGATGACCACCTTGGTTACCCGTTGTGAGTTTTGTGGTAGAAGAATAAGACTTTTTTTTCCATGACATGAAAAAAAAAAAAAGCTTGTCAAATTGAGTGTCTGCTTCTTTGCTATTAGAATAATTGCTTTAATAGCAAATAATTATTTTAACAGCAGAACAGCAGCCTTTCTTAACTTGGGGGAATTATCTAATTTAATGAGGAAGAACAGAAAATACCCATCTAACAAAATGTTGTAAAAAATGCCATGGAAGTGATCTCTAAACAATTAACCTAAGAGTTATGTTCTGAGTAAAAAGTAGAGCATGCCACAAAGTACTTTTTAATATATTTCACTGATAGAGTACATTATGTAAATAAGTAAAAATATCTTGCTTGTTGTGCCTGGAGTACAAAAAGGATTTTGTTATTAGGGTAGCTGTCTGGTTTGCCCTTCAGATGTTTTTTCACTACACTAACAGAATGGAGGAGGACTAGCTTTTCCAGGCTTATATTTTTTTATTTACATCAGAGAAATCTGAAGATTGAGAATTACCAGTATGAAATTATGAGGAGGTAATACTGTATATGCTGCAAAATCTGAAGGTTAGTTCAGCATTTTCATAACCAAGTGGTTACCTATTAAAAACTTTGAAAAAGGGTATTGTAATTATAACTTTAAGTGTACAACACTCTTGGAACTTACAGAATTTTTGGTATCTGCTCATACTTAAATCCTTTTGTACTTTCACTTTAGATGGTCTTAAAGTACACATGTTGCTCTTTTCATATTCTGTGTTGCTTTGTAAATGGTTCTATAGCTTCCATGCACCAGCTTCCAACTACCAGTAATTATAACAAACTGCACGTGATCAAAAGCATCTTCCCCTAAATGGTACTGTGTAGGGGTTTTTTGTCTTGAATTTACTGTACCTGCAGAAGCCTGGGCAATTCGTGAAATACTTATTACATTTCAATAGCATCCACTTATTGTTTGTAATGCTTTTTAAAAATCTGGAGTTTTTTGCCTTATCAGTTTTATTCTCTTCTCTTGGTTAATGCTGATTAATTCTCTTTTATTCCTAGCTCAGCAAAAATAATACGTGGCTGTGTTTTAATTGATCTGTGCATTTCTGTACACAGCTGTAGGAATAGTGTTTACATTTCCATGCCAGCAGCAAGTAAAGCAGATTTTCTCATACTGCCCAAACTATGGTTTGTAACAGTTCAAGATTGCAGAATTTTCTGCGGAAATACGTGTGCTGGGCTTGTACTCTGTGTCCTGTGGAAAGACGAGCTACTTGGGTTTGGGCAGCAGCCGCAAGATTCCTGCTTTTTTCATTGTTGCTGCAGTTACTATGCTCTTAGCCTTCTGTTAGTAGAGCTTTAATGCTGTTGATTTAGAATTTATGAAATTCCTTGAAATTTTTCTTCCTTGGTATTTTCCAGTAGTTCCTCTTCTGCTATAAATCCTTATTTTCTTACTATCTCTGCATGTTTAAAGCTTTCCAGTTCTAAGCCGAGTGCTGACCAGTGTGAGAGAACAGTAAGGAGAAGCAGCAAATATTACAAGCAACTCTTGAAATAGAGGGCTGGCCTGTCATGAGGTGAAATTTAACATGAGACTTAATTTAGAACACCAGCTTTTCACTTTTACAGCTGAGTAAATGAGTATGTGTAGTACTTCCTGTGATTTAAAGTTTGCTGGAACATACTTGTTTCCAGCTGTCCTGTGCCCAAGATCAAATTTGCAATAACCCTGCATTATCCATGAAATCTGGTGTTTGTAGAACAAGGCATAAGGAAAATGCCATCTGTTCAGCTTTTGAGGGGGGGATTAACCTTGAGTAGCTTTAGAAGTCCAAACATGAAAAATACTAGGCATGTCTAGCTAGTGATTTGTCTGTTAAAACTATCCTCTACAGGTGTGCCCTTTATCGTTGACTGTGGGTGTTGTCAAGGTGACTGAATTCAGCTTGATGGCTAACTTAGCTAACTGAAAGTGAAGTCAGGAGAATCCTGCACTGATTGGTTTAAGTATTGGTGAAAGAAGGTAGGGATTTTGTTCCTGCTGTTTTGAGGACTACCCTATTTGTAATTCAGTTGTGGTAGGTTGATGTGAGGAAACGGATTGGCTAAACTGATAAGCTGACTTCATACCAGAGAAATGAGGAGACCCAGAATCGCTGATCAAGAAACTATAATATGTGATACAGGATGGAAATAGTTCTTCTACAGCTGGATTGAAAGACTCTGAAGTAATAAAAGACTTTGTAGTGAAGTTTTGAGGATGTTGCTGGCTTGATCTTAGAAGACTTGGAAAAGGCACAGTTAAGATCTGTAACTGTAGATCTCTTACTGAAGTCAGTCGTCTGATAAAAGTAAAGGTAGGCTTAAAGCTGGTCATTAATCTTAGCCACAATTCCTGCAGTAAGGAGCTATTGCAATAGCTACGTGATAGTTGGAGGCTTTTTCCTGACTGAGCGTGTAGCTGTCTAGATCTGGGTTAAACGAGGCAAGTGACTATGCCGTTGACTTGAGAATTCAAGTGAACAACAGAACCTCAAACTGTAGGAGTGATAGTATTTTAAATACATTCATGAAGTATGGACAGGTTTTCAGTTTGTCTCACTGTAGTAATTTGAATCATGCCATTGCTGTGTTAATGATGTGAGCTAGCACATCCCAGCAGTTAAGCCATGCCATTTCTTAGTAACTATTGTATGATTATTGCTCAAAATGGAGAAGAACTTTCAATTTTTCTACTGGTCTGAAATTTCCTGGAAAAATACTTATTCCTTTTCTTAGAATACAACTTGAAATCCAAAGTAGTGACTTTAGGAGGCAAGACCATGTGCTAGTTTAACGTGAGAGGCTTGTGCATGTCGTAGAACTCCCCTTCCCTGTGCTCCCCCCTAACGCTGCATGCTAACCCCATGAATAGATAGATGCAGTTAATTCAAGCAGGGCCTTTTTACCTCCCTGCCTATCATACAAATGTATGTTCCACCCTCCTGGTCTGCTCGTTCAAGTAAACTAAAAGTAAATATGTATTTTGGGCTATAAATTTTAACATGTGAAATTTAGATAGAATACTGCTGGACTGTAACAACTCTTTATGGGAGTTGAAATCAGCTCTGAAACTATCCGCTTTTATTTTACCTCACCACATGCTATGATACTAATGATTGCACTGACTTGTGTTGTCGGTGCCTTGTATTTCTTCTCCATGCAGGTGGACCTCACACTGCAAGAAAAGGAGAAATACCTTAATGTGTCTCGTTGGTTCAACCACATTCAGCATTATCCAGGTGTTCGACAACATCTGTCTAAAGTCATCTTTATGAAGAACAGATTATACACTAATGCTCATTAAGGAAAACCTTCATGTCATGCTGGAAGGGTGTTTGGGAGTCCAGAAGTTGTACTGTCTGAAACCACTACCTTGCAAGTCCTGGTTTGTGATCTTCTGTATGTGAACCAAAACTGCTGATGCCTGAAATAATACAATTGCATTGAATTGCTGTTGTTCATTCAAGAATTTGAACTAGTTAAAGAATTGTATCATGTATCTGATTAAATGCAACAGTGGTATAAATATGGAAATTGAGTTTTAATTCACTATTTTTAAAAAATGAAAAGTTCCTTCAATTATTCACTCCTTTTGCTATTTATTGAATTTTTACATATGTCCTGCTTTCTTTTCATTTTATTTTCCATGGATGTTTACACTAGTTTTGTAAAAGTTCAGAGCTATATTGTGTGCCAAGGATGTGAAAAAGGGAACATGCAAATGTTAAAAAGTATTTATGTGACTGAATAAATTATTTTAAAACTGTAGTCTACATTTGACTGTGAAACTTTCTAGTTTTTCTTCCATAAAGAAAATGAAGCTTTTAAAAGGTTAGTTCACTTGCTACTTCATTTTGTGGTATATAGACTTTTATTTTGATTTTAGAAGCATTTATTTTCAAACTGGGTAACAAAACTGGCGTTTCTCAAGATTTTGCATATCTTACTTCATATGGTATTTCCACACAAGTGCAAGTTTCCAAGATCCTTCAAAAACAAAAAAAAAGCTCCAAACCCTCATAATAATGAGCTATTTTGTCAAGTTCATTCTCAATGTTTTAAAGGTTGTTCTAAAACCAAAGACAATACTGTTAATTCAGTCATTTCACTTTAGAACATGGTCCCTCCATTTTTATTTTTAACAGATTTAAAAGTTCAAACATAATGCCTTCAGGGTATATCTGAATCGGGTAACTACCTTCTGCACAATTCAGCTAACATTTCTTTTAGAACACTGAAAGAAATACAAAGATATTTTGATACTTTAATTGATAAACTTCTATGTTGGTTTCTATGGCAGGGTTCAGCAAACAACTTCTCAGTTGTATGTTCTTTTGTCTGAACTTGTGTGCTGCTTTAGAGCCTCCCGGCCAGTAAGGTATATATAAAGACATCTTAGATAGCTATTTGAGCATTCCGAATGTTACAAGACCTTAAGAAAAAGGTAAGTGGATAAGAGATGAGGTAATTTAAAATATATACTAACATATAAAAGGGCAGAAGAAAATTGTGTGAGTAAGCTTAACTTGGAGGATTCTAGGCTCTCTAATAGGTGTTTTCTGTATCCACGTCATTTCTTTATAGAGTTTATAGGCACACAGTTACTTTTAGGAATGTGTTGAATTATTTAAAATGAAAAGAAAAAAATTATATAAAATCCATATGTTTTTTTCCGGGGGGATTAATTCTCAGCTTCTACCATTTCTCGTGATAGTTGTTCTTGTTCCTTGCTGTTAACAAGCAGACCTTGTGTACTTAATTATCAAAGTCTCACTGACATCTCGAGATCTGTTCAAGAATTGTGGAGTGGTCTTAGTACAAGTGTACATTAGAAACTGCATACTCTGAACTCTTCATATTTGACTACAGGAGGGAGTTTTTACTGCCTGTACTTGCACTCTTAATTCCCAACTTATTCAAACAGTTGTTGCCTGGTAGTAGGTATATAAGAGAGTTTGCTTTTTTTCTCACATATGGCTGGGAGCAAGCGATGATGAGACTTAGAAAAATACCTATGCTTCTACTAAATTCTGCGATAATAAACCATTTTCTATTCCTAAAGGGAAGCATGAGTGGGAATCATCAGTGCATTTGGTCAGGGTTTGGGGAAGATTCACATTCATCTTGCTGATTGTAGGATTTTCTATCTGCAAATGAGAATGAAGCCCGCATCTGTGGAAATAGCAGCTTGTGTTACAGCTAAGAACAGTGAAGTGGAACCAGAGCTAAAAATAGTTCTCAAAATAACACTATCGTCTCTTCAAGCAGGTTTTGTAGGGATGATGCTACAAAGCATTATGTGTTGGTTTTTTATTTTTAATCCCAAACAGCCTCTGTTTCCAAGTGTTGAGATTTCTCAAGGTGGCTACATGCTACTGCTGCAGTATCCCCATGCCTCTTGTGCCAGTTTTATTTTCTCTAGTGTAGACCAGAATTGTTACTGGCTGCTGAGATGTGAAAAAGAACAATAAAAAATGTTCAGCTAACAGAAAGATTAAATGTTTAGAAGCAGATTAGTAGAATTTAACTCTTTACTGTCTAAAAGGTGTTTGGTCATGGTCATATGCTAACGAGCATTTCAATTTTCTCTCCCTTGCATGGAGAAACTTAAGGGGGTGTAGGGTTAAAAGCAAAGAAGGATGAATTGAGACTTTGCCTTCAGAGAGATGACTAGGGAAAACAGATGGTATTGATTTCCTCCCTTCTCCCTTTTTCTGTCTAATGCTTTTTAATCATTTAGGGCAACTACATTTGTAAAAAAACTTTAGTTTGGCCTATCTAAGATTGTATGGAGCTACATTTTTTTTTGAGATGATGCTTCATATTACTTACAGAGTAGGTGTAGTGTGCCTGAGTGCTAGATTAACACCAGTGGTCTGTGTAAAGAGTGTATATGGGTAAACGTTGTGCTGCTTTTAAAGCTACTACTGCTTGTCTTTCTGTTTCTCTGCTACTTTATTGTACTTTCACTGAATATTAGTAAAAGTGACTTTCCTCCCTTGCAACCCCCTTATTCTTTCTTAAAATTTCAGTTGCTGAAGGGCACAGTAAATACTGTGATGTTTTACTTTTGTTGCTTCCCAGTTTGATGATGATGACAACCACAGTGATGTGTGGAATTTATTTTCACAACGTTTCATAAACAGTGACACTCTCATTTGTTAACATATCTCATCATTGCAGTATTATTATTTTGCATAATTGTTCTATCTAATTTATTCAAGGGGCCTGACATGTTATGGTCTTTTAAGTACGTGCCTCTAGGACTTGAGGTTGTTGCCATATGGTGAGATAGTGCTGCATGACAACCTTTCAGCAACTGAAGAATTCAACAGTGAAACAAATATGATAATTGTAAGTGTTCAGTGAAATCTTACACTTTGACTTGTCTTTTTCCCCGTGATGCCAAGATGACCGCTGCTTGCAGACAAGCCAGGTTGAAACAGATGTTCAAGTATTGCATTGGGTGTGTTAGAAATGTGTTGATGGTTTTTTAGTTGTCTTTGTAACTTCATTGTCAAGTGAGAGTTCAGTTTGACTTCAGGCATCTGCAGGACACTTCTTGCACTAAGACTTACAACTGGGCAGCAGTGATTTATATAAACATCATCCATGTTTGATGTGGGATTAGAGAAGAGTGAGTAGGAATGAGAAATTTGAGATGTCTTACACTGAACAACACAAACTAGTTCCATTGTAGGCCTGGGTGCCAAGAAAATCCGACCGTTCAGATGGAACTGAAGTGTAGGCTTTTCAGCAGCAAAACCATAAAGGATTTTTTAATGATAGCTTAAATATAGAACATGCTTTTTGTCAAGTTCCTGTTGTGTCATCAGTGATGTACCTACCAGGCTAGCATCCCAATTTTCCGCACAGAAACAAAGTTAGGAGATGCCACTTCTGGTTAACAATTAAAACAGTCCAATCAAGCAAGCTTTGTTACCTTTCTTCACTGCCCCACCCACAATCAGTACTTGCTTTCAAGAAGTTTGCACCTGTTGAATTGCCAGCAACTCTTTGGGTAGAAGGAATAATGATCTGGAGTGAAGTCACCTACCTGGCATTTTAGCTGTTTCCTGTGAGATGTGATACTTTCACATTCTTCTGTTTTTTACCTTGTGATCCTTCTCTAACCTATCCCACATTTTTCAAAATATTTTTACACTGAAGTAGCCCTTCTCCCAAGAATTTCTTACTACCATCTGAATCTTTGGAAGAACGTAGGCCTAGAAATGGGGAACTTACCTTTTTTTGTAAGGTGCAGCTTAAAATTCCCAGTAGGTGTTACAGCTCATTGAAATATCTTCATAAAATGATTCTTCAACTTCTTTCTCTCGCACACATACACATGTTTATTTCTATTATAATTATAGCTGATGAAAGAGTAATCTAGACTCCACTGTGGGTATGGATACTACGTTATTAGCAGGGACTCTTAACTAAGGTTTAAGATGGACATGAGTACTTTGTAATTCAAATAAGACAGTCATTTATATGAAGTGCTTTATACGAAAATGTGACTAAGTGTTAGCATGTTTTTTTTCCATGAAATAAAATACACCTCAGTAACATGACAGATGAAGAGACCTGTAGAACTTGAGCATCTTTATTATCCTCTTGGTTAAAAAGCAATAGATGATCAAAACTCAGCTCCTCAGTGCTTTGGATTTGGAAGAGATGAGGACAAAATACTTAAAAAGAGATTAGCTGAGAGAGATGAAAATAAATAAATAGGTAACGCATATAAAATCATTATCAAGAAATCCAGTATAAGCTCTTCTGTTCAGAGGTCTGGCTCATATTCTTTCTGACCTGGTAACGTCTTCTGTTTGCATCTCTGAAGGTCATTTATGGTTTGTCTGCTACATTAATGATGAAGTTGGGAATAGAGATATTAACATGACTTTTCTCCAAGTAAATTTGCCTTGGTATGGCCATAAATTGATTTTATAATTGTATGTGTATGCAGAGCCTCATATGAAATTTTTTCCTCTCTTTATTTTTTGTTAGGAAGAAGGATCTGTAGGGCCTATTTGATTTTTTTTTTCTTGGCTTTCAATTTTATCACTTGCTTTAATCTTTGGTGTGTTTCACGGTCTTTAACTTCAAAGTGTAATTGCAATGATGCAGCTGCTTAATGGATTAATACATTTAATATTTTCCCCCTAAGAGTGGTTTTTCTTCTTTGCATCTATAATTGGATCGTGCTGCTGCTGTCCCTAACGGAAACGCCAGGTTTTATATTCACCATACACCTGAGCACATGCTTGCTCACTTGGTAATCATAATTTTTGTTCTGGATTTAACAAAACTGAGTTGTATTTTGCACATTTTTTCCTGCTTGAATTTTACTGCGTAAGATGCGTGAGGGGAGATGCCATCATGCGCCTCTGCTGCTCCAAGCTTTCAGATTCAGGCTGCGCGTCTCAAATATTAGATTTATAGTAAGTACTTCAGAGCCCAGCTCCAGGGCGACGTACACATATCACAGATTTGGGGCGAGGGGGTGGAATTGATTTTATAGCAAGGGTTACTTGTTGCTGCTCTGTGCCCATTCCTGCAGGCGTGGCCTTTATTTTCTGTGCTGGTAGTGACTGGAGCCACCGCGGCTGCTGCCGAACGCCACGCGTCCCACCTCTCACTCTGCGGGCAGGCAGGAGGTGAGTAATTTTTCACTGTTGCTGCATCTGAAGGATTCCCCCTTCCCCTCCCGCGTTACCTTGGCCCCTTTAGGAAAATTTTCATCTCTTAAACTTTCCCTTCTCTGTTGGAGGAACTAAATCTCTTTCAGCGTTTCCAGGCTGGTGATCTAATTTGACAGCTCGTCGGTGATGTCTATTCCACTTCAAAGAGGCAGGTAGCCCCGGGCTAGCCAGCTGCATTGTGGATTCTGCAGATTTGGCTTGCCGTTCCTGCTGGGTGTCATCTGTCTTCTTAGTCTTGCGGTGGATAATTTTTGTCCTCCCTAGCATCATCTGCCTGAGCAGTTTCTGCCTGGCAGGCCTGTCCATCCAGGTTGAGCATCAAATACAGTAGCCGCACGGCTAATCTGACAAGGCACTCCTCCAAACAGCGCAGCCCCGGGCCTGCTTTGGCCAGCATCAGCATCACAGCCCGCAAACTTCCAGCCATCACGATGGCGGTCTCGGTCTCCCATCACGGGTGCAGCCCATGGACTTACTCTGCTGGCGCAAAGTATGTCCCCCGCCTCGCCCTCTTTAGGGCCATCGCTCTGATTCCTGCCGTCTGGGCAGACGTCTGCCTCAACAGGTTTGGGTTTCCCTGCCTGTTGCCGGCATTTGACTCGGACACGGCCACTTGGATGAAACAATCCTTTAGTGAATTATTATCGCTAGACAGCCTGTGGGGGAAATGACAGGACTCGGCACGTTCATCTGAAGATTTTGCAATTCGGAGTGCTGCTAACGCTAATGAGAAGTGGCAGGGTGATCCCTCAAAGAGAAAGCGGGTTCCATTGCACGGCAAAAGTGACAGCGGTTGTTTAGCCTATCTTCCCAAAAAATACATGATGACTACATATGTTGATTTTCATGCTCCGAGCCATAGCTATTTCCATATTTTTGTGACTTGATGACTACTTCCTACAAACTGACGGGTATGGGGCTCCACAAGTATTGTCTTTTTATAGCCATCACCTCTTTAAGTCCTCCTTAATTTCTTTAAATATGTTTTGAGAATAAGCTTGACGAGGCAGTGAGGGCAAAAAAACGCAGGGCAAAAAAAAACAAACCACAAAAAAAACAACAGGCATAAATGCAGCAAATAAAGCATATTCTTTAAAAACCCAAACAAACAGTATTCAAACAAAGGAGATGCACTTATCTGTCACAGGATTTGCCCTTGTTGCAGTCCCATAATTCTGAATCTGACATTACTCATGATGTAAAAAATCTTTCCTAGAAATGCAGTAGTTATACGCCCCCTTCACTACAGGATTTCCTCCGTAGCAAATAAAGCTGAAGCATAGGGCTTAGAGGAAGAAATAAGTTGTCTGAGAAAGACTAGGATAGCATGGCAGCTAGACTGGAAGGGGATAAAATTAACATTTGAAAATTCTACCCCTAATTGTTAGTGATCATCAAGCCAGCTGGAATATCCTCCAGATATTATTAATATATGAGCACTAATGTAATTTATTGTCAGGTGCTTACGTGCTTTAGATTCAAGTGCAAAAGTATAAATACTAATTTATAGGTTGCAAGAGATGGTTACTTTGGGGTAAATAAAAGATACATGAACAGGAACAGTATTTTTTTCTCTGCTAATTATTGCCTATTTAACATAATATTTGCAGACTACATAACAGTGAATTTTAAATTATGTTTATGCCAAACTTAATAATGTTTTTGAAACAAACATTATTAACAAACGAAAACTTCCTTATCAGGAAGTGTAGTGAAAGGACAAGGGGCAATGGTTTTAAATTGGAAGAGGGGAGATTTAGATTAGATACTAGAAAG
>JAOTQQ010000012.1:65675501-65756318 GCA_026546715.1 Gallinago undulata
GTCGGCCAGGGGATAATTTTAACTCATCCTTAGGTGAACAAACCTTCAAACCATATTTAGCACTATTCTTTAATTCATATCTGTATGTGACACTTTAAGCTGTATATCTTTAAGAGGTTATACTATGTATCTTTGTACCTATGTATCTATTTTCCTTTAAAAGAATTGACTTTTATTTCTTGCCCGAAGCAACTGTCAGTTCTATAGTATATGTCTGCATCTTTACTAAACAACACAGCCAAGCCTTTTTATTTAAAACCTTTTAAAGGGCCGTAAGTGTATTTTTTTTTCCTGGAAAAGACTGGCAGGAACATTGTGGGTGAACGATATAGTCCTAACATCTTAGAGAAGTCACATTTGTTCAACGAAACATTGTTGGCGTTGCAGGTGTACATCTCATTAAGAAACTACTTTGTGCCTCAGCTGGATTCAACTAGGAGAATTGTTGTTTAATTAAATTAACTTACTTGTAATTCATTTTTTCTTTTATTTTTGTTCCATGAAAGAAAGTAATCTTTCTGGAGGGAAGAGCAATGCTTTCTGCAAAGTCAGAAAATCATTACACATTGAATTACTGTTATCTGATTGGCTGCACACAAGGCTACAGTACTGAAAATTGTATAGGTACTTATATACTACTTTAGAAAACGTCACATGCTTTTCCACGAGATGGCAGCAGAAGTTTAGAAAAGGAGACTCTTGTGTCCACAAAAGGCTGGTTTGGATTACATTTTAATTCTTAAAGACAGTGGGATTTAAAAATCTTAAAACTAATTCTGAAAATATAGTTATACTTCACACTTCTAGAGTGCAAAGCTAATTTTAAAGCACATCAGAATGTCTTTCCTCTGCCCCTGTACTGTAGCTGATATTTCAACCAGGTCTAATTTGCCTCTGTACTGGTTAAGCAAAATCACTTTGTGAACTAAAATCTCATGAGATGTGTATCATGTGGGCTTGAGAGTCACAAGGAACAATTTCTTTTCGTTGCCTTTCCTAAATGAGTTATGGGATACGGTAAATATTTTGATGTAGCTTTTCATCAGAAGGGGAATTTTAAACTCATTTAAAAAATTAGAACTCTTATGTTTATAATTCATATATTTCTATTATTGCACACAAAGCCTTGTCCTATTTCTTAAACAAATTTTGTATATACTTAGATCTTTTTTGAAGTTCAATTTTTAGTTTATACTTTCAGGGGGGAAATAGCAAAGCAGAGGATTGTTTACATTTCTGCAATTTAGATTTTTTTTTCCAAAAATTACACTTGTTTCTAACTTTGAAATATCAGATACTTTTTAGTTGTAGTAGGACATAAGCATCTTCTTTCAATGATAAGCATTTTCCATGTCAAAAAATGTGGACTTGCATTCAGGAAGTCTGGAACCTTTTAATTAAGTGACTTCAGTTGTCTGTGCCTCTATTTCTGAAGTTTTAAAATTGCTCACTTCATGTGATGCAGTATTTTTTGCTTATCTGTAATTGCTCTATGATTATAGCAACATTCAGTACAGGGATGCTTCTATGCAACTCTATTCGTAAGTCTGTAGAGCTGGGAAAGGGGAAGCGGGGGCACGCAGCAGCCTGAAACAGATTTTGGCATTCTTTTCATTGTCTACAGTAAAGTGCAGGTGAAATTCAGAGTGGGAGAACTATGGCTTTGGAAAAATAGTAATTTTTTAACTTTGCTTTATTCTTTACAATAAAATAAAAAGCTTGTTCTTCTTGTAAGTAATCATGATCAGCAGTGAGACAGAAGGGCTGCCTCTTCACTCAGCTGTGTTATGTTATTTTTTCAGTCTTGACTTCCTGGCTTTCCTTCAGTAAAAAACATTTTACTTGCATTGTTTTAACCTCATATCAGGCTAAATCTGGAAAGTCAGACATCAAGCAAGCAAAATCACTGGTATGTTATTTCTCTGCAACAGTTAAGTTGTAAAAATGCAATGTTTTCAAGCTCACTCTGTGGTTGTTGATATGCTGTAAATTATCTATACAAAACAGCACATTTTTCCACCCAAATCTTTTATGAGTACATACTAACTTTTCTCACAAAGGTTAGAAATGTCATTCAAAGTATTCCTGTATTCTAGTGTGAAAATAGAGCATTACTGTCTTTTTTCACAAAACTAATTGTATGAGTTGTGCTAAATATGTAGAGTAACCGTTTAATAGAGACAAGATAATCTTTGAGATAAAACTGTTATTTTATCAATGTGAAAACAATCATTCTGGAAAGTAGAATTCTTTGTTAGCCACTCATTTTCTTTCAATTCTTCTGGCAGGAAAAACGTGGCCTCCGAGAACTAAGAGTACTTGAAAATCTGAAGAACACAATTTTTGAAACAAACGAACACGTTCTTCCTAAGTGTGAGCGGGCAATGCACGACAGTTTGAATGAAACAATCAAGAGATGTAAGCACATTGCTTCTTATTTCCCTTCTTGCACCATTTTGAGAAATAATTTAAATAGTTTGGATTCAAAACATGATTTGTGGAAAAATTACCATCCTTGGATAAGTTGTCTATCATTTCTGTGCTTTGTTCTCATTCTCTTTGTTTGTCAAACTCCTTGCTTTCCCAGAGTTAGTCTCACAAGAGATGAGGCTGGCTCCAGCAAAAGATGATTTCCATGTAGATTGTTTATACTAAATCACTTTTTACATTTGAAGGGGAAAAAGTAAGGGAAAAAAAACCCAACTAGAACATAGAATTTGGTCACCTGTTTCTACTTACTGACTTGAGGGGGTTTTTGATGTCTTCTGAGGTGCTGAGTGGTGCACTCTAGCTCATCAACAGCACTAAGGAGTATGGGCACAAGAGGACCTGGCTGCCTTTTCCTTTTTGGCTTCTAGAACGCACAAGGGTTGAACTTGGTGATATGCTGACATACAGTTACCAGTGTGAAGTGTTTTTTGCAAGTACTGACAGATCTTTTTCGTGCAGAGTTAAGTGGCACAGTGGAATATAATCTTTGACTTGCAAAAGCCTCATGCCTTTTAAATCCCTTTCAGATGAGTTTCTTTGATTTAGAACAGCAGACTGATCTACTGCTATTTGTTATTTCAGTGCAAGCTGCCAACAACATGATCCATAGACTTCAAGAGAGGGAGCATGAACAGAGAAAGGTAAAGGATGGATGGATAGATTTTTATAATATTTTCTAAGTAGGAGACTTGTGATTATACAGTGAGTTTATCTGCCTTCAGTACAGGAAAACTGAAAAGCATATTTTTTTATACTTTACATACTTGCAGTAAAACTTCTTTTGTGGTGATTTCTGTACTTATAGAAAACATTCATGTGGCATATATGTTCATGACTGCAAAGTTAATGGATCTCTTAAGCAAAGTTAATGTAGCTCTTCCTACAATCTCCTGATGTGTGGAAACTTTTTTTTTAATTTTGTTTGTTTTATTTTCCCTCCTAGCTCTATAGAGGTAATATATATAAACAATAATTTCACATACAGGGAAAGTTTAAATATAAAAAAAAATTATTTTCTGTGGAACAAAAAACACCTACTAACCTACCAAAATGGAAATGTAAATCTTTCCTAGTTAGCTGAGAACTTTGACTGTGTTATATATATTGCTTGTTGAAAAGGAAGTGTGTTTTTCACTTGTGGATGGGTTATTTAATGAAGGGCTATATTATAGGAACATGCGAATCACTGGAATCTTTTCAGTTGGCTACAGTTTGCTCATTTGAAATACATGTGCTCTGAATCTAAAATTTGGAAAGTTATACAAGAAATTAGTTTCATGTTTTCCCATTACTCCTTCATGATTGTGTTCTTGTGTTATCTTTTTTACTTGCAAAATATTATTTATAATCATTTACTTTAGAAAAACTGAAGAGGTTTCTGTGGCCATCATGCAAAACAGGCTGTGCGTTGATTTAAGTAAGCTGATAGTTGTGTTTTTCTTTCCTTTTTGTAATCGATGAAGATGGGCAGGCCCATTGCAGTTGAATACTGGCACTGTGTGAATAGCACACTGCTGAACCCTGACAGAGTTTGCTTGTGTCTAAGACTGGAGCAGATACTGGTAGAGAAGTTAAGTAGGAAATTCTTACAGTTCTGCTACTGTTTGTTTGAAGTAAATCTTCAATAAAAAAATTTATAACTTACAAAATGAACACTCAGTAAGAATGGTAACTATTCTTTTTTAAAATATTAGCTGTGTGTTTCCAGTCAACTTTTTTCTATATGCAGTGGAGCAATGCTAATAGCTATTCAGGGTTTGTAGTGTTTCTAAAGCTTGTATAGTAAGACTTTTTTGGCTTGAAACTTTCCAAATGTGAGCAGTAATGGGAAACTTTTAAAAACTATAGATAAAAGTTGTCACTGAAGTGCAGCCGCTTGAGGAGAAATACTTTTTCCTTACTTTTCTTTCTGAAGTCATGTGTTCTGAAAACAGAATGGATTTTTGGTAAAACCTAGTGTCAAGTGATTAGTATTAGCAGTCCTTGGTGAAATTAATTCAATTTCTGCTGAATAGAATGAATTTGAAGATTATTTGCTTTACTAATTATCTCTTTTTGCAGTTCCTTTCGGCTACTGGTATCAGCAAAGTAACAAAAGGGAAATGGCATCATCCCTACTACATTTTCACTTAAGATGTAAAGTAATTTGTGATTACAGGAGTGTCACTGAAAAAAGCATTCGTAGAATCCCCTGTCTCATTGAGTAGTCTTCCCATTAAGAGTAGTAATGTTTAGCTGTATGTAAACCTAATGTAAACCTTTGGATTACTTTAAGTTTGTGGGAGCAACTAAAGAAGACTCGAAGAAATTTTGCAAACATGTTTTTGTGTACTACATTCTTCTTTTTTTCTCTTTAATTTAAATATTTTTATGTGGAATTGTGCAGGCTTTCGCTGGAAGCTACCCAGCACTTCCCATTATGGCCTTACATCTTAATAGCTTGTAACATGAACTAGTATGGTAACATTTTTCAAAGCCCGTGTCTGCCTCAAATGGTGGGGGTTTGGGGTTTTTTTGATGTTTTTTGGGGGTTTTGCTTGTTGTTGAGTAATACTGAAAAAAAGTTTACTGAAAAATTTGATGTCACAAAATTTAATTTTTGCTATAACTAATGACAGTAAAACAAGAATAGAAATAAATACAACCAGCTCATGTGAGTCAGTACTGAATAGAAAAGAAAGCTTCGCTATCTTTCAAGTTCAAGCAGCATGCACTTGTGAGTGAAAAAATGGTTTCATAATCAGATTAGATTTTTTCCAAATAACTAATGTCTGAATTTAGGTGTTGATATCAAAGGAGTATGAAAGACATCACTGCCAAAATATGTAAATTTGCTAACACACCAAAGGGAATTCCCAGAACAGGAGTTAATAAGGCTGCAACTATGCTTGTGATTTAGGCAAGCTTTGATTTATAGCTAAACCAAATTATGAAACTTTAGCTCAAAACTCTTCTCAACTTTTTATGTGAACATGAAAGCTGAAAATCTTCTAAGCTTAGTGATGTCTAAATACCTTATTAAAAAAATACTTATATAAGAAGTCAGAATTGTTACAAATATGAACAGATTCTAAGTTTTGTTTGAGTTTCCAAAACTTGTATTTATAAAGTTATATTGAAAGGCAGAAATTGAGGAGCAGTATTTGGGTTACATCTGAAAAGTGAACTTAAACCACTTGTTCTGTGGAACTTCTGGCATAACAACTGAAATGCTGTTTGGAGAAGAGGAATCACTGAAAGATGGGTGACCAGCAATCAAAGACAGGACAAAGCTGTGTCTGTGTGGTTTGGAGCTGGAAACTTTATAGGAGGATATAGCTGGAGTTCTAAGAGTGTTTGGGTGTGAGGAGACAATTCTCTGACTAAGCAAAAACATCTTTACAAATTTTGCTGAATTAACAGTCATGGAGAACTACCATTTGTACTACCCTGTAGATCTTTTCAGATGGGGTAAAAATATTATTTTTTTTCTGTGCAGTAGGTGATAGTAAGTGCCAGTTTTCTGAACTCAATCTGTTAGTAACACATTCTTCTCTAGTAGACAGTGAAAAGCTAAAGCATAATGTACTGCTGCTGACAATGAAACGGTCTTGGTTCAAATGGAAATCTACAACATGGAAAGAAATAATGTGCTTAAAACTTTACAATTTATAGGTAATTATTAAGACTCCTTTTTTTTGCTTGTTTTTTTTTTTTTTTGTTAATTGCTCAATATTGTACTAATACCATACAACATCATGAAGTATCTAAGACTTGCTCTTGGCTCAGGTACCTGTGTCTGCATGCTGTAGTTCATACAGCAATTTTCCCATGTTACAACAGTTGTGAGGTTTTACCTAAGAACAAAATGTGGTGTTGTGAAGGCTGAATGTGGTATCATAATATTGGCTTTGGTCTTGTTGTCAATGCACTGGTATATTTGTACAATTAAATGCCAATACAATTTTTTAGACGTTTCTTGACTGGATGAGAACCAGTATGGACCTTTATGCTTTCTAGCTGTGCTGGAGCTGCAGTTATGATCAGGGCACAGTATCTCTTGCATAGTGGCTTGATCTCATTTGTTTTTTCTTCCTGTGTGTTACACTCAATTGAATAAAGCAGTGAAGTTCATAGCAGTGGATACGAAGAGGATGTGGTAGGAATGAAGAGCATTGTGGTAAGAAAAGACAATACAGGTCAACCTCAAGGGTACTTGCAGAGCTACAGTGTGAAAGTCGTTCTTCTGTGCTGAGAAATGGAATCTTTTGGTGGCCAGAGCTAGGTGTTGATGTCCTGTGTGGGAGCCTGGGTCCTGAAGAGGCTGATAGTGATGTTCTGTTAAGAGAAAGGCAGAGTTACAAGACACTGGAGAAGGCTTGGGCAAGGGAAGCCAATTAGCACCTTAGCTCCAGAGACGGTGTCTGTTGCAGTTGGGTGTAGGAGGAACCTGTCCTTGGTCAGGATTTCTCTGATGCCTAATGAGATTGAAGTGTCCATTGAAGCTTATCCCACAGCTCTAACATTAATAGATCTCTCCTGCATGGATTCTTTGACTTCTAGTAAGAAGCAAGTTTGCACTGCAGCATATGCTTCAGTTGAAAGATCTCTACCCGAAGGCATCCATCCATTAAGAATCACATGTTGTTATTTTTGCTGTTCACACATCTATTCATCTGGTAAGAATAGGAGTATTGGTTTCAAGATTATGGCTGTCTTGCACACACAAATGTATCCACTCAGCAGCCGTCAGTGTTAATGATCTGGAGGTGCTGCTGAGAACACTTGGATTTGGATTTGTTTTCTAGGGAGGAGACCTGCAGTGTCCAAGGTGTGCACCAAACTTCTACAGGGAGGGTTTCCAAATTACTACCGGGGGGGGGGAGAGTGAAAACAGTATTCAAGTCCTTGGTGGTTTTTAGTTGGTATTACTTGTCATTCTTATCTGCTTGCTCTAGCATATCTTAATTTTATAATTTTTTTTTCCAGTTTTTAAAGTGTTTATTCATATCTGCAACTTTTTACTGTTAAAGTTGTACATTTCAATTATATAGAGTTACTTAATTTCCAACATAAATCGTAGTCTATAAAATTACTATTTCAGTAGGATACTGCTTGCATTTATAAATTTAAAGAATAAGCACTTACAGCAATTGCTTCTTGGTACTCAGGTGTTTAAAATTTTATTAAGACATAGATTAAGCAATGTACATAGCGGGGCTGCTAATATCCCTTTATTTCACAATGTCACTTCTCCTGTGCCATAGCAAGCTAAAGGCATGAGCAGGGGAAGGCAACAGGGTTTTGGGGAGAAGAAAGGACTTGGACTGCAGATTTTTTCTAAACCTTAGCTATCTCATGTTCTAGAAAGGTCTTGATTAACCAGGTAAATAATTTTATATCCTTGGGTAGAAGCAAGTAGCACCGTGAGTTTTATGTTCCTTGCAAACGATTTGTGTTGTGAGGAGCATTGATTAGTGTAGCTGAAGTGTGGGTAGGTACTGTGTAATCCCATCAAAAAGTATGTGATGCACCAACAGTTTCAAAACCTGTTGGATATGAAACAGTGTACTAGTTGAACTATTACTATGCTCTGGTGTATTTTGATAGTAGCTGATACTGTGTCTGTTGCAAACAAAAGGGATCTTGGCATAAAGTTGTCACATTGCATAAAAAATGCTGCATGGCAAAAATAGTGACTTAACCCACGATGTATGATCTTGAAGAACAAGGCAGAGAGAGTGTTGAAGAATAGATTAATGGGTTACCATTGCCTTTAGTAGACAAAAATGCCAAATTTCTATTAAAGCTATATGAGAGTAGTTATGCCTACACAGAAGTACCGTACATAGAAAATAGTCTTTGCTGATAGATTAAAAGGAGGAAAAAAACATTATGTAGATCTCAATCACCCTCTGTTTTAATCTGGAAATGGTTGTTAAAACTTCTCATTTTCCTTCTCCCAGCTTCAGGCGGACAAGCTGATGGCTCGTGAAGAGAAGCACGTAGCCCACTGGGAGGAATTGATGAAAGAACAACAAAACAAACAGGCAGAGGTGGATGAAGAGCACAGAAAAGCTGTGAAGCGCATCAAAGAGCAGTATTCTGAAATGGAGAAGGAATTGGCCAAATACGTTTCTTTTTAAGACCTTTCTTTTTTAATAATCCTGGGTTTGTGCCAACACTCAGTGGCTTCTAACTTAAATAGAGGTTCTTTTGGAAAGCTGAAATGAAAAAGAAGAAAGGGGAATTTCCTCTACAGGTTTAGTATGGGAAGAAAAGGTTTGCATACTTTCAACTGAAGTGCCTATCTATGCTTATTTTGTTCAGGGCGAGTGGAATGACAGTATTTCTTCCTTTGTTGGAAAGTGGAACTGGAGATTATGTTGTGTGACTACATCAGCTCAGGGAATTGCAAACTGGAATTCTCTCCCATCTGCAAAGAGTATCGTATCATTTGGGGAAAACAGTCTGATGTAATGTGAACTGTCCCAGTGTGCAGCCACAGCCCTTTCCCAAAAAGTAGATGTAATCGGTTCCAGCCATAGTTAGCTGAGAATTCACTGGGAAAACCATAACTCCCATTCATAGATTTCAGGAAAACCAACTTGTTTTACAGGATACTTTACTCTGAAGATTCAGCAACAAAAGATCTCAGCAGAATTTTAAATCCAGTTGTAATTCCAACTTTTGGGTTATATGTTCAGTATTATGAAGTAGAGTTGAGATTCAAATGGGTTTTGCTAACGGAAAAAAGGCTAAGTGGGCTTAGACAAAAAATTCTTTTTTCTCCCTGTAGATGCCTCAGAGCTCTCTTTTTAAGCTATACTCTCTTCGAAGCAGAGCCAAAGCAAGCTCAAAAGTGATCATGAGAAGCATATATCAGTCTTTGTATTAGCTTTGTAGCTAGTACAGTATTTACCTTAAATACTTAACAAGCTTTTGGTTTACTTAGGATAAGCTTGTTGGGACCTCATAGAGCAATTGAAGAAAGATTTTTGTTTCTTTATCAGCTAAACAAATGAGCAGATTGGTGGTAAAACGCCTGTAGTTCTGATCTGCTTTTTTACTGCTCCTCTTACAGGGTATGCGAAGCTCCTGTATTGCTTTCTTTTATATAAAACTTGCAGTTAACAGCAGTATAACTGAAGAAGTTAACTTAATCAGTTCATTAACCAAGCAAAATGAGACATAGTACCTTAATGAAATTTGCTGCAAGCTAACCGTTAGTACAGGAAATATCTTTCCATAATTCAGCTGGTGTCCAATATAGAATGGAAACAGGTAAAAATAAACAGAATTTACCCTTTACCTGTATTGCAGCAGCAATATGCCAACAATGGTTGCTTGTGTAAGTCTATGGCTTGGTGTCAAGGCTCCATTCCTGGCAGCATGTTGATAGTGTGATTAAAGTTAGTAGAGGAGATGGAATAAGTATTTGAGATTTCTTTCAATAACACTGAATTCCTGCCAAGCTGCTCTGCCCGCTACTGTAGGCCCAGCAGCTTCATCAATCATCATCGTGTATCTGGACTGGAAAGAGGACTTGCCGACACTGGGGCATGCTGGAATGTTGTTAATTCTCTGTTGTGGATGGAAAAAACGTAGATGTCTCAAAAGGATCCCACACATGAAAAATAGGAAAGCCTCTTTTAGAACAACCTCTATTTGAATAGAAGGTGACCTCTGTAATATTTTTCAGCCTCTGTACTCATGATGAATGTTGTAACTAAGACTTTCATTTTAAAAAGAAAAAGTTAGTTCTTGCTTGTGTGTAGAATTGGGTGTGGAATAGTTTTGATTGTTTTGAGCACAGACTGAAAATGGCTTCTCAGCAGATTATTTGATGTATATGTGCTCAAAACCAAAATATCTTTATAGCAAAATGCATTTAACTGCATACTGAATTAATTTTTTATTTTTGCACTGATAATTTTTATTAAGATTTAGATACCTAATTAACTGTGCACTGGAGCTGTAGATTTTAGTATTTCCTCAATTTGAGGGTTCTTCAGCAATGATACAAGTGTTGCAAGTTGGATATTCACTGGAAAATAAAGTAGTATTTCTAAAATCTTCTGGGATGTGTGTTCCTAAGTCTTTGAAAAGCTTCTAAATACTAACACTGAAAACATGTTCCTCTTTTAGAATAGTATTTTTATGCTGAAGATAATTTGAAAACACTTTCCTTCATAGTCTACATCTGTGTGTTGACCCACTCATATATTGTGGGGACTACCTGAAAACTATCTGTTGATGAATTATTTTATTTGGTAACTTTCACTTTTTTTTTTACGTGCTCTGGGTTTTAACTGACTTTAAAGCAGCTTGCCTACATTTACAGGAAAACCTTTTTTTTTTTTTTTTTCTCTCTAAATGCTTAACATACACATACACACACACAACCACCTCCAACTTGATGACTGAATTTCATAGTTTTAAAAATCTTGAGAATTTATTTAATCCCTGTAAAACTCAATGGAAGTTTGCATTGGATTCCAATAGGAGCTGGAAAGGATCTTCAAGGCTTAATTTCTAGCATGACAGGCGAGTTTTGCAATCTGTCTTGGTATCAGATCATGCATGTAACTTTTTCCTTAACTATTAATGCTGTTTATCATACTGAACTGTAGGTTTAACTGTTCTTCTTTGAATTTGGAAGTGGATTTGGATGTGATATAATCACTTGAATATTTTCTTAGTCATTCTACTCTAATGAACACATAGCAAGAAACTGGTATCTTCATTGGAACTGCTCTATGAAATCTGCTGCTGCTGTATTTAGGAGTAATAACAAACTTAGGAACTGAAGAAATACTTAAGGGTTTGTTCTATTTTTAACTGCCTTCTTTTAAAAATGAACCTATGCGCTATTCTCCTTGCAGTGTCTTATATTTAAGGCCTATCACATCTTTTTAATCTTGGGAAGGAGTGAGAAAACTGATTTATTTGCTCTTACTCTGCTGCTTTCTATGCTAACGCTGGGTGATGCTTTTTATAGAAAAAATTCTTAATTACATATGGAACATGATATTTTACTTTAGGGCTTATTAGATCTTTCCTCAAAAACTGGGGAGTTTTTTGCAGTAGCCAAATCAAGTAGTCAATATACAGCATAATCAGCCAATGAATCAAAACATACATCGTTACTCCTGAGTTGAAAGGCTTCTTATGTCTCTACGCTACGGATTTTGAGAGATACAAATATTCCCCAGTAGGTGTCAGTGCAAACCTGAAGAGAAAAGTTAGAAAGTTGGTTTTTATATGAAGTATAGAATGTAAATACTTGCCTTCAGTTGTAATTCGGTATTTTGTATAAGTACAACACATCTTCTGGGTGAACCATGTGCTTTTGAATAAAAAATTACTTATCAGCATCATTTTGCTCGATCGGTCCTCCAAAAAGCTTACAAATGATCACTCTTAAAATTATTTACATACGGTGTGCTTATCTGGACAATATTGTCCATGATACTTATGGGCTCTAATTAAGATCTCTTATGACTTGAAGTTAGACTCAGTATCAGAGATTAAAACCTTCTAGAGCTGCGTTCTTACACAGCCATCCAGGTTAGTGGATCAGGTTTTCTGAAGGTTTGAGGCAAAAGTTTGTTTATTGATTGAGAACGTGCCGTAATTAAAAAAACAAAAAGACTTTGGCAAAAAAATTTGTGAATGAAATTATCTTACCACATACTTTTAAACAGGCCAATTATTTTAATTTTAATTAAATTATCTTCTCAAAATAGTAAAGCCATAGTACACTCAGTACTGTTGGTGTATCTTATGGTCTGTGTGTCAAGATTGAGCAGAATCTGTGGGAAGACGGGAGTGCAGCCACTGTAGTTAGATTTTAATGAGTAACACAACTTTCCTAAGGAGCTCAGTCATAAGAATCTTCAGAAATTCCAAATAACATAGACATTTAAAAGGAGGGATTAAGTCTATTCTAGTGCAATTAACAAGGGGAGTTTTAGAAAAGATTTATTTCAATCCTCAGTGTTTCAGTACTCTCTCTATATATACATGTATCTTACAGTTCTGAAGAGTGTACAGTATTATGTGCAATACCTTTGCAGCTTTGTAGGTGGTAGTTTTATATATAGTAATGAGCAAAGTAGAACAGATTTATTCAAGATGGTGGTGAACATTAGAAAGAAGAGAGGCTTGCAAAAGTCCTATTAGGGTTTAATGCTGTAGCTTTGAAAATCTGGGGCTTAATCTAGGAATCTAGTACAGATGGATAACCACTTAGTTTTCAGATTGTCTTCTTAAATGCTTTATCTGGGCCAAGTCAGAACCCAGGTAGTTCAGATTTTTATTTAACATCATTTTATACACACTGAAGAAAAAGCTGACCCTTTCAATATGAACTTTCAAGACAATTTTACTAAAGGATGGATAATGGGGCATTTTAAAATTTGAAAATTACTGTAATTCAAGATAAAACTTCGCATTTCCTCAGTCTTCTCCACTGATGACTCACTGGGTGGGTACGAGCAGACCTGCAACTGAGTATCATTGATTTTATTTTATTTTTACAGATGCTGCATTTAACTTGATGAGAATTGAAGCACTTTTTATGGCTTTTGCTTTTTACTTACTACTAATGTTTTGAGATGGACATAATCCGTAAGTTTATCCAGCATTCATGGTGTATGATCCCTGTATTCTGTAATCTGGAGAAAAATTACCTTTTTTTCTTGTGTTCTTGCCACGGCAAACACTGCAGGACCTGGATCAACATTTTCAGTTGTCTTTGAGTTAATTGTAAGATGAGTTTGCAAGCTTGCTTTGCAGAGCTGGTGGGGTGGTACCTAGCCAGTGCTCTCCCAAACTAGGGCATGCAAAAAATTGCCTCTTGCAGGAACGTGTTCTAGAATATGCACAGCACTTTTCAGTAGCTGTAGCTTCGGGAAAGTTAGTTCCGGCTTGCTTGAGGTCATAGGAAGTCCTTTATGAGTGGACCCAAGTTTGTCCTTTCCAGATGTTTTTAGCACTCATTAAATAAATTCCGGTTCCTGAAAATCCCCTCTCCAGATGGCTCTAAATCTGTTCCAATGTTTACTATGTCACCTAGAAAGCTTCTAAGCTAAATTACATAAATAGGAAATACTGTGCATCCCTCCAATGTACTGATTTGAAAGAAAATTGAGCATAACTTAGAAAATTTAATATTTACTAAACAATGTTGAAAATTGTACAGTAGAATTATAGTAGTACACCTGGTTAGCGGGTTGGTTTCAACCAACTAACTAGCATTTGGGGTCCCAAGGAGGAAATATCCTGTAAAAAATTCATCAGAGTAAGCAGCTAACAATATGTTGCAGCAGTGGAGAAACTTTCTGGAATCAAGAAACACTCAGAGGCAATAGGACTTTGATATTTGTGTCCTGGGCAAGTTTAGAGGCACTCATTGTTTCAGGCAAATGTGTTAAATTCGTTGCCTGGAACACCCTGAGTGCAGAATGCAAACTCTGCACAAATACCCAGTGTAGGACTGCACCTCCCTTTCATTTTGTATAAGGCTTTTTGCATTTCCAGGAGAAGAGAGCACAATCACAAATTGCCATTTCTGGTTGTAAAAAAAAATAAAATAAAAAAAAGAGTCAAAAAATCCCCAAAATTATATATAGAAATGTGGAGTGACCAGGATGTACTGTGTTTTGAAACTTTCTTGCACCTGTGACTTGCAGGTGGTACGGGAGATGCAATTTCCTCTAAAACATCCATGGACAGATAGAATTTTATGTACTAAGGCTAATTATTGGCTTTTTGTTTCTTAGCCAGATGTTGAAGTAGGGAGGAAAGGGATGGTGCAACCCATTACATCAGGTTGGCGGTTGGTATTTGTCACTGATGTGCCAGTCACCGTTACCACAGGATCACAAAATACAAAATCTTTCTTCCTTTTGTTTGATTTGAGAGAATGCAAGTCCTAGAGAAGTGTGTTGTGGTCACACTGCAGCATGGAAAGCAATAGCAGAATTTCTGATGCTACCCCTGTCTTTTGCAGCCTCTCCTGAAGAAGCAACAGGAGTTTCACCTTTACACTTTTTCCAGGCACGATTTTACTTTTATCATAAATTAAATTGGATTTAAAATACTGAGTTGAATTTTTGGCATTATCTTTAGTCAAAATAGAGTACGAGACTCGATCTGAGTCTCTCTTGTTATGAATTTCAGTGCTGATTATATTTTGCCTGTCGACACGGGACTGGACTAAGAACACATATGTCTGCAAGGAGGTTATCCAGCAGCTCTTACATTAGTGCTACTGTAGGTCATTGCCTCAGTATGCTCCCTTTGAAACAGCTGCCATAAAGAGAAACTTTAGCTGAAAACTATTTCCAAATAATTTTCACACGGTAAGAAATTATTCTTCATATATGATGTGATTTCCACGTGCACCTTCCCTGCTCTTTCAAGTTCCCAGGCTAGTTTGTCCCACAGAATCCAATAAAAAAAGTGTAATTTCTCCCTAGGGTCTTTTCTGGTCATGTTTGATATCACTTAACATAATGAGCTTGTTACTCCCACATCATAAAGGGTTTTGTTTTAGGTTTCTTTTTTTTTTCTTTTCCTTCTTCAACAAAAAGTGTTGCTTACATCCCTTCTAAAGAATGCTCTTAGTTATGTGAAATGTGGACACGTTGTCTGGGCCAACCTCTTATCTGCACCAGATTCAAAAAGTCTGGTTCGGTACAGTGGCTTAGACTGCATGTTTTTGTTGTGTTTTGTTTCTTTTGAAAATATATATGTATGTGTCTTGTTAAAAAACATTGCTGCCCCCATCTAGGAACAATGCAACACTCACATCATTTCCTGAAAGAATAGAGTTGGAAGGCAATTATCTACTCACCAAACAGGCTAAAACAACAGTTCCTGATATTCTTCTCAAATATTTCAACTTCCCAGGAATCCGGAAAAAATAATTCCATGAGACGGTGTTATGAATGAAGGTATGACATTTCAGTTTCCTTCACTTGGCATCAGACATCCAGAGGTAATAAATTACCGCGCACTTGGCACTGCTGGGAGGGGGGTCTGGCTGTGGCAAATTGTTTTTCTTCAGAGCAGGAACAATGAAGTGTTTTTACATCCTCCGTGGTCCGGTGACAGGCACGGCTTCTTTCTTAATGGGCTTTCAGCAGCGATTGCATGAATTACACGTAGAAAAAGCAGGCACCTGACAGCAAAGTAACTTGAAGCAAATATGTTTAGCAATAGGAAGGCATAATAATAAAGATTAATTTTTTTTCTATTTTGCCTCTGTGAAATAAAGCCAGTAGCATGGTCTGAGAACTGCACTGTAACAGGAAAAGAAATGGGGAAAAAAAAAAAACAACAAGAGATTCTACTGCATCTCAAGGAAAGAGGTTATTACCAGCCTTATCCAGGTCCCGTTTCTGTCAATCAGAAATGCCTAGCTACAGCTGCTGCTTGTATTCATTTTATGCATTTATTTTTTTGTTTGTATTTACTCTTCTTTGCTATATACCACTCAAGAGGATTCAGATACTGCTTTTGTAGGTTCTCTGCCAAGTGTAATTTTCAGCTTACTCATTAATTCATGTTTGAAAACTTCTTAGGTGGGATTGTAAATTTGGATCTTATGATAGACTTTATATTGGCATATAGAAAAGTGGAAATGCTGCTCCAGGGAAAAGAGTCGAAGCTCTTGATCTTTGAAGAGCTCGATTTTGATGTTTAGTAAGCAGATGGAAAATACTTCTGAAGAAGTGTGTCTTTGGATCCAAAGTGAGACATTTAGCACAGGGAATGTTGCACTATAAACAAATTTGTAAATTCATAGCAAAAAAACCTGCAAATCAATTAACATCAAAATGAAATACTATTAAACCTAGTGCTCCTAGTGACACTTGCTCTCATTCCTGCTTCTGGTTGAATTTTGAAGAAAGTGGTTGTAAATGGTAAATGCATAAATTGCAATTAATTGATTTAAAAGAGTGAGGGTTCTGATCTAAGGATAAGATCTGTATTTCATTCGCTTTTCTGAGAGATGTTTTTCTTTTGTTACTTCCTTGAGAGAATTTGACTGAGTAGCCCTCCCAGCTTCGGGGAGTTGCTGTATAAGCACTAGCCACACGCCAGCAGAGGTTGCCGGGTCGAGCTCTGTGCTTAACATCCTGAAGCGGATTCAGCCGAGAGGTTTGCAGGTAACCACAGTGTGTTGTGTTTGTGCCAGGGAAACAGAAGGACTAAATCCTACTCCTGTAGAAATCTTTAGCAAAATTCCCTTCAACTTCACTGCAGCTAGGATTTAGCTAGAGTTTCTGAAATCTGGCATGTGTCTTCAAGGATAAACGCAAGCAGACCTTTTTTTATATAGCGACACTGGACTATGGTAAAGAAATGTGATTGATGTAATCACTCTTCTCATACAACCTACTTTTCATTCCCATGCTATTTAGATATTTCTTTTCAAATTGAATCTATAGTTTCAGGTTTGTATTGTATCTACTTATTTCTGTTTTACAAAATAATGAAAAGTGTGATGCTGTTTGCTGGGTAAAGCATTAATTTGACCATTGCATCTCAATACTAGCTTTTTCTAGGCATTTAAAATTGCTAGGCATCTCATCAATAATGATGTCAATCACCTTTAGCATATTACATGGTTCATAACATGCCTTGTGAACATCAGACTGTGTTAGTACTACATATAAAGTGTGGATAATAAGACAACTGGAATGTCATAACAGGCATACTGGTTTTGTGGTAGTACAGCAACTTCCAAAAATACCAAAAAATACTGAAGTTTAAATTTTGTTTACCATTAAAAGATCTTTCTTTTCCTACCTGCCAGCCCTGGATGCGTAAACAGGGATATATATGAAGGCAAAATTCTCATTTTTGTTGTGCTTTCTATACTCTTGCTCATGGTAAAGAGGTGACCTGCTAATAGTTTTCATTGTTGTTTTGGTGGAGCCCAACAGGCTTCATCACCCATCCTCATAGTCATGTCAAGAGGACATAGTCAAATGTCCTTATAGTTGCAACTGATGATAGGATTCCAACCTGCCATAGGACGTGATGCTGTGCTTTTCATATGTACCGTTCCTTTGGCTTCATTTTGGCTCATTGCTGAGTTGGCAACGTAATCTTAAGGGAGTAAAAGTAGTAAATTAATTTCTATTATTATAACACCTTCAGTGGCCATTAAGCTGGCAACAGATTTTTAACTGAAAGGTCAAATAATTTACAATGTGGAACATACTTTCAGTTACTGCCTTTCATAATTACAAGTATGTAGTTTACTTACATAATCCTCTGAGTGTTCGTGACACCATGCAATTAGGCGAGCACAAAGGATTATTAGCTGAAACCTGGTCTGAGAATCAGACCCTCAATCCATTACAGAATCATAAAGAAGAAAGAGAAAAAATAGACTCAGAGTCTCAAGTAAGCAAGCTAAGAGTCATTGTTATGTCTTGATATTCTATAATACTGATATTTTGCTAAGCCCTTTGATCAGAAGAAATTTAACTCAGTGGTAACTGGTGAAAGGTTACATTAGAAGACTCAAATGTCAGTTTGCTTGAAAACAAAGGATATTGTAGGATATGTGGTCCAGAAACCTTAAGCATTTTTAAATTTTTTTAAAAAGACAATGTGGAATTTATTAACTGTTATTTTAACATCTGTAGAAAACAGGTTTGTCATCTTTTCTTACACTGCAAATAACTGAGTCATGAAAGCTCAAAATGTATTTTCTATCAAATTGAAAGGGAAGGAAAAGGTCTCAAATCATACTTCTTTCCAGCAGGTAACTTTTCCGTGCAGTCAAGGTTAGTAGGCTTCTTGGGGATTTTTTGTTGTTTTCCCAAATATAGTTCTGGAGTAGCTATGTTTTGTGATAAGTATAATATCTTGCTCCTGGGAACTGTGTAACTTCTGTAAGTAAGGAAAAGGATAAAACCAAAGCTGTAGGGATAGTGGTACTAGATAGACAGATAAGACATTTGCAGTTAGATCCTTTTCCTGTACTTCTTGCTATTAAATCCTATAAACGGAGAAGTAATGAAAGCTAATACTTATTCAGAAAAAAAAAAATTCTTTTACCTACCAAATGCATGTTTGTTGTATTTTTAGATTATCATTTAAATAATTTAGATTTTTATTTTGGTTGAGCCAAGATTCAAAATAATAATTAAAAAAATTGAAATAAAAATTTATGTTCTGGTGGCTGTTGTGTTGTCAACCGGTGGCCGGATGCTTGGGCAGACTTTCCCCAATTAGCAGGTTGCGTGCCCCATCTGGTTGGCCAACTTCACTGTTTATGCGTCCTACACACTACCGCAGCGAGACTCAAAACAGTAAACGCCTCGGAACACCAAAAGTGCCAGAAGCCACCTTATTTTTGTTGTTATTTTCTGTAATTATACCTGGGAGGATTGGAGAGTTCTAGCCCTTTTTTTTTTCCCTCACCTTTTTTTTTTCTTTTTTATGACTTGGTTTTTGCATTTCATAAGCACTTGGCAATGGGTACAGCAGCTGCCTTTGCGCTCGCAGGAGACGAGATCCTCTAGGACACATATACTTCCAGCAATGCTCGATTCCCTCTTTCTCCATGCAGTGTATCAGAGGTACAACCCAGAAAGTGGGACATCATGTGCATGGCCTCTTTGCGTGATGTGGGACTTGCCCTCAATAGTTGTTTTCACTTCGGTGATTTCCCTCCTCTCATTTCGGTTCTGTCCTTGGCTTTCTAGTGAACAACGATGTCCTCTGAGCTCTGACATTCCTCTTTTACCCACCTCGTCCCTGACCGTGCTTTTCCTCAACCAAGCTTAAATCAGAGGTTTCATAGTTCTGATGTTTTTTCCTGTCTTTTTTTTTTCTTTCTTTAATATGAAAAGGTGAGTTTTGTTTACTTTATGGTAGAAGGTCTATGACTTTATAATGGAAAACATGGATGCAAGTTGTTTTCATAGAGTTTAAGTAAGGTTAAGCAGAGTTTCCCCAATTTATACTGGTGCTGGCACTGTCTAATATTTGTTTCGGAGGAAGGAACAAGCAATGGGGCAGTAAAATCAACATATGACCAAAAAAAACCTACTCAGTCGCATTCGGAAAGGATGAGAAGGAAATGTAGAAGGATCTAACAAAGAGCCGGCAACCTGATATGATGACATGATGTAGAAATGTCTATGTAGGAAGAAATCTTTATAAATCTAACTCGAAGAGTAAAGAAAAAAACTGATAGCGTTAACAGTGCAGAGAAAGTAAACCATATGTCTATTCACATATCTTTATTATTCAAGAGTAGAGAGAAAAATGGATTAGATCTATTTGACTTTTACAACTGATAAAATAAATTGTTTTTTTACATGAGACACAATAGATTTGCAGTCTGCACTACAGGTTGCCATTGACCAACTAGGTGAATTTTCTGGGAAAATTGCCCACCCTTCATTGAAGGACACCACTGAGGAAACTTTCCATTGACTTTTTTAGGCAAATTTCATTATAACTTTTCCTAACTCTTGAGCACTATCCTTTGCAGAACACTTCCAAACACAGACAAGAGCATCTCATCAGGCACTTAGCTTTAGGTTTGTGTTTTCCATGGATTTTACTTTTTCAAAAAGATATATTTTACACCATGTATCTATGTAATAATTGCTATCCTATTCGTAACTAGTTAGGGAACTAATGCATTAAGAAAACACAATAAAGCAAAGATTTATGAGAGGTACGCTGTTGTATTCTTTTATTTTCTTTATGAATCCCCTGTCCTATTGCATCTTGATGTTTTTCTGGGTAGCACGGTGGCTTTGGATCTTGCACCACTGGAAGGTGGTACAGTGGGTAACTACATAGTGTGATGACTTGGGGGAGAGATGGAGGGCACACTTCTATTGTGAAAACACAAAGAATCCCATTTTTTTTCCTGTAAGGCAAATAGATCTGTGCCATTAGAAATACTTTTTGAGGCCTTGAAATAAATTTACCTTGCAAAGATACTGAAAGACAAGGTGGCTGCTGTCTGTGCCAAACCTGTAATGATTTGTTGCTCTTGCTTAATAAGAGTTTACTGTAAATAAGCTTTTTATCCAGCTTTGTTTTATGTGGAACTTAATAGTCCAGCAGTGTATGTTTGCCTGCAGCTGGTTTTGCTTCTAACTTTTCCTCTAAAGTGTAATCTATCTATCTTGCTTTGTTTTAACATCACTGTAGTTGTGTACTTGTGTAGGGACTTACTATTGAAGAAAGACTGGCTTCTGATCATGAGAGAGGGGGACATGGCTGTGGACATCTCACAGATGAGGAAACTGTGAGACTTGCCCACTCGCCTGCAAGAAAAGTGGTGGTACTCTCCTTATGGGTATAAGGAGCATCAAGCAACATGAGAAGAGCCAGGCTTTCTTTTTACCATTATAATGGTACTGCTGGACAAGCACTAAGTCCTAATCCAAATGAAATCTTCCCTGGCCTAAGGGGAGCTATAGACAAGGCTGCTATTGTAAGGTGAAAATAAAAAAAGCTGCTTTTTTTTTTTTTTTTTTTTTTTAAAAAAGGAACACATTGTAAATCCCACCAACCCCCCAACCAAAAAGCTGCAAACCACCCTCCTCCAAGTCTCAAGCCCAGCGTTCCTGATCACATACTTCTGCTTCAACAATGCATAAAATTTCATGAGAATTTAATACTTCAGTCTTGAGCTTCCTGTGGAGCAGCTGGCTTGGGCTCCTTCACAGAGACATGGTAAGCAGTAGGTGATAGAAGGTTTTCCAGTTAGCATTGGCACATTCCACAAAGCAGAGAAGGTATAGAAACAGAGAAACAGATATAAATTAATAATTAAAAATAACCCACCTTCACCAGTAACAACAGAGAAAATACTTTCCATGCTATGTAAGTAATACATCAACGTTTAAGCTGATTAAAATTTGATAAACTACTAACTTCCCCGTTTTCTGATAGGAAGGCTGGGGCCAGAGATAAAGCAGTGTCATGCTGGGGAGGACAAACACCCTAGCATCCAATAAACTTTTTATGCACTTATTTTGTTAAGACTGATTCCCGTTTCCTTTGTAACTCTTTGTTTATTAATGAGTTGACTCATCCAGAGACCAGCAGCTTGTTTCCACACCAGAGAGATGGATTTGCACCCCCGCCAAGTGGAGTCAGAGGCAGAGATAACAGCCAGCAACAACAATAGTCTTCCCCGGTCTATTTGCCAAGAACAATTGGCAGAAAGGACTTGGGGAGTAACTTATCACCAGCGCAGGGAGAGGCTGGAGCTCTGGAAGCAGAGGGTTGCTGCTTGCCTGCCGCAGATAAACAGCAGGATGCGACCAAGAGCCAAGCTGGAGTTGCAGGCTTTACCTGGCCGAGGAGGAGGCCAGTACCCATCAGTTAACAAAACCCTCTGCAGCAACCAGCCAGTTATTTTAATTCAGCTATGACACCGCAGACTGAAGCAGAAGGCTCTTTTCAAGTGCCAAATCCACACTGAAAAAAATCCAGAAGATAGCTTGGTCCTGAGGTATGTTTTGTTCACGAATGTGCACGCATCCTTCAACTGTTAAGCTGCTCTTCTTGGATGAAGTGCCATATATTTCAACACGAGTGAGTTCTCAGATCCTGCATTATGGGTGATGTGAAATCTGCTCATAAGCATTTGTATTTGATATTTCACCCTGTTTCTCTCGCATCTTGTTCTTCAAAATGGTGAGCACCTCTTCATATCAACTCAGCTGCATTTCATCTTGATGGCTCTTTTGTTTGAGAGAAAAAAAATTAGAACATCTCAGGCAAATTTTCTTACAAAACTTTTATCAAAGTTTGAACTTGTGACTGCATTGTGGTTCTCTCAGGGAGAAGGTCCCCCTGCTAGCTAGTCAAATAAATTCATACTTCACAAACACGGTAACTCTCAGACAGTTACAGCTGTGCAGCTGTTACTTGCATGGCTTTTTAGACAAAGCAGACATCTTATTAAATAGCATTTTGAATCTAATTAAAACACCCACGAAGGCAGAGTTCTGTGTGACACAAGACTCATTATGGTTAATGAAATATGACTCAATATGTTTAATTTAACAAAAGAACACGACAAATTTGGGGTTTAAGAGTGGGAAGCAGCATGAAATGGTATGTTGTGGATTGTCTGCTACAGCTGGCCTTCATACTGTTAAACCCACTTCAGATTAAGGAGAAACTGGAGCCTGTTAATTTGTTCTGCATCTTTTTCATACACTTTACTCAAATTTTCTTCATGACCTGACTCAATGTCAGAAACCATCTTCCCAATCTGGCTTGGTAGAGATAATTTTTTGTTATTCTTTCTTCTCTCCCATCTCTACAGCTAGATCCTTCCACTTCTTTTTCTGTAGATCTGTCTTTTCCAATACTTCAGCCAAATCTTTTATTTGAGCTTTTGTTGTACAATGTGTTGCTCTTCAGCTCTTGCAACATGCTCTTTGCAACTGTCAGAGAGACAGATGCTTTCCCCCAAAAAACAGGTGTTAAATTCAAACTCTGCTTTTATTTGTTTGATCATGCTACTTCTCACTTCAGATCTCAGAATTGGCTCCTGTGTAGCATTATACACAATTTAAGACTCTAGTTTCCTTGCTGCAAGAATGCAAAATTACTGTTGCTTTTTAAAATTTAAATTTCCTGGTATTTTGAATTCTAAAGTTAGGCTTTACTAAGCCATTAACATTATTTTTGTTTTGCAACAAAAAGCAGAGGGGTAAAAAAAAAAAATGGAGACAGCTCGCAATGAAATTTTTCAGAACTGCTGTACCAGGAGACAAGAAAGCTACTGATTTCCAAGGTACATCTGAGTTCAGGATGGCAAAGTAATGATTTCCTGTGAATCAACAATATTATTATAAAATTTGAACATCCAAAATGAACTTACACTGTAATCTTTCTCCATGAGCCCACCTCAACCTCCCGTTTTCTGACTCCCACTTTACCCCATCACATCTAAAGTTAGGTTGTTAGCACGGGAGGGAGAGACCACATCTTTCCCATATCTTCTTTTCCTTTTTTTTTGTTCTTTTTTTTTAAGAACTTAGCCCATTTTTGCTAGCTCTATAAATAAATAATAGCCAGTGTGGTGCCAGGGAAGGAAAGGAAAAAGCTACATGACATCACAAGGTAAAATAAGAAATCGACAAACTTAGAAATAAATATTTTTCTTACAAAATGCAGCCCCTCTTGGGAGAAATCAATGCATTTGGTGTTCTGCAAAATGAAACTCATCTCTTCACTATAGTAGCACTGTCCCTGTCTAAAGAGAGTGCCGTGATGTGGGAGGATATTTGGGACACCTAAATGACCAGGCAGACCAGCGCTACAGACTGTTCTTCCCTGAGCATCACCTTGCAAGCTGCTGGACAGCAAGGAGCCACAGTGCCAGGGCTAGAGATGCTCCGTGGGCTGCCAAAACCCCAGGCAGGGACCGGGAGCTTGGCACCAGCCTCCACCTTCAGCTACTGATCGTGGCAATGACCTTCCCTTCTGCTGGGTGTTTGACGGCAGGACAAGTGCCCCGGGGGGCTCTGCCAAGCAAGGGTAGGCACAGCTGTGTTGGCACAAGAAGAAAGGGAGGACCAGAGGTGAGAAGGAGCAATGGGGCCAGGAGCTGCCCACATCAGCATGACTTTCTACTGATGTCACTGTGGTATGCGGTGTTTGAGTTTCTGTTTGTCCTCAGTGTTGTTAGCCCAGCGACAACATGTCACCAACGTGTCTTGAAAAACCCATTAGTATTCATTTCCCTTAAGGTATTGGGGTTTTCAGCCCATAATCTTACTTCAAGTTTCTAAGCATTCGAGCCATGTAAGCGTCACCAAAGACAGGCCTCTGCTTTAACATAAGCATTAGTAGTGCTGCCATCAAAATGATCAGGGGATTGGAGCACCTCTGCTCCGAGGACAGGCTGAGGGAGCTGGGGTTGTTCAGCCTGGAGAAGAGAAGGCTCTGGGGAGGCCTAATAGTGGCCTTCCAGTACCTGAGGAGGGCCTACAGGAAAGCTGGGGAGAGTCTGTTTACAAAGGCCTGCAGTGACAGGACGAGGGGCAATGGGTCTAAGTTGGGAAAGAGCAGATTTAGATTGGATATTAGGAAAAAGTTCTTTACAATGAGGGTGGTGGAGCACTGGAACAGGTTGCCCAGGAAGGTGGTTGAGGCCCCTTCCCTGGAGACATTCAAGGTGAGGCTCAATGAGGCCCTGGGCAACCTGGTCTAGTTGGGGGTGTCCCTGCTGACTGTGGGGGGGTCGGACTAGATGGCCTTTGGACGTCCCTTGTGGTCTGGAGCATTCTATGATTCTATGTGTTATCAAACCAATTTGCCTGTTGAGTTTTCGCTGTGCCTCTTTCCTTCCCATCTAATATTTCCTTAAGCCTCCATTTTGTGGTGTCGTATTAACCTGGCTTGAGATCCAGTTCCGCTTTTCATTCTGCTTCTAGTTTTTTCACACAGTTCTCCATCTATCTGCTACAAAGGTAATATAAGGCTGAATGTTATCTAATTCTTTAAAGCGTTGTAGATTTCTTGTCTTATCAGTAACAAAATATAGATAAGGAACATGAACTACATTGGATTCCTAAGAGAAAAGTAGGGGGTGAGGAAGTTAAACATCTTTAATGAGCTCAGAAGGGAACGTTGTCATAGACATCTTCCTAAAAAGAGAACAAAATATACAGCCACTTCAGGTGAAGCATGGCTCTGTCTGCATAGGAGAGTACTTGGAGCTCCAAAACGCTTTTGATAGCTTTCTGACCTGGAAAGGCCAAGAAATTCTGGTCAGTCCCGAGTAACAGTAGGAAGGACCCCAAAAGAAAAGTTATGTGTCAGAATGGAGAAGATTTGTTAGTGCAGTGCCAAGACTGTCAGTTGTTTCCACTGCGGTTATGATTCCCAGACATATTGGACTGTAATTTATCATTTCTCTGTCTATACCCTCAGGATACGTTTGGCAGTTGATAGTGCTTTTTTATCATCTCACAGATTACTGTGCTGTATTCACACACCCAGCAAGACGGAGTTCTCTCAAAGAGTTTGAGGGACTCTTCCTGCCGCTACTGGCCTTGGCAGCACCCTGGTATTTCAGGTTTTGGGTGGATGCACCACCAGAGTGAATCTTCCACGTGGACCCTCAGCTGTTTCTTTTAGGGTTGCTTCTTCACGTACACTCTAAGCAGTCAGTCTGTCTTTTCCCAAGCCCTTTCTCATCACAGATAGCTAACAGATATGCATTTAATCTATGCCAGGTTGTAGCCTTTCTTTTTTTACAGAGTAAAGGACTCTAGAAGTTAGGTAATGCTTCCAACTGCCTTCTCACTTCCTTTTTACACAGGCAGACGCAGCTGTTTGTGGTTTTTTTCCCCTCCCCTCCCCGGTGTGTTAATTTCCTAACACTCAGCAAATCCACCTGGTAGGCATTTCTGAGGCTGAGGAGTGAGACTGCATGGCTTGCAGAAGAGCACCTGATGTTATTTCAAAATAGCATTTGAAAGTGGCAAAGGCAAATAACCCTTCCTCCAGATACAGGTCGAGACCTCCTCTAATTTCATCCAGTTCTGTAGGTTTTAGTGTAATCTGTCCCCTAACAGATCTAAACAGATGGGAGACCTAGAGATCTATGAGATCTCTGAAGTTTTCAACAAATACTGCTAATCTGAGTTGTCTGTGGGTGCCTTCCTCCTCATAATTAAAAACACTTGTGTTTTCTTTCTTGATGTAGAGGATGCTGAAGGTTTCCCAGGGTTTCAGACGTGGTGCGTACACAGCACCAGGACAGCCCCCAGGTAAAGAAAGTTGTATGTGGGATCACAGCTTAATTTGGAGGGACGGTTCAGAAGATGGTGTCTGTGAGCTGCTGAAACACCAGCTTGAATTTGGCTTCATCTCGCAGAGCTTTGCCTTTAGTTCAGGATTCCTGTTCATAAACTGTGAGTTGGATAAGAAGGAAGCTGTTTTAGAGTGTTAAAAAGTGTTTATTTATTGCCATTGACTGTGTAGGTCTCAGCACAAGAATAACCTGTCTACGTTGTTGTAATGTTCAAAGAAATGTGTAATCTAGTGCCCTGATGAGATGGTGGGGAGGTTGATGTCACAGTTGCATTTTGGATACTGGCTTTAACCAGTTGTGGTGGTTCCCTAGTAGGTGAGTGTGCAAGGAGGAGAGATACAAACCTCAAATGTCTCCCTCACCTCTGACGAGACCCTCAATGTCAGGACTGCATTTTCAGGCTACTCTTGAAAATGCTCATTGTGGGTAGGTCAGGGCTGCATGTTCCTCCCAGGCTGCCCCATGGGGTGGAAGGGAATAAGGCTGTGAGGAGGCAAGGGAGAAAATATGACTGATTTTTCTGCAGGTGTCTTTCTGGGACACCACCTCAGGGTTCAGTGCCTGATAGAGCTTTTACTAGGTCAGCCTGGGACTCAGCACACCAGCCTTATCTTTCACCTTGCTTTCCCAGGGTATGAAGGGAGAGAATGATTTTTCCATGTTTCGTAGTGGCTTCCATTAATCAACATTTGAAAACGTATTAAAGACTAAAAATAATTGTAAGAAATTTTTAGTTAATATTTATTTTTATCCTTTAAGGAAATAATCTTCTGTGGCCAGTGCTTTGCTTTCTTGAATATTAACACAATTGTGGTATATCTATATATATTTATATATTTGTATAGATAGATAAGTCTTAAGACACCTGACGGCCATTAACTAAAAAACATGCACTTGCCTGAAAAAATTTAATTAACATATAACTTCATCTGATTCTAGTTCCATGTGACCTTCTCTTCTCTTCACTAGTTTAAGGACTTTTGTGTCATTTTCAAATTTTGCCACCTTTTGCCACCACTTCTTTTTTTCAGGCCATTAATTTAAAAGTCCCATCTGGAGGCTTGACAATCTCAACTCATTCTAGCTATCCATGTTTTACCAGTACTTTGTATTGGTTTTTGTCTTACGCTACAGTTTGTAATAGTGTGGAAGTTTCTGGCCATGAAGCATGTCATATCTATGCCATGTACTGAACATATGCAGAAGCTCGGGAGGATGCTTCTGCCCATCAACTGCTCCTTTCTGCAGATTGTTGTGGCTTTGAGGTTTTTCCCATTTCTTTGTTAGTTTCTGATTTAAGACAACAGCATTTTCCTTCTTCCTCCATCAGTGGATAGTGTCTGCCACAGTCCACTGAGAGTGATTTTTGTCAAAGCTTTTTTCAAAATCCAAGTACGTTTTATAAAAGCATTCCTTTCTCCTTTTCCTCCCTGTTTCTTTGACAAAGTTAGAAAATTGTTGCTTCATCAGACCTTTCTACCTACTATTTTAGTGATGATCAGTGACTGCAAAAAGCAAAGTCTGAAAGTACCTGGGGTATCAGAGAGGTGTCTTATAAGAGTGATTATAAATATGCAATATATCACAGTATTACCATGTAAAATTAATGGTTAACACCCCTAGACTGTGTCCATTGGCTTCACTGTTTCAGGCATGTCAGTATGAGAAATGCAGCATATAAATCCCCACACCCATCTTCTCTGTGCCTCATTCCGGACAACTGCTGAAGATGTAAGCAGCTAAAAGCAGTGTGGTACCTCTAAAGATAGGACTGACATAAAGCCCTTGATTTCAGTGTGTCCTCCAACTTTGTAGAAGTTTGAACATGCATCTCAAATTTATGACTGTGGTCCCAGTCACTACTACTACAGTCATAGTAATTGTAGTTCAACAATAGTAATTGTTACATTAGAGTACCTGAAATGCTAAGTCTTGTTTTGCCACCAGATGTTGAGCGTGAAAAGTCCTGCAAGAGCATTGTAATAAAGCCAATGACATGTGTTGACTTAAGGAGTTGTGTCAAGGAACTGCAGTTCCTTCTTCTGGTATCTGAACTTTATCAACAAAGAGAGGCCCCAGGCCAGGTGCCATTGTGACAACAGATGTTAATGGTAGTAACATATATTAAAAACCTTATTTTCAGCATTATTTATCATCATTATATTTTTTAAAATCCATGTTTTGATCTTTCCGTGCACAGTAGGGAAGTCCAAGTAGAGTGGTGTCACAGCTGTAAACTCGCCATAATTTGAGTGAATGTGTTACAAGGAGCAAGAAGCAGCAAACTTAAAGGAAGAATAAAGCAAAAGTTAATCATATGCTAGAAGTTGTTCCTAGGCATGCTAGCTGGAGTGCTCAGAAGAACAAGCACATATTTACTATTTATTATATCCTTTTTTTCCAAAGTAATTTGCAAGTATTCAAAAATTAAACCTCACATCAATCATGTGGGTTAAGCATAAATTTATTTTCAGTGAAGCAAAAGTAAGACTTGTTAGTCATCAGAAAGGTTTTGTGTTTACTGTGTCTCTCCATACCTAGAGGTATGGAGAGCAGTAGAGGCTTTCGTTCATATACTTCAGCTGATGATGACTGCAGAAGACTCATACAGGCAAAGCCTGTCCCCTGAGAGTGCTGGAGGCTCAAGTCAGCTGGCTGTCAGTCTCATGCTCAAAATAAAAGCTCCACTTGAAAAGCAGGATCTTCCATTAAAAAATAACTTCCATTTCTAAACAAGCTCTATGTACACAGCCTTATCTAGAGAAGCCTGTATTGCTTCCGCTTTCAGATAACAGAGAAATGAACAGTGGCCAGGACCACACTGCAGCAGGTGAAGCAAGTGCCCTTGTCACAGCTGCTACCTGCTCAAGGGGGATCTGCTGTGTATCAATCAGGATCCAGAACCTGTAAACCAGGGGAATGGATGGCTTTTGTGTTCCCTGAGGTACAGCTGAAATGTCTTTCCGTTCTTCTGGTACTTACATCAACCTACTGATATTAGGGTCAAAAAAATTGTTTCAGGCAACATTCACTTGAATCCATCTCATTCACACATGGAGGAAAAAGGTGGTTTCATTGATTGTTTTATGTCCTTTCATTTCAATGTGGTTAATTCAAAGTCTGAGATTCCTTTTGTTTGCTGAAAGCTTCTGCAGGTCCTAGAACCAGGTATATGTTTCCAAGCAAAGAAAGGCTGTCACAAAGGTCTTTAGAAATATTCTTTGGCACATAAGCCTGAATGGTGAATGTTTATCACTTCTTCCCGGTTGTGTTCCCTGCAATACTTTAAAGCAAGGGCATTCTGTAGGCAGGAGACCCAATTCTGTTCTTTGCTTGAGTCGTTTCAAATTTACACTAGAATTTGAATAAAATATATGCAGAATGGATTAATTATATCTAAAATGTCAAGTGAACAAGTGCTGCACCTTAACCCTGGGTTTCCACTCTCTCCTGTTCCCATCACCCAAAAAATTCTTAGCCCTTGCTCCTTATTGTACTAATGTTTGTAGAGGGCAATGTAAAATCCCAGGATAACATTTCAGAGGATTTTGTATTTCTTGAAGATAACATTGTAACTTGATTAAAAAGTATGTCCACTTTTCAGGGTATCTTGCTGGAGTGAGAGAAAAGTTGCTTTCCTGTTTTTTCTGGAGGGTGAGACACATGCTTGATTTGTGCTGTGTCAAGTGCCCTGTGCTCATGGGAATGACAGTTAAAAGCCTACCTTGTATTATTGATTTAGTGATATGATCCGCTTGCCATCGCAAACTCCATGTAGTGCTTTGTACACACAAAAAGCAAGTAGTTACAGCTCAGTTTCTGCTGTTTGCGGGGCCTGAGAGTCCTTTAGAGTAAAAGAAAGTCAGACCCTTAGCCAATTGCCAGTTTTGAGCACATGAAATCTGCGATCAGTACAAATAATACAAATCCAGTAAGCAATATGTGTGGATAAATACATTTTAAATATCATAAAAACAGAGTAAGATTTTCCTCCTTTCCTCTTCTCAAGCAGGAAGATGAGTAGCAGAATACGTGGAATAAGAGACACTATTTACTTGGAAGTTTTGTATAGAAAGACATTTCAGAGAGGTGTTTGCTGGTGGCTGTCTTTAAGAGGAATCTTATGACTTGCAACAGAGTATGAGGAACTCACAGTAGCCCCTGGTGAAGGGTTTTGTATTAAGACTGGGCTTGATAGAAACAGGAATTTTGGTGGGTTATACCACTGGCTGAATGTTCCCAGGCTACCATTGGTATCACCCTGTTTCATGATCAAACAGAAGAAAACAGATTAAACTGTTCAAAGGTTGGTGGTATGATGTGGCTGCCCCTGCTCCAGCCTCTTTGCAAGCTGCTGCTGTTTTCCTACAGGATGCCACACTGGAGTCAATATAGCTCAGTGACAATTCCAGCATTAGTCCCAGATAGTTCATTGGTTTTCCTTTGTTTTCAGTATATTTCTCATATCTCTTGAGGAAGATTTCATTGCCATAGGTCTGCCTGGGAGAGGAAAATAAGACAAATATGCAATTCTAGAGTAGCTGCCCTTGTGTGGTTGGCTGCTTAGGGATTCTATAAAATGTAAGTTGTTCAAAATGTATTGAACGGTGACTGCCTAATTATAAATTTTTTAATTGTTTTCTACATGTAGAGCTTTATCAAATTGTTTTCAAGCTCATAATCAAAATATTTGATTTAACACTTTTTCGTAGTAGGCACACATACAGTCTATATATCTTGGCGAGGGCAATCAAGGAAGGGTGGTTTGTTTTTTAACACAGACTGACCCTTCAGAGAAAAACTAGCGTGTTTATTTTTGCTAAACTCTTTGAGGTACCTGCACTTTTCAATGAGAGCATCAGCATGGAAAATTAATTTGTCCCTGGCTGAATGCCTAAAGCTACAGTCATTGATTTGATCGTATTTATGCAAGGATTAGATCAGAAGTACAGGTATCTAATACTTTTCTAGCACACTAACTGAGCTAGAAACACACTCACATTTCAATAGATAGAACTAAATTCTATCTACAAAAAGAGCAACTTTTCTTATGGAGAATGATGATTCCAAAGTCTCTGATAGCTAAAGCAGTTTAGAACAAACTGAAACGGTAAGGACACAGTTACTGTTCCTAAAACAGAGTTCTCTGCTTTGGAACCATTTAGACACATAAGGAGATGATAGAAAAGCTGATGAAACTATACTGGCTACAGGCACCCAAAACAGACTCCAAAGATCCTACCACAGCCTCTCTTTCTATCTCATGACGGGGTAACGGTAATAAGCTTATTGAACACAGTGCTGAACATTCATGGTGTTTTGACATCTTTCTCCACCAAACAGGAGTTAAAGAGATTGCTCAGGGCAAGCTAGAAAAAGATAATTTAGCTAAATTGTTGTCTAAGCAAATTAGCTATATTTAATCTATTTGCAGTCATCACGCTTTTTGTATGTCTTCAGAAATACAGTTATACCTATTTCCAAAAAGTTCCTAGATATCTCTCTCTGTTGAGAGGGATGATGGCATGCTTCTCTGCTGGCTTTAGCCTCCTTGATGACTTACATCATCTTGTTTGAAGATTTGTCTTTTCTTGGGTTTTGTGATAGTATTATTCTCCATTTCCTCTCTCTTTTCCTGCCTTCTTTGTCCATGAGTGCTCTCCCTTCCTTTTCTTTGGTTTCTAGGGAAATGTCCCACCATGTGTCTGTCTTTGGCCTTCTCACCATATAGCCAAATGCTTTCTGAGCACTTTGTGAAGCTCTTGCCTTTTGAACACCATCCATTACTCTCTAGTTTATGGCATAATCCTTTGTTTTAAAGTGTGTGACTTTATATTTGATGTTGATAATCTGTCCATATTACCAAGGAATTAACATCCTCTAAAATATTTGCCACTCTGATGACCTTTGCCTTATCTGTGAGTATTACTATTAACAAAAGTGTGTCAGTATCGATGGCCCCTTCCGAGACCTCCTCTCACTGCACTCCGGTTGTTCCCTGGTGAGTAACATTTTGCAGTAGGGAGCATGTTGTGCTCTGTGACCCCTGATTCCCACAGCAGCCCCAGGTGGGAGTCTCTAGCCAGGGTAATTTACAGCTACTCTCATGCTCTTAAATTCAGTGAGTGAGCATCTGGCCTCCGGTTGGTTGACAGATTAAGAACAAGAGACCTCGGCAAGCAGCATCTCTCCTGCAATACACCCTAGGTCCTGCAAATTGCTGGACTCAGGTACCTTTTTTTAATTTGCTTTTCCCTTTGTCTGTATGGATAAACACCCTGGCTCCTCCAGACCACATGCCTGTCTTCATGCTTTTTTACCTTGGATGTTTCCTCTCTTCCCCTCACAAATCCTTGTGCCCTACTGCAGTCTATATCTGGCTACCTTTCTTCTTGTCTTACCCTGCTGCTCCCACCTTACCTGTTTTAGAAATTATTTCCCTTAGTTGTCTTCAAACTTTCTTCCTACTAGTGCTATACTGTTCCTTTGATGGTGTACGGTAAAATCCTGGCTGTAGATCTATTCCTTTTGTGATCCTACGGGAACTACGACCAGTAGGTTATGCTTCTTTGAGTCTTGGATGGGTTTGTCGTGTACATGAAATAGAAAGGGGATTGAATGTTAGCCTGATGTAGAAAAAAACATGAGTAGTCAACATGTTTTTTCAAATTTATTTCGTTTATCACATGATATCTAGAGAGTTAACTTTAAAATCCATAGAATAGATGTTGTAATACAGCAATTTCTCACTTAATATGCTTCTGTAGTAAAAGAGCAGAAATAGTGAGAAGTATGGATTTAAAAATATAAGACAAAGCAGTAAGATGAAGAGCTAAAAATGAAGAAAGAAGCTGTTGGGTTGGTGAGAGCTAGAAAGAAAAAAGTCCTTTTACCAGATGTGCAAAATTGTAGGTTGGAGGGCAGAAGAGCCAAGTCTGAAGGGAGTGAAGTCTGTAAGGAAGGCATGTGTGTTTAATCTTAATCGGCTAGATCTCATTTAAAAGGGTGGCTATTGCTTTATACTTGAATCTCTGGACTTGAATCTCTTTGCTTCTGTGAAACCATAAATACTGCATTTGACATCAGCTGTTACAGGGAAAAGAAGTTCATTACTGGTCCAAAACATTCAAATTAGATTATGTGACATACTGAAAGTATAAAACAAACATTAAGTAATGGCAGCACTGTCAGTAAGAATTACAGTCCTCCACGGTTTTGGGTCTTCTTTTCTAAACAGAAGTGGCGTCGCAGTTCAGAAGAGAAAAATGAAGGGGAAAAAAATGCTCGTATTGGTCCCCTAAATTGCAGCTGGCTTCGAAAGAGCAACATCAGAGTCCAACTTTTCTTTGGGTGGATATTGGAGTATACTGGTTATGAGCCACCAGAAGGGTACAGGGCAGATCAGGGAGAAGTGCTGATTAAAAAATAATTAAAAACAGTTTTCTTGCTATACAACATGTGGAATTGGCCAGAAACTTGAGTGAGTAACTCTCTACACAAGTATTTTTTGTGGGTTCTTTTCCCTAATCTGCATTCACCTTCTGGATATCTCAGGATGTTTGAAAATTCTGCTCAGGCCTGCAGCCCCAGTTTCTTGCGCTTCAGGTTGGTTTTACTTAGGGAATGCTGAGAAATCACGGGGGCTCTGTAATATGTCAAATATCACAATGGACCAGCATTCATACTGGCAGATAAAAGCAGCTGCAGGTTACTTAAGAGGGTGTGTGCAGTGTAATGGAAGAGAATTTAACCGTGGAAAAAAATAGCCTCCAGTATTCCATCATTAAGAGGAAAACATTAAAGCAGCTGCAGAATTAATAGACAGGAAATTCTTTCTTTATGATCCATGAAATCTTCAATCTATATTATCCTATTCTTCCTAACAACTTCTAATTGCATAACTGAATTTCCCTGTTTATTAATTTTGCAGCACAGTGACTTACAATTGAGAGTAAATTGCCTGAAAGCAAAATTCTGTTCATTGGACCAAACCATAAGACTCGGAGGACCACAGAGTGTGTAGCAATTATTTTCCAGCAATTATATATTCCTTCAGCCAGTGGAGAGTGCAACTATTGAAACCAGGGTTTGCGGCCACCATGGTCAGAGTCCCACAGAGACAGTGGTGGGCTGGCATGATGAGCATAGGTTTCCTCCAGAAAGAAGAGCACTCACTTGCCATGAGATTGCTCTTTCCTTACTGCTGTGCCATGTTCTAGGCTGTCAAACTCATAACATTTTGTGGGTGGCAAAATGATGTCATTTTATTCAACAGCTTGTAGTAATTTCCACTCCCAACCCTTCATGAGAGGTACAAATTACCAAAGAAAAAGGGCTATAAGCTTACAGATGGCAGGATCGCTTTTCTTTTCCATTGAGATCACAATATCCTTCTTTCTAGCTGAATGACAATTGTGCTGTCACTAAAATTACATAATGCTGTGTCCCGAGTGGTTGTAGTCTGGGATTCAAAGGACAGCTGTCAAAATACAACTTGCTCTGTTCTGAGCTTTGGAAGTCTCTTAGGCGGTCGTACATATGAGTTTGTCTTTTTTTTTTTTTGTGGATTATAGATAGACTTAACAGTGGAATGTAAATGAGAAAACTACACTTACATAGCAAGTTACGTGACACACCTGAGATACAAATGGCACACCAAAATTACTAGTGTTGGCTGTAAATCATGGGGACCGCATCCAGGGCTAACAGCAATGGCAGTGCTGTGCTGATTCAGTGGACTTTGGCATCCTATAGTAAAACTGGCTTTTCCATTTGTTTTATCTACTATCACACCATATACCTTGTAGTAAAAGCTACTCTGATTTTCCAGATTTTGTCCAATATCTCAAAGTCAGCTGTGCTGTAGTACCCTCCACCACCATACACTGGCTCTGAGTGCCTGCCAATTACTCTGAAGGAGTGTTAAATCGGAGAGTCTCAGTCTTTGAATGTAATTGGAAGGGGAAAACTCATGTGGTTTTAGAAGACTTCCCCAAACAAGAAAAAAAAAAAAAAAGAGGAAAAAAAGGTTGGGGAAAAATATCTTGGGTTGGATAGGTGTCGTGATTTAGCCCTGGTAGGCAGCTGAGTCCCCCTCAGCCCACTCCCTCCCCAGTCAGAAGGGTAAAAGTGAGAAAACTTGTGGGTCAAGATAAAGGTAGTTTAATAGGTCAAGTAAAAGATACGCACACAAGCAAATCAGAATAAGGAATTCATTCACTACTTGCCATCAACAGGCAGGAGTTCAGCCATCTCCAGGGAAAGCAGGACTCTGTTACACATTAACAGTGACTTTGGAAGACAAACGCCATAACTCCAAATGTCCACTCTTCTCCTTCTTCCCCTTCTGATCAGTTGGGTTCTGCTGTCCCAGCTGCGCTCCCTCCCAGCCTGCTCACTGGCAGGGCAGCAGAAGAAACAGAAAAGGCCTTAGAACTGTGTAAGCACTGCTCAGCAGTATCTAAAACATCCCTGAGTTATCAGCACTGTTTCCAGCACAAATCCAAAACACAGCTCTGTAGGAGCTACTATGAAGAAAACCAACTCCATCCCAGCCAAAACCAGTACAGTAAGTCAAATATATGGCCACATTTCTATTTGAAGGAATGGAACTGTACAGAGCAATTTTTATGAGGGCCCCAGTGGCTCCCAAAAGGTTAGTTTTATTCCATCCAAAGCTGAGCATCACAAAGAAATGTGCACACGCCATCTTCACAAGAGGAAAATGATTTAGTTAAAATATTTCTAAATAACTGAAGGCTCAACGTGGCCAGTGCAGGTCTTAAAACAGTAAACCTGGAGGCTCAACTTTTCCTGCTCAGATGACTGCATCAGCTCGACTGAATGATGTGTCTGGTATTTCTTCCCTGAGGGTCTCAGGCAGCTTCTTGTTTTCCCCCAATATTAGCATCCTCTGCTGCCACAACTTCAGCCGCTGCTGTAAAATATGTATCAGAAACAGGAAGCTCTGAAGAAAACAAGCCTGGCTCTAGTGAATCCTTGAAATGGGGGGAAAATACAAGCAAGTAATGGGAGGCTGAGAAAAACAGAGCAACCAAGTGCTTCTGAGGGTTATTTTCCCCACCTGCAAATAGCCCTGTATTACTTGAGTAGTATAGAAGAGAAAAAAGTGTGGTACAGAGATGTGTGGATCAAGCTTTGGTTTGCGGAGCACATATTTCTAGACTCTATTAAGCAGGGCAGTTTACAGAGGGATGTAGATTGTTTTGGTTGTCAGTAAGAAAATCACATTTTAAAAAAAACCCAAACAAACTAAGTGCATAGATAGTATCATCTTTTCATGTCAGGGCCACAGAAGAGAAGTAGTTGTCTGTGACACGAATAGAAAGGGAAACATCTGCAAAATAGTCAAACTCTTAGATAAGATGCTAGTCCTGTTTTAGGGATGCATTTAATGTGGGGGATAAGGTGACTATGACGTACAGGCACTAAAACACATTTGCTCCTCAGCTATGTGTGAATGGATGAGAGGATGGTTGATTATTTTTTTATTTGTCAGTCTAGTTTGTGCAGAAGCTTTGTGGGGTTGTACTCATGAATGAATGAGAACTGGTGGCTTGTTTAGTCTAGCAGAACAAAAGCTGAGAAAGGATGTCACTACTACCTCTAAATACTGTCAGTGAGAGGAAATGAGTACTTCATCTAAAGGACAATGCTGGCACAGCACTGGTATGAATGAGCTATAAATAAACGTAGGCCAACTATGAAAAAAGTTCATAATCCTAGACAAGGAACTAACTTCAGAGTGGTGTAGGCAAAAATCCTCTCACTGGTTTTAAAATAGAGCTAAGGCAACTTATAAACAGCACCGTACAAAGTTATTATCTGAAAGAACAGGGACTGTACTTCATGACCTCTGAGGTCCTCTCTAGTCCAACGCTACCCTGGTCCTGTAACATGTTTATATCAGGCCTGTGCACAGCCTCCCTGAACACACACTACCCACCAAGGACTTTCCTTGGCCAAGCACAACATGTGGATAAAAGACTTGTTGATGCTGTTTCACCTCTGCAGGCCAAAGCATCCACCAGGAATGAGCCGGTGCCTCTTAGCCAGGAGCTGATGGCCTGGAATGTTCAGAGGGAGTGGGCTGGCTCTGGGATATTGGGATTATTCCTCTGCAAAGATTTCAAGACTAGTTGTGCTTTCCAGAACGGAGGTAAGACCTGTGAGGAGCTTGGGAGATGGTGCACAGGGACTGCAGGAGTTACTGCAAGTCATAATCAGTAGTGACTGTTGGCATCCAGTGATAAGCCCCTCTTGCTGATAAACAATGCATGTTTATTGCTGTGTACTGACAATTTTCTCTTGATTAGGTGGTTAATTTAGATCAGTTATTGCAAGCATCAGCTACCACCCATAGCCTGATGGGCTTGGATGCCTTTTTTTCCCCAGAAGAGTGTTGTTACCCAGAATGAGCTGTTGTGAACTGCCCATCAGAGAGAAGCAATTGCAGCAAGCGTATGTAGTCATGGCTGATCCATCCCTGAGAAGTAGGTGCTGCTGATGGTTCTTTGTCCTTGGAACTCTTTGCCCCGGGTCCTACCTGCTCAGCTGCTCTGTGGTGATGCTCAGGTGCTTACCATGGGACAGGCCCCTGGGAAGTTCAGCTCCCGGGAATAGGAACATTAGTGACTGGCTGAAATCTGCATATCAGCCCCTTATCTGATGTGCCCTCACCTTGTGGGGTGGGACATGAGTACAGCTTGGGTAGTGTGACACATTTGTGGATGTTCTTCCAAGCAAACTTAGAGAGACAGCAGTTGCTACCAGGCTACCTGCAGATCTTCTTTGGCTGTTCTTTTCCCCATCCTTGGTGTGCTCCCAATGCAGTCAATAGAAACAGGAGAGCTAAAAAGAAAGTTTATCAGCTCCAAAGGCAGAGGGAGCAGGGAGCTGGAGTGAGGTGGTGAACAAGCTAATTGAATTTTAATCAAAATCCAAATCGGCAAGCAGGAAGCACTAATTTATATAAGCAATATTAATCTTATTAGCATTTTCTGGAGAGGAAGGAGGTATTCGCAGAGAAAGATTTATTCTTATCGACAGTTCTGACCCAGCAGTACTTTTTGCTAATCGCCAAGAGCTTAACTGTAATCTGTACCTGTTCATCTTGGGAATGTTGAACCATTATACTCAGGTTTCTGCTGAAAGTGATGCCGTATTTCTGTCATTTTTAAGTAGTCTGTGTCTTAGATGGAAACCACATTTGTTAAAGAGGATTTCAAAATAGCTTTTGATTAATCTATTTCTAATTAAGGTAAGAGGATCGTTTAAGATTCTAATTTAATTAAAAAGTCTATTTTTAAATGTGTTAGATGCACAGAGAAAAAGCAGACCAAAAATACATTTACAAGTGTGAGTGTATTATTAGAAACCAGCTTACTTAATGAGAGGAGGTAGTTTCTGTGGTTAGACAACTCACCTGGTTGTATCGGGACACTGTTCTTCAAGGTCTGAGAATTAGTCATTCTCTCCCACACTGATACTGCCTTTTTTTTTTAATGGGGCCTCTTGGTATTTTTTTGTATGCTGAAGGGGGGAAATAATCTGTGTTTGCCTTTTTAAAAAGCATTTTTTCTTTTTGAATTCACAATTAGTCAATCACTTAATTTGAAGAGCAGAGAAATAAACCTTGTTCAAAGGAAAGATTACTGCTGTCAAAGGACTTAAAATACAATGATTAGCTACTTTTCTAGACAAACTATGTTTGTCTCTTTTTTCAGCTTGGCAATAAATGTAGTTTGAATATTTTGTAATTATTCAACGTATACATATTATGGATTTTTGGAAACCTGGTTGTGAGGCAGATAGTAGCTTTCAAAAGTAATTTAATTTTTATTTATTTATTTTTTTAGTAAGTAGTGTTTTTTAGTAACGGTGGCCCTTGCAAAGATGCTGTAGCATAACAGCAAGCTGAGCAACCAAAGCCAGCACTGGCTTTAAGTGGAAACCGGCCTGTGCCAGGGTGTTGGTGACACATCTAGGGACAGTGCAGCCAGCTCCTTCCTGGGGTTAGCCCCACAGAGGAGGCAGGGTGAGAGAGAAGCCTTCAGAGAAGGGACAACATGGGGAAGGAGGAGTCTGGAAGACACAGTATGAACGGAAGCCCACCTGACCGGACACATTTGTGCACCTGAGAGCAAGCGGCAGCTCACCAGGGTGAGGAAGGTGCCAGGTTGGCCTGGTCTGGCTGGGCACGAGCCCTGGTATGACAGGGGGACATATCTGGGCAGAGGTGGCCATGCCAGGTGCCAGCCAAGGCCTTGTGTGCCTGCGCTCGCCTGTACATGTGTGTGCTGGCTTATTCAGCAATCTGTTTTTTCATCAAAATGCAGTTTCCCGTTAAACTCGGTGAGCTGCTGATTTTTGCCCACTTTGCCATCTCAAACTCTGGGACTTGCACTTGAAATCTAAACTGAAATTAATTAAAATTGGAGCAAAATTACAGAAACACAAACCCCTCTCCCACATTACATCAGCTTGCGCCTATCTCATATTGATTATCTTTTAGTATTACTTGCTATTGCTATTATTATTATTATTAATTTACTGATTATTGTGACACTGCTGTGACTCAAGCATGCTCACAGCAGTTATATATACACTTATAGGTTACAATAAGTTAATGTATAAATATTATTCATTTATAATTATGCAGAAATAGAATTATGGTTATTTATTTTATAAATAACAATATATAAAAATATGTTTATATCATATATGTTTATATATAACAATAATATAGAATTACTATATATATGATACGTTATGTTATATATGCATTATATAAAATGATACATAATATATAGTTATATCTTATATAGTGAATGTCTTATAATAATAATTAATAATTTAATGAGGGAATAATTTAATATATAAATATAAGCTTAAATGTTATATGTTATATATAAATAAAATTATTAAGATATATGTATATAAATTTTTAATTTTTTTTTTTATTTCCAGAAGGGGGGGAGGGCGTGCGCGTGCAGAGGGGGTCCCGGCGCGTTCCGGGGGGTGCGGGCGGGGGCGGGAGCGGGGGCCGGCCCGGGCGGGGCGGGACGGGACGGGACGGGGCGGGGAGGGAGGCGGCCGCCGCCGCCGCCCCGGGTCTTTGGCCGGTCGCTGGCTCGCTGGGCGCTGCGATGGCTCCGCTTCGCTCCGGCCCGGCCTGGTGGCGCCTGCTCTCCTTGGCCGTGCTCGGCCCCCTCCTCTGCGGCCGGCCGGGGCGGGCTGAGCCGGAGCCAGGCCCAGGCCCAGGCCCGGACGCGGGCCCGGCGGCGGACAGGGAGCGGGAGCCGGACCCGCACGGGAAGCACCTCTACAGCGCGGAGATGCTGCGGCACGGTGCCGCCGCCGCCCCCCACTTCGTCATGTTCTTCGCCCCGTGGTGGGTATCCGGAGCGGCGGGGCCCGGCACGGCCCGGCGCCCTCCTTGCCCGCCTCTTCCCCCGTTGACGTGGCGGCGGGAGGCGGCCGAGCCGGGCCGGGCCGGCGGCGGGGGGAGCCCTCGGGGTCGCGCCGCCCTGAGCCCCAACAGGCGGGACCGGGCCGGGCTCCTTCCCCGGGGGTGGCAGGGAGCGGGGGGGACACGCGTTAAATGGCAGCCGGGCCGCGGAGGGGGAGCCGAAGCCTGGCGCCTGCCGGGCCCGGGCCTCCGCGGCCGTGCTGGCCCTGCCGGTGGCTGCAGCCCTCCCGGGCCGTCCCGCCGTGGCCGCCCCCCCTTCCCCGGGGGCCAGCGGGCAGCATCGGCACCCGAAGCGGCCCGGCGGGCGTGGGGCGGCCGGCGAGAGCCCCCTGCCTGGGGGCTGCGGGTGAAGTCGCCCCACCGGGCAGTGAGGGGGCAAGCCAGGGTGGCCCCGGTTCTGATGGGGTTTCTGCCGGCCCCGAGCCGTCCCTGGTGACTCTCGCTGTCCCTTCCCGGAGTCTCCCTCACCTTGTTCCTCAGTGAGGTCGAGAGCGTGGGGCCTCTGAGTGGCAATAGTTTCTGCCCCGCCCCCAGTCTCACAAATCTTTTCATTGCAGAAGTTACATCTTCTCTTTGCAATCGTGAAATTTAAAGCTAAATTTGCAGTGGAAGGGGTATAGCGGTAGTGCAGTGTCCTGAAGGCCACAGGTGGCTGTAGCAGCGCTGGAGGGCTCTCAAGAGTCTTTACAAGACACCTGCTGGGGTTTTGTCCTGGACTGGTGGGTTTGACACAGGAGCGATTGAGAAGAGTGGGAGAACAGGGCTTTGCTGGATGTTACAGCTGATAAGAGGACAGTACTGCTCTCCAGGCCTTTCTGGTGGTTGTTCATATTCTTCTGTTTTTCTTCTTTTCCCTTACCCTTTTTTATCTGACTTCCTGATGTCAAGTAGAGATTATTGAGAAGTTTGTTGTTGGGGTGAGTTGTTTGGTTTTTGTTTGTTTAGGTGTTTTTTTTCCTCCAAGTTAACTTTATTTTACTTAAATTTAAGAAAAGGGAACAGTGTGCAAAAGTTAAGTTTTGATCCAAAGTTATCCATTGGTACACGGTGCCATTTAGGCACGCACAAGTCACGATGCTCTTTGAAATCAGCAGCAGAAAAGGATTTCCTTCCAAAACTGAGGAACTACACTTTTTTTTTGGTGGTTGTTATTAACATGGACTTGTTTATGCCACACAAAAAGTTAAGCAAAAGCTTGACAGACCAGACGCCTGCCTCTGTTCTCTGAAGATCAGAAAAGTGGAGGATGCCTGACCTGCTAGTGAAGGACCTTTGCCTGAGAGTGCTGGGAGGCCTAAGCAACGCTCATGCTGAGCAGAAGTGCTTCTGCTCTGTTCTGTTGTCAGGTGGTAACATCTGTGTCTGTCCAAGCTTTGACCAACTGTTTCTCAGGCATCCCTGAAACCAGATGAACTTTTATCTTGGTGCAGTCTTCATAGGAGAACCTGTGCCAAATGGGCTGTTGCGGGGTCCAGTGAACGCTGCACATCCTTGGCCTTGCAAGCTTGGACCATGCTCTGCCCTTGGGGTGGCTGAAGGTCTCTGCCCCACTCAAGCTCAAGGTCCGAGTGTAGCGTCCAAGACTTGTTGCAGCTTCTCTGCAGGAGGCTTACCAAGGATGGGAAGAACGTACAGATCATGGCTTCAGGGACCTTGGTCTGGACTCCTGGGTCCTGTCAGGCAGCAACAGTGCCAGGTTTTGGGTCCAAGGAAAAGAGAAAGATAAAGGTAACATCCAAGTGCTTGAGAGAGAGGTGCTTATGCACACCAGTAGTTTTCTTATCAGCGGGATGAGGCAGTAACCTGACAGTCCTGGAGTCAGTGTTAGAGCCTCTTGCCCTATTCGTAGGTGATGTTAGTGTGCTAATCTAATGCTTCTCGCAGAGCCACGCATTTTGGTGCTGCTCCCTGTAGTCACAGGGGAGAAGGCTAGCAAACAACCCAGCACTCAGGTGGGACTGTCTTTCAGATTGCTATGGAATGCTGCTACTGTTGCAATCGATGTTACTAGTAAGAGTTGGGTTAGACAGAGCTGATGTAGCTCTTTGTAATTCTTGAAAGAAATGTTGCTGAGGCCTTCATGCCCAGACGTCAGTGGTACACTTGAGGTCCTACATTTGTTTCAAGTATTGTAGGTTACTCCATAAGAGATCATTCCAAGCCATTTACCATCAGATGTCTAAGGTTTTTGATCATCCAGATTTCCCCCTTAGTAGCTACGCTTGACAAGGGACAGAACTGTGAGCAGGTTACTCTCTCAGTAGCACTAGATATTGTTAGGATGTTGGCTGTGCCAGTTCTGTGTCTATAGAGGAAAGAGTTTCTTCTGTCTTCTGAGTTGAAAGAAATCTCAAATGTTAGTTTCTTTGTGTTATTTTTACTATTACAGATCTTCTTAACATATGTGGTCTCTTGGTGAACCTCTGGAAGTCCAGTGATCTAAAACAGACTTCATCATCTGAGTTTGTTGCTGTTGAGTTGAACTCTCTTGACTGGATTTTGCCTTGGCTGGATTCTTTTGTCCAGAGTGAGAGTGGTATTGTGCTGCTTGTACCATTATACCTGACTATCCCAGGGTCTATCAACATTTTAATTGCATAATGATTTGTGCTATATCTTCCTGTGGAGCTGCCCTTGCTAGCTGCAGAACTCAAGCTCCACTGGTGGCCTCCAGAAATGTCCGGGTTCTTCACTGGCTGCAGAAGTAACTTACCGGTAACTGCAGTTTTGACATGCGTGGTCCTTATGTACCTTTACATCCCTTCTTGTCATTGCCCAGGAAGTCCACCATCCAGTTCTGCATATGAGAATTCCTGATGCTGTGGGAGGAGCACTGACCTGTCAGTGTGAGGTAGAGCAGCCTGGCACTCTATAGGTACTGCCAGGGCGAAATAATCTCCAGGCGTGAGCACTTGTGGCGCATGGATGCTCAGAGTTAAAATGGGCAACCTATTACTAAACTCTTAAAAATAACATCCTTTTACCCATACCTCCTGATGTTCGTGGTGTACAAGAAGTAGGGGGTTGTTTTGTGTTTTATTTTCAGGAAGGTGGATCTTTCCTATGGCCTTGTTAGTCTCCTTTGAATCTTCATTTGTGTTCGTAAACAGAGATCGTGAATGCTTGCACCTTCCTAGTCCCTGTAGGGAAGGAAGAGCGGGGCTTCTCATTGACGCCCAGGTCTCCACCATCCCCAGTGGTAGAACTGGCTGCTTCTCCACCCCCGATGTAATGTGGAGTGTTAGTGATGAAACACCGTGAGGGTACATGGGGCTAAGGGAGGCGTGTGATACTGCATGCTCTTGCCCTCTTTGACTTCTGTGGTTTTATATATTCTGCAACTACACCTTATGAATTTCGGAAAAAGTATTTTGGGGACTCTCTTGTCTTGCAGTTCCTTCTATGTAACACTGAATTTTTATGAAAACCAGGACTGACTAACTAGTTGATTACTGATTCAGATATGAGCATTTTTCCTGCTTTATTTCCAGCTTTAGCTCATGGAACCTGAAGGAGGAAGGGAAAGGGGAACTTTGCATATAGCAGAGATTACAGTGTTAAATATAGACAAGGCAGCTCTGTTCTGTGCTTAAAAAACAGCAGGTTAATTACGTGAGATTGCATTACCTAGTTTTCCATGCTCTGTTCTTTAACACCAGTCAGTGTTCATTCAGTGTTTAAAATACAGCTACTAGAGGAAGGGACCAGGGAATCCAAAATCCTTCTCTTAATTCAAGGTCCATGGAAGAGTTGACTACAGAGGGGATTCAGTCTGAAGTTAAATATTTATGAAGTATTTAATTTTAATAATAACACATTGTATCCCTTTGCCATGACAGTTGAGAATAAGATCATTGGGAGGTCATATTCTCCCACGTAGTGGGAATATGTGTGACCCACTGCAACTGACTGTAACAGGACCTTATTAAAGTCAGAAGGTTTTTCTTTAATATAAATCTCAAGTTACTCAAGTTACTTATAAAGTAAATCTCAAGTTAATTTTTTTTTCCTTAATCATACCAGGATATCTGGAAAGGCGTGAATCCTTGCAGCCTTTCTACAGGTGGACTTAAAACAGTTATATAAATGAAACTGTCTTAAATTGGAGCAACTTTCTCCAAAGTCCTAATGGTGTTTTAATTGTTACTTACAACATACACCATCTAAATCATGCCAAGGGCAACAACAGCTTTTATACTGTCAGGCTGAGAATGTTTTCTGTTAAGCCAGTTATGTGTTTTTAGATGGGTTAACAGGGTTGGCAAAGGCAGCTATTAAAGAGAAATAAAAATCCATCCCTTAAAATTTTTCATCATCGTTACAGGAATAAGGTATTTCTGTAATGACTAGAAGGACTAAAAAAAAACAATGAAAAGAGTAATAACTATTTTCTGCTTCTGGTGAGTTGATGTTATAGCAACTGTATGAGGCCAGTTTTCTGTGTATGTGCAGATAGAATTAGTTGATAATGCACTGCTGGGGCAAATCATGGTAAGGGAGAATTTTGAGAAACTCTGTTCAGAAATCAGTCCTGATGTGTTTCATGACTCACGAGTTACAACATCTGTGATGCACAGGAGCACAAATGACCTTATGAAGAGGCTAGGAACCACTATCTTCTTACCTTCTGCTAAAATATACAGTATTTTGAAATGTTAGAGCAGGAAGAAAGAAAGCTAGGCAGCCTCACAGGATTTTTCTAGAAAGCCAGGGGACTGAGTACTTTTCTTAATCGCCTCAGTTCAGGGGGTATTCAGTAGGCTTTGTCATGTAAAAAGATAGTAGCAAGAAGTTCTCATCTCTTGAAGATTTGTACATGAGGTGTGTTTGCAGCATCCTACAATACTTAATGGTATTCACTGTTGCTTAGTGTATCAGTGTTGGAGTATGGAAGCTTTCTGACTTAACTATTTATTTGAAAATTTATCAAAATCTCTGACCATCCTGTGTATGTCTTTTCCAGCAATTCATTCCCCTCTAAACAAGAGCAGCTATTAAGCAGATATCTTGTTCCTTCTGTCACAGGTGTGGACATTGTCAGCGTCTCCAGCCAACTTGGAATGATTTGGGAGATAAATACAACAACATGGAAAACCCACAGGTCTATGTTGTTAAAGTGGATTGTACTACAGACACTCCACTGTGCTCTGAATTTGGCGTACGAGGATACCCTACGTAAGTATAAAAGGATGTCTGCTCCTATTCATTTATTTTTTAGTTTTCCACAGTCCTCTGCCAATTGGTTGAAGCTAACTTCTAAGCTATATTTTTTGGTGAGTTTCTTTGTAGTCCTTTGGACATCATATGTTCATTTTAGGACTTTTTACCATGTTGCCAAGTTTCATGTGATACACACTACTCTTACTCTTTTATTAATTTTTTCTTTTAAAATAAACTATTTCATGTCTTGGAAGATAGCTATGTTTGAATGCAGCCCAAAATCGTCTGTTTCTTTTCTCTGGGAGTACCTCTTTCTCAAGGGACAGTACATTATACAGCTGTGATATGCATGATTGAGCTGCTCTCTGGTAACAGTACTTTTAAAAATAACGTGTCACAGCTCTTCAGTGTATTGTACCACTCATAATTAATGTATAGGGGATCTCTTAAATTTTTGAGTGAACTTGGTTCTCATAAAAAACTAAATTAATAGTATCGCTTAGCATAGCAGTGGTGATCTTGTACAGGCTTTTTCTAGGTAATTTTGCTTATATTGATCTAGGAGAAATTAATTTTGAGCTTAAGGTTATTAAACTTAGGCTGTTACAAAGGATGTATGCCTTGCTACCTCAGCTTTGGTAGGCAGAACGTGATCTAGAGTATCAATTGAGAGTTCAGACTGGAGAGTGCTTTTGGGTTAGATAACTGTGCTCACTTTTTAGATGCCAAAAGGGATTTTTTTTTTTCACTTGTGTCTTCTTTAAAGCTTCTCGCAAAACCATATGGGATTGTTTCAACTGCTTTACTAGTTACTCATCTTAGTGGGAATAAGTGGAGAATGTAATAATCTGTAGCCCTTCCACAGCCTGTATTTTTCAGTTTCCTTCCGTTTGCTCACTTTTTCTAGTGTTACTGCTGACTCCAGCAGCAGCCTGAACTTGACATATGCTCCTGGCGGCACCCACGTGTACACAGATGAGTGTGACTGAGTAGAAGTTGAGAGTTATAAATAGCAAAGTCCTTGTTGAAATACGAATTGTCCTTAAGGACAGTTTGTGGCTAAGTTCCACTAAAAAAAACCCAAGAAACAATGACTATTGCAACTGTACTGTAATATCCCCCAAAGTGAGCATTTGTCGTCTTTGTGTATTTGAATAGATTGTATTGTGGTGATGTTCCTTGTAAAATAGAGAGAGTGACAGGGATTTTAAATAAGGGGAAAAAAAAAAATGAATGTGTAATTGCTGCCCACTCTCCCCTTTAAGGTCATTGTATATCTAGGAATAGTTAGTGCTTGCTTTCATCTACTTGAAAAATATAAATGATAAGGCATTCTGCTAGTCATAGAAATATAGAGATGAAGGGCAGTTAATTATATCAATTCTCTTCCTGTCTGAGTCAGTTTTTAACTGGCCTGTTTTTAAAAACCTTGAGCAAAGGAAATTTCACAGCTTCCTCAGGCACAGAGGGATTGTCGCAAGTCCAGGATGTGCTGGTCCCTACACTGCTTTTCCAAACACCCATCAAAGGAAGGGCTGCATCCTCTTTCCATCCCTCTGAGAGTAAAACTGACTGAGCATGTCCCTGCACTCTTTAGTACCAGTTGTCACAGGATTATTTAGTGCTGCAAAATACTCTCTCAGCTGAACTAGGGAAAACTTACCCTCATTTGAAGAAAATAAAACAGCAGCTGGGTGTTTAAGCAGGTACCTTTTTTTTTCTTGTTACTCTTCAGAATTATTGGCATGAGGTTTTGTTTCATTTTTTATTGTTTCCTTCTTATTATGAGTTGCTTCCCCTTCCCCCTGCCAAAATTTCGACTTTCTGTCATCACAAGGAACATTCAAGAATACCTTAAATAGAAAAGACAGTGGGAGCTCCTATCTCTTTTGAATGTATTTGCATTATGTGGTTTTTCAACGCTTTCATGTGTTCTTTTTTTCCAACTGTGGAACAAGAAGAGAGAGAAAAACATTTCAAGAGAAAGAAAAATCAGTACTAAATGACATCTTGGCAAGGGGAACTGAGGGCCAGGTGACAGTAGTAAATGAAACTATGATTTGCTTTAAAAAATAAGACTAGGTCAGAAGTCAGTATTGCCCCTTTACTGAATATATTTCCAATTTTAACTTAAATGTGTACCACTAGAAACTTTAGGTAGTTTATGGGAAAGTTTTGATAACAATTATGAAATGTCATAATCATGAACTCTTGAATCCTTACAAGCAGTTGCTTATCTCCTTGTCCTATTGACTTGTTTCAGCACGTTTTTTATCAGTTTAATACCACGTGAAAACTCCTACATTCCAAGAGCAGTCAGGGAACAAAATGTGAGAAATCCAATGCTTATTTTCCCAGGAATTTCTATTTTTCCTTTGGTGACAGAGAGTGGTGAACAAAACAAAATCGATTTTTTTTGAAAACTGAAATAGGATTAATAGGCATAATGAGTGGTTAACCTTAAAACTGAAAACTGCAATGTTTTATTTCCTCTTGCTTATTGATCAAATTGATATTAGGCATGTTGATTTTTAATGTGATATTTCTTTTTGCTATTTAAAAAAATATTCTTTAAAAGCTTACATGGGAATGGAAAAGGTTCATAAGTTCTAGCCATAACTCTTTAAGTTGAGGGAGATGCCTCTTCATGTTAATAATCAGGAGAGCTGTTACTGCAGCCTGAGTGGCATTGCTGTGGATTAGCAAAGTGTGTTGGCTTTCCAAGAATGTTTCCTATGTCAAAATTTTTGCCTCACTCTTTTCTACATTTTGATCCTTTAGCCTAAAGCTGCTTAAACCAGGACAAGAACCTCTGAAATACCAAGGCCCTAGGGACTTCCAGGCTCTGGAAAACTGGATGTTGGAGAAACTAAATGAGGAACCATCTGTAAGTGAAAAGGAAATGAGGAAATATTCCCTTCTGCAGACTTGCTTATCTATCATTTCTATAAGTTAGGTTTCATTTTCCAGGAGGAAGTAGACTCCTGAGAGGAAAAGACAAGTGGCAATAATAATATGAAACAGCTTCTACATAAGTCAGAATAGTAATTAAAACTGTCATCTGGTGACCTGCCCTTTGTTTCCTGTACTTAAAACTACAGTACATAGTGCAGTTTTTAATGTTTAGCGTTTTGACATTTCTAGATACAGTTAAAGCATCACAGAATGATGGGGTTTGGAATTCTTAGTGTCAAATCAGGTGACACCTCTAGGCCATATGTAGGTAGAATAAGAAAAGCAATTTAGCTATAATACATTATAAATTGCATTTGTGTTGGGCTTAATTATCTCTGAAAACACGGATGCCATCTTTAGCTCAGTTATTATCTGACAATGTTGTAGCCTAAAGAAAGAGTTTAAACTATTTGGTTAGTTAAGTTAAGCCAGTACCATCACAAGGAAAACCCTTGAGTTTAGGTGTAGCACTTACATAGTGTAGGAAACCTTGCCTAAAATTAAATTTGTGATTGCTGCTTCTAATCAAGATAAAGCTTTAGTGGTTGCTGAACTGCAGTTAGAATGTGATTATATTTAAATAAACATGTTTTTTTTAATAATTAAACATTAAATGTTGAACTATTTTAAGAAACTTACTTTGAGGTTCTTAAAAAAAAAAAATAAAAAAATCTTTCCAGCTCTGACCCTAGTTTCTAGAAAGTAGTGACTTGCTTTTGGGTTTGCTGCAAGTTATACCTATAAAGTGTTTGCTCTTTTCCCATTATTGCTGCCTTCATGGAGCCATTAAGTCCCTCTTTCCGGCACTGGGGGAGCAGAAAATAGCTTTTTCACTAGCTATTTTTAAGTAACCCAAAGACCACTGAAACTGGTGTGAGGGCAGATGTGCTGATGCGTGATGCTATAGAGGAACTGTTGTGTAATCTAAGTCTATAAGTATATGGTGATGTGATGAATGCCATCGCAGTTACTGCGCTCTGTGACTGTACTACAGTACTGTGAAAGACTTTTATTCTGAAGACTGTGATAGCTCTTTTCTGTGTGGTAGTCTTTTTCACGTTTTGCTTTCAAGTAATTGTTAGGAAGCATTAGATACTTAAATCAAGCTAAATAAGAACACTGCTTTAGGAATTTAAAATGGCAGAGTACAGGTTTTACAACAGTACCACACAATGGTGTGATGCAATCCAATTTTATGTAATTGCTGTACAAGACAAGTAAAAGTTAATTTTTTTCATGAATAGGATTCAGAATCTGATGTGGAACCACCAAAAGCCCCTGAACCTAAGCAAGGAATGTATGAACTCTCAGCAAACAATTTCAAGATGCACATAGCAGAAGGTAACTGTTTTTTCATAAGCAGGAGATGCTTTCTTACAAAGACATTGGTAGTGGGAAGTCTGCAGTAGAAATGTTAGTTTTCAAGGTACCCCCTTCCCACCTCTATTTTCCAGTAATACCTAGTGAAAAAGGCTGAAACTATGGACTGTGTAAAAATGCAGTAGTTTAATTACATACTGGACACCATAAGAAAGTTTCAGAGCACCACTCCATTCAAAGACAGTAAAACTGGGGCCCCTAATCACATGGAATAAGTTAGTGGGGCTTGCTTGGCTAAATTGTTTCCCTGAGTTCCTTGCTCAGTTGCAGCCTTGTCACTCACTTTCTGGTTTTGCAAGTCCCTTTTCCTCTTTCCCTAGGTGCTGGCTTGTTCTTATACCCAGGCTGCTGTTTTGGGTAAATATAATCCATCCGCTTCCTCCCTATTGCCCCCATTCCACTTCAGTCTGGCCTCTTATTTGATACTGTTTAGCTTCCTTCCTCCAGAATTTAATGTGAGCAAAGCACTACACCTGTTTGGCCATTTTTAAAAAATATTTTGTCTCAAAACTTTAGAATTAATGGCAGGAGTGGTACCTGACATGGAACATTTCACCCCCCACATGGTAGAGTTTTTAGACTTTGAGGAATATCTCACAATACAAACTTGGGGCTGCTTTAACAACAGATGATCCTACCATTGTAGAATCCTTTCTTAAAAACAAAGGCCAGATTACATTAACTCTATGTGGTACCATCAGTGAGGCAGATACAAGAGCTTCTTAAAGTAACCGTCAACTGATCAGAAATATTTTCAAGTGTAAAAGATTTTTTTTGTGCAGCTAACTTAAAATTTCCCAGCCTGCGTGGTTTAACACAGAAATACATCAAAATTCTTCACGGATTCTCTAGGACATCAGGGAGATACTAAGCACAAAACAACTTTACAATTTGAGAAGATAGTTAAGTTTAATGTATATGTAAATGTTTTAATATTTTTATTTTGTATCAATTGGCATTCATACAGGACATTCTCATGGTCACACCCAATCGTTGAGCTGTTGTCCTCTCTTGAATTCAGTTGCAAGAAGTTCAGTCCTGCTTAAATTTAGCAGGAGGTTTAGCAGTTGCAGCTGGAAGGCTGGATTTGTTGCTTAAAAGTCTCCCTTTACCTTTTTAGTGCTTTAAGGCAATTTTTTTTTTTTTTTCTGGCGAGGAGTAGAGTGTATCAGAGCATGTGGTGTAGAATAGCTGATTTTGACTAGATGTTCTTATTCACCCAGGAGAAATTTCAGTTTGCAGTTTACCTAACCAAAGCAAAGCATGTCCATGAGTTTGAAAGTCTTCCATGTGCAGACCAGGCGAGTTAGAGTACTCTACTGCTGCAGTCTGCAGTTTCTAGTTATTTTGTGACATCTTTCCTCTGACCTCCTTTTGTGAACAAGCCCTCAAACTAGAAATGAATTTTAGTAATATCAGCCCCAAAGCAGTCTTCAAAGGATTATGAATAATTCTGTTTAAAAGAGCTTTTCTCCAGTTGCTAGCATTTCCTTTAAATTAATTAGATTTTATTCCCTTGTTTTAATTAAGTTCATTTTTATTTCATATTAACAGAGCATTGCCTTGATGTGCGCAAAAGTATGCGGCCTCTTGAATTAATAGTAATCTTAATTGAAGGAAATTACATGTTCTGGTACTCTGCAATTAAGATTATACTTTTAAACTAAATATTAATAGGAGATAGTACAGAGACTCTCTATAAAACACTGCAAAAATCTACTAAAGGCAGCGATTTCTGAATATTTGACATGAAAATACAAAGAGTGGGGCAAAAAAAGAGTGGAAAGCTAAACAAAAGTATTTAGGTAGTTCATGCACTTAATGCAGTGATGCTTCCTGAGAAATGTTTGAGTTGAAGTCTAATACGTATTTTCATTTATGCTTCATTCATGTTATAAATACATGCTCCTTGGTGGTTCTTTCTACTCTGTAACATGGCAATTGACATGGTAGAATTAGAAATTGTAGCAAATGGTTTGGTTAAAAATATCAGGTTTAATATCTCATTTGTTGGCTTGAGGTTGTGAAGCTGTTTGGATTTTCAGGGAAATTGGCAACACTGTGGGACTGCATACAGTATTAAAAACCTAATTGCTGAAGTATTCTGTCCTGGCCTTTTGTTCACAGTGTTTCCTATCTTTAACTCAGGAAATACCATGGTAAAATTGCAGTCTGAGATAGTACCTAGTCTTTGCAGCCAAATTCATTCCAAATGGATTAAATATTTTTTTCTTTTTTTTTTTTTCTTTGACTTAAAAGGTAATCACTTTATCAAATTCTTTGCCCCTTGGTGTGGTCATTGCAAGGCTTTGGCCCCAACCTGGGAACAGCTGGCTCAAGCCTTTGAACATTCGGAAACTGTCAAGATTGGCAAGGTAGGTGAAGTGCTCTTAGCCTGAAAAATGTGTTTTGTGTGAATGAATGTTTCAGCCAAGTGTCATGCTTTTTGTGCAGTGACTTGCAAATAACAATTGTTTTGTTTGACAGCTCTTAAATCCCTTTATACTAATAGTTTCTATTTTAATTTTTGGATGGTTATTTTTTCTCCCATGATGAGTGATCATTTTAAGCAAGGACTTGTTAGAAACACAGCTAGCTCCCTGTGTTTCAAGAGAGACCTGGAAATTAATCTAATACTTCAGATGCAGGGAATAATATTTTGAGATTTGTTTTTTATTATGCTTCCTCTTTGTCAGAACTCGATAGACTTCAGAATTTATTTTGAGTGGGAAAGTGACTTCTAATTTGCTCTTTACAGCAAGGGATTCCTTAGCAAGCTTTAGACATAAAGGGCTCCTCATGATTAATTATTTCTTCGTTGGTTTTTTTTTTTTGTTCCTCTTTACCCCCATAGAACTTTATAAAGGTTTCAGGGGGTCTTCTACCTTAAAAACTGATATCTTGTCCTGCTTTACTATTTCCCTTAGGGTTGATAACCAGGTTCTGTGGTGTATTTACCATGGGAGCTTTTTACTTGTACGTGGAGTGACTTCCTTGCAGAGGTATGGAGGTGGTCTGGCAATTGCACTTACTGGCTTTATTTGCTGACCCATACCTAAGTCCAGGTGGCTCATTATGTGAATCCCTCTGTATTTACCAAAGGTGAAAAACTGACTGGACTCAACTTCCATGTGCTTTAGCTTTCAGAGTGGTTCTGCTGATCTGAAAGACTGTGTATCAGTTAGCTGTGTTGTCCATCCTGCAGAGGGACAAAACCCCAGCTGATCTCCCCTTCCTCTGTCCTCACTGCACTTTAAGCTTTTACTAGGGGTGATGAGTTGTTTTTGTTTTTTTTTTTAATTATTTTTAAAGCTTTTGAATGAAAATCTGCTAATTCAGGTACGCTATAGATGTAAAGAACAGGTCAGCATAGTTGAACTCTAGAGAAGACGTATATCCACCATGTCTCAAAATTATATATATAAAATTAGATTCCCTCGGAGAATAAAATATTAGAGGTTATTGCTCCTTTGATGCTGTCTGTACCAAATGTTGCATCTGCTGATTTACTTTTTGAGAACCTCGCTTGCTGTCTTATAAAATTGTTGTTTAGCTTAAGTATCTTCTTGAAGCTACCATTCTCTGATACCTAGAGAAAAATAAATTGAAAAATAAAAATTTCTGAAATTTGGTTTATTCAGTTGTCTGTCATCTTCACAGTTAATATTTTTGATAGTTGCTATTTGTCTTGATGTCTAGTCAATTTTGTGTAACTGTATACCTTGTGAAACTATTTGAGACTTGTCTTAGCTAAGATTGTACCTCTGTAAGTAAACAGGAAACAACTGTTTCTAAGAATGTTGAACCATGACTTTCATGTAACCCAGGGAAATAGTGTCTTAACAGCAATGATACCTACTGGCAGGATGCTGTTTAATCTTTAGAATTGATCTTCAGTGATCTGGTGCAAAGTGTTTCTAACGTAAAATTCAAAATCCAAGTGTTTTGTTGAGCAAAGGCTGCAAAGCTTATTAGGTGTGGTTTGGTTTTTTCTGCTTAAAAAAAAAAAAAGATTATAAACTAATATATTTACAGATTGGTTTACCAGATTAGAATCAAATGTTTCTATGCACTTAGAACTTCTCTTGGAGTAAAGTGAACTTGCTAGTTGTTGACATGTCTTCCAAAGTCTTTAAAGAGTGATGCAGTGATTCAAAAAATTAAAGAGCCAATATATCTTCACTTTAAAGCTTTCTCACATTAGCATTTTATGTCTTACTGTCCATACAGTGATTTTATTCACGGAGAATACCAGGTACTTTTTAAGTGAAATTTAATTATGTCTTCATTGTTCTTTGTAACTGCTGCTACTACCTTCTATCCTTACTCCCTGATCCCTTCTTAAAAAAGAATATGAAAAAAATCAAACACACAGCCTCCCAGTTATACAATCAAACCACTGTTTGGAAGGCAGACATTATCATTCTTAAGACAGTAGTTGGTACTGAGTTTTGTCAAGCCATGTATTGCTTGTTCCTGTGTTTTTTCTGAGATATTAAGCATAAGGGAGGCTATAGTGCTTGTTGTGTGTTCATTTTATGCACTGAAGAGTTTATATTTTTTTTCAAAATGTAGGTCGACTGTACGCAACACTACGAAGTCTGCTCTGAAAACCAAGTTCGTGGCTATCCCACACTCCTCTGGTTTAGGAATGGTGAAAAGGTGAGTCTGCAAGCTCAGTAAAAGAGTGTTGTTTTTCTGGATAATGCTTGGACTATGCTTGTATCCCAGGGAAAAAAGACCGAGTGTGCATATAAAAGTTGGCTTGTGACAGGAAAGATGTTGGAGATTTTGCTCTTTGTGCTCTGCAAATACCTGGTGTGATGTTCATAATCCATAAGCAGTATCTCCAATTATGCTACTGTGTGAGAAAATTCTAGGTTTACTTTATCTTAATACCTTACCTTCTATGGAACACAAAAACATGAACGAAATAAAAATAATTAAAAAGTATGTAATTTTCACAGTATGTATCAGAAGGTTCTCATCTGTAGGTGGTACCTATCTGCTGAGTGATTCTGAGTGATGAAAGCTTTCCTTCTTACAAATCTGAACACTTCATATGACACTGTGAGTAAAAGTCCTGTGGGCCCAGCTGACGTATTTCCTTGTAGCAATTAAAATAATTATAGTATTCTGAAGTTATGGAGAAGTAAAATATTTATAAATACCGTGGTACATGAACAGTAGCAAATAAACACTATAAATAGTAGTGTTGCTTATCATACATTTCACACTTTCAAGATAAATTAAATGTATGAAATGGATATTAAAAATAGGTCTGCAAGTAGAGAACCCAGGATTCCTTTCATCTTTTACTCACTCAGTTTTGGGGCAGAGGAGGAAGAGAGGTTGCCCCATCCATCTTGTCTTCGTTTTTGAACATCTACATTATCAGAGATTTAAGTTTTGCTACTCAGTTCAGTTTAGTAGCTGTCACTTTGGGCAGTTTTCTGGCACTTGAAATAAAAAGTGACCATATGTACATACCAGTGCATGTGAGATTTTGTATCAGATACTCCAGAGAATTTAAATTAAGCAGCACCTGGATTTTTCAATCCAAACCAAATTCACACAAGAAATACATAGCCTTGTTACTGCTCAAGCAGCAGTGCCTGGCACGTCAGAAGCAGAATTGGAAGCTGAGGTAGTGCTGAAGTCAAACATGATGGCATGTCCAAGGTTAGAGGTGTTTTCAGTTAGTTAAACTTTTGTCTCTATATGGTGTGAGTCAAAAGAATGGGAAGTGTTCTGCTGTTTCTGCAGAATAGCTTCCACCTGCTTAAGTTTTATTCTTCAGATAGCTACAGATGGCAAGATACCTTGCCAGAACCATCCTGTCTTGATCTAGAAAAGTTAGCTGTGTTTTTTCTCGATGAGCCAGATCAATTTTTTCTTTTTTTTTTTTTTTGACCCTTTGTAATTATTGAATTTTGAGTTGCTTGGAGTTATTTGACTCAAGAGTGTGGTGAAAGAAAAAGTCAGATCACTGCTGGTAATTTGGTAAAGCTGAACCCCAGCCATTAGTCTGAACAATGTATTTCTGTTGACATCAAACTGGCCTTTCTCCATTGGCAGTGTGGTATTCCCTGGTGGCATACTGCCACCAGAATCGCATGTTCCTTTGTGGGCTGATACAATATATTAAAAAAAGCAACCACAAAACAATCCCAACAACTTTACAATAATCTGATCCAGAAATTCCTGGAAATCTCTCTGGCTTGCAATTATACTGTTCAGTAAGCAGAGGAAGGAGGAGGAGAACTGCTTCTTCCATCCAGCCTTGTTGTCCATAATACCATCATCCTCTTTGTCATAACTGGAGTCTGGCATTACGCCATCCCTCTTGGTTAGGTGCAGCACAAATTCTGGGAGGAACGAATAGGCACTGCCCCTGTCCTGCTGAAATGGATACAAACAAGCAGGTCAGGCTCCTTGCATCATCTTAGATTAATTGCTTTGTGATGTAGATCCAGTATGGGGAAAGTGGCTGTAGTTACAATTAACATTATCAATGACAAAAGAAGGAAAATGTGTAGAAAGAGTTCCAAAGATACAGAAAATAGTTGAAGAGGTGTCTGTTCTTCCTTCCAACATACGGAAGATTGTATGCTGTTTCTTGAAGAATATTCCTTACCTGTGAGAGGAGATCCTTCTTGTACCCCACGCCTCATGGGACCAAAATTTCTATCCAAAATGGCTATGTAGTATATTGAAGGGATGATCTCTCTTCTGAACAGAGAAATTAGTACTAATTTTCATAGGTAGCGCTGAGCACAATTATGTGAGAGCCAGTTTGGAGATGGCCAACAGCAGATCGGAGACTAGAAACTGGTCAGAGATACTCTGATTTCTTGTACTCTTGAGTTGTGAAAGTACCTGAGATATGGGGAAGCATCTAAGGCAAAGTGTGTCCTTTTGAAGATCTAGCTGGTTGAGGGCTTTATGTGCAGGTTCAAAAATATGCCTTCATTTTCGTGATGGTGGTGTTGGAAGTGCCTGCCCTACAGCAGGCAACTGTTGTCATAGAATCAGAATGGTTTGGGTTGGAAGGGACCTTAGAGATCATCTAGTTCTAAACCCTCTGCCATGGGCAGAGACTCCTTTCACTAGACGAGGTTGCTCAAACCCCCATCCAGCCTGGCCTTGAACACTTCCAGGGATGGGGCATCCATGACTTCCCTGGGCAACCTGTTCCAGTGTCTCACCACCCTCACGGTAAAGAATTTCTTTCTGGTGTCTAATCTAAATCTCCTCTCTTTCAATTTAAAACTGTTACTCTTGTCCTATCTCTCTACTCCCTGATAAAAAGTCCCTCCCCATCTCTCCTGTAGACGCCCTTTAGGTATTGAAAGGCTCTGTTCTGGAGCCTTCTGTTCTCCAGGCTCAACAACCCCAACTCTCTCAGCCTGTCCTCACAGGAGAGGTGCTCCAGTCCTCTGATCATCTTTGTGGCCCTCTGCTGGACCCCTTCCAACAGGTCCATGTCCTTCCTGTGCTGAGGACTCCAGACCTGGACACAGTACTCCAGGTGGGGTCTCACAAGAGCAGAGTAGAGGGGCAGAATCACCTCCTTGGACCGGCTGGCCACACTTCTTTTGATGCAGCCCAACACCCCCCAGTCCTTATCCTCAGCGCTGTTCACAGTCCAGTCTCTGCCCAACCTGTATTTGTGCATGAGATTGCTGAGGCCCAGGTGCAGGACCTTGCACTTGCCTTGGCTGAACTTCAAAGGTTCACATGGGCCAATTTCTCAAGCCTGTCCAGGTCCCTCTGGATGGCATTCCTTTCCTCCAGTGTGTTGACCTCGCCTCACAGCTTGGTGTCATTGGCAAATTTGCCGAGGGTACACTCAATCTCATTGTCCATATTTCTGACAGAGATGTTGAACAGCACTGTTCCCAGTACTGACCCCTGAGGAATGCTGCTTGTCACTGTTTTCCACTTGGACATTGAGCCATTGACCGCAACCCTTTGAGTGCGGCTATCTAGCCAGTTGCTGATCCACTGAGTGGTCCATCCGTTAAATCTGTGTCTCTCCAGTTTAGAGACCAGGATGTCATGCGGGACAGTGTCTCTTGCCCCCAGGTGAACATAGGCACCCAGAGAGCATTGCCTTACTGTTCGGTTTTTCCGAGGATGTGTGACAAGTGTGTGGGCCAGAGGAGCAACTGTGCAGTCAGGTGACATACAAGTCAAGCCTTGCAGCCCTGTCAAAGCACTGGTCAGAGTTCTCATGGTAACAGGGACCACCACCAAACAGCGATGGGTATTTTATTGTTCCTTGCAGTAGCTTTAGGTTCAGAAAACGAAAACCTTGAAAATGCTGACTAGAGTGAGAGATGGAGGTCAAAGTGGAAAAGCTTCTAAAATTTGCTTCTATGCTTCTAAAATACCTTTCCTTTCAAGGAAACCTTAGATTATTCCCTTTTGGTACAGAAGAATCTATGGCAAATCCTGTAGTCATGGAGTGAATGGAATGCCAGAGAGGTTTAAAGACTAGATAATCATATTTATTATGAATATGCTTACACTTGGCAATCTTATGTTTTTCTGGTAATTATTTATTTGCTAGATTAACTGCATATACACACTTGTACAAACTATTTGATAATTGTAGGGTGACCAGTACAAAGGAAAGAGGGACTTTGATTCCTTAAAGGAATATGTGGATTCCCAACTACAGAGCTCTGGGAAAGAGCCACCAGCAGATAAACCCACCGAAGCTCCACAGCCACCCGCAGAACCCACCCGTGTTGAGGTAAGTGCTCCTGCACTCTGCAGCGGCGTTAAAAGTGTTTCAGCTGTTTCAGCAGCCGGTCTGAGTCCTCCATGTGTTTCTCTCTCTCTGATAGCTTGACAATTTCTACATGTAAACTGTAACAAATACTGTCCTGGTTATTTTTTTAGGAATTAATGAGGGGAATCAGGCCATAAATCCTAGTGATGCTTTTACTAACCTGATGAATTGGAGAAGAAAAAAAAAAAAATCTGGCTCCTTTTTTATGGTTGCAAGTTGTTTAGATAGAGTGACATAAATGTGGTCTTTTTTGGTCTGTGGAATTGCTGGCACCTCAGTCTGTGTGACGGCATATTTCGTTGCTGTGGAGATGAACGTTTCTCATAAGATTGTCATTTGAACCCAGGAGGATGGCATGTGCTGCTAAGCCCCTACAAAAAAGCAGGGTCCCATTCTTACAGACTATCTGCAGAAACGACAAGCAGAGATTACAAAGACTGATCTAAACGTGGCACGATAATGTGTCCTGTGACAAGAGAAGTCCTCGGGTTTGGAGGCTTATTCTAATCCCGGTTCTAGGAGCTACAGGGGTTATGGATGTTGCCAAGGAATTGGCAGGAGTAGCTTTTTCAACTCTGCATAGCTGTACTTCATGTAATCTAGTTTTCTGTCTTTTTTAATCACTTTGGTATTAGGGATTGTTTTCAAGCATACTTTTTCATGAAATGTGGAAAACATACTTCTGCCTAGGAAATGAGGGGCAGTGATCTACACTCCCTTGTGATGTAGAATGAACTTAAGTAATTAAAAAGCATTGATATTATTAATATAAATACAGTTAATATGGAGCGTCTCACAGGGGAGTATTACCTTTCCCAGTTGACTTTTCCAGCAGCATTACTCATCTTGCATGAAGTGACTTGCCAAACATTATAGACAACAAAGATTTGCAATTTTCATACCCCTCAAATTTATTTTTTTTTTAAACTGACCTCATTTGGAAGATCCTAACAAGCTGGTGTTAGTACAGTGCAGAAATTAATTAGTTGTCTTTGTATTTTTATAGAAATAACACAAACCACATGTGATACAAATTCCTACGTATGCCTTGCATGCACCAGCACACATACAAACAGGCAAGGATTGTGGGGCAATTTTTTTGCCAAATAATAGTAGACACAGTGTAGGACTCAACTTGTCTCTGTAACTTTACATCACGGCTTTGGATGTCACCATTTCTTGGCCACTTATCTTTGGACACCTTTGTTCTGGTTCTGTTTTCATGAATTTTGAAACATGGGGCTAACTGGCTCATGTGGCCAGCAAACACTGACTGCATTTTCCATCAGCAGCCCCCAGCTGGTACCACAGGCAGTAAAAGCAATGAGTTCCCACTCCCAATTTGTGCCCCACTGTTGAGCCCCTACGTGGCTTCCCCTGTGTCTTTCATGGGCCAAGTACTTGCCAGCCCTTTCACTAACGCTGTACTTTTATGTCTGTGGGATTTCTCTCCTGCCAGACATTGGATCATTTTTGAGTAACTTTAGCAGATGGATTAAGGTAGAGTAACCACCAGATGCTCAGATTATGTGATTGCATAAGATGTCTTTTCTTAAGAAAAAAGCTAAAGTTGAGCTATCTGATATTGAATTTATTTTTGTGGTTCTATAGCTCACATTGCTATTCTGATAGTAATCTATAGATCGTTAAAATTAGTTTTACTGTGTGGATTGTGGAGAAAAAGTTATTTGTGGGGTTTTCAGATTTGGTATCTTAGATTGCAAGTGATGTTTGGGACATCTGTTTTAGATAGCCATTTAGGAAATTCAGAATAGAAGAATACGTGTTTACTGCTCATTTTTTCTTCATTTAATTATTCGCAATTATTTAATAATTAGAAAGTATAATTTATAATTTCTAAATAATTCTTCAGAAGTAATAACACTTCAACTTAATGAAATAATTTCATGAAGTAACAGTTATTTACAGAAATGTTTAAAGGTACTGGATAATTTTTAATTTCAAGTTTCTGCTTGGCTTCTCTTCATAAGACACTGCATTTAAAGTAGAATTAGTAATACTGTCAATTGCGCTCCTGCTTTTTCACTTTTGTTTGAATTTGAAGCTTTTATAGGCATGAGATTTAATTTATTTTATTTAAAGTTGTCATACAAAAAATGAAGTTTGTTACACTTCTGTGCTCTCATATGAGACTGTCTGTAAGCAATGTGCTACCCTCCCGTCACTCCCACTCCATTGCTTCTGACGTTATCAGGAGTAAAAATTCTTCCTGGTGTCCACTCGAGTGTAGTGTGGTGATGTCCTCTTGACAGGCAAATACATGTTTCTGGTAACAGATTTTTCTACGTATGTAATGCGTGGATGTAGCAGAGGGAGAACAGCTGTCAAGACATCACCAGTGTGCCTGGAATACCTCATTAAACTCTCAGATGGCCATTACGTGCTTTAAGCCAGCTCCTCTCAGGGCTGCTCCTTGAAACATTTGCATGACCGTGTATTACAATGAAAGTGATTTTTTTTTTTTTCCCCCCAACAACTAAAAACTTGGATACAGCAAATCCCCTGAAAATAGGGATGTTTTGTTTCTCCAATAATGGATGAGATTAAGCGTGAAATGTGCATTTCTCTACATCTCTCTAGGGGAGGAAAGCAGCTGAGGAGTAAAAGTACGGTGTGCTGCTGCTACTTTTGTTTATATTATCAATAACATTATCTTTTCCAGTTTGATTTTCCCTTTCAGGTAGCTAAAAGCTTATTTACCTGATGTTTGTTATATATACAAAGAGTTTTGACTCTTTTTTTTTTTCTTTTTTTTTTTCTTTTTTGAACAGGCTGCAGTGCTCTCTCTCTCTGAAAAAGACTTTGATGCAACCATTGCTAGGGGGATCACCTTTATTAAATTCTATGCTCCATGGTAAGAAGTTTGCACCTGTGGCCATTCAGGATTATTGCTGGGCTCAGCTGTTGGTGCATTAGTTGCTGTTGGTCTTTCAGTTGTGTGTAGTACTGTATCTGTTGTCTGGATCTAAAACGTGAATTAACTGAACAAAGAATGTGTGTGTTGGCAAGAGTTACAGCAAAAAAGCTCAATTTGTGTTAGCTTTCTTGGGATACCTCTCTGTGGAAAGGCTGGCAGAGAAACTTATCTGTGTCAGCCTCCAGGTAGCACTGGGGAACAAGGAGAGTGAAGCTTTCTTTGCAGATTTGGCACGCTCCTGCCCCTTGATTAGAGTAAGGTGAGGGACATGTACCACCAGTGTTGAGAAAAGAAAACATGCTGGCCATGGGTCCTCTCTTGCCACAACCCACCTCTCTTGAAAGCCTCATTTGAGCACCTGGGAGTTGGTACAGACTGTAGAGGTATGGATAATTGGCTGTTACTCTTCAAATAACTGACAAAAAATGAATTTGCACAAGTGACAGTGTTGACATGTTCTTAAGAGAATATTCCATGTAATATGTTCTTAGAGTGATCCAAGGTAGAAATGCCCAGTGCAGATGGTGTAGGTGTAGACACCTAATGGAAAGCGCAGGAAAAAAAAGTAATATCCTATCTGGCATCTGCCATTAGTGGCATATCCAGCAGAGCCTGGGACCTCAGCTGGGGGTAAGACCTCAGTATTTCAAACTGATAGAAAAAATATTTTCCCCGACTTCTTACTATTCCCTTTCTGAGACAAAAAGAAAGCTTGACATTCCTCTGTCTGGTTTATAGATTTCATCTTACTTGTGCCTGGATCTAATTTAATGAAACTTGCCATCTTTCTTCATCCATTGCCCAGTGTCCTAACCAACGGAAGGAAGCCTGGTGTAGAGGTAGAGATGAAAATAAGCTGTATTTCCCTGTGTGAAAGATAGCACATCTCCGATTTCATCACTAGGCATCCTGTTAACGCGGTATATAAAATATAAAAATATCTTTTGTTTGTGGTGGTAAAAGATCACCACTACAAAGCAACAAAAGCAAATGCAACCCATGTTTAAATGTGTTCAGGAGTATCAAAATATTGCAGCTTAACTTTGTCAGTAAGCATGAATGTGTTTCTTACTGTAGGCAAGAAGTACCAGAGAAAGTTTGATTTTACATAATCTCAATGATGCAGTCTTTTCCAGTGTTGTCATCCTTTTTAACCACAGTGTGGTTTGCTGCTTGAGAGCTACTTCTGTGCTCTCTTACATTTGAAAGATCTGCTTTTGGATGTGGGCAAGTATCACTGCGTTAAGAAATACCCTGCCCTATATACACACACAAATACCCCTTCACATTTACTGCTCGCTTTTCACTCCCTGTGTCCTCTCTGTGCACTGTGAGGGACTGAGATGATTGAATCTGTGCCTGTGCTGCTACTACAGCACCAGCAGAACTGGCTGGTAAATTCATTTTACACCTTGCAGCTTCTAGTCTGATTTCTGAACCTAGGGCTTGGTAGTAGTTCATTATCTGAGAAACTTTTTCTGGAAAAGTTTGAGATCAAGAAATGCTCCCTTTTTAATTAACTTTTCTTAATAATACTGCACTTCAACAATCTCCTCATCTCATGAGATTCTAATGGGGTGCTGCTGGATCTCATAGATATGATCAATGTTGGATGGCAGGCTGAGAAATGGTGGTTCAGGATGCAGAGTGCCAAGCTCTCCAATAAGTGTGCGCTCCCTGGCTGCAATGCTCAGAAAGCCACCCTTTAGGAAAATACTTCCTATATTTATGTAGCTGGTATCCTAGTTTTAGCTCTGAAAGTCAGGCTTATGTATACAGTTGTAGTGCTCTGCATATAAATGACCTTTTTCTTTTCCAAGTGGATTAGCTTATGTAAGGCTCAGCAAATGCTATTATATTGCTTGCTACTTCTGTCTTTCAGTTAGTTTTGGATAAATATTAATGTTAACTTGCATAGTAAGCATAAAATCATCCTGTTCTAGTAGTTTTTCTGCATGTTCAGAAATGCTTTTATACTGTTACTGTATATTAACAAGGTGGTTTAACTGTACACTGGCTTGTATTAAGAAAACTTTTGCAGAGACATCTCTCAATATTTTTGTAAATGTCCTGATCCGGCCTTGAGGCAATTATGGGACTGTTTTAAAAACCCAATTAAGGTGCAGCTGGGTTAGAATAGAATGAGCAATGCAGTTTTAAAGTCTAAAGTGCTTCGGGAATTCTTCTTGAAGGCTGTAAGAAGTTCAAGTTATGAACTTGGCTAAACCAAGTTCAAAATATAAACAAAATTAATACTTTACTACAGTTCCTGCCATTTTACAGTATCATTTTCTCTCTTGACACTAGTGTTTCATTGTGTGTACTCTGTGTACCGCATTCTCAAGTTACTGTAGAGACATGTGGGAATATAATAGAAACAGACTTTTTGTTGTTATTGATGATATAACTGGAATGATTATTTAATGCAAATCAGAATAGGGCCTGATTACTTTTTTTCCCCCATCTGCTAAGTGAAGCTTATTGAATACCAAACAATTCCATTGCGGATCTACCTGAAAGTGGTAGAGGTTAAACTTCGAAGTATCTTTGGTGAAAAAAGTGCATTAAACTACTGGGGTGTCTCATAAAAACAGAATCTGTGTTGACAAATGCCTCTATTAAAATTGCGTTTCCAGCATTAGGTGATGCTGTATTGGGCAAGGAGACTGTTATGAACTGGAAGAAATTCAATAGTGAAATGAAAATCTCATTTAAATAATTAAACATGGCTATGTAGCTTTAGCGTAACTTGTGTGTGGTACCTGAAAACCTAATTTGTCTTATAGACATTCTGTGCCTCACTTACTTACTTAAAACATTTTTGTTTCTAAGCAATCTTTTTTTTTTTTTTTCATTTAAACATTCTTTGCGCTCATCTTTATTTGGTTTCATATTCCTCTGTAGGGTAAAAACGTTAATGCACCGACATCCAGAATACCATTCCAGATGAGACTAACATAGGCCAGAAACCACTTCAGTGCTTAACTTACATAAAAATCACTCGTTTTCTTAGCTAATTTAGTGACATAATAGTGCAAGGGAGTTGTGGGGCCAAATCATTGGGGGGATAGAAAGGGGATAGAAAGGCAGCTAGTTAAACTTAGAGGTATTGCAGCAAGACAGTAGAGATAAACTGGAAGGTATATCTGCTAAACAGATCTTTCTCTTTTGTTTCTAGGTGTGGTCACTGTAAGAACTTGGCTCCAACTTGGGAGAACCTTGCCAAAGAGCAATTTCCAGGTTTGACTGATGTCAAAATAGCAGAAGTAGACTGCACCGTGGAACGTAGCGTCTGCAACAGATTTTCTGTAAGTGTGAAAGATCTGAACTGAACAGGACAGTATTGTGTACCAAATGTTAGAGGCTCCAGCGTGCAGCTGAGCTGGCTGCTGCATTGCGGGAGCCCAGTGACAGCACAGCTGTGTTCTGCATTAGCCAAAAAAAAAAAAGAGGTAGTTCAAACCAGCACCTGGTGACACTGTTTCTTTCCCAGACTGTTTGTTCAGACTTGGCCGTTCTCATTATTGAGTAAAATTGAAGAAGTCCCTAATTTAAGAAGCCTCTCTCTGTGAAAGTACCAAAGCAGTCTTGTGGTGGCTGATGCAAAGTTATGTTCCTAGAGGAAAAAAATATATCTTTTGGTGCTGGTAGGCAGATAAACAAAGGCAGTGCTGGAGTTGCCATTCCCAGCTGCTGATGGAAGAACCTAGAGGAACATGTATTATCCCATTCACTTACAAATATTCAGAAATTGCAAGTTGGCATCGGAAGTTCTGGTGCGGTGTTTAGGTTTGTTTTGTTTTTTTTCAGATTGGTTTACTGTTTTAGAGGGTTTTGGTGGCTTTTCAGAGTCAGATAAATACAAGCAAAGGATACCCATGATTTTTGACATTAGTAACAAGTTGGTTTTTTTTTTTTTGTTTGTGTGTCTTCTGAAGGTACGGGGTTATCCTACACTTCTGCTTTTCCGAGGTGGAAAGAAAGTCAGTGAACACAATGGAACGAGAGACCTAGAATCACTGCATAGCTTTGTCTTGCGTCAGGCAAGGGATGAATTGTAATAGAAGTCTGGATGCTCTGTCCCTGGCTGTCTTTGTACAGTAAGCTGAGGGATTTCAATCCTTGCTAATTTTCAAATAGTGTATTTGGGGGTGTGGGTGGGGATTGGGGCTTTTTTTTGTTGTTTGTTTTTAGGAAATTGAATGTACTAAACATTGGTATCTTCCCTCTGTGTGTGTGTTAAAAGCTTGCTACCCTGTGTGCGAAGGAAAACTAACAAGTAGTTACTGTGCAAACTGAGAGTATTTTCAGCATTGGTAGTATTACTGCATTTCTGTGTTTCCGCAATGAAGTGTAAATGGTTTCCTTTGAGACTAAAATACATTAAGAAAACCAATTTAAGGGCACCAGTAGAATATTTTTGTCTTCAGGTTAGATTTGCTTAAAGTGCAATCCTTGCAAACTGCCTACCATTACTAGAAAGGTAAAAGCTTACAGCTGTGTTGAGTCAATTTTGCCTCTACAACTGTACTTGAAACCCTATTTGGCTTAATATAGCTGTTGGTTAAGGAATGGAAAGTCACAGGAGGTTGAAAACACACACACCTTTGGAAGATACCAAGCCACCATGAGCTGGTTGTTTCCTGTTAATCCTCTCAGCATGGGAGGTCTAGCCATAATGAAAGTGATGGTACTGTAACATGTGCCTGAACATTATTGATGCCATAGTGTACATGTGTCAGGTGGATTTTTCATAGGCTGCTTCCATCCAGCTCCAGAGGAGTAACTATGCTCTACTTCTATAGAGCCAAAGTGAACAGGCATGACTGTAACTGCTCCGTTAATATTAAATGATCAGTTAGACTTAAAAGCTGATGACATGCATTTCCCACCCTCACCTGAATCCAGACTTTGTGCTGACCTGCTCCTTACTCAAAGTACTTAGAGAATAACAAGTAGTACAATGCTCAATTATTTTTTTTTTCCAGTCAACTGTTCTACGGTAGTGTAAAATAGTTCCCCACTCTTCTTGAGCCTTAACCTTTTTCCAGGCTGTAAGTGTTGATAAGTTTGAATGCTAGGACCATGCTCTCTGTGGTGCCTTGGATTATAATATGGATCTATTCTTTGGTGCATAAGATGGTCCACGTTAGACATAACTGAAAGCCAAAGAATTTACACTGCAGAGACTGTCATGATACAAAGACAACAGCAAACCAAGGACTGAACTCTACCATCTTGTGTGCACAGAAACTCATGGAATGAGAATGGCTACAGGCTAATTTGAGTAATCTGTCAAGATGCTGATTTTTGTCCATCATATGGAGTAGGTTGTTGTTTGTGTGGGGGTTTTTTGTGGTTTTTTTTTTTTTAAAAAAAAAGACAAAACAGCAACGAACTTTTAAATCAGTGAATTTCTCCTGGTACATCACTGTCTATCGAGAACTTTTCATTTTGTTCAATCTAAAAATATGTAAGGGTGAAAAAGCCACAGTGAAAGCTGTGTTGTACTGGCAGATGTATTAGATCAATGTATATACTTCTGCCTTAAAGGAAGCCTTTATTACCATGTTTTTAACAACTTTCTAGTGAAGCACAATCTCATGAGTTTCTTGTATAAAATCAAAGTGGTACAATTGTTTACACTGAGATTTTTTCTAAATAAAAACTTTTTAAAAAAGCAGTCTTTCTATAAATGATACAGCACAATGAATATACAGTGACAAGTGCAATAAATTATAGCTTGTATTTACAAGAAGCCTTTTAAATGCAAGAATTAGAGGTAAGTGCATTTAATACAAGTTTAATATCGACCAAAACAATTTGCTATTAGCTTCTGCTAGACAAACTGAGGCTACACTGTGAATGTATCCTTTATACCAGTTTGTTAGTTGCATGAGTTGAAGGGGAAAGGTTGGCCAAAGACTTGCATATGTTGTTGACATTCTGTCTTCCTGTAAATCACAGAATCACACAGAATCATAAATGGTCCAGCTACAGAATGAATGGCCCCTAAACTTTTATGTCTTGGATTACAGCTGTAGAAGCATCCCAGCCTTCCTTCCTGGGTAGATGAGGGAGCTCCGGGTGGGGAGTGGAAGGAAGTTGCATAAGAACAAGTGTATAAAGTTATATTGCTCTGTCCAGTAGTGAATGGGAAAGACCAGCCAGGCTCTGAGTCCATGCTCATGTTTCTAACACAGGGTGCAGAAAAGCCATCTTACGCTTGCAGGACCAGACTTAAACTGTGCTTGCAGATTAAGAGAACTGAAAGACTGGCTTTGGCACAATTTAAGATACTTACTGTCATGACAGATTTCAGGCAGAGACTAACAGTTTAGGTGTAGTAACTGGTCCTTCTAGACAAAAGGCAATTCCAAACCTTAGGAATTTTTTATTTCTTTGTACAAGATGTATGCTTGAAGTCTGAAATACTAACACCACTTTCTTTACTCTAGTCTCCCCGTGTCTCCCTTCATCTTCTCTGCCCCCCTAGAAAGAAAAACCTCACTTGTTTTGGGCGTTGGGTGCCCAGTTGGTAAACTTGTAGCACACATCCAAGCAACTGCTAGGCCAAGCTGCTATGTGAGATTAAGACCAGCCCAGCTAAATAAAGTGTGTGTGGGCATATTGCTGCTTTGCATGTCCTGCCTCTGCAGAGCTAAGCAGCCACTGGGGCATAGAGTCAGTCTGTGACAAGTCCAGGGGTTTTCTTGGGCCCCAGCATGTGGTCCCCACACCCTTTCCTCCCACAAGGCACATACGTGGTGTTCTGGAAGGTGGTTGGTCAATTACTCTTTTTTTCTCCAAGGTCAGGTAGTTCATGAAAGCGTGGAAGGTAGTACGGAAGTTCATGGTAGCATCACAGAGTCCGTGTGAAGACTGTTTGTCAGTGACAGCCACAAGCTCTTACTACCATATTCCTGTATTTCTTCAAGATTACGTTAGAATTATCATCGAAATAAAGAACAGATATGGCATTTAGTTTGGTAGGTGCACAGCATGGTTTGGGAACATAATCGGGATTCATAAGATGAACCTGTTGCCAAAAAAGAAAACAGAACTGAGACTATGGTAATTTGTTTACAAACTTACCTAGTGCGTTGGCGTCCAGCTTTGTGGAGACTTACCAGAGTTTGTACAATGGCATGATTGGTTGCGTTCATATGGGCATTGAGTGGGAATGAGCACTCCCCATCACAGTAGTTGGCTGCATAGCCCTTTGGAGCGATTATCCAGTCCTTTTTAGGAAACAAACAGAACGCGATTCAAATTAAGAAGTTGCCAACTTGTAGAGACAACTGCATGCAATTAAGTGCAGCTGAAAATTTTCCACTAACTTTTTTCTTGAGGGTGAAAATGTGTTTTCACTGAAGCTATTGGGATTTGGGGTGGTTTGGGTTTTTTTTGTGAGCCATGACTTTTCCATGGGCACACTGATTTTAGTGTCCAAAGAACGGGTCATGTCTATGCCCAGTTTAACTCTCATGAACTAAAAGAGTTTTATTCCTAAAACTCTTGCTGGGGGACTGTGCTTTGGATGCCTTTATGTTCCAGTGTTTCCAAGGTTAGGCCCTCCAGCTGAACAGCCTCAGCTGGTGTCCCCTCCTGGAGAAAAATCATGTACATGCCTGCATGTGCGTGCACACACGTACAATTCAACCAGGGAGCTCCAGAACAGGAATATAAAACACTGATGTGGTCCCTCACAGACACTCGACCTTATACAGGGCCATTAGTGTGGGAGGTTTTAGCTGCGTAACAGCTTCACCTCTGCCAGACTCCTGAAGTAGTGGCGGGACAGCCAGCCTGAGCTGCCTGGGCAAACAGGTGGCCCCGTGGCAGTCTCGAGTGCCATGCTATGGAAGAAGGCGAAAGCACTAACCAAAAAAAAAAAAAAAATAAAATTACAGCTTCTCTGCTGCTGACACAAAAGCACCAAAGGTAAATTAAAAGCATCACCAATTAGCAGGAGGCATTTTGTCTCCCTTGGTGTCGGGCTCTGCAGGTCACCCTGCAGGGGGACATACTGGAATGCTTCATGTGCACATCATTCTGAGATGAATTCCCCTTTACCTGAGAAGAACCCCCTGGGTTAGCCTGACTTCTGCTACAGCAGGCCTGAGCAGCCAGAGACTCTTCCTGCAGCTTCGCAAGCCAAGGTTGCTGTTTAATTGTTAACGTCAGGATAACTGGGCGTAGCAAAAACACCTCTTCATTTTATTGTACTAGCTCACCCATAATTTGCATCTGGTAAACCAGGCTGGTTTTTTCATAAGACAGTTGCTCTCCTGCTACAGAAGTACACTACAGGCCCTGCAATTAGATTTGTGTGCAATTAGATTAATTTTAATGTGTAAAAATAAGGGAAGCACGCTGCTAAAAAAATGGATGGATGTTCTGAAGGAGCCAGCAGTGCCCAACAACCGCAGGGGCTGCTGCCCTGCCCCCATCTTCCCTCTCTCTACAACAAGTAGGATCTGGATCCCAGCAAAGGGCCCTGCTGGTCTCTGGCCTTCCTTTGGCAGCATCTTACCTTTCTGCTCAAGCCAAGTCTGCAACTAGAAAGGTGAAGGCAGTGCCTTCGCGACCGTGAACTTCACAACTGGAATACGCTTCCTGCCTGGAAGCAGGGCAAACAAGCTAAGGAGGAGGTGGAAAGACCGTGCCCAAGTAAAAAGAAAAGCCACTAACAAGTCATGGAGAACGGAGACAGCACGCAGCCGCAGGTTGTGGCTGGGGCTGGAGTTGACATAAGCTGCAAAAAAAGGCTGCTGGGAGAGGACTTTCCCATGTAGGTTATTACAGAAGCAGCAGGGACAGCCCTGGCCTCCTGTGTTATAATCTAGTAAAAACATTAGCTGATAGAAATGGGACCTCCCTCACAAAAGTGCTAAATGAAAGAATTTAAAAAGAGAAGATGAAGGCATTCTTTGAAATGTGATGTTTGATGACACTGCAGTCTGGTCCTAAATAACTTACTCTAAACAACTCTCTGGCCTCACAGTGTTGTAACTAAACCCAGTCTTCAGTCCACCTACCGCAGCCAGTACTAATCGTGGGGCATGGGGTGGAGATTTCAACACAATGGCCAACATTAAAATTAGGCTGATCACTAGAAAGACCTTGATCTGGTCAAAATCACTGCTTAATATCAGATTTTTTCCCTGTCATTAGACATACAGAGATATGAGCCCTTGCCCGTACGGTGACTCCCATGAGTGACAGAGAATGACCGTATACTTGAATCTCATAAAGTATCAAGCTTCCTCTGGATCTTATCAAATGTCACAACTATCAATATTTATTTGCCCTTCCCTGTGACTGGTTTTAGCGAGGAGGCACAAGGGACATTTTAAAGCATAATGGCAGCCTCGAGTGGAATTACCGTGACACTGTTTAGATAACATTTCATAACAAAATGTCTAGTTTACCCAGAGAGAAACATCACACACCTGCCATCCCAAGTCCTGGAAGCTAACGTAAAGCTCATGCTTTCTGCACGCCGTCTTTAAGTCACTGCTGTTGTAATCTGTTAAAAGAAGAACAAAACAGGAATTTAGAAAGTAAAACAGGCGGAGCATCACTGGAGGGCACAGCTGGCCAGATGTGTGCACATTACAGGCTCAGCAGCAAGAAACAGCGAACTCCCTCAGCAGCCAAAAGAGAAGGGTGTTGAGGGATATCCAAAGCAGGCCTGAAGCTTTTAAGATGCCTGTGGGAATGGAGGCACCCAAGTAACAGTGACTTGGTTATAATTCCTTCAGCTGCCTTTAATAACCTGACAAGCAGCATTTGTAAAACACCTCCAGTAAAATGACTTCTTAAAAATCAATCTGCTCCTTCGGCCCAGCACAGGCTACATCCCTGCTGGGTGCCCAAACTCACCCCGCTTCCTTGGCTGTGGTTTTTGACGTGTGCTCAAAACATACCCAGTTACCAAGAGAATTACAACCCCGGGAAGGTTAATCATCACCTTATGCCCCTGTGCCGGTTAGCAGAAGTCTCTAAGCAGCTAAGATGCCCCATGGACAGTGAAGCCATACCTCCATCTCTCCCTGTGCCTTACCCGTAGCCTGCCCTGGACATCACACCATCCACCACTTCCACTGAAGTGGACCTTTATAAACCATGCTCTGAAAAACAAGTTTCTCCTTCCCATAACCCGGTTATCTGCAGAAGACAAAGGATTTGATGCACTCTCAACGTTATCTTGCTCCTTAGTGCTAATATTGCATGGAAGAGCGGGGACGCAGGGTGCCAAGTCCTGACCAGAGACCTTCCCTCTTGCCATGGCACAAGGTAGGAGGATGTTTCAACCACAGAGGAGCTGCTCCCGATGGCCCTGCAGAATGCAGCTTTTGACAGCGAGTGGAATTTCCCATTTATATTTGGAAAGAGAGGCAGCTCCGCATGCGAACACCTGGAACCACAGGGAGTGGAGGAGCTGAGCCGCGACAGAGGGGCCTTTCACCCCCGGGTGGCTGCACAAATCCAGCCTCGGCGGGCGGTGGCTGATTTCGTCTCTCCTGGGACGGCTGCTGGACATCAGCGCAGCAGCCACAGAAACCACCTTGGGCAGGGGGGTGGCTCAAACCCACACTTTGTGCCTGATGGGAAGTGCGAGAGGAGGAGATAGCGGGAAATTCAGCCGAGCAGCGTGGGAGCCCAGGTCCTGGTCCGTGCAGTGACAGTCACCCCAGAGCTGGGCACAGACTGGCTGTGTGTTCCTCCAGCGCCTTACCCACAGGGGCCTCCCCTCTTCTCCTCTCCCTTTCCCCTCCTCTCCCTTGCTACTTCGTCTCCCCTCGAATGCCTCATTTTCAAGCAAAGGCGCTTCCAGCAGCAGGCAGATGCCACACACTGATGTGCCTGCCCCCCACTGCCCTGGCCCTTTCAGCTAAGCAGCCCCCCCAGCGCCCCTAACGCGGCTTGAAAGGGCACCCTCCCGGCCCAGCTTTCCCCAAATGCGGCAGCTGGAATAGAAAAATATTTTTAGTGACTTTTTCCTTGGCTCTGAATAAGCCTTTCTTTTTCTTCCCACCACCACCACCACCCCCCTCAAAGTTTGGGAACTACAAATGCAAATATTTATTCAAAAGAAAAACTATAATACTAAAAGCACATCCAACTGACATTAAGGGCAGCACAGCATTGCAGCTGGGTACAGTTAACACTGAGGTCTGAAAAAACCCCTACACCTCAAACCTAGCCTCCAAACCACCAAAGATTATAAAGTTGTTTTTAGAAGCAGCTTGGGTTTTAAACTAAGGATTGCATTTCAGACTTTCAATAGCTTCGCTTCAATCACGGATTTAATCAGGTGAGCAGAGCTGGGTAACAGCCCACTGCAGCGTAAACATTCGCTCCTCCAGGAGCGCTCAGTAGCAAGGACGGATGCAAGCTTCCCTATTCAAGCTTTCCATTTTCAAACCAGACACAGCCCGTAGAAACCAGGGTGTGGTGGGTTTTTTCAGATGAAGCTTTTCAGTCCCTGGCTCAGCCCAGGAGCAAATTTCTAGCATCCGATGTTTCTAAATGACCCGGTCATAACAGGGGGAAAAAATTAGCTTTTAGTGGCTTTCATCTAGGTACCCGAGAACAAGACTTCATTTGCTCTTCAATGGGAAATACAATGTTTGCCTAGGGGAAAATCATCTGTATTTGACAGGGAGTCACAGAGGAGTTATCTATTCACAATTGAGTGGGCAGAAAGACACTACATTTCAAATCCAGCTACAACTTACCCAAATCAGCTATGGGAAAAGTGAGAAGGCAAGGGAGGCAGAGGAAACAGGAGTGAGAAGAAAGGTTGTGAGCAGTCACACAAGTTTAAGAAAACAAAGGGGAAAAAGAGCCGCTCAACAAGCTACACGAAGCAGAACATGTTATGAACGTGTCCTCTCTCACACTGCCTGAAATTGGCTCCCAAAACGTGCCCCGGTTCACTGGCTGGCCATGGTGCCACCTGATTCACACTCTGCATTGAGCACCGGCGACTCTCCATCCAAGGCAGGTGCAGGCAGCTCTGCCCCCTCACTCACCAAACCCAGCCTTTGCTTTCTTAAATGTCAACTTACTAAACATCCCCTCTCCTGGGATTTGCGCTCTCCCCTGTTGAACCCAAGCTCCTCTGCCCTCTCTTCTTGTTACATGTTTGCCTACCATCTCTACTTCAGGGAAACTACTTTAGCCCAACTCTAGGGCTGTTACAAACCTTCAATCAGTCCCCAGCAGTGGCTTTCTGAAAGGGGACAAAAATGCAGCAATACCGATGATGGACATAATAATGATCCATTCCGCACAGTTCAGGGCTCAGCATATGTGTCAGAGCCACATAAGTTGTGGGCCTTAAAAAAGAGGAATCCACACCGTAAACTGTTTTAGGTGGTGAGCTAAAGCTCCCTGAGCTACGAAGTTGGTCTTTACAACACTTTCTCCAAAGCCTGGGAAAGAGTATCAGCTCCCCCCAGTTGAGTGTGCTCAACTGTTCTGGCCCAAATTGCTGCTTAGGGTGGTTGGCAGTGCAAGGCCCAACATCTGAGAGGCAAGAGGGTACGTGTCCCTCCCCGGCAGCCCTGCACAGGGGGGACCCTGTAAACAACTGCCGTGGGGCTGGCTCACGCTGCCATGACATGATTTGTGAGGATTTCTTGCCAGAGACCTTCAGAATCTCTGTGAATTTAGGGACCTGCTTTGGAGCTCCTATAGGCTCCCTGTGGGTTTAGCAGAATCATCTCTTTTTTTTTCTCCTTGAATGTACCAATTCAGAAACAGTAGCTTGGCATTTACAAGGCACTGCATTTAATCACACTGCAAACTGTTTTGTCTAAAACAGAGATTTCTAAAAAACTCAAACCCCTAGTTCTGTGTTTAAAAATAACTTCCAGGGCAGCACAGTTAAGACAGTTGACTCTGTGGCTTGTTTGTCCTGAACATTGTCTGCCTTCACCAGAATCTGACTTTTTGTGAGCACAGATGTTTTTCTTAAGGTTGGACGCTGGCATCTGTGTTGCTGAAAGGGGAGAGAGAATAGCCTGACCCTAATGGTCTTCCTCCTACAGATACTTATGCACCCACCTTAGCTGTCCTATAACCTCTCCCACATTAAGTGCTGGCAAAGAATATATAAATATTTACTGAGGTCGATCTGTCTGAGAACACCCTTGCTGCTCCCAAGGTGCCAGCTTACCAAATTCCACATGGTAATTAATTGCTTCTGTGGTCCAAAATAGCTTTGACAGAGGTCTCCAAGGCCAGCCCCTTCTTCTTGGTGTTTGACTTTGGTGATTTGTCCGGATAAAGCTGGTGTAAACTGATCACGCAGTTAATAACAGCCCACTTCACATGAAAGCAATCTGCTTGGGTGGGAAGAAGGGGGGACATCGGGCTGATGTAGACCTGCATGTGAAGGCACATATAGAAACGCTCCTGTCTGCATCTAAGCACTCTACTAAAGGGAAATTGGATGCAAGATAATTATGTTTATTAACAAGACCCTTGCCACTGTGAAAGCATTTGGCCTTATTTGCCTCCAGTGTTTGTGCGTGATGCCCTTTGCAGTACTTAGTTCCCATAATTGTGGAGACATCTGCCTGGTGCCGTGCATGTCTGCTGGAAGGAAAGGCCACTTGGAAGGCCTCTCCATTTCTCATGGAGCACCTCACACCAATCCTCCGAGGCCTTGGGGTGGCTAAAGAGAAGGATCCCAAAAGGGGTGCTGCATGAGTTGCTCTCAGAGCAGCAGGTATAGCCCAAAGTCAGACATTTAAATGCAACCCTCTCCATAAGGAGGGGTTGACAGGAAGGGATGTACCTGAAGGCTGACTCGCAGAAGAGGAGGGTTATTGCCACTGGGCAAGGAGACAGCCCCATAGAGAAACCATAACTCACAGAGGAGCTGGCTATGTGGCAGCGAAGTCCTTAGGCTCCAGGGCCACCATCTGTTATGTTGAAGAGAGTCCCCATCTCTTTGGGTTCACTAGAGGATCAGCCTGGAGTGTGAGAGCATGAGCTAAACCCACCACAAGACACGGCTAAGTGAGGGCCTCCAGAACAGCAGAGAACACACTCCTCCCACCCACCTCGCTCCTCCATGTCCTGGGCCGGAGCTGGCATATGATTTTCTGCCTCAACAGATGAAAATGCTTCCTTTGCTTCCTGTTCACCCTTCTTCTGCAGAAGAAGAGAGCTTGGCTTCAGGAACGCATTGACGCAGGACTCTATGTCAAAGCAGTTTATAACCATGGGGGTTACTCTGTTCTGCTTTATATAAGCCAGTCATAATTACGTGTTTATAATACAGGGAAATAAGCATTCTTGGCGAAAAAAATACAGACCATTGAGATTCTTATGCCACAGCCGTAACCTTAGCATCTGAGCACTTGGTACTGACTACAGGACACCAACTGCACAGCGGTGTCCCAATCCTGCACGTAGCAGCATGTCTTCACATAATCACCCAGCTCACCAGATCTGGTACCAGCCAAGCAGCACACATCAAGCGCTTCCAACTGCAGGACTTGAAATGGTTTCCATATTTAGATAGTGAATAGGGCTTTTTCAAACATACTGTCCCAGCCCAACTCACAGCATTTTTTGGGAAAGGCGTTCATTTTTGGACTGAAGAAAGACATTCACTACACATTCACTAACACAAAGGAAGGAAGGTTCAATCTACAAAAAAATATCAACACCAGCCAGCTGCCTTGCTGCCTTCTCCAGGAGGGAAACTGTCCTGAAGCCCTGACAGACTTTGGCAATTGTGGCTCAGGGAAGAGCACAGACCAAAAATATGACAACACGCAAGATATAGTGGGAGAGGAAGGCACGCAAGCAGGGAGATGCACAGGAGGGGACAGCAGCATCGCAGTTCTGCACCCACGTTAGGTCCAGATACATCAAGGCACCCTTAGAAGTGCAAGGCAGCCTTCAAGGTGACCCCTAGGCTTGCCTCCTGCTTCATCCTGGGGGAAACACTTCCCCAGTGCCCCCACGCATCATTAAGGCATGGATGTAGGAACCCATACAACTAAAAAAAGAAAAAATCCCTGTGATCTCTTTAACGCTAAAAACACATATCGGTCATCAGTGCCTGTTGGCCTATTAAATCAACCACTTCTTAAGGAGAACAGAATCCAAGAGTGTCACACTCAGAAAGGAAAATAAGCTGATGTAGCCTCTCTTTTCTAAACACAGAAACCAACCAAACATACACCTTAACTTTACATTACCCTTCTCTCCCCCGCCTTAAATCCACAGAGGCTCAACTATACCTTGTTGACTACTGAACTGCCAAATTCCAGGTTTTAAATTAAAGCTGGCTTTGAGCTAGAAGAGCTCAAAAAAGCCCTTGAGACCACAGAATGACCAGCTATTTTTTCCCTTTTTGTCATTTTATAATTTTATAACCTGATGTGTGGTGTACTCAAGAAAGCAGCAATACAAAAATGGCCCTTTTTGCCCAATATATCTGCTCCCTCTGGAGCTTTGAGTCACGTTGCCTGATTTAACTGTAGTCAAAACTTCTTTTTAGCACTGCAACGCTTGTGAAGCTGGGGGGAAAAGATGAAGCTCTGGCAATGCCATGCTGGCACTGGTAGGCCCCCCTCAGGGAGGTCTGGCTGCGGGACAGAGTTGCTCCTCCTGCCCTTAAAATCTGTGAAGAGACATTTCACACCCAACTGAGTCTGGCATTTCCACAGCATGGGAAGTGCCGTGCTGAAACATGCACCATGAGGTCACGCAATGGCCACTAGTGGCCAACTACTTCTTGCACACACTAACCCAAAGGGCAAGTCCATTACCATGATAGGCTGGAGCAACAGGGCTGCATTGGCACATGGCCATGCCCAAAGCCTGGCCGCCAGCCCTGGAGGGGCTCCCAGCCTGGCTCTGGCTCCCTGCAGGCTCCCAGGGCCACAGCCAGCATGGAGACACCTCGGGTGCAGCGTGGCTCACCCACAACCCAAACGTGCAAGGGGACAGACTACAGATTCACACCAGCTAAGTTTCAGCAACACTGGCTCATCTCCCCCTGCTGTGGCTGGTCACACACTAAAAAATACAGCCACCTCTCTTCCTTGGGGTGTAGTCATTTATAGACACGGGAAGTAGGGATACTACTGGAAATGAAGGGGGCAGCATAAGCAAATTAATCAAGTAACTTGGAACGGACTGAAACGCTTCAGAGGAGAGAAGGTACTCAATAAACGAGGGACTTGTAGCTCTGCAATGCAGGGCAGAGTGGCGGGGAAACAGGTAAGACTTAGAAGACAAGAGAGTCTCACTTTTTGTCAAAGTTTCAGAGTTATCCTATTGCCCCACAAGAGCACTCACCAGGCCACTGCACAACACCTGCAACATGCAACCGCTCCAGAGCAAACAGGCAAGCCTGCTTGCCTGCTTGGAAATGTGCTTCACCTTGCATACGCTGCTGTTCTCACAAGAAAAAAACAGAAAGGATCTTGTGCTGTTCTACCACCATTTTTCCAAAGAAAACCAAAAAAGGACTCTGCTGGAAATACATATGTGCAATACCATAAATCCCAGTGTAAGCAGAGACAGGATATTTTAAATATTGCATTTCCTGTGGTGTAATTCTAGGGAAATACTGTGTAGCAAGCAAGCTACAAGCACAAAATTCAGAGTTAAAGGGCCTCACCCCGCTGAATGGAATGGCTGCAACTTCACTGGGGGGTCTCGACTCCACCCTGGATTCCAGAGGACTCCTGTAAGTCTCAGTATGGGAGACTCCCTCTCCCATCCTCTTGCAGTTGTAACCTGTTCCCCCAAGGAAGAGCATCCCACATCACGTCCCTCTTCTTGCTTTTGTACTCCAAAGCAAACAGAAACGTTAAAAGAAGGTGCCCCAGCTTCCAGACAAAATGGGTGTTGCGTGATTACCTGTGACACTAGACACCCTGGAAACATCCTGAGCCTGGGTGGAGCGGTTGCGGCTCTGTTGCCTGCGCCTGCTTGTCGCTGACCTCGTGGTCCGAACGTGGACTTCGCTCACTTTGAAGAAGGCCACCATGAAAGGCTGTTTGTCGTAAGGGCCATCTCGGCCTATAAGACCTGCTTCTCTAGGATTTACGCTGAAACCTTGAAACCAAACAGAAAAGGGAGCGTTAGAGGAACAGTGCTGCTGGATTGTTCCTTCCAGGATCCTGGCATACCATAAGTAGTGTTTCCTTTTCTCCTTGCTCACACTCTTCTTCTTTTAACACTAAACACTCCCCTCCTGCCATCATGACCTATGGACATTTTTATGACAGCACTCGAGGACAAGAGGCTCCACTGCAGCACCTGGCTCTTTGATAGTGTCATCTCTACTCTGGCTTAGGCACTGGAGAGGTATTACAGATAGATATATAAAACACAAAGCCCAGATGCATCATGAAATTAGTTCTGCTGCCCGTGAAACACAGGAGGCAGAGATGGGATCAGGAGACCTCTAGGGAAAGCTGAGGGCAAAGAAATGGCATGCTTTTGTCAGGAGGACAGGGACGGACTCAGCCCATTTCTGGAGGGGGAGGCTGGCACTAACATTTCCTCAGGGCGAACAGTGGACAGCCTGTCTGGTCTCACTTGACCCCACAGGTGTACCAAACCTCAGCATGAAGTGACAGGAAGAAAACATAAGGTTTGAGACTGGATCTTATTGAGGAAAGATGTCACTGCCATCTCTTTGGTCAATTTCTGCCCATCCAGATCCCCTCCTTCCCCATCGCTCATCTTCCAACACTCAGTTTCATGCTCTTTTGCATTCTCTTCTCTCCTCTTTCACCTTTCAAAGTTTCTGTGGGCTGTGAAATGCTATCATTGCAGCTGTCCTCAGAGGGACCAGCCCCACACAGGGACTGCATTGCTTCTCCAGTGCAGGGCTCCCACCTCAGGTTTGATGAGAACCGAGCAGCCGGGCTGCCATAAGCCCACATGGGGAGGAGCATACCCATATACCTACCCTCTTCTCAAACTTTACTCAAAGGCTTGGCTACAGCTGCTTATGAAAGCATGGTGCTTACTCTCCAAATCACAACCAGACTCTGTTAGCACCATGTCTAGTCTAGAGAGCATGCAAGAAGTTCGTGAGGTTACTCACATATACTGGACCATAACTTACCATCCCGAGTCACCACGCTCAGCTGCAGTCCCATGTTGTGCTGAGGGTTCATCACCCACATGTTACTGGTGGCAGTGACGTCAAACTCCAGCCAGCCCTCCTCGGAGGCCCACACCGCCCGTGTGTCCAGCAGGAACAGGTCAGAGGCCCTGCAGAGAAGTGCAGCGACAAGATTGTAAGGTCTGGGATTTTCTCCCCTGGCTTTCACTCAAATAAGTAAAAGTGATAATAGCTAGAAAAAAAAATATCTCCAAAATCTGCCTGTTTTTATCCGGAGTTTTGCAATGAGATCTACATACTTCTGCATGTGAAATTCAGGATTACAAAGCTTTTTCGTCATTTTCAAGGATGGAGGAAAGCAAGCCTAGTCGAGTCACAGAATCACAGAATCACCTAGGTTGGAAGGGACCTTTTAAGATCATCTAGTCCAACCAATAATAAAAAAAAACAAACAAACAAAAAAAAAACCACAAAAGAAACAACAAAAAAACACCACCCACACAACACAAAACACCACCCAACACTAATACATATCCCTGAGCACCGTGTCAACTCATTTCTTGAATACCTCCAGGGATGGTGCCTCAACCGCCTCCCTGGGCAGCCCATTCCAATGTCTGATAACCCTTTCAGTAAAGAAATATTTCCTAATATCTAA
>JAOTQQ010000012.1:65756418-65789366 GCA_026546715.1 Gallinago undulata
TACACCAGTCTTTTAGCCATGAGCTGATCTGTTGATTCTTCCTAATTATCCCTTCATCCATCCCTGTGACTGGTGGGTTAGAAGAGTCCCATGTGAAGAAGTCCATGTGATCTTCACTGGCAAGGGATTAGTAAACCACACTTCTTCCTGAAGAGTGTAAGAAAGGGGTCAAAGGGGTTTCATGGTTTCAGCCCACCTTCCACAACACAGATCTACCACAATTGACGAAAAAAAAATAAAAAAAATTAAAAAAATCACCTAACAGGCCAAGCATCAATCAGTGAAGGAAAATGAACCTCTGAAGATATCTAAAGACATTTTTTAAGGATTATCAACAGGGATTAGAGCGTGTTATTCCAAGGCTGTTGGTACTCTGTCTCCATCAGGGGCTTCAGCTTCAAATGCTATCAAGTCTATACCTCTTTTGCAACATCAAATGCCCACTAAAACTCAGTTCAACAAAATCAGCTGGAGGAGCAGGGAAATTCCACGTACATTTTCTCGCTATAACAGGCATTACTTTCCTGTGCAAGAGATTCATAATAAAATAATCATCCTTAACCTGTGGCTATCATCACAAAATGGATACCAGGTGTCCATCTCATCCTTACCTATCTTTTCCCCCTGGATATTCTTTTTTTCTAACAATAACTTAATGGAAATGAGAAAACAACGTACCTCTCCCTTCCACCTATCAGAGCTTAACTTTAGGGGAAAAAAAAATATTTGATTGAGTTACATTTTATTTTTGGCCAACTGCTATGTCATACTGCCCAGCAGCTTGGCTTGCATGAGATCACACATGGAAAAATAAGCACTTGAGTACATTAGGGCTCCTAGTGAGGCTATTTTTATGGTGTGGAGGCTTTCCTCCGCCTCGCTGGTAGCTGCACGCTCTGTGGTTGACTCAGCAGCCTTTCCCACAGCACTCTCTGCCACCATTTCTCCAATGGGAAGAGGGTTCAGGAACAACTCTGACCTTCACCTCCGGCAGCAGTGAGTTGCTGGGGCTGGCCAGCTGCTACATATTTTGGAAACCTTAAGGTTGAAAGACTTGGGCTTTCCCAGGCAGGGTATTTAAACTGAAGTGTTGCTTAAAGGAGACCACAAACAGCAGCTGCAGCTGAGACCACTCTTCCCCTCTTCAGGTTTAAGAGAGGAATGAGCTGTTAGATCATTCCCACTTCTGAATATGGCTTACACATTGGTTCTCTCCAACGCTTGAAATGGACTACATCTGAAACAGGTTTTCCTAGCACCTGCTCTGACCATGCCCCTTACACCAACTGATTTTTGATCTCCCATCCAACCTATCCTCCTCTAAGTGTCCATAGTTTCCCCGGTACTCGCCCACTCCAGAAGATGTCCCCCAGAGAAACTCTGGCATTACATTCTCCAAAACCAAACATGTCTGGCTGCAGAGCCACTGGGAACTCTGTAAGAGCAAACCCTCATGAACACTCAACCACACTGGATCAGTCAGATGTACAAAAACATGAAGAGGAGGCTCAGAGCTCATATTCCCATTGCCTTGCACTTTGGGAAGACACTTAAACATCAGAGCGTTGTAAAGCCTGAAAAGACCCCATGGCATCATCTAGCCCATTCCCCTGAACTCTAGGCAGCATCAACTACATCCACATCACTCCTAAGAGATGTTTGCCTGACCTGATCTTATAGATTTCCAGCCTCAGGAACTCCACCATCTTTCTAGGAAATTGAATGGGTTTCCTTTGAAGCATTTTTGGGGGATTTTTTTTGGTCTTTCACCATAATAGCTAACTTAAATGACACAACAAACTCCCCGTCTTATTAAAACAACAAAACAAACACTTTCAGTCTTTCCTTGGAAACTATGTTTTAAAGACTTTGACTATCATTGCTCTTTATAGACCCAACTCAGATCAAGATCTCACTGATACTGAGTACAATGGAAGGATACTTTTGATGTTTCTCACAGACTATGCCTCTACTCATACATCTCATAATATGATTTTGGCTCCTTCACAAAACCCACACTGTTAATTCACGTTCACCTTGTGATCTACTATAATCCTTAGATTCATGCTGCTGAACCACAAAGGACACAGTCACTTCCTGGGGTGCGTTTACATCACTGATTTTTCATGTTCGAATGCAATTCTTCTTTCTACCAAATCACACACACACACCCCCCTCAGATTGAACCTCCATCATTACTGGATTACTTAAATTGCTCATGCCTTTCAGAGGGTCTCTCCCATCTTAGTGTCCTCCACAAATGCAATAAGCAAACTGCCTGACTCACTTTGGAAAGCTATAAATTCCTTTGCAAAATGCAGAAAAATGGACAACCAGGCTTTCCACTCCAGTGGAACTTTTTTCAAAAAATTTCATACAGGACCGGTTTTCAATCAACTCTGCTATTCAACTGACTCTTGCATTGTTCGACTGAATGAAGCCAACACTGAAAGTTCACCCCACAGGTATTGCAGGTCATAGTAGTAATGCTAGCAGGTAACACATCCTAATACGTTCTGCTTAAGCTTGTTTTCAATTAATGTTTGTCACCCAAACCTCACCAGGCTGCAAAAAATTGCATATAATTTCTTACTAGTTTTGGTTTTGGAATGAAGTTTTAAAAAAATAAATCAGTCATCTATTGCCAAAGACAAATTTAGGGGAAAAAAAAAATAAATTACTCACATAAAAAAGAACCCCCAGTAATTAATTCAGTCTTTAACCATTCCTTTATTTTTTGGAATGGAAATGTTGTATGTCCTTCCTCCTTTAAGAAAATCATCTCAAGTCTGACCAAACATTAAGTACTTAAAAATTGCTGCCCACAAAGCCTCAACATAAATTCAGAGCTCAGCAACAAAATCCTCTGAACTTTTTGTACGCAAGAAACATGCTGTGCTCTCCTTTCCCACATGGTAAACCATAAACCACGTATTACCTGAGGGAAATCTGCTCTCCCCTACAGCCACATGGCTGAGAAGAAATGTCCTTGCTACTCTTACAAAAAAGCTGTACGATGTATGATCTTGCAACAGGGACTGGGAGATCTCCCAGGCTGGCTGCAGGTGGAAGGGAAAGAATATCCAATTAGATGGGGAAGGTTGAAGGATTTGCTGCAGTCATGGAGGATACACGCAAGGACTGGATGGAGAGACCCTGGGTAAAAGGAAAAAGTCTGCAGAGAAGAGGGAGTAGGAAGTACCCATCGCCACCACACCTCTCTGAATCAGGCCCGTTATTCCCAACTCAGCATCCCTCTCCTTCTAGGAGTAGTTGGGAAACTACCGGCACCCTCCTGCATCGATGGCTCACAGAGGGCTACAACCTGCTACTGCTGCCACTTGTGGCAACTCAGCTGCCAACAAACATGGTGACAGATGTCAGCGATGTGAATCTCACACCTCCAGTCCTGCCCCAGGGAAACACAGCCACACAACTGGATTATTTTTCTTCCCCCCAGTGCTCCTTCTGAAGATCATGGAAAACACATTTATTCCATTCCTCTCCCGCTAGGGCTGCAAAAGAAAGGAAGCATGAGAGCTAGACCTGATGCTAGACCGTTAGCTGACTTTGGCAGGGACCACTTTTTGCCACTGGTCTTTGCTTAGCAGGTCCACACTCTACGGCCCTACCTGTTGCAAAAGTTGGAGTGCACACAGCAGACAAGATTCCTGCAAGCCAAAGGGCAGTGCTGGAGAAGGGTAAACAAACATCTGAAAGTAGCAATTAAACCTAGTGGAGGCAGTTGACCCTCATCAGTATATGCATCAGATTCTCATCTGCATGACGAGAACACCACCATTAGCTTCACCCTATAGCCGTATCAAGAAAAGAAATAGCTTAGGAAGTGGTCAGATACCATGTTGAAGAGTGCTACACAGAAGTAGATGCAAGCCCATAGTCAAAACAAAGTCTAAAGAGTGGACAAGAAGTTGCAAAACAGATCATATACGAGCAAGTCACATGAAACAAAGTATTGAATTTCTAGTCATTAAGTGATGACATTGATCCTGTGCAGTGAGGCAGGCAGTGGCCTTCCAAGAGCAAGCATGCAACTGTGCACCAGGTCACATCAACAGAAGGATATCAGAAAACTTCAGCATTTGAGAATAACAGAGGCAGGGTAAGGGAAGGGAGCACGAAGAACACGAAAAACTAGAAAGGCTGGAAGAAATGTGTGAGCCAGCATTGTTGAGCAGAGAGGGAGTGTTTGCTCTCAGCACAGGCTGAAGAAAGCAGTCAGTCCAGAGGTTTCATGCCCAAGCAAACCCATGTGTCAAGGACATCACCAGACCTCTGGCACCTGCACAGCAGGACTTTCAAATTCAGTGTACAGAAGGGAAATTTCATCACCAAAACAGGCTTTATCTTAATGTCCTCTCTGCCTAAACCTGCCCCTGCTTTCTCCTGCTGCTCCCAGGATTTCTGCCTCCCATCCTTCTTGTGCTCCCTGTGCTGTGTGGTCTGTTGCATGATGCAGAGAAATTGCAAAACTGATTTTTTTAGTTTTGTTCTTCCTTTGCTTTCATACAGCTACTGTCACCTCATTGTTACTATGGTGCCTGACACTCTCATCTATATTTTCAGTGTGCTTAGCCACCTGGATAACTTCAGTTAATGACCTCCATAAGGCCGCCACAGGCATAATATGTATTCACCTTAGATTATTAAAAGGAAGCAAATAAATGAGAGAAACTGAGGCAATGAGCTGAAACAACTTTCCTGAGACATAAAAGGACACTAAATGGGAAGACGCAAGTTACAGTTTCCCAACTCAGAAGAGGAGCTCTTTGTTCTGGATCAGGGCCCAAAAGTATGGTCTCAAGCCCAAGAAACAAATGGGAGTGTTTCCATGGCCTTCAGAAGACTCTGGAGGAGGATGGAGAAGCAAAGGTCAATCACAAGTGGCTGCAATAAACAGAAAGAAGTATACAGTTTACCAAAGAAATATGGCCTGTGTAATTCCGAAGGCAGGATTTAGCTCCAGTGTCCTCAGAGAGTGAGCTAATTTGTCAGATATAAATATCAAATATAGCTACTATTCTTAACACTGGCATCCCAACCATGTACTCCGGGCATTTATAGGAGAAACAGCTTGCATTTAATTTCAGTGCTTTTCCCCCCGTAAGATAAATATTTTGTTAACTGAAACCTCTGTATAAACCTTTCAACAAAATGTCTCTGGGTGTTAATTATCTTTAATTGAACACTAATTAGATTAGAATTTAGTCAAATTAGTAACCAGGTCAAGTGGTTAATCTTAGTTACTACTTAGTGAAATGTTCACATTAAAGTAATTTCTCTGTTCTGAGTACACATTACAACATGGAACTTTGCTACAGGAAAAACACCAAAGCTATAAAAAGCTAAATTTAAAGAAGCATCTGTTGAACTAGGTTTTTTTTTCACTTTCCCACCCTCCCTGGCCTTCTTTCCCCAACCAGGCAGAAGTTTTACCAGAGAGACAGTGAGAACAAACAGAAATCTCACCTTCAAAATGACCAAGTTAAAGGTCTCTAATTTTAATTACAGATCTCGGAACAACATTTTTGGCCCAACTTCAAAGCTCGCAATTACCCAGGTGTTTAAAGGATTGTTACGCATCAACAGCCATTTACCAAAGCATTAATTACTATAAGTCCCTAAAACTTTCCTCAGCTGAACCTTTTTGTTTACTTTTCTTCAAAGACAAGTTGACATAATAGTCTAGACTGCCTAGCAGCAGTTTCTCAAAAGGGAATTTTGCACAGAAGTGTGTGGGATTTACATTTTAATTAACGCACTTTATAAATGTTCTTCTCTTCTGCGTACCTCGGGATCTGAGTCTTTAGCTTGCACTGACATCAACCTTCTGTAAAAATTATCCTGCATATAGCAAAGTCGCAAGATAATTTGTTCGTACAAACTAATAACTGCCTTCACAACTGTACTCAGTCTTACAGAGCTGAACAGAGGTCCTCGTAGATAAAACTTTAAAATCACAGTCTTTGCAAACCTGTAGATCCATCACCTTGCAAGAGATGCAAGCACTACTTTGAATTTAAAAGTGTTCATTACTTGTAGAAGAGACTGTGTGCGGAGCTCGCACAGCAGGAGGTGCCACCAACAGATGCAATACAAAACCTTAACAATTCAGTATGTCTAAATGACCATTACCAAGATTTAAAAGCACTGTACAAAATTCAATCAATCAGTGCTCGCTTGTACAGAGAGCCCCAGGCAAGGGAATGCCAGCACATGGAATGAGCTGCCATAGAAAGCAAAGGCAGTCTCTACCATTTTATAAGAAGTAAGGCTCAGTTTAAATGTCCTGAAGAACCTATACCATCTGTGGGCCAGGGGACAGGGAGAGATGTGCACGACCTGTAAGAATGCCTTAGAAATGAGGAAGGAAATATAAGAGTTGTCAGCTTGCAAATGAAGTTACTTCCAAAGTAAATTAGAGGATGGGCAACCTGGCACTAATTTGCAGGGATTGACAACCATGGAAGAAAAAGCACTAGACAGAGATGCCAGGACACTATGGATGTGGTCCTCAATCTGGCACAAGCAGAAGAGAGCCATCCTGGATGCATCTAGGCATGGGAAGGCACCACAAGGGACCGGCGGGTAACCTCAGCTTCTTGCTGCTCATTTACCAGCCCTGCACCACCACTGCTCTGTCTGATAAAAGCTCCCCGGTGCTGAAGAAGCTGTCCTGTATCACTGCAGGCATCTCATCTGGAGACAAAGTCTGAAGGAGTGAGGGGTTCAGTCTTGTAGACTCACTGGAAGAGCACCAGAGTGAAACACTGGTTTCAAGGCTGCATCTGTCAAAGTGTAGAAGATCAGAGTCTAGAGCTAGAGGATGTGGCCTCCCTGTGCCAAGACTGCAGGAAGCTCAGCCTACAAGTCCTTGGTAATCCCCAGCAAAGCCAACACTGATACTTGAGTGCAAAGGTGTCCCCCAACATCCAGCTCAAGGTCTTGAGCTTCACAGCTCTGAGGAATGAACATTTTAACAACAGAAAAAGTGAAAAAAGAAAAAAATAATCCTAAGTCACAGGGACAGAAGGTGTATTTCTCATTTCCTTGACTATGATTTAATGAGGCTATGGGTTATTGTAGCTGTAGTGCAGTTTGAGGCATAAAGATGGGGGAGAGGGCAAAGAGGTAGTATTTATCTTTGTCCTTTAAGAAAAGAAATAAGGCACTGATTTAGTATTTAATTTTAGTAGAAAAAGCCAGCTGGTTGCAGGAGGAGTAAGTTTCATCCCGTATAACTTTGACTTTTAAACTACAAAAATCTAACCACTCTAAAACACAACAAATTGCATACTCACAGTGGGAGTTGAACTGAAATGCGGACAGACGCTTCTCTATAGCATCATGGAAACGGCTCTATCATATACAAATATATGCGGACTATATACAAATCTGACCCCAACTTGAAACAGATTGATGCTAGCTTTGTCATTTGTATTACACAACCCATTCCAAAACCCAGTTGAGGACGGTTATTTATTTTCTAAGCTATAAACACTGCCGGCAAATCAATTTGCCCTTTAGATTAGAAGCTCGGATCGCATTTGTATAAATATCCTGTTGCAAAGAGGAAGACTTTATTACCACTGTAACTGGCAGCTAAAAACCAACCAGTGCCTTAACCCTTAAGGAATTGTGTTCAGTAGAAGAATATACTCCCCAGGCGGTCACTCTGCAGGGCACACCTATGTCCACACGTGTCTTATCATACAGGAGGAATCTTTCTGCACATCAAGTCCTCATATTTCATTCTGGGTGAAAACGAAACTGTTTAATAAACTTTGACCATTAAGGTACTGTATCTTCCTTTGATCACTAACACAGGCCACTGTGTTTTTCATAGATCAGTTGTTTGGACAGAGGGGGAGTGTTTTGAGGTCTGCATTAGCAGGATATTTACACTTGAAAACATACTGATGATCCAAACCAAGGACTAACATCTTTGATCAACCATAAACTAGTCCTGACCTGACACCTCTCTGGGTGAGAGCAAGGAATTTTTGAGAAAGGAAAAGAAATTAATGAGCTGTTTCCAGGGTCAAACTCATTTCTTCCCTTCCCTTGCACAGGTCTCGCTTACATGGCAATCCACTGTCAGGAGGTACCAGAAGTAACAGAGGGCTTTGCTGATCCTTCCACAAAATCAGTGCTACACGTTAAAAACCAGCCCATGTGCAGGGCATTTGTTGTGCATTGGTGGAAGAGAGGAAAGTCTGTGCAGCTCCTGTCTGCTGAAAGTAAGCACCCCCTCATATATGGCCAAGGTGGGACAAGCACCTGGAAGCTGATGACACTTGTTTTCCTAAAGTGGTGCTTTGGCCAATCTCCCTGCTTTCTGTGCACACTGAAGGGAAAAAGGAAAAAAAGATTAAAAAAATCCCGCCCTATTCTTCATACAGCACAGTCTCTTAACCTCTGGGGGGTCGGAAGCTGAAGGGCAGCAGCAGCCGGTGGATGTATCACCAGTTCCCCCTCCCAACCTCAGTCCCCGCAGCCCACTTCAAAACCCAGAGTCAACCCCCTCAGAGCAAACCAGACGTCACCTCAGCCTTGTTTGGTGAAGCGTCTTCTCCACACAATCCAACATGCATACCGCTGACGGCTGGCCACAAGCTTGACCTATCCTGAGAATTTCATTAATCTCTTTGCAGCATCCCACTGACAACTCCAGCAGTTTGTGTTATGACAAAACATGGCCGTTAACTGCGGTTTGGTTATAAAACAAAAGCCTAGTTTCTAGGCACTGTTTTTTTTACCTTACGAAAGAGTGGAAGGAATGGGGAGATGAAAATATTACTGACACAAGTGAGTCAGTATTAAAATGTTTTCTTTTTTAAGAGAGAATGTACTTAGACCACACTGTCCTCAATGTGCGTTTCACTGCCTGGAGCCTCCACAAGTATCGTTTTCATATTTCTGATGGCTTCGAATGAGAAGAGGGTCAAATTTCTCCCTGAAGGTTACGCTATTTCAATCAGCATTGATCGCTGATCATTTGTGCTCTCTCCGCATACACCCCCACCCAGGAAACCAATATAATCCTTGCTTTGAGCCTTGTCTACAGTGGCAAAAATCAGTTTGATGATTCAGTAACTGGTATAAATTTTAGCCTCAGGCTTCGTTTTGTTTTTAGCCATCAGGGAACAGCCATTGCGATTCCGTGCAGCAGCACGCACATCTGGGCTAGAGTCACACGCTTATGCTCTTACTGCCCAGATGAGCTTTTTTTTTCTTTGCTCAAGTAATACTGAATTAAGCCACTTCATTACACTTAATTGGAGCCAAGGGACACTTCCAGACTGCAAGCTTTGGTAAAGATTTATATTTACTGAATCTTTCTCTTATCTCCTGCCCTCCTCAAACTCATTTCTTAGAGAGGAGCAGGCAGGTTTCTTATTCTTTGTATTTTTCCCTCAGAGATACACACTGCCTTTCTCTTACGGACTGCTGGTTTAAATCCATACATGCCAGCTGCCCTGTTAAGAATTATTTGCGCCTAAAAGTATTTTTTAGCTACCAATAAATGCCTCAGACAACTGTTAACCTCATAAAAGCCAAGATTAACATGGTGACTTTGAACTTTCTCTTGAGACTGCCAATGTTGACTGAAAAGGCACTTTCTGCGGCCTTCAGAGACAAATTTTCCTGAGCAGAAGGAGTATTGGTCAGCAGAACAAGATGAAAAAAGGAGCTACTTCAACTCCTTCTGTTTCACCTGCTATTCACCAGCTAGACTTCAAGATCTGTACAGACTCTTCCTTATGCAATAAAATACCATCAGATGTCAGGAAATATCAGGCTGTTATTCAAACCATTAGTCCAAAGGAAGTGTGACACAACTTTTTTTAGTATTTTTTTTTTTTTAAGTCAAAGGCAGCTGTTATTTTCTGGCTCATAAGACGTCTGCTAAAATGCAACAGAAGCCTTACAAATATTTAGCAAGTTCCTTCAAAAACAGTGATTTTTTTTTATTATTTAACCTTCTAATGTTCTCTACAGGAAAAGAAAACACTATATCACAAATTAATCCACTGAGATGAAAAGAGGGAGAAAAAAGAGCTTGGGGTTTTTCTCCACACAATGAAAGCAAGTAAACAAATTGCTGATCAAACACCAAAGCCATTCAGAGCATACAGCTCCTTAAGGCATACCAGAGGAATCTGAGGCATTTTCCCCCTCCATGCAGAGATATCAGTGAACAGCTAAACACAACTTTTAAGTATTTGTTTTCAAGAACATTTACAGGCCCAAGTCCATCCAGGTCATCAATGTGGCTGCATATTTGAATTTACAGCAGCAGCAGCCTATGGTGTCAGAACCTCAACTGAAGGTAACACTGAAGAGTGTAGCAGCTTCTAATATCTTATTTTAACTGTCTTTAAATATCCGCATATTTTTAATATATAGGGGACAATTAATATAGATGACAATCAACGTGGGAGGTGTCCCTGCCCATAGCAGGGGGGCTGGAACTTGATAATCTTTGAGGTCCTTTCCAACTCTAACCATTCTATGATTCTATGTACATATACATACAGAGAACACACACATATGCACATATTTATACACAAGCCCACATTTTCATCTGTGTTTTTATATTTTACATGTACATGAAAGAGTCCTTTAAGCTGAAAGGAAAAAGGGAGGAAAAGGGCACGTCCTTTTTATAGCTGTAAGAACCTGTGAGCCATCCCTGCACAGATGGTGTGACAGGTCCCGCAGACTCACCCGAAGCACAAGTTTCTTTAGCCAAATGTCTTCCTCCTTCCCACCAGTAAAAATAAATAAATAAAGAAGAAAAAGAAACAAAAAGGGAGCCTTGAGGGACCGGATGAGTCAGAGGTTAGTAATGAACTACAGACACTCATCCCTGGGTCAGTGGTTCACGCCTAGCCCATGTCAGGAGGGACGGTGGATTGCTGGCAGTCTGGACCTAGAGGAAGCCCCTTCACGATTCCCAGTCCCAATGGCGGGATCCTCTCAGCAGGGCTGCTGGCAGTGGCAGGAAGAACATGACAGAAGGAAACTGAAAGACCCAAAATACTCGCCAGCTCTGGAGAGAGAACACCCTGGTGATCGCCTTCCGAGCTGCTGATTCTGCTCCATCCATAGGGAGGTCTCTAGTACCCAGAGATGCCCAACATGCAGACCCCAAAGTGCCCAGTGCCAAAGGACTGGTGTCACAGTGCAATCTGATTTTGGCATGTTTCTGGGATGGTATTTGAATGAAAGATATGAGGTGCCAGTGTCATTGTGATACACAGAACTAGCAGCCACTTTTGGAACAAAGAGTTTGCAAATTTGTTAGGAACAGGGTACATTAGCAGCTGTGTCCTGTACTTTTATTCTCTTTCTCACGATGTATTGTTTGTTTGCTCAGTTTACCCTGAAAGTTTTACATACATATACTGAACTTCTGACAGAACTGACAGTTCTCCTTAGAAGAGGAACCTTAGACCTAACATAGTCTGTGGCCTGCTTTGGTGACCAAGACAGAGCAGCATATTGATTGCTTCTACAGGCACTTGGGAGAGCTTTTCCTCCAGCTCCAGAGGTGGGATCTTCACTTGTGAAATCTAAGCCAGACCAAAGCTCACTATTTTTTATTCAATGTGGCTACAAATGAACAATACAGCTAACATCTATGAAATCTGCATAACCATCCAGACTTCCATCAGCTCTTCAAGTGGGTATTGACGTAACATCCTGACCAGCAAGCACGTTACCCCAGGAGGCACTCCAGCAACCCGCAACTCAAAGCACAAGGGGAACACCGACTTTTTCAAACTAATACCTCATTCCCCCTCACTTATATATCCAAGTACTTTTTTCCATTTCCCCAGAGGCCACACTCCCCACAGAAAAAACTAACTATTTGATGTTGTCCTCACAACAGCAAATCATCAAAGGCAGATCCCCCAAAATGGTATCAATGGAAAGTCTGGAGAAAGAAGGAACAGAAAGCAAAACACCCAGGAAGCCTTCACAGAGGAAAGAAATGGAGATTTTTTTTAAAAAACACTGTTGTTTCCAGCTTCTTGCAACAGAGGAACAGTTACAGTCCTGACACATTTCAGCAGAAGTAATTAAACACCTTTGTATCACAGCATTACTGTCATTTAATTGACCTTGTATTTCCATCTTTTTGCTTCGCACGATACCCCAATCAGAAGCATTACACTTCTTAAATTAATCCTTTAACTTACACTTGTTTAGATTTACACGTCAGTTTGTTTGGCCTCTCCTTTGCCACTGGAACCCCAGGAGTGATTCTGTACCTGTGGACAGCATGCTGAATTTTCTTCTGCTTTAATTTACTTTAATGTAAGTCCTGAGAGCAGGTCGAGTCTGCATTAAATACTAAACTTGTCAAACAGGCTATGTTTTTTATGTTGGTAGTATTAAGTTGAAAGGAGATATGTGTATAGCAGTACACAAGCACCATGCCAGCATAATAACTTGAGTTTAAAAATCTACTGGCTCACATTAGATTCCCGCTCTATTTAAAAACACAAAGGTTGCAGTTAAGCGACACCTCAGGCTACAATGCCATGGACTTTCTCAGGCTGAGGTCTGCTTTGCACTCCACCGTGCCCATTTCCCACAAGGAAAGGACCATGTAATAATGCAACCCCATTAAGGTGAACAAAAGCAGCATTTATTTAGCAGTCCTCTCAATGTGAACACAAAAGCTCAGCCCAGCACAACGGCTGGTGGCACAAAGCGAGCCCCCTCTCGCATACCTGTTCTGGTGTTCCTGCAGAACTTGGTAGATGCTGATAAGGAAAGTTTGGTTTTTAAAGCTCCCCACAACGCAGTCCTTGTAGATCCGAAACTCAGCGGCTGTGACGGCCTCGCCCTCAGGAATCTGAGACAAATTAAATTTGAACTCCTTGTGGTGCCGCTGGTGAGGCGTGAACTCCTTGTCATACTCAACTGCAGATGGGAAAAGGAAAAAATGGAACCATGACTAAAATTTAACAACAAAAGGTTTCCACATGCTGCCACCTGTTCCTTCAAAAAAAACAGGAATCCTATTTTTTTCTCCAAAGATAGTCTTAGCAAGTGCCAGGAAAGCTTAAGCAGCTAAAGCCTTTCAAATACAGTACTTGGAAAAGATGAATGTTCACCTTCTCTAGCCAATGCCTTTGAGATTTCCTATTTTTTAAGGAACGGCCAGCTTTGACAGCTAAAATATGACTGTGCATTTTGCTCCTGTGCAAAACTCTGAAGCTGTAACTGCCTCCAGCATTTTCCACCTGTGGATCTCCACGTTCTTTACAGCATTTCCTCAAGCCTCGCACCCCTCTTCCAACAGAGGAGACAATTAGCTCCATTTTGCTTTAGCACATAAAGACACAGACAGAGCTAAGTGCTAGCACCAGGTCAACTAATTCCCTAACTGTCCTAAAACCTGCTGTTTTCTGGCTCCTGGGTTTGTGCATTAGCCATTGGACTTCCTTGTGAGCAGAATAAGATTAACCCTTGAAATAAACATCATGTTAAAGTTAACCAGACCTCTCCTTCCTTTTGCAGAAGCTTACTGAAGAATGAGAGAGCTGAAGAGTGACCCATTTTGCTTTCTAGCCTTAGACCTCCTCAGGTACGCTATCGGAAATAGAGTTTAAGACAAATGCAAACCAGAACCCCTCCTTCTTCAGGCCTCAGGATTTGCATTTTCCCTGTTCAAGGCTCCCTTTGCAAACTCTGCTTCTAGTCCCACTCTTGTATTACTTGATTACATCTTGGTTTAGTCTGACTTTGATTTATTGTTCATTATTTCTTCTAATTGTCTATTAGAAATTGCTTAAAATATTAACATATTATATAAACATACAGAATTACATCTTTAAAGCCCTGACGGGAAAAAAATAAAACAAAAAGACTGTTCCCATCAGTGCAACTGAAGAAGTATATGTCAATGCTGAATAAATCACCATTATATTATCACAAGGGACATAACTACATTCAGAGAAGGCAGCGAGGGAAGTACAGGTCCTTTTTCACATTCATCTTTCTGTTCACTTTTTGTTGCTACCCCTGCTTAATACATCAAACTGCAAAGGCGTCCACGAGCCTCCCCTCACATCCCATGAGGTAACCAGCAATCCCCGTTTTACAGCTGGGATACTGAGTCACCATGAGTGTGACTTGTCCAAGGACAGGCAGTGGAGGCTTGTGGTGGAGCCAGGAATGACAGCCAATGTGCTTGAGGTTCATTGCTTACCCACAGGTTACCTCCCCGGACAGCAGATACGTTTCCTGGCCGCTGGAAACAGCCTTCGGAGATTTTCCCCTCTACCTTTCCCAACCGCCTGTTCCTCCTCATCCCCCAGTCCCAGTTTCATTTGTGTCCTCTCCCTTTCCTTTGGCAGCCCTTTCATGGGAGCTGCCTCATCTGGCTGGGTCTGCGTCCTGGCTCCCTGCAAGACAGTTAGTCACATCCTTCTCTTTGAAGCTCGCCTGGAAATCTTTTCACCTCCGCATGGCTGCTGCCGAGCATGTTGTGGGACAACGCACTCAGAGATGCTGCGTTAAAAAGCTGCCATGGGGCGAAGAGGCAAACTCACAAACCGCTGCCAGAGCCAGACACCACTGCCGATTTTGGCAGTCTCTCATTGCATCTGTCTGAGCACTTTAGATGTCGAACGACTGACACATGCGTGGGACCGGACCCTATGACTTCGGGACAGAAATGAGGTGGTGACACCTCCGTCAGAGTTTGCACCAAGGCAAATGATGGTACTGCTCATTTCCAGTGCCACCTGGCCGACTAAGCTTCCCTTTGAAGCATCCAGCCCTGCTTTTAACTGGGAACGACTCTGGCAATGCTGGACTGATTGGCATCACTCATGCATACACGCTCCCAGAAGGGGCCCGAAGCTGCCTGGTTACTCCCCACCCCGAGGCGAGCGCCGCAGGATGCGCTTCCCCAAACCAGAGCAGCCACGTACTTTCAGAAACTCGCAAGCATCCAACCAACAAGCAACGTTCGCTGCTTGCAGCAGGACAACGTGCCCAGCTTGGCCTTTTTACTTGCTGCTACAAGATGGGAGGATGTAATTAATGGTGAGGGAATGTCTAAATCCGCAGGTTTGGAGAGACATGCGTATGAAGCAACAATTCTCAATTTAGAACTTGCTAAGTCTTTGCTCACGGAGGCAACGAGCAGCAGCCCACGTCCCCTCCTGTGCCATTGTGGGGACAAGCTGACCTACGGGCAAGATGCAGCAAGGCGGCTTTTCCCCAAGCCGAGGATGACAAAGGAGGATCAGGAAAAGCAAGGAGAACAGCAGAACCCCATCAAGGTGCCAGAAAACTAAAATTACATCCCAGAGAAACAGCAGAAGGAATATTCAACAGTTCCTGCCGCATCAAAATGCAATGTGGCCTTAAAGCGCGTGAGGCAGAGTCATCCCACCCAGCACGGGACTCAAAACAAGCCCAAATGTCACGTTTTGTCAGTACTTTCTGACCTCAACTCAGCTACGGCAGGCTGACCTCCAGTTGCCTCCACTGCAAAATAGGCAGTTTAAAAGCAATATAGCCGGACTTAAGTCCTTTAAATCAGTATTTTCCCATACCACTCTTCTAAAAAGTCAAACACCAGCTGCAAGAGGAAGAAAAACCCACCCAAACATCTACCACAGAGCATCAAATGTAGCAGCAGGTATGATGCTTGACTCCAAGTACCCTTTCCCTGTTTATAACTTGCCCGATATATTTACAATGCTATTTTCCTGTTTTTTAAAACTTTCTTCCTTTATCCCCATCCTTGTCTGAATACCCCACACAATCACAGAAGCTGACTAAACTGATTACAGGGGAAACATTCAGAGCGATTTCATTATCAGGCTTGGCTGAATAAACAACCCAAAATGTATAAACAAGGAAAACTTTTTTTAATCCTTCAGATTAAAGTAATTTAGCTTTGTCTGTTACAAGAAAGGGACATTCAGAAAGAAATACTCTTAAGTTGATGGTGTCCTCCTCAGCTGCATTCAGAAGCGTCCCTACAACATCACAGGATGGAAAAAAGCCTACATTAAGCTTGTATGAAGCAAGTATAAAAGTTTAACGAGTTGGAAAGTTTTTCTGGCTATGTATCTTCCCATGATACAATGGAGGGTGGGTTTTTTTTCTTTGTGGGAGTGGTGAGATATTTAAGTTCTACATACTCATTGTCACCCCATCAAGTTAATAATCAACTGTTTTTATTCAGCAAGACAGCTTAAAAATATAAAATGCCAACAGTTCTTCTCTGGGGGCTTTTTACCCCCTGGAAAGTGTTCATTTTTAACAAAGAAGTCAAGTTTTAGAACAGTAAAATGTGGACAAGGGAGGATCTGAGCTGCCGGTTCCCAGGATTGCCCAGTCTGTATTGCTATCGCGTTACAATGCATCAGATGACCTCGTATTCCAAATGCAGACAGCATACGCCATAATCCATCCAAGGCAACCAAAAAAAAAAAAGAAAAAGGACAAATCCTTTCTCAAGCTGCTTTCCAAATATTATTTTTTTCCACGTGAATTTGTTCAGGTCGGTCGGATTGGTGATACGTGAAATCCAAAGCTAATTTCCATCTGAAGATGGACATGTGCATGTCCCAACTGTGCAAAGCCCTTGCGGGGAAAATCAGGCATCTCTCAGGAGGGGCAGGCTGAAAGCGAGCAGCCCAGAGTGGTGCTGGCTTCCCATAACCTCTCCCCAGTAGTGGCCAGAACATCAGGGCCAAGCCAGGCAAAACTAGGGATTGTAGGGTCATGACAGGAACTACAGCCATATAAAATTTATCCTCGTGGTCAGACTATATTATCCTGAACATTATTACTCAGTTGCCAGAGTAGCTCCTTATGGAGACTATAGATCCAGGCATGCACGTACCAGGACAAGCTGGGAAAGGAGATGGCAACCAGAGGCTTTAGCCCATCACAGGTGCACGTCTTCTAAGCCAAAGGGACCTTTCGCTTCACCATGCAAATCTCTGCCCCCATCCTGGCTGGGGCTTCCTCTGTTCCTTCACTTGCAACATGAAGGAGAGTGAGTTGTGGGCACCAGGAGCACTGGCCCCTCAGTTTTTATTACAGCTCATTTCTGAGCAGAGCAGCTGAGCACACACAAACAGTTAACAGAGAAGCCTGCCAGTAGCTCTTTACATTCCCCTTAACAAATATTTTTAAATACTATACAAACACAACACTATTGTTAAGCAGTTAAAAAGGCAAGAATGGCAAAATTAGGGTTACTGTGGTTTTGTATTTTGTGTATTCTAATTCTAACCCAGTGTTGCAATAGCCAATTTCAGCACAAAATGTCCTTAGTTTAAAAATAACATATTGTTTACAATACTTGTTACTTTAAAAAAACTGTACGGAAAAAGATTAATTAAGAAATTAACACAATGCATTTGGTAACTATACCATCCTACGTCCATTTGAGTGTATTGCGTACACCTTGGACCAAAAGAAATGTAACCCTAATGATGGTCATGGAAATAAACTCCCCTTGTACAGGATTTTTCAGCATTTCTTTTTTGATCTGAAGTAACTGGTAGGCAGAAATAATAGGACAACTGTCTTTCCCGAGTAAACACAATTTTCACTCAGAACAGTAGCACCAAGGGTCATGCTATTTAGTGTTTTTCTCCAGTTCTCAGCTGTTGAGAAAAGTGTTGGGTCAAGTCCTCCGGTGAGAATCTCAAGGTTAGCTTAAGAAAGTCTTTAGCTCATGGTCTAGGAGTTAAAGCCAAAAATACGAACAAGTATACTCTAAATTTAGGGCTCCAAAAGCTAACTTTCTAAAATATATAAATTATTATAATTTCTACAGCAACCTGGCTCGTTGGAGGGGGCTGAGAAGGAGTGGAGTCACAAATGAACGATACATGACTATTTGGGATGGAACATTCTTCATCCATCCTGTCCCCATCAGGGCTGAAACTTCAGAAGTATCATTGGCATCTTACGATCTTCAGTGATGACTTGCTTTTACAGGACCACTGCCACCACACTCCAGCAAAACGACCAGTATTCATCACCTCATGCACAAGACAAATATTCATTAATTCAGTTTGAGTTCAAATATAAGCCATTCCTAGTCATTTGTTCTCAGCCTTCATGCGTGACGCCCTTCCTAATAAAATGATAAAGTCCCTGCAAACTGGAGTTGCTAACAGATTTGCCGCTGTAGCTACATAACAAGCTCAGAGGCAATTTCTTCATTTTACGTCACCAATTTCTGCATTAAGTCAACAGCATTTACCACATCTGGAGCAATGAAACAGCGGATTAGGCCCCAGATACTTTAGGCATTACCACAGCTTCAACAGACCCCTCTAATAAAAGGACCATGTACAACATCTATTACTTATCTACTGCTGCAACCTGACTGCTGCATCACCAGAATTTCTTGAATAATAGCTGTCAGTAGTTTACACAGGACAAACTTATGTAAACTTAAAAAAACCCACCCTCAAGCCTTGGTCATGGTTGTTGTAAAAGGCAGTAAGAATCAATACATAGGGCAGGGTTAATACAGAAGATAGTAGTACTTTTATAAGATTAACTGACACACGGAGGGAAGGACAGAAAAGGAGTTTTCAGACAAGCAAGTCTTTCAAGCATCCAAGCTGAGGGATGTCTGACTTCAGTGTAAGACTTAATCTTCATTTGGGTCTTACAGTTTGCCTCCTATTTTTTAAAAAAAAGTGCTTATCTAGACCATCAGACACAGGGATATTCATGTATGAAACCTGCAGCACATCTTTTTTACTCTGAAGAGGTGCCCAGGATAGGCCTGAAGGCTTCTCTGTATTTTCCACATCTATCAGGTCAATCTAAAACCAGACACCAAGACTCCCAAATAGTCCTGCCTCACTGGCAGATGATCACAACTGTAGAAGCAGTGTTACTACAAAAGATTAAAGCTGACCTTTATTACTAAAATAAGCAGTATTTCCTAAATACTCTGTAAAAAAGAGCAAAGAGTATAACCCAAAAAGTACAAACCACCAGTTTAATGTCTTAAAATGGGAAGAACAGGAGACTAAAAGGCTTCATACCTACTTTCTGCTGGTTAACAAGGAAACAGAAGTTATGTTGTACTGAGTGGACCCGCAGGTGCAACAGTAGGCCAGCAGCAAAAACAGATGGCTCCTGGGTGTAGTGAGGATGCATCAGGGGAAGAAAGGCTCACTGCTGTCTGTTTTTCACATTTCCATATCGTACATGCCACTGACAGTTGGATACGAGGCTAAAGAGACATGCAGTGATGTATATCCACTACTGCTTAGAAAGAGGACTGACCACTCTCTCTTTACGGCAAGGACCCAAAAGAATGGAAAACCTTCCCATTCTCCCAGCTGAGATTTATTAGTATGCCATTTCACAAATAGTGAGCAAGAAAATTCTTTAAAATACAAAAAACTCAAGTGAGACATTAAAATAAAAGGTCTGAAAGCAAATCCTGCCCTGACTAACTTATACAAGGGAGGGGGAGATCCCATCTTCCCACTTTGCTCTCAGCCCAGCAACTTCAAATACCTTCCATGATCACAGCAACTCTACACAGCCCCTCAGAATCCCTACAAAAAGACTGTTTCTTTCCCTCACCCTGATTGTGGTGACAGATCCGTCCCCTACACCAAGCGCCCTGCCTACTGCTCTTGCTGCCACTCTCCTATGTGTCAGATCTCCCAAGATTCTTCCTTCTTCGTCCCCTTCTGAAAAGCAGAATGAGCAAAATAATTAAATTCAAAAAAAGGAGCATGCCAGACATCTCTGCCAGATTTGCAGTAGAGCATTCCCAATGAACAGACCAAAGTTTGTTCTCATAGCTAAGAGCATGTAAAAGCTCACTGGACATCAGTAATAACCTTTTCCTGCTTGCACTCTTAGTGATAAAAAGCAGTTTTTAAACAGAAAAAAAAGTCAAGATACTTATGGTTGAATCTGGCATTGAATCTTTTGTTGATCCCTCTGGGTCCAGCTGAGGTGGTCTAGAGACAACAGCTACCTGTGCTACCATAAATATAACACAAATGGAAGTTAATGCCTAGACAGCTTAAAAATAAGAAGACTCAAGGCCAACAGACTCCAAAAAGAGTGCTTTCTTCGAAACAGCTATAATATCACATCTGGGCCGCCACAATATAAAGTGGAATTATTCCACTAAATTCAGTGGAGCAATGCCAGTTTACATCCGATGAAGACCTGGCTTTATGCTCCATAGCTGTGAGTGCCAGAAAAGAATGACTCAGAAAAATAACCCCTCATTAATCCAATCCCAATGTAATTATGAAGATTAAATTTAAACAATAGCAAATCACTCTCTAAACATAACACTCTACAGAAGATCTTCAAAGGAGGAAGGCTTTCTACTTTTGGACAGAAATACAACTGAGCTCTTCTTTGTTTCTTTGTGCTGGGAATCAAGCTGGAATCAGCTTGTAAAATCAGATTAAACAGTTGCACAACAGCTTCCTTTCAGGATTCTTGAACCAAAGGCAGTCTAAAAATCAAAATAATGCATTAACCAAATATATAACACCCACGGGACACCAGAAAGTACTAAAAGGCATTTTCACAGTATCCACAAAGATGCCTACTGTATGGGCAGTAAATCTTTTCCACTCTGCACTGGGAGGCAGGAGGCAGTGGGGACCAGCCTCGCTCTGGCACATGATGGGAAGAGCTGAAGTGAAGGTGAAGAGGAGAAGGAGAGCCTTTGGCAGGGCACTCTTGTGGGAGCTAAGCCTAGGAGGCTGACTGTGGGCCACTGGCATCTCCACCACGGGCACTCACTCCTGGGCTTCCTGTGCTGTGTCCCCCAGCAGTAACAGAGATGACTTTGCAACTGCAAAGGCAGCCGCCTCATCCGTCCCCTCCTCACAGCTTCCGAACACAAACGTTAACAAAAGAGTATTTTCTTTCCATACGCTGGTGCATATGGCAGGTCTCTGCACTGAAAATAGTGTTGTATCTTCGGAAAACAAAACATCTTTCTGCTTAAGAGATGCGAAATTGCTTTATCAAAGGCAGTACTGTTTGCATTTTTGTGGCAATATTAATGCAGTTCCCGCCGAGAAGTTGATAAAGACCCTGATGCCAAAAACACCCCTCTGGAAGAAGTGATCTGAAGCTATTTTTGTATTGAGTTTCCAAATAATTTATGATTAAAATAATATTATCCATTCCAAAAAACCATTTCTACTTCACAGCCAGGTGTCACGCATGCAGACCCAGAGTTTGGGGAAGAAGGCGATGTTCTCAGTCTGCTGGCAGGGACACACAGTAGGAAGCACTTCGCAGCTATGCACAGGGAGGGAAGAAGATGCTCCTACCGCTCCTGTTTGCTCCCTTGGCTTTACGTTTGGCTCCTGCATCCATGCCCACACAGTCACCACTCAGGGTATTTAGAGCCATCTGTGGAAATCATCTTCTTGCCATGTTTCCCACCCTCCAGGCTCGCCACAGGCCACGCCGCATTCCCTGCTGGCATGGCTGCCGGCACGGCTGCCAGCACGCAGCTCCCTGGAAGCACGCAGCTGCCCCAGGTGCACTGCCTGGGTCTGGAAACGTTTTCAGAAATTTTTTAAATGGTGTAGCAGTTGCCTGGCTTATCTCGCACCATGTCTCAAAATTATCTGCCCTTCCGCAGGAATTTAAGGCAGTCCAAAGCAATTCACTTGCATGTTTGAGCTAAATTTCAAAATTGAGGTTCAGCAAAGTGGGAATTTTTTTTTAATTTATGGGCATTTATAGCTCTGCTTTTTTTCCACAGGGGAGGTTTTATGTTTATCAGTAAGACTGTGAATCAATCAGCAGCAAATAGAAAAGCAGGCAACATAATAATGTTTGCAAGTTCAGTTGCTCGCTTTCATTTTGTTAAGCACTCATCTCTTCGCATCGCAGGCAGGTTTCAGCTTTTCATTTAATAGCCCAGCTGAGAAAGATATCTCCTGAACACAATGCAATCACTCCCCGTAAAAATACTGCCCAGAGCACTTAGTTTTATAAATTATTGAAAAGGCTTAATCCAGCATTCGAGACACCGATACACAGAGAACATCAGCCATGCTTCCAAGCTTGTCATGCTGTCCAGAAGTCTACACCACCACGCTGTAAAGGTAGCATCACTGACACGAATTGTGACTACAGCAGACACCGTGGAATGCTGAATGTGTCACTTACTATTTAGTGTTTAGTATTATACACAGAGGTGCAATTTCAAATGACTGCCTTAAGCAGCGTCCAGCCAAAGGACCACTGAAGAGCATGGGCTTTGGGGAACCGGCAGGGCGCTCTCTAAGAGGGCATGAAGGAAACCAGACTTGGTACTGGCCAGAGAAAAGAGATGACACAAGACAGAAGCCCTGCACCTAAGGAGGGCAGAAAGTGAGGGCAGGGCTAAAAGGAACAAAATCATGGTCTGGAGATGCCACAAGTTCCCAAAGTTCAACAGATCAAACACTCTCTGGGAGAGTCAAAGTGAGAAGATGCCATGGCTCTGAAAACTGAGGAGAGCAAAAGCATTTGAGGAAACAAATTAATTGTAAGGATTATGATTCTTGGTCATGTGCATTTGTCTAAGGAGCAGCACAGTTTGGCAGTGAACCCCCTCCCTGCTTCTTTTTACCATGGTCAGCTCAGCACAGATTTGGAGGGAGCAGCTCCTACATGTCACTGGGATGGCAGTCTCCCGACCACTGCTGGGGTCAGGCACCACCATGGCACCACGACAGCCCCCTGCACCAACTGGAAGAGCCAGAGCCTTGGAAGATATCAGTCTATGCAGAAACACCACAGCACCCTTGCTAGACTCGCTATTTCTCTTACCACCTAATTTACCACTCCTCTCTCCACAGCCGTCTGCTGTGTGTGTTTGGCCCTGGGGACTGGAGGAGACACAAGGCAAAGCAAACCCTAACTGAAACTTGAGGAGCCCCAGCACCAGCTGCCCCAATTTCTCGTGCTCTGCTGAATTACCTATGAAGGCAGACATGGCCTCTGTCCCCAGTAGGTAAGGAGAAGCCTAATTGCCCACAGGGTCCACGTAACCCTGCTCCCCAGCCCCCTTCTTCTTGTGGGGCCAAATTAGAGAGCTGGGAAGGAGAGTGAAGGACAGGAAAAGAGGAATGGAAGAAGAAGAAGGGAAGTCTCACTGTTTCCACATCCTCCTCCAGCCAAGGCAGACAGGCTGTGAAGCCCCTTAGGGATGGCTCTTACTGTGCAACCTTAACACTTCTGGGAAGCACACAAGAGCTACAACCATGAAAACTGTAGAAAATCTAACAAGAGGCAGAAATCCCAGAATAGCTTACATTAACTACGTCTATGTGAGGTTACTGTCCCTTTCTGCAACACAATAACATCTTGCAAAGCTCTCTCCTTACACTTGCCCCAAGCCACCATGCACATTTCCCCAAGTTCACACGCCTCCATGAGAGCTGCTTTTTACATGTGACCAGTCATGCCAGCTCCCTGCCACCTGCCTTGCACCCATTGAGAGCAGATGTCTGAGGAAAAGCAGAAGAACAGGGCAAGCCTACCCGATACATCCCCAGAACCCTCTCTTCGCAAGCGCCATGGTGTGAGCCCATGCCTGACACCACCCGGACCCTGGTTTAGACAAGATGAGCTCTGAGCACATTCGTCCTCCATGCAACCTACTGGAAGGATGCAGCTGGGGGCAACCAGAGGGAGGTCCTGACGTGTCTTCTTCATTAAAATGGGGTTTTCCTACCCTTAGCAAACCAGTGAAATCCGATTATTTAATCTGCCCACTGGCCATGCCAGCAGGACGCGATCTGGGAGGTGGCTTTTTTACCTCTGAAATCTCATCTGCTGTCAACCAATTTAATGATGTTGCGGAGAGCCAAGCAGCTGTCAGACATGTAAAAATTTGCAGCCGCTGTGGGCAGTTGGAGCAGAGGTCACAAAATGGTCATTAATAGTTTTACCTAACCTGCAGCCTTTCAGCTTCTCAAAACAGGGCTTTAAAAAGAAAAGAAAATGACATCACACAGCTTTAATAATCTGCATAGAGGTAAAGAATTTCAGCCTTTTAAAAAAAAAATTAAGTAAGAAAAAAAACCCAACCTTGACAAAAAGCCCCAGTTTGCCTAACAGCTTTTCTCTAAGCCTTCCTTTTTCATTATTTTTTATATTCCCATATCCCCCAGTGACCAGAAGCATACTTGGAATGTCTCTGTCCATCTGATAAAGCCATCGGTGGCTGCAGCCCCGCACTGGGCCCACAGGGGACACAGCTTCTCTTCCCGGCCACAGAGCACGGTCCCAGCCTGGTCCAAAGCCAGGGAGACGTAGCGCTTTAGGGAAGATGGGAGAATCCCGATCAGGTTGGGAAATCCTAGGGAAAAAGTAAGACTTGAGGAAAAACACCATTAAAAGAACTATTAAAACAGGATTTGTGGAATAATCCTTAGTTCCACATTGTTGGCCTGACTTTAATACAGTAGCATAGCTGGGTAGTTCACCTGAAAAACATCCAGCAGGAAAAGGGACAGCCTCTGCCAAGTTCTACTTTTTTTTTTTCCCCTTCTGTTTTTTTTCCCTCCTCTCACTTTCACCAAATATACAAAGCAATTCTTGGGCTCTAGGCATTTAAAAAATCAAAGTTTTGTACAAATGGTCTTAAAGTAACAGCACATAAGTTGACTCCGAAAGTCCTCAGGTTAACAAATAGGAAATTAATAAACCTCACTGGTTTATAAACCAACTCAGTATGTAGGCATTTTTGGCTTTCCATTTATCTTGACCCTTTTCCTTAAAATATCAGGTTCCTGGAGAAAGAATTTTAAATGAACAAAGGAGAAGGTGTTAAAAGCAGAGTCGCTTGCCCACAAATTAATTTTTAGACATTTGGCTTCTATGTCTTCCTTCCTTGCGATTCATGTCCTGGCTATTTGGCTATCCCAGCATTTCTCTGCCCCACCCAATCCTGCCTTGTCATCACTGATTTTATTTTTCCGCTCCTTCTCTCTTAGTAATGCCCTCCTCTCTTGCCTTGACTGGTCACATGCCATCCTTGGAGAAAAACATCAAGACTCTTCCAGCTTTTAGTAAAGATAAATACATAGAGAGAGATCAATTAAAATAAATTGATACCAATCAATTAAATACCCAAAACCGATTTCAAATTTTGGTCTTAAATATGTCTTTTATCTTTTGTTGTGCCTGAAGTGTTTTCAAGGTTGTCAACAGCTGAATTGCCCAGACACAGATTTTAGTTTATGACTCAGTGGCGAGCACATTGGTTACCAAAAAAATTTGCCTTCCTTTTTTAAGTCTATTAACATCTTTTTTTTTCTTTTTTAAAGTTACTGTAGGATGGTAATGCTATAGATCTGACAGTGCTAGCAGGGCCTCAGGGAGATAGATGCCATGTCTAGTCGGTTTGTGTTGGTGTTTTAATAAGAAAACCATCAACCATTAAAAAGTTTGGATCAGGTTAGCACCTCAATGCACTTTTACAAACGTATAGACAGTAGAGTGATCTGACGAGGAAAACTCTTATTAATGCACATTTACTAAATCATTTTTACCCCTGTGCACTAAATGACCCTAACAAGCAGGGCTGTGGCTTGCGGGAATGAATGTTTTTACTGCCATTCTCCTGTAGAGACAGCAAGGCTAAGCCTTTGTATAATGTTTGCATGCAGACAAAACACAATTATACAGCACAAAACTTCCTCCAGTTAAAACAGGAGAAGAGGAACCTAAATGTTGTATAATCGATGTTATTAGCTGCAGCTGCTATCATACTTGGGGAAATCTCCAACTCAGAAACAGCAGTGATGAAGCGCTCCAAGATGAGTAATAATATGCTTGATATTAATGGAGGGGGATAAAAAGGATTCTAAAAAATGTGCTCTCTGGTAGAATAACAGCCTCTCAGAGAATTGCCAGGCAGAAAACACTGCGGGATACCAAAAGAAAAACACACCACATTTAAAGTGTTGTCTCCATTAAACTGAAATTGAGGAGGGGGGGGTAAAGCGGGCTGAGAGGAAACCCCTTGTATTTACCTAACCTCCGTGAATGCTAATGCTCACATGTGTGTTGTAACAAGATTGGGGACTTTGAAAGCTCTAATCAGTAGGTGCATGAGCAAATATTTATTCTGATCCATTCCAACTCTCTGTGGTTTGTAAATCCTCAAGAAAAAAAAAAAAATCTGTAGAACAAACCAGTCTAGACCACAGATTTTGGCTACTTTATGCTAGTTAGAAAATTACAGGAAACAGGCCAACTCTGAGAAGGGTTTTTTTGATATACTTTTTTGTTTGCTTTCTGAAGACCTGTGACTACCTGATGTACGTGCACTTGTTTGGGTAGCTGAGGAGAATTCTTTCGGGCATTCCTTAAAGCATAATCACTGTAATATAGAATTCCACATGCTTGATGCCTCAGCAAGTTGTTGATGTATATAACCTCGCAGACTCTTTCTGACCCATGCTTTTCATCCAAAGATATTTAATAAAAAAAAAAAACCAACCGAAATAATAATGCCTTTGTTTCAAGATCCTGAAGAGTTTCTAGCAACGTTATTTCTTGCCCTGTTACCCAAATGCATGGAAAGAATCACTCAATATCTTTCCATCAGAGGAAAATCTGAGCTGGAAAATATTTTAGATACAAGGTTTATCTTATTGGGGATAGCATCCATTCAAATTGTTAGAAGATCTTTCCATCCAGCATTAGAAAACTTTTCTATGGGACGAAGACAAAGTTTCTGCCTTTACCATGTGGAAAAAATCAAAAGCTTGAGCAACTCTGCTTTCAGCTGAGCCAGAAAGAATCTGGGTGAAACAGAACTCTCTGAGATAAGGCCTGGGACGTGAAAAAATACCAGTAAATACAATATATTTCCTAATAAGTATTTCTACTAGAAATGCTTCTCTCATAATTATGCTCTTAATGTTTTGGATTTGGGTGGGATTTTTTCAATTAGGGAAAACAAAAAACCTACAGTGAGATATTTTTAGTGGGAAGAAATATTTCGGTCCAAAGGCTAGCTTTTATTATAAATACAGAAAAAGCTGATACTCAACAATAGCAAAGCTGATACAAACCTTCTTGATATGTATTTTAACCTTATATTTCTAGCTCAATTTTATGAAAAGATTTTTTTGTCCTCTTTGTTTCTTCATAGTTGATCATGACAACAAGAACAGCATCAATGCAGTGACAGCAGCTGAGATAGTTATCCTGCATCCAATGCATCATTTGCCATAGGACCTACCCGAGTTGCATCTCACCCAAAACGGCCCTGGGCATGGGCCATTATTACCACCTGTGATTTACCAAAGTCATATATTTGGGTCGGAGTGTCACAGAAAAATCCTCTTTGGGTACTGTGGGATTACCAAATAAAACCATCAAGACCTTTAGACAGTCATCTGAAACAGTAAGACTATTTAAATTAAATTAAAACAAAACAAACAAATAAAAGAAAAAAAAAAACAACCCAAAGACAATTAAAAAGCTACTGTTCGCTGCATTCAGTGCAATAGAAACCTTTAAAGAGGCACTCAAATCTGAATTTTGGCATGGAAGCTCCCTTCCCCTACAGCTTCCCCTCTCTCTAATTGCCTTCAAGAGGGGAACCCTCTGAGCACACAGACTGTTCTGCTCAGCACCTTTCAAGAAAATGACCTTCCCATGGGCAACTGGATGACTTGAATGCTCTGCAAATTAAACATCTTTATTTTCCTTGTTCAATACAAAGCTACCGAGGCCCCACGGCAAGTCCCAGCTCCCAGCGCTGCCCTTCGGGCTGTCGCCACCACTTCCACTCTGTAGCAGGGTCAGACCATGCAAACACTACTCCAGTCTCAGAGTCCATCAAAGCCCACGGTCACTGGTCTCAGGGCACCTTGGCAAGCCCACTCCGACACTTTTCTGAATAAAGTGAAAAGGAACAGAGGGAAGGAAGAACCTCTTCCTCCTTCCCTCTTCTAGTGCTTTATTTGCAGCAGCTTTACAGCTGAGTTTGTAAGGGATCTCCAAAAGAAACTCCTCCCTGTTAAAATCAGTTTTAAAAGTCATACAGCTTTCAGAATTGATGGGATAGAGAAAAGACAAAGTTCATGAGCTAGTCTATCCATAAATAAACACGAGTTCACAAGGACCTGTTGAGGTCCTTTTATTTTGGTAATGTTGCTAATGGCAGATGCACACTGATAAACTTTCCAAATTAATACATATATAAGGGTGGAATCAAGTACAAGTTGATTCAGTTCAAAGAAAAAAGTTTTGCTATTATATTATAAAATATCTCCATAGATTGCCTCTGTGTGAGCAACTTCACCCATGTTACAGCAGGACCTCAGGAGTCATATAAAACCAGGAGCAAAACAGGTAAATGGATGCAAAATTGAAACTGAAAAAAATTAACAGTGAAATGCCTTAAAATTTACTATCTGATAATATATACAAATAGCCGACTCTCATTCTGTGCTCCATATTGGTGGTGTCCTACAAGTAGAATAATTGAAGAGCCTGAAGTTGCGTGTCTATACAGCTCAGGTAAGGCTGTGGGGTGGATTTTCACTATATCCTTCCTCAAAGACTTGTATTTCTTGAACACACAGATTTAATGTTGTATTTCCTGACATGCATTAGTTTTCTTCTTATAAGTTAATGTTCTTGAAAGGCTGCAAACTCTTAAATAACCAATATGGGCGGAAACAAGTCTCTTGGACAGAAATACGCCATATTCAGAACACAGCAAATATTACTTCTTTCCCTTTACTTTTTCTTGTCCAAGGAGATACACCTTACAAGCTCAAACTTAACAGCATTTAGCAACAGCAAGAAATTGCCCCTCAGAACCCTTTCCAATACAGATGCCTTTGCCGGGAAAGTAAATGGTCTTGCTTGATTTCCACATTCCTAGAAAACAGAGCTTCAGTAAGGAATGTTACTGAATAAGTAGTAAAAGTTTCTTATTTTCCTTCCTATTAGAAATTCTTTACAAACTTTACAAATACTATCACGGCTTAGATGTTTTACAGGTAGGCATTAAAAGCTGAAGCTCACAGTGACACACCCGGTCATCTTAAAAAGGCCCAGGATTATGATAAGGCTAGAAACAGAGCTTCCATTTCCAAAACACCAATGCTTCCAAGGGGATACTGTACAATGTCAGACTGGAAGTAAAATATCACAAAGTTAAATCGGTGAACCAAGAATACTGAAATTACGTTTTGCTGAAGTAAGAAGTTTCATGCTAACAGTACATGAAAATTCAAACTTGCAAGAAAACAGAAATCAATAGATGAGAAGATACAAATGGCCTAATTTCCCCTCAATTTATTCAGAAGTCAGTTGATTTTTTTATTTTTAATGAAATAATCTTGCTCCTGGGAAATACTTCTGTTACAAACAAAACTGTATTTTTCAACAGAAAATAAAATTTTATCCCCAAATTCCCACCCAGCCCCATCTGTGACCCTTGCTGCAGTGCTGGATGTGCCCTTGGGCTGCTGTCTCCACTGATCACACACACACACACAGAGCAGATCAGCAGAGGAGCAGAACGCTGCAGGGCTTGGTTCCCCCAAAACAGCAATGATCCCTTGTCCAAAAAGCTTAACAGCATTGGGCTGCACGGTGGTACCACTGTACTTTCAAGGCACTGATATTACAACAGGCAGAAATACCATCACTACCATTAAGAGAGGCTAGTCTTCTCATTGGCGTTGCACAGAGCGCCATGTGTATTTCCTCTTATGGATGCACTCAATTAAATCCTTTCCAGAGACACTGGTGGGGTTTCTCCAGTGATTTAAGCCTAGCTTTACCCAAACCCTGGGTGATACTGGGGTAGCACTTCCATCACATTGGGTGAAACTGCCCATCAGAGAGGCCAGAGCATGAACCCTCAGAGAAACCTGCCTGGTTTCAGGGAAGGATGCTGCTTTGTAAAGTAGTACCCAGAAATACACTTCTGCCATTTCAGATTATTCACAAAGACCTCAGCTGAGCTGAAACAGTCATCAGAAAACCAGGTGGTCTTGCACACACCTCTGCTTGGGCCAGAAGGCTCAACCAAAACCATACCTGACACTCTTGAGTTGCTTGAAATCTGCAGTCAAAACAGTGTCCCTCAATGGACAAGTTTGTTAACTGATGTAATAGCCACACCTTTCACAAACCAACAATACGTAAGTTCAGAGTCTTGTGAAAACCCCTTTCCACTCTTAACTCATTGTTAAGAGTCTCATGAAAACCCTTTTCCACAAGGCAAGCTTTCTCCAAGTTATTTGACCAATTGCAGGTATTTGCTTCTGACATAAAACCGAACACTATTTGCTTTTGGTGTTTTTTTTAAAAAAAAACAACTTGGAAAGACCCTGGGAAACTAGAATGTAAATTATTTGGCAGCTTCCCTCACAATGCTTTTCTCTCTACAAGATGAAATATTTTGCTGGCATTTGTTACAAATCTATATTTTTAATGCCAGTAGCGTGCTGGACAAGCAAGGCAATTTAATGCTGGAAAATATTCTACTGGATTTTCCTCATTTCCCAATAAAATTGGCTGAACTTTATTTGGCTGTTCACCTCCACCAACTAAAGACTGACATCTGCTTTTTTGGTCTCTGTAGGTAATAGAAAGTTTCCATTTATTTAGAGTTCATTTTGCATTCCTATAGATAGCAGAAAACTGTAACAAACATTTGCTCTTGCCTGAAATAGCATTTACATCACAAGGTACAGTAGCAGACATCAGAAAGACTAGAAAATAAAAATCACATCTCATGATCAAATACTGCATCCTCTGTTTAGCTCAAAATCTAGTTAACCTCCTTACAAGAGTCTACTCCCCACCCTGCTCTTTCGGTGCAGAGTGCGTGCTCTTCCTACACTTCAATCTACCTTACAAATGTCGTGGAGTGAGAAATGTGGCTGCAGACCTTGTCCCAGTTTTCACTGTAGAAGCACCTGTGTTTTATAACCAGGAAAGAGCTCAGAAGCAGGTGGTATCATCAAATACCAGTGTAGGTGCATTAGTGAAGGAACGAATCCTTCCCTCTCATCCCATCACCATGTGCAATAGCGTAACCGTGGATGAACTGTGCCCTTACGTTTCTTTCTCCTGCCCACGTGGCTGCATCTTTGCTACGGTTCAAAACAGCAGACGCTGGATACACAAGTGACTGCTCTCCCCGCTACCTGCACGTGGTTTAATCCTGTTGTGGGAAATGCCATGAGGACCCATAGGTCCCCTGCAAGCACCAGCAGGTACCAGCCCCACCGAGATGAACTACTGAAGCACAACTAAGGTGCCTTCAGCGCTTCACAGAAATTCCTTGCCTTGCCTTCTTTTGGGATGGGACTCATGCCCACGTTTGCCTGCGTAAGCAGGCCTTCATACTCCTGCTCAAAAATTCTTACGCGTGGGCCTTCACGCATGCAGTGCTTGCACTCTCCAGCTGGGCTGTTTCTTTCCAAGTGTGCTATCCCTCACTCTCTCACACACACAAGCGGGATGAGGTGTTAATGCTTATGTACATTTTCGTGATGAGGGAATGGTAATAGGTATGTCTACACACGTGTTCAAATTCACTACTTTCTTGCATATCAAGTTTGCATTGACATCATAAACCCCTTGGGTCCTCCCTACCACAAGCTTTTACCTAGAGAGGGACACGGCTTTGTATCCAGCTGATACACAAAGGCTATACAAACTCCAAGCAACAGACACTTGTCTCCACCACAAAGAAGTGTCTCTGTGGCAGATGTACTCCATCCACTTCTCTTACCTCTTTCAATAAGAGATTAAGACAATTGCTTAAAAATTAAAGTTACATAAAGTTAAACCTTCCCCTCCTTCTTGTTACAAGCATCAGATCATTTGTATACTGCATTGTCACAGACCGCTGGGGTGAGATACTGAGAGGAGATGATGATGTCCCTCTCTCTAGCACCCTGAAAAGTCAGAGAGGGAAACAAATTACTGGTTCCCTCATCACCTCCAGCTCATTTACCTGCAACACCAGAAAAGTGGTGGCAAGGTCCTGGCTTTTTCTTACCAAGTACATAGCTTTATAAGGGGATGAGATTTTTGGAAACGTGAAGTTCTTCTGCACATTAGATTTAGCTTTGAACAGTTGGACAAGTAGAAAAGGGTTTTTTATGTTGTATATAAAGCTAGTTGTAAAGAGCCACTGAACAGAATCAGTAAAGCTGTGAAAAGCTTCTGGGAGTGAAAATGGAAATTTTGGCCTGTTTTACTCCTGGGCAAGACTAACAAGAGGAATGATGGAAGAGACTCTTTCCAGAAGTTTGACCAGCAGCACCAGTGCTCACCCAGCAAGCTCAAGGTAACTGGCAGGCACTCATGCTCTGTCAACTTTGTGTAAGCCTGTGGAATGCTGTGAGTGCCGGGATGCGGGCTGGAAGCACTGGCCCAGTTCCCAGGGGGGCAGAGCTCAACCTCTAAATGCAAGCTTTAAGTGAGTTAGACACATGCTTCTACATATGACATATTTGAGTTGAGCAGGGTTAAGCCACCTGCCTAGATATAGCCAACTATGCTTTGAAATAAAGCCTTTTAAGACTAAGACTATTCAGTACAGTATTTTCAAAACTTTATGCTACTGTACTCAAAAAGCTAGGGGTAAAGTGAAAAGAGAGAAGACAAAACCCTTTCCACAAGGGCAGCTGACTCTGAGATTTAGGTCTACAAATAGTTTAAATCCCCAGGAAGAGCTTGCAAATGCCCGGCATAAATTCCTCATTCTTTGTCTATTGAACCTTATCCTACTATTCCCACCCCCTCCCAGCACAGATGAAGCCTCAAGTTCAGATACAAACCAAATTCACCAGCTGCAAAAGCTTTAAAGAGATACTCACAGTAAATCACCCCTCAGAAAAAAAAAAAAAAAAAAAAAA
>JAOTQQ010000012.1:65789466-65810629 GCA_026546715.1 Gallinago undulata
AGAAAAAAAAAAAAAAAAAAAAATCTCTCGCCATTGCCTTTCTTATGGATTCTGAAAATCCCTAATGGGTGGTGATGGGATGTGGTCAGTGGTCAGCAGTGTCTTCTGCACATACAGGCTCTCTGTGCAGTCCTCTGAGGAGAAGAGCGGTTGTCTGCAATTGATTTCCGAACCACATTTTCATCCTTTTCTGCCTGCACCCAACCACAAAGAAAAACAACATCCATGCTGCACATTCTTTTCCCAACTCAAGAGCTGCTCTTCCACCTCTCCTCAGGACAGCTCATCTGCTCCAAAGGGCTTCAATCTCACAGCCTAGCAAGATAAGCTGGGATGCAAATGTCAGGACCGCCAGTCTTTTTTTGGTGGGACAGCCAGCCAAATTAGCACTTGTGGGGATGCTAATCTATTTCTGTCTGCAAAGGGTTATACACTAAAACCACTTCTGACAGTCCAAGTTAAACTGCAAAGAGGAGGAGGGTGGGGATGGGTAGGGGGTGAAGCCCTTCCCAATGTATGGATCAAAGAGGACAGTGTATATCCTGTCATTGTTTGAAAGTACTGGAATTTTTGCCAGAATCTGTGTGGTTTTCAAAAGAAATGACTGTATGCTTTCTTTACAGTCTCAAGATTTCAGAAGTTTAAGGAAGCATCAGAAATAATGAGAAGCGGATGACGCTGGTTAATGTGGTTCAGCCAATTGTCCAATTCTCCCTGCCTCTCAAAGTAAATAAAAATAGACAACTCTAGTGCCGGCGGTGAGGAGGAAATATCAACATCTTTCTTAGCCTGTTTCCTAAGAACAAATGTTCAATTAAAAAAAAAACAACACAAAAATTCAAACCCAGAATCTCAATTGAGCTATTTGTTGCATTTAGTTCAGAGTAACAGATTTTGACGTGCTGGCTTCAGCTTCAAGACACTGAAAAGGTCTCCGAAATAAAGATTTATGATATTCATAATCCCATTTTAGAAACTTCCTTCTCTTAGGCTTTGCTGATCAAAATACTTCCTCTGGCACACAACATAGGAATAACAAGAGCCATGACAGGACCTCGAAAGATGATACATCTAGAAGACTGTTAATCTTAAAATTTAAGACATTCAATTAATTGTGCTTCCTTTTACTAAATCATATAAAAAGTAAGCCACAAACCAATATATACTCATTTAACTCATCATCCCACTGTTTTATACAGCCACAGAACTCAACGCTGACATTATCTATGCCTTTCTGAAATAAATGAGTCAGTACTATAGGTTAAAAAAAAAAGGAAAAGAAGGTCTGAATGAACACCGTTACCACCATAAAAATTTGTTCCTCTTAGTTTTTATACTACAGAGACTATTGCATTCCTTTAAAATTATGACAAAGGCAAATTGTCCTCATGCCACTCCAAAAAAGGCAGTATATTAAGCAGTTTCTTATCCAGTCTTTTCTGAATTATTAATACTCAGCAAGGCATGATAAACCAACATGAAAGTAACATTGCTGATAAGGTTCAAAACCACACCAATTTCTGCTTACTCTATTTTAGACATCCACCATTACAGCTACAACATCAAAAGTTACCAGAGATATTGCGTGGTAAGTCAGAAAACCTCATCAAATGTTTTTAACCTGTGAACATTAGGAGGGCTGTCTGTCTGCTAATTTTTGTCACACAAATTGCAAGAACAGGGGACACAAACCTCCTCCTTTCTGGACAAGGGTTTTTGGGGGGGGCTGGTTTTGTTTGGCTTTTTGGTGGGTTTTTTAGTGTTTTTTTTGTTTGTTTGGTTGGTTGGGGTTTGGTTTGTTTAGTTGGAGTTTGTTTGGTTTTTTAAAGTTTTGGTATACAATATGAAGAATGGGGAAAGGTAAAGTCAGAAATAGGAAACTCTTGAGGGGAAAAAGGCAGTACTTTCTTGTTTGATCTAGATTGGACACTTGCTCTCCTCTCACAGTCCAAGACTGACATGTTTGTGTAACATAATTCATCCTGGCAATATTTGAGGATGCAAGAGCACAGATTGCCAGGACGACTCTGTGAAGAACAATAGGATTTGAGAAAAATATGTTCTGGTTTTGTTTCAGCTCTCCGTTGCCAGCAGTAATAGCAGACTGTATTCCTTGAAACGGGTGAATATCAAAAACTCCAAATCACAGATGTCCACAGGGTTAACTTTGTATTCTCAAGGACTTAAGTTTAAAATGTATTAAACATTAATCGTTTGCAATGCTTTGAGCCATAGCACTGACCTGACCCATTAAACCAGAGCAATCCCTATGGGTAAAAAGCGTGTAGTCTTTTTAACCTGACACTTCACACTTCAGCAGTAATGAGACTAAAACCCCAATGAAGTCATGTGTCGCTTTTACTGGCGATAAACAGAGCTAACTCTGCTTTACATGATGACCTCCCATAGTGTGGGAAGGCTCAGCCTGAAATTTTTCACATACATATCTAAGGCATTGAAGCTTTTGTGACATTTTTCATTGTACAGTATTTTATGCTCTCATCTGAGCCCTTTGATGATCCTCTCTGGGATTTTATTTTGCCTTAAATGGTTCTGCAAGTTCCTTGTTGAAATAAAGACTGTTGAACCCACTGTTGATGCCATGTTTGTTTTCTTTCGTCATAATGAAGTATCAAGTAATTGATTCATAGTCATTCTCATTACATGAAAACTTTAGCATGACCCTCACTGGGAAAGATCTGCTTTCATTCCAGAGTATCTGATGCATCTACACAATTAAAATGCCATCTATTCTGAACCATTTAAAATAGAGATAAGCTACAAGAAGAAAAGGAACCTGTGGAACGCAAAAAATATTAGCATCTCAATGTCTGAACTGTGCAAAGTTATCATAGGGAAGCAGTTAACTCCAGTTTGCTATTCAAGCTAATTACCGCCCAGATAGCAATCTTACCTGTGCTGAATAGATGCAGAGCCCTTCTCATACCTGTATATCAGTATATGATTTCATAATCCAAAAAACACAAGGCATGAACTACTCATTGTTAGAGACATTTACAATGAACTCACTTGTAGCAGTTTGGCGCACTGAGGCCAAGTCAGTCGGGATCTGACAAAGGCTGGTTTGTTGTAAAGGAAAATATACATTTCTCCCTTCCTGCTTTTAAAGCAGGAAAACAATAGGGCATTAAACGCCACAGGTGTTTTAACAAACATGAAGTTTTTACAATCATCATAGAAAGAAAAAAATAAAGAGAAGCCCTGAGTGACAGCTTCCACCACAGCAACCACCTTAACATCCACATTGACCTTCAAAGAAGTGACAGAAGAAACAAAACCCAGTGCAAGAGAAGCTGTTTGCCATGTTTCTGATCAATTAATGGAAAACTGAGAAGATTTTAAATACAACAGCGCTTTTGAATGATACAAATAGGTGCATGTGGCAAAAAACAGACTATGTGCGAAAAGCTTTCCATTGTATTTTTGTTTCTTTCAAATGAATCGAGCGAGGCAGACACTTTGCTGTCCTCCTGGTTCAGAGAGGACTTTCAGGATGCTCAGTGGGTGACACAGGCTCCCCTGTGCTGAACATCACATGTTTTCCCAGGCTGCAGGAAAACAATACCAATCCTCCCCCCCATTACTCCAAAATGTTTTATTCCCCACGTGATGTTTGCTAAGCAGGCTTTGAATTGTCACTCACTCAGACTTTAGACAGCAAGACAGACACAAAAAAATGAGGGAGGCAAAAACTTCGTTGTGACAGAAACAAGATAAATCTTTCAGATGAATGAATGAATTTTCCCCCATTGTTCTGCGAAACACTCCAAAGACGGAGCAGCCAGTTACCCAACCCAAAGGCAAACAAGAATGGCTTCCAGGAGTTGAAGAGGAAAGCCAGAAGAGGGATGAGCCAAGAACCACAGGTTCAAAGGGCAAGGTCCCTTATGTTTCTAAGGGGAGATTACATGATTTACATAAGGTCAGAAGAGAACCAAGGTTCAAGCTATGATCCGAATTCAGACATTTTTGGAAGCCTCATTTTTTGACACAGTTTAGAGTGTTTCATCTTATCAGAAGAGAGCCTGGGAGTCTGCCTTGACGTTCCCAAATTAAAGAGTGCTCAACTAACCACATGCCCTGCAATTCCTCTTTTCCTCCTCCCTTCAGGGCTTTCAGGGACGAGTTTTTCCCAGGACCCTCAATCCCAGCCAGCAATAAACAAAGCAAGAGTGGCATCAATCTGCTGCACCCTGGGAAAGCACAGGGAACCAGCTGTGGAGGGAATCCGTAGCCCACACCACATCCCTAAGCTTCCCCCTGCACCAGCCCAGTATTAGCACGCTCTGCCACAAGCCTGTGCTCTTCATGCCAAAATAAGAAGACAGGTTCCCACCACAGCCACCCACAGGGGACACCTCAGCATCAGCATCTGGCATCAGCACTGAAAATGCGGTGTGGAGGAGGTCCTCCTCCTTCTGAAAGGCTGTCTCTGCCCATCCAAGCAAAGCCTATTTGCTATAGCTCTGCAAAGCAACGAGGATCCAGTTCTGGGCAGCATAAACTTTACTCATGTCCTGAGTGCTGGTTGTATTTTTACAACTCTGATGTATTGAACATTGGAAAGATTTCTTTTTCTCCTCGGGACTTTTTTAGGTGGGAGGAGGAAAGAGTGTTTACTCTTAGGAAAAAACCTGTAAGAGATTATTGATATAAAAGACTCTCGAGCATTTAATAAAGTGGAAAGTTTGTCTTTTGGTGGGAAAAAAATAACATCTATAGCCTTCCCAGTGTCTATGCCAAAGCTAGACCTCTTCAGAAGTGAGCTCTGTGTCCATTAAGCAAAGATTAGTAGGGAGAAGTAAAGCAGAGATTATCCATCACATCTATTGACTACTTTGCAGCTAGTACAATTCAGTGTTTGCTACTAGTATTTTTTAAAGGTCATGCATGAGTACAGCAGTAGACACAAGTGCCCTCCCCAGCGTGGGGCTAGGACACAGGAGGGGAAGCATGACCATGGTGGCCTGCAGCATTCCCTTCTCCTCAACCTGCAGAACATAATCTGCAAATTAAGGTAACAATTTAACACCCCTGCCCCAGGTCTAAAAATTCCCACTGCATCAATGGAGAAGCGCCCTTGGAGTTGCTATTAACTACCACTAGGAAGGGGAAGGCACAGCAGATGCCTGAGGAGAGCACCATGCCAGGTAGGAGGAGATACCATGCCAGAAGCCCAGAGTCAAGACCCAATATTCTGTCTCAAAATGCTCCATACGACACACATAAACACAGTAAAAGCTGCTTCAGCTCTCAGCCAGATCAAAAGCAGGACAAACTTTTTGGCACAATAAAAGAGAAAGCAAGCAAGGCTTTATCATATGATTCCAATCACAGACAAGAGGCCTTTCAGCCCTCCAGAGATTAGCTTGAATGAGCAGCGTAGGTTTGGAGTGGAATAACTCTCCATTTCTTAGGAAGTTAATCTGTCTAATTTTGGAGGGGGGTGGCGAGGGGGCTCTCCTTCTCGGGAGATAAGCTGCTTTTATAGTCTTGGAAATTCTTACAGCTGCCAACGGGTATTAACAAGCCTCATACACACAGTGTGATCTTCTCCCTTTTCAGTACGAGCAAAGCTAGAGCTGCTGGCAGCCCTCTTTACAGCCATCTCCCGACAGGCAGCAATCTGGTCACGCCACTGACAAACAGGTTCTCTCAAAATGTTTTCTGAAGCATTAGCAGATTGTTCGCATTAGTTTACCGGAGAATTCCATTTGTGGTCTTTTTTTTAATAGGAGGCAAGGAAAGTTTCAGCATTTCCCTCAACTAGGTTTCTGACATGTTAATTGCTACTCAGAAAGCCTGTAATTAGCCAAGCCTAACATCATTGCTCTCCACGTCTATCACTGAAATCATCGTTTCAGACCAATTAAAGAAGCCCCTCACCCACCTAATGAATCAGGTCAGGCTCATTGGACAAAAACCTTTTGTGGTGGATACAATTACTTGAAGGATGATGCTGGCCCTTTCACCAGTGATGAAGGCTCTCAAATAAAAGTTTACTGACAGAGAAGATGGAAGTAATTCTGCCCCTGACAGAAAGAATATTAAAACTACTTTGGGACCATCATCAAATGCTGTCCATCCCACTTTCTGACTGGCTATGCCTTACCGCTCTGCCTATGAACAAAATCCTTCAGTTTGCACTAGCATCTGAAAGGTGACTCGCATTCAAACCTCCCCACATGATTTGTGTCTTGTCACGCTCCTCGTAATAATCTTTCATTTGCTGATGACCTAATATTTTGGCCACATTCTCATGATACAATCTCTGAACCAATGGGGGTTAGAGACAGCAGCAACATGCAGGTCACCAAGCCTGCCACCTTTCCATGCCTCCTCTTAAGAAGACCAGTCACGTCTCTTAACATGAGGCCATTCCCAGGTGCCGCTTCCCTGGTGTTCTATTACCATTTTCTTTCCCCAGGTGCGTGATGGAGTGCTCCCACGATGACCACCAGACAGAAGAGTGACCCTAGTGGCAATGTCTATTCTTATCAGAGGACTCAGTGTATCATTCCAAACACAGCATGTGCTCTAGTGTGGGTTCTTTCTATGGAGTGCAGTCCTTCAGGAACAGAAAGCTCCAGCATGGGTCCCCCATGGGGTCACAAGTCCTGTCACCAAACCTGGTCCAGGGTGGGCTTCTCTTTCAACAGGTCCTGCCAAAAGCCTGCTCCAGGGTGGGCTTCCCATGGGGTCATAGCCTCCTTGGAGCATCCACGTGCTCTGGTGTGGGATACTCCATGGGCTGCAAGTGCATATCTGCTCCATCAGGGACCTCTCTGGGCTTCAGGGGGACAGCCTGCCTTCCCATGGACTTCACTACCAGCCACAGTGGAATCTCTGCTTCAGCCGCTGGACCACCTTCTCCTCCTCTTTCTTCACTGACCTTGGTGTCTGCAGAGTTGTTTCTCTTACATATTCTCACTACTTTCCTCTGGCTCCTGTTGTGCAGCAACTTTTCCCCCTTTTAAACTATATTATCACAGAGGCATTACCACCTTTGCCAATGGGTTTCGGCTTGGCCAGCAGTGGGTCCATCTTGGAGCCAGCTGGCATTGGCTCTGTTGGACATAGGGGAAGCTTCTAGTAGCTTCTCACAGAAGTCAGCCCTGTAGCCTCCCCACTACAAAATCCTTGCCACGCAAACCTGATACAGCCATGACCTCTCTTTAGCTGCCCAAAGTAAATAAAGCCACCCTAAATGCTTTTGCCTCCTGCAAATACTCAGCAATATCTCTTGACACAGATTAAGATAATCCTTTGACTAGATAAAGGTTTTCTGAAGCTGCTGTCAAAATACATAGGGATTATTTTCAGCGACATTACCATTCTGGAACTTGGTTGTGGTATCTTCCACAGAGAAAAGAGTTTCCTGAACAAGCCACCTCTATAAATTCTGTTTGCACGTTGGAAACTATTCCAGGGAGGTGACCATCTGCAAGTTTTATTCCTTCATTACTGCTAGCAACATGCAGAACAACTGCGGAAGGGAAGCGAAGCATGAAGTCCTAATATTTATTTTGGCTCTTCCAAAATATATGTAGTGTTTTACTCTAAATTGCCTGAACAACAGTAGCATAACAATAAACTTAACACATTCTGGCTTCATGCTGGACATTTTCAGCCATTTCTTAAAACTACTGGAGAATATGTTAGAAAAATAAATATGTAGGCAACATGTGACTTGGCAAAACCCATTTGTATCCCATCTCAGTATTTAATCATAGTAGTTTACAGCATCAAAGCCCAAATTCTGCCCCCCTTTGCCACAAAGGTAGTTGTACAGGTACACCTGAAGGTGAAATTTACTCCTAAATTGTTGATAAAGGGGAAACAATTTTCCTTTCACCTGGGTTTGCTTCTCCTTAAGAAGCACTGAGATCCAGCCCAGCAAAAGCCAACTTCACAGTGTGAGATCTCACAAGTATCTCTCTATTAGGTTTCAATATATCAAAAACTGATGACAAAAGAGCTCAACCTAGGTCTAGCAACATAACAGTAAAAAAATAAAAACATTGAAGGACTTAAGAAAACAAATCCAAAGTGTTCCATAGCAATTGTGACCTAGGTTTGAAAAGCACAGATGTCTGGCCTTTTTGATGTAAGGAAAACTAAGAAGGATGCCAAGGTGCATCCTTGGTCAAGCTATGCACCTTCCCTCCACAAGTGGTGGCGGTTTGACCTATGAGAAAGACTGCTTCTAAAACAATATCCAGCTAATGGTCAAGGCAAAGGAAAAATGACCCCAAGTAACTACACCATCACTCTGAAAACCCAGGTTTGGCTGCTGTCCCAACAAGACAGCTGGGAACAAACATGGCATAGCAGGCATTGACCTTCCCACCTGCTCTGGGTGGTACCAACAGCATTAATCCCAAACTCCTCCACCCCTCACACCACCTTCCTCAGTCAGGGGTGGCCAGAGCTTCCCCATTGTGGTGGTGGAAGTTGCAAAACTCAGCAGAACCAGCAGTTTCATGGGGTAAGAAATAAAAAGTTTTTAAAAGGTGACAAAAAAATTACCACTTAACTATAGTTATTTGCTGTGAACTGAAGAAGTTGTGGGGTTTTTTCCTCCTCCTCTGAAGGCTCATAAGCAGAAAGGAGAAAACCGTCAAAGGGTTAGTTAAAGGCAGCATCCTTCTGTAGAAAGTGCAGCTGGTGGCCCACCAGGTGTTAGCCTGGGGGTATTCATTTCCCTGAGCCTTGCAGCTGAACCACGGGGGATGCTGTGGCCAGGATGACTCCTTCAGTTCGTTGGAGAAGCTTAAGCAGAAAATACCACTATTTAATCACTCTCTTTCCTATACATCTGACACACCTGCTTCCTCCTGTGACTAATCCTGTTTTCTGTTGTGGAAATATCTGGTTATGAAGATGGTGTGGGCACAGAGAGGTGGATACAGGCTATGGCACTTGCAACCCGTCCATAAACACGGGTAGCAATGGGAAGACCACTAAGAACAAATACACCAATCTTCAGTGCCAGCATGATTAACTAACAGCTGCAAAACTCAGGGACCAACCCAAAGACCAACAAAATGAACGGAAGCTTTTCCATCAGTGGCCAAAGATGCCAACGGCAGCCTTAGCAAGGGTTTCATTACAAACACCTGGGCCAGGTCCTCACCAACAGTGCCACTCACAAGCCCCACCACTGCCAAGGAGCCCAGCACCACCTCAAGTCAAGCCATGCAGGCTCGGTTTCTGGCTCTCTTAAAATTCTCTCTACATACAGACTCATGTGGAGCTAAGCAAAGGAGCACCCATCTGCCTGCAAGCTTGCTGCAGTCACAGAGAGCCTGGGACTGAAACGGCTCTGTGACGAATCACTCTGCTTTCTAGATTACTGTTATACAAGGAGGGAAGAGGCATTTTGCAGGATTATTTATGGGTGGGATTTTTAAGAGCGCCTGAAGCCTTTTCAAGGAGGTCCCCGCGATCCCAGCTGACAGGGGAATTCATCTGTTCATGTTCCATGTCAAGTATCTTAAATCAAATCCTAACTTACTCATGGTCCAAGTCAAGATATTGACTTCGGCATTCATGAAAGCACATGTGAACATGTCACACACAATGCAACACAAAGACAGAGACTAAAAAAAGTTACACACTCCAACTGGCTCTGCCTAATGAATATGTGTATAAAAAGCTCTCTGACCAGACAAGTCACGATGATATAAAAAGATCACTTAACATGCCAACAAAAAAACCCCAGTCACAAAAGAAACGCTATGATTTTTGCCTTTGGTTTCTTTTGGTATTGTTAAAATGTGCTTATGCTGGTCTTTAAATATTTTTCTGATCTCCAATTACTGCCTGGAGGCACCTCTGAAGAAGAGCGTTCTTTCCTCCTCCTCTCCAGTAATATCCGATGTTAAAAAGTGGAAGGGGGCAGGAGGAGTGGGGGTTAGGAAGCCAAGACTGAATACAAGATTTAGTTCATATGTCCAGAGTCACAAAAAACTTCTTCCTTTTCTTAATGACAATGAGTTCGTTATGACTCAGGTATGCTGTTGAAATGGTGACATCTCCATCTGTTTCCACAAAGATTTCTCTTTACTGGCACCACTGCACCAAAGATTACCCTAAATGAATAAATTCCCGCTGAAATGTTTGTAACCGTTCATGAGGGACACAGTGACAGGAAAGGTAGTGGTTGTTCCCAGGCCAGGTTCTAGAAGAAATGTCAACATCTGGAAGGCATCTCAGATGGAGTCCTTCCTGCCAATCCCTGCGGAAAGGCTCCTGAATAGAGAGAGGGATGCCTGAATAGGCAGAGGTGATGCAGCCATCATCCCCCCAGGTGGAGAGTGGACACCAGCATGGCAAAGAGCATATTGCTGCTTCCCATACCAAATGTGCCTCACAGGATTGCTAAGGACGACCAGGCAGTGGTTCAACCCTCCTGCTTTACAAGGCAATACATTCATTTTTCCAACAGGGTTCACTCCTGCCAGTTCCACGAGTTGCAACTTCATTTTAATCAAAGGCAGAGGGAGGGCTGGTAGCAACCTGGAATCATCCACAAGCCAAGGCATATATTAAATGTCTGGTCAAGAATACCCAGTGGGAGTGTCATTAATGCAGAGATTTTTATAAGTGCTCTGCCTGTGTTTCTTTGCAGACTGAGCTGATGACAGTTGAAGCTGCAGTATTTAGGTCCAAGACTCCAGCAGAGGTGTCTCCATTAGCTTTGCACTTTTCCAGGCTCTCACCAGGAGATCATTCTACCATTGTAACCTTCATCTGAACATAGCTGAATAAATCCAACTATGAAAGAATACAAAGTATATCAGCAAAACAAGTCTCATAGCTTAAAACAGTGCTTTCACGCTTCTGCTATGAATTTCATTTTTCTAAGCGTTAATCTGGAAGCAACAAAAATACCGTGCTTTACCATTTATGTCTTCCCATTCCCTTTCAGCTTTTAGGTAAAGCTACTTACTGCATCTAGTTTTAATTAGGCTGTAAACTCCCAGACATGGAGTGATCCTTATGTAGAGTGCCTTGCACAATAGGAGAGGACCAGTTTGGATCAAGGCTTCCAGATGACACCATAACACAAACAAAACAGTATGTTCATAAATGTCAATGCTTGCCCTGGTATAGAGGAGCTCATAAGGGGTTAAAGGTCATTTGCATATGCACTTTCTTCACATATTTAGCCAGAAAAACTGCACTTCCATTCGTAAACCCCATAAAAGCTGAAGGTATTCCCTGAGAATTGCTTGAAGACTCAGGAGTGGCATGACACACATTCATAATTTTACAGCCATCCATTGACGTTTTCCTAGCTAATTAGGACACATACAACCAGCATGAATCAAAGATACCAGAGCATACATCAAATTTTAATAAGCTTTTGGAATCAAACCGTTTGGAAATGTAGCTTCCAAGTTCGTATTTAATATACTATAATGTTTCCAAGAGGGAATAATATTTTCTGCTCTAATTCTATTATGTAAAAATATGTTTTCTTTGCCAGTAAAACATATGGGACAGTTTTTCTGTTGTTAATAACTGAAGTCATGCAGTACAGATTTTCACATTTAGCATTCTGAAACTAAGCCCTTTTTGGTAAAAATGTTGGCCAAAAAAATCCCAAAGAGAAGTGAAATTAATTGCTTTCCCATCATCTTCTCTAAGGGTGAATTTACATACAGAATTTTTTTAATTGTCATTGAAATGAAACAATTGTGGGTGACAAACTTCCTTAGTGCAGATCTTCCTCTGAAGTCAGTCAGTAACTGTAAGAGGAGTTGCTGCAGATAGAGACTCTCCGGGAGATGGACGATTATTCTTCTCAGGCTAAACATAACAAAGCAGTGCTCTCATTCGGTTCAGCCTAAATGAAAATTTTTGCTTCATCAGTCTGTGAATGCTTCAGTCCTCCAAAATGGTATTCATGTGCGTAATTTTTGAAGTTGTATAAATTCCATCTGAACTTTAAGTCTCCTCCAAGTACATAGGTTTAGGCATCAGCTGAAGCTTTTGTGGAATTCAAACCTAATTCAGAACCAAGTAGGTTTTAAAGAGAAAGAGGAGCTCCCTATCTAAGCTAGCATCTCGTAGGTCAACATGAACTGAGAAAAGAAATCAGACCTCTTATTTTTTAGGAATAAAGGTTCCTCACTTTAGGATATTAAAAAAGTCCTGACTCTTACTGCTTAATTAACCTTAGCAAGTAGTTTCATCCTAAAGAACATCTTTGCAAACATGAAAGCCAAATACACCTTTCTAGCCTTATGCTTTTCATATCGCATTTCCTAATACTGCAAATGCTGTAATAAGGAAGAAATTACAGGAAAAACTTGCTACATAATTTCTTTGCTGTTGCTAAACTGCCTCCTCACCATGCTAACTCTGAAGAGTTTACTTCAACAGCAGATAAGCTCTGACACAAACCAACTGCTGTAGCTTTTGCCTGACAATAGAAGAAAAGCAAAAAGAGTTCATAGCTACTGCCAAATACCCAAAGCATGGAAGTGAGTTAACTAGCAAATACCTTCCCTGTTCTTGGCCCTCTTGACTCAGTAAACAAAGAAACTGCATTTTATTTTGCACGACACCATGAAATTCTGGCATGTTCAGCTTGAAACCACTTAATATGGCATGGGAGATGCAGGTCACTCTGACTGCGATGCAGAAAGGAGAGTCCTAACAGAAGTGATTCATCTCAAATGCCAACAAAAAGAAATATGCAGAAGCAAAGAAAAATTGAAACCAAGTCAAGATTATATACAACGTCTTTAATGCAATTATCACATCAAGGCAAGCTAATAATTTCTAAATATCTTGCTCAGCTCCATAATGTACCTTGCACAAGGCTTTGGAAACTGCTCAGCTCTGCCAGCATACAGAAAAGACCTAAAAGCATCACCCTTTCAAAGCCTTTTGCCCTACACCACCACATCTCCTAAATATTTGCTAAATATCTCAACTGATAGCAACAGATAACCAATGTCTGTGGTCAGAAAGTGCAGGTACTACCTGATATCCTCGATTTCCAGGACATCTTAAATGGCCAGCACTGGTTTTCTTTCTTTATCTGGAAAGTTAAGTTAATGTTTTGACCCTTCCAGCTCCAACTAGACCCATCTATGGTTATTACAGTCTGATTATATGCTTCATGTTCAAGAGCTAAGCTGAAAGATGTTTCAAATCAGAATTCACCACCACCCACTGTAAAACTTGGGGACCCCCAAACGCTTGCAAAGCAGTAGGCTGCTCAACAAGTGGGAGAGGGAAAGCTCAATCTCTGATCTTAGTGTGTGAGGAAACCAGGCAACAGGCACTGCTCCGTGGAGAAAAGGTGTGGGGATGTCTCCGCAGTGACTACCTTCACATCCTTCTCTTTCATGGGCACTCTGACCCCAGATCAGAGGGTGGGTGCCATCACATCCCTGCCTCAACCCTCCTAACAGTGATCCCTGCAACCCTTTGGTTTCCCTGCAACACAAGCGCACACACGCATTTGATAGCAACCCAACCCCACCCAACTCAACCCAGGTGTTTCTTTCTCCCCTGCCCCTGGACAGGCAGAACCCCCAGCAGGGGTGCTGCCCTCCGGTCCTGCTGCTCCTCTGTCACAGGTGACCTCCACCACAGCCTCCGCTAAGGATCTCCAGAAATAAGTCAAAAATTAAGACTAGCCTGCAGGCGCCCTGTCACTCCTCTCCAGGTCGCAGAGCTCCCTGCCAGCTTGCATAACATTTATTCTATTCAAATTCAATTTCAAAGTACTTTTTTCCTTCCATGCCAGTGCTGCCCCCTCTCCACGCATTCTGCAAGAAGCCAGAATGTGGTGGCCGTTTAGTTAAAGAGAACTGCATCATCTTGCACGCAGTTTTGCAAGACTACACGGTTAATTTAGCTTAGCATGAGGGGCAACCAGTTGAGCCCTTCTACAAAAGAATCACACAAAATGCAAAATCATTTTATCACTCGTTTCTTTATCCAGCAAACCCCACGTTCTGCCATCCAACCTTCCACACGGAAAAAAAATCAACCTTATTTCTCAGAGTTGCAAAGTCGACACAAATAATTATCTGCCCAGCCCAGACTTGACAATGCGATGACGAAAGAGCTGACAGGGCCCTCCAAGTTAACAAAGCCAGACCTGACCCTCAACCAACCAACTTCCCGAGTATCCTCCGGTCCCAGCAGCATTTGAAAACTGCCATTATAGAACTTGAAACCTTGCTTAGAAAAAAAAAGGCAGCCCTGGACTTATTGGTCTCACACAAGGGAAGCAAATAGGGCTGCACCAGCCCCAGAGCCCCCGGCAGCATTTGCTTGCCCTGCGCTTCTTCAAAGCAAGAAACTGCCATAAAGAAAATTTGAAAGGAAAAGCAGCAGATGGAGCATATTCATGATTTTGCAAACAAGTTAAGAAACAAACAACTTTGTTAGAGAGCGGGTGGAGAAAGGATTCATCTTTGGACTTTCCCCCCCACACCACTTAAACAATCCGCAGAAATCTGTCTGCTGAAAGGGAATATGAATGGGAAAAAATCCGGCTCATGAGCCAAGGATTGAGTCGCAAATGCCTGGGGATTTTTGTCAGCTGGCCAAATAGGGCGCTCTGGCTTGTTTTCATTCTTCCTGCCTCCCACTACCTGCGATCGAAACATTTTATACCGGTACAAGTCAAATCTCAAGACACCAAGGAACACGGTCGGCAGCGAGCGCACGCTCTCCACGGGGATGACAGACAGGGAATGTCCTTCCATGTTTTAATCTGCAGAGCTCACTGAAGCACCAGTAAGTGAGGCAAAAGCTCTTTGACTGGTGTGTCCCTGAGGCAGGGATTGCCCCCGCCAACATAGAGGGGCTTCAGTACAACCGGTCCCCTGTCTCAAGCCCTTTTCCATCTTTTTCCTGGCTCATTTTAGGAAAAGCTGTATGTACGGTAGGCAGTCCACCCCAGGACTGAGTCTATGGCCCCTGTGCCGGGGCTAACGGCAACCTGCTGAAGCGAGCCCCCCTCTGCAGTAGCAGGTGCTGCCCGGCCCAGGGGTCTGCCCCAGGGCCACTGCCAGGGCTTTCACACAGGGAGCCCTGGCCAGGGTTGTGAGCCGTCAGCCATCCTCGGGGGACTTGATAAATAAAGGAAAAACAGACAAAAGACGGGAAAAGCAGCTGTTTGGAAATGAACTGTAAAAACATCTGTAGCGCACCACCGACCGACTGCCCCTGGCTGTGGCCACGGAGCGTTTTAAAGGGCCACGATGCTGAAGCGGAGGACTCGGGCTTTGCAGCCACCCTGACAAGATGCACCCTGACACTGAACGCACCCCAAAGCAAAACAAATAACCAAACCAGGAAAAAACTGAGTTGTGCCACCGCTGCGAGCCTTCTGCTTTTGGAGCCCATGCAAAAGAAGGAAAAATGAATTAAACTATAAATAAGGAAAAGTCCTTAATAACACCGTAGTACAGCTCACAGGTGATGTTCTTTTTGGTGAGTGGCATCGAGGGGAGGTTTAAAGAGGGCTTCACGACGTTTTAATTTACTGCTGGAAGGCCAGCGGCTGCACTACTGGAAGTGGTTAGTTCACACACAGACGAACTCCTTTGCTGCCTGCACTTGACTAGCTGACAACATACCGAAGAAACATTAAAATCAATCTATTTGGCTTTGGTGCATATCATTCCAACACAATTTTATGCATTTGCTTCAGACTTAGCGGGAGGGGGGGAAAGAAGGTTCAAGGGTCTAAGTAGCTCCATTTATTTTTCAGTAACTAAGTTACCAGAGACTCGTAGGGAGATTGTATTTATTTTCTGAAGGAGGCTCCAAGTTGGCAGAGACGTCCTTGGAAGTACATATTTCTTCACGTTCTCTTGATCTCAGTGTGTGGAGATTCACTTAACAGCTGTTTTATGTGCAAATGTTTTTTCAGGCATGTCCTCCCCAACCATAAACAGATTTTTAAAGGAAACCCTCTTAAAAGAAGTTAAGAGACAACAAATCTCTGAGTCTCTTCTCACCCAGAGCTGGAGATGAGATGTGAGCAAAGCCCAGGGTCTTCACACCAGAGAAGGCCGGGGGTGGGGGGCATGGGGGGTGTTGCATTTGGGGTTTGTTTTTTTCTTTTTTTTTTTTTTTTAATTTATCAATACTGTAGTAACCCTTCCAACAGAAAAAAAGGCAATACTTTGCCCTCTGTACAGCTGCATTTCATCCCTTTTTTTACATTGATTAATAAGCATTCGTATGTATAATATCTATATTAGGTCTACCTACATTTAATTTAAAAATGACAAAAACAATGAGGTTTTTTGGCAATGCAGAAAGCAAGAGAGGCGGTCATCTTACAAGTGCTGCAATGAAATCATGTAATCATTTCGCTACCACACAAACTAGGCATATCTGTAGCTGTGTATACGTACACGTATACAGGCAGAGAAGGGGAATTTGAGGGGGGGGCAAGGGATCACTTTCTACTGTTTTCTAGGACACAGATGTAATAGAGAACACTTGGGGTTACTGTTTATGAACCCATCTGAGAACCAAGATCCTACAAAAAACACTTAAAGTTTCAACATCACACTACTAAATAATTTACGTTACCTTCTTCAGGTTCACTACAAAAGAGAGGATCCATAGGCTGGGCTTCAAATCAAATACGTAAACTGTGCCTCTAACGATAAACTGTCAAGAATTCCAGCAAGAAATAAAACATGCCTAAGTGTTTGGAAGCACCAAAAGCAAAAAAAACTCAACCAACCAACAAAAAAACAGATGAAGAAGGAAAAGACAAGCCATGCTTTGAAGGGAATGACTGCCAGCATCAGAGGAAGCACCTCTGAGGCCACCTAGAGAGGAGGATGGCAGGTTCTAAGCTCTGGAGAGGGGAGTCCCATGTCCTACGTCTTTTGGTGGCAGAGACCGTTTAGAGGTTGCTGTCTGCCTTTCTGCTTCCAGGATGCCATTCTAGACACCTCCTCATCCCCAATGGCTGTTGTTGGCCCCTCGTTGTGCTGAGTGAAGCGTCTGTGGAGCCAAGCTCTAGGTCAGACCTGCAAAATGATCTGGCTAATAAAAGAGGGGAAAGGGTTGAAAAATCAGTATTAATGCTGATGCTGTGGTTTGCTGGTACAGTGAACCCAGCTTTCAAACTCCTACTACCAAATCAAAAAAATGTAATAAAAAAATCAAGATATGGTAAAAATTTCCTCTGGTGGTTTAAGCTTGCTCCACTCTTTGCTACCTGTTCTACTTTGTATTGGCAGGCTCCTAGCCAAGGCATCTGTCAGTCTGTGCCTCCCACAGGCTACATAAAGCCAACATAAAAGCACCGAGGTAGCATTAAATCCCATGTCATCTGTTCACAGCTGATCCAGATCAGACCCGTACTGTGGCGTGACCTGGTCTGAGGCAGGGATCTGGGGCTGGATCACGGATCCAGGGCTGAGTCATTGCCTCACATGAATGAGTAGGCAGGACAGTTGACAAAGCACTGATGAAATCTGCTTCCTGCGTTTAACAGTGCCTTTACCTCTTCTGTCCTGAGCTGTCAGCCAGTAATTAGGATCTTGCAGGTTGTTTCCATTAGGAGATGAAATCAGAGCCAGGTATAGAGCTGGCGGAAAAACAGGATTTCCAGTTGTCAAGAAATTTTCATTTCTTTTGAATATGGTTTTGGACTAAATTAGGTGTACTTTTTCTGCAGCTGAGGACCATGATTAAGATCCTCCAGTTATACCTGTGCTGGGATTGGGGACCCCAAAACTCCCAGCACCTCCTGCCACAGGGTAGAGCTGCCACCTGCGATGTGTTTCTCCTGGTCTCCAGATTCGGCAGCAGCTCAGAAGCCCAAGATCTTTCAACTGAAACAATCTATGCTCAGCTACTGGCATTTCCTCCTTGCTCTTGACAAGTATTTCCTCAAGCTAATACACCTGATTTACAGAGGATTTATCCCTATGCAAAGTCCTACTTCCCCTAAATACAGTGGAGGGCTCTGCTGAATCCTCCAAAGAGCCTTTCACATCCCCCAAACTGCAAATCAAACTTGTATTATTTATGCTCTGAACACAGAGAAGTAATAAACAGTCACTAGAGAATTCAAGATCTGAGATTAATTGTCAGAAGTGCCTAAAAGAAGTGTATGGAAGAAGCAAATCCTACCTTTTGGAAACCCATTGGCCCAGAGAGTAGAGGGGAGTGATGTGCACTTGGCTACAGACACCTCAGGGAGGGTGCGGGTGCTTCATATCACACTCACTTTTCCTGAAAGTTGCTATGAAAGGCATCTTTCTGAATTTTAACTTATGAAAGGAAAAAAAATAAAAATAAATGTTGAACTAATTCTCTTTATTTAGTTTGAAGTGCTCCTCCCTACAAAGCACTGCTGTTCTCAGAGTTACTAACCCTACAAGGATTCAGCCAGCCAAAAGATGTTACTCCTTCTGCCAGCCTCCACTTGCCAGTTGTCAATGAGTAGTTTGTGAACATCCCAGATCTGTTAGTTGTAATAATCCACTCCACTGTTTTCTACAATTAATTTACAGGGACTGTCAGCTGCACACAGACAGTTCACAGCAGTTGTTCACTGTCTGACCCACTGGCTCGTTCAGTGGACGCTAAATCTGCAGCTTCTTTTCATTCACATATACAACCCTACTAAAATCTTGCACTCTTATGCTTAGTTTTTGCAGGCTTCTGAGTAAGGACATTTCTTTCTCCCATTATGGTCTAATAGTTTTTCAATACAAACAACTTCTAATTAAAAATTCCCTTTTTATTATCCCATCCTCAGCCAAGTTTTAACCCCTTCACCAGCATCCCTGCCAATGTATTCACTTGTTTGCAGATAACAATGTAGAAGGAGGCACAAATACAGTTAAACGAAGTTATTTTGCAAGGACAAGTATCTGTGAAACTTACTTACTTCTCTTTTACCCAACTCCATGTCCTTCTATTTAATTACTGTCAACATAACTAAAAGGCACACCATTTAGTAATAGCTCACATCAACATAATTCATATTTTCAAAAATAAATATTTAGAATCCAGGTCTCAGCCATGTAAATATCAGTATCTGTCTCTCATGTAGGTAGATTCCTGATTGTCCGCTCACTTTACTCCTCCGTCAAAAAAAAAAAAAAGTACAAAACAAGCAGATTCTTGCAGGATCCAAAAACCACACAAAAATATAGCATTGCCCCCAAAACACAATATGCAGCACATGGACCAGGGCCAGTCAAAACAGCCCCATCGCAGGGTCATGACTCAGCAGAAATGGCAAAACCATGGTGTAGCCGAGGGCTCAGCTCCTCCATCCCCTCCATATCCACAGGTCAGCGATGTCCATGGGTACCATTACAGTTTGTGCTGGCACTTGCTTTCTGAGTCATTTCAGGACTAAGTCAGTTGTAAGACCTCCCTCTGGTCTTGAACCAGAACTTGGCATAAAAAAACCCTGAACTGGGACTGGATGCTTTTATTCAAAACAAAATAAAACCTTGAAACAGCTGCTTGCACTTTTTTTCCCTAATTTTAGGTATGTCCAAACCAAACAATCTTGCCTCAAAAGTTTACTACTTGTGTGTGTTCTCTTAACATAAAACCCATATTAACAGTGGCTTTACTTTTTTATAGGTCTATAGTTTTCCACTTGGTTATACATCCATGGACCTTTAATGAACAGGTCTAGAACCAAAATAGCAGTTACTGGTACCTACGTATTTCTTATCAGCGTAACACACCTTGCCTGTGCAAAATCTGTCCAGCAGACCATCTGCCCAGCGGACCGATAGAAAGGGGATTCCTCCAGACACGATCAGTGCAGCTGATACCCTTATACCATCAACATGGCACTTCATCTCATTCCAAATTGAGGAATTTTATCATGAGTCTTATAATACACTTAGATTTGTTTTCACATATTCAGACCTTGAGTCAGCTACTAAAGTCAACTCCTTTTAGTATTAAATTATATATGCAACGGTATCTTTCTAAGCTTCTACAGGAAAGCCCAGAAGAATAAACAAAAGCCAAAAGCAAAGAACGAAAACATTAAACATCTTGCTCTTTTCAGCCAACTACCTGAGGAGTTCGATCTTTGTTGATCAATTCTGCTCTAGAAATACACACAAAAGAAAGGCTGGAAATCCCACTCCCTACAGTTTTCATGCAGGAAAAGGCTGCTGGGGGCAAAATCACAAAAAGCTGTGGTTGTGTGCCCATGATAGCCCGCTCACAAGCTCTTGTCCTGACGGCAGGCTGCTCTAAGGCAATGCCTGAGAGAAGCCTTCCAGGAAAGAATATCAGCAACAGTCAACCAAAGGGAGAATTTCCAATAAAGTCTCCTGACACTGCTCTATGATAAGCTCAAAAGCTGAAAGTTCTGCCTCTGTTTCAATTGCTTAATCAAAATACACAGTCAGTAAAGGCTGCTGCGGGGCTGAGACTGATCCTTCGGTCTGTGCTGTGACACTGGAGCAAGTCACTCTTATTTACTCAAATGCCTCAGCTTAGCCCTGTGCAGAGCGAGCTGTCACCTCTTGGGTCTTCTTGGTCTCTGGTGATCTGTAAAAGTGCTTTGGAGAGAAGGTACAGACACAAACAATTAATCACCTCTGTCAAGCACTGAAATGGCTCATCATACAAACAGGTAAGACACAAGAGCTAAATCCTTCCCTCGTGTGCACAATGAATCACAAAATTGTCAGAGTTGGAAGGGACCTTTAGAGATCATCTAGTCCAACTCCCCTACTAAAGCAGGATTGCCTCCAGGACACAAATAAACATGCTTTTAGGTGTAATCTCAGAGCCTAGGCTAGGTTGAATCCCATAATTCTTTTCACCTGATGGTTACCTCTGTTCTTTGGCTTTTAAAGGTATAAACTCTGCGGTCACAAACCAAAGGATAGGTAGCATTTCCCCACAAGTTTCCACCATCAAATTGCTGATGAGCTACATGCTGCTGGTACCACAAACTGGAGAGCTCTAACCAGTCAAAGTCAGACTCATGAGACATAGAAACAGCCTTTACTGCCACAGATTTGGTAGACAAGGGCAGAGCAACAGATATCATCTACCTGGACTTATGCAAAGCATTTGATACTGTCCCGCACGACATCCTGGTCTCAAAATTGGAATGTCATGGATTCGATGGATGGAT
>JAOTQQ010000012.1:65810729-65836080 GCA_026546715.1 Gallinago undulata
ATGTCCCTGCCCATGGCAGGGGGGTTGGAACCCGATGATCTTTAAGGTCCCTTTCCAACCCAAATGATTCTATGATTAATGGACCAGACCAAAGACCAGGCTGCCCAGCATCCTGTCTCCAAGAGTGGCCAGTGAGAAATGTTTAGGGACAAACACAAAACCAGAGACAACACAGAAGGATTTGTACCCTGCCACATAGTCTTCCAGCCATCAGAAGCTTAGAAGCTTCTGGGAAATGAAGATCATCATGTCTATCAGTTATCAAGAGATGTATTATCTCCATCCTTTTTTTGAACCATTCAGACCTCTGGCCTCCACAACATCCTTTGGCAATGGCTTCCATAACATAACACTGATGCACTACAAAGGACTGGGGGAAGAAACTGCACTCATAGGACAAACTGACCAGGGACTGATAATAAGGACTGATAATAAGGTACACACAGGCCACAGATAGACCGTAAGCCAACCAAAAGTTGGTAAAACAATGAATGCATAAGAAAGAAATTAATGACAAAACCACATGTTCTGAGATAAAATCTGAGAAAGACAGAACAGGAATTTTTGAAGTACTGTGGAAGAAAAAGTTATGAAAAGGCAAGATCGACACTGTCAAAGACATACTTACGCGTGACTATGAAAAGAACTGATTTTTCAATTATTTTTAATAGGAAGCAAAAAAATTGCTCCAAAGTATAGTGATCTGGTTATTTTCTTTGCACTCTACAAGCTAACCTTTAGAAGATTATACTTTTTTTCCCCTGGTGTTTTTCACAGTGCATGAGATGCACATTTCCTGCATAATTTGTCTGGACTAAATAGTTTAATCTCTGCCCACTCTGTATCTTTTGGCTGGTTCTCTTATAATCCTACTCTTGCACAAAAGAAGAGGACAAATATTAAACAGTGATCCACTGACAAAAATGCATTCAAGAGACCAATTAGGTAGCTCCAAATGGTAAACTGAGCTCATAGCAAGAAAAATCCTCCAAAATGAAGTAAATGAAAAATGAGGTTTTCCATATTTAAAATATTTTCTCCAAGAAAAATGGCTGGGGGCTCTTAAATAAATGAAAGAAACTTCTACAAATATCCACCACATATGCCAGTAAAAGGATGGAAAAAAGAATCTTTCTTAATGGAAAAGACACACTAATTTTTTCATTTCTTCCCCTTCCCTTTTTCATTTCCATTTCAATAGAAAAATGAATAATGTCCTTTAAAAGTCCAAACCATAACACTTTAGCTCTTTTGTTTAAAAAAAAAAAAGCTAAAACATTAATTTTTCATTGACCAACAATAATGCTGAAATCCAGTAATACAACTCATGACAAGTCATACTTATGCAATATCAAAATTGGTGTTTACCAGAAATAAACAGAGAGATACCTCGCACCTGTGAAGGTGAGAAGTAGGGAGGTTACTTTCAAGCCAAATTGCTTCTTCTCACTACTGGTAACTACTGACAACTCAGATCCCAAAATCACTACAAGCTGGTGGCTCCTAGCACTTGCAGGAGAACAAGGGGCAAGGAAAGGCCATGCAGAGCTGTCCTCCTCTATCAGGTACACTGAAGAAGGTTTTGAAATAATTTTATACCTGTGGAAGGGATGCTGAGGCTGGTGCTGGGAAGTGAAGGAGACAGGCTGGTACCCAACTCATCCTCCAAGGAGAACTGGGCAAGGACAGAGCAAAAGACGACCTGCAGCAGGAATCTTGGCACCCAGAGCCCAAGACCAGACCCTTTTCACGCTTCTTGTGGGCGTGGTTGAGACTTAGGTTGGAGCAGCACTGAAAGTCAATGGTAGCAAAATCACAGCAACTTGGCTTTGCAAACTTGTCCGCCCCCTCAAAACGTTGCTTGTGGGCTAAATGAGCATCTCATAACTCTAAAGAACGCTCTTTCAATTTCTTTAACGTCACCATTTATCATCCCTTCCACAAAAAGCATTGGATTTCTGCAACACTGTCCCAGCTACCACCAGAAGTACAGCAGGCACCCTTGCACCCCAGCCTGCTTGCACAGCACACCAGGAAGCCACCTTACTTGTTCCCACACTCACTTATTCACTCACCCAGGGATCCACACAGAAACATTCTCGCCTCCCACTCACCAGCTCACCCCTTTCACCAGCCCCAAGTGTCTCTCCCCTCCATCTTTGACCAACATGGATGCTTGTCCCCAACCTCTGGCCACTTTTTCCACCCCAGTCTGGCTTAGGGTTAGTCTCTTCTCACAGCCACTGACCAGCAGCCTGATTTACCTTCTGAATTTCTCACTGCCACAAATCTCAGAAGAAGCCATAAGCATCCACGCTCACCCCGGCACCCACCATGTCTCAACCCATGAGGGCCAGCAGTTCATCAGTGCACACCATAGGGTGTAAGAAGCTAGCCTAGAAGGCACAACGTGAACACTGGCTGAACTGCAGTGGAGGTGGCTGCTTTCTTCACAGCGAAGAACGAGAAGTCCCAAGAATGAAACCTCAGTGTTTACGTAATCGGCAAACAGGAGTCTTAAGTGGTAAAACCCGAGACAGTAAGGGTGTGACACGGCGCACAGCCTCCCACACTTGTCCACAAAAATGTGACCATCTCAGAATTACTTGATCAAATTACGAGCTGTTGCACAGCTGAACAATGTTCCTCCACTAGAGCTGTCTTCATAGACCATCTTCAACTGCTGCATAGGCCACAGCAAAAAAACTCAGAGCTGAGAGAAACATCAGCTTTACTGTACGGAATGGGAACACATTTTCATTTTCCATCTCCTCAGGCAACTTTTATATATTGTTCACCCCACCTGGTCTCTGAGATTTCACAGGGTGGACATCAAACTGAATATTCACAGGAGGAAGGCCAGAAAGTCCATCTAGCAGACAAGGGAACAATGTGGTCCTCCCCTATGAGAAGCCTATAAGCTCCCCTACAGAATAGACCACCAAATGCCAAGCCATGCCTACAACTTCTGAAGACGCCCATAGCAAACCATATAAGCAGGAAAAGACAAGTTACCTTTACCTCAGTGACTCCTTCATGTCACAAACCCTGTTGCGACCCTCTCAAAAAATTAAGATTAAAGGAAAAGGCTCCTTTCCATCCGTGTTCAGGCTTTGCAACAGCAATTTCTCCACTCCCCTCCTGTTCAGTTGATCAACCTAAGTCTCTACATCCATGCTGTCCAAAAAGCAGGGTGATTCTGTATATTCTGCCAAGACCAACTGTCAATGCAGGTTCATAATTTCATAACAGAATTGACCCTTCTGCTCTCCACCAAGCAGAGAGTTCAAAACATCCCTTCAGATATCCAAATTCTAAACCCAGACATAATCAATGCCTCATTTTCTGTTTCACCAAACTAAAAACAATTTCCATGTGCCCATGTACAGGGACATGGAAGCAAGATTAGCTACAGAACACTACTCTATCTATACACAAATACATTTTGTCCAATGCCTACTTTTCCTTAAAGATAAAAAAAACACGTAGATCTCCAAATGGAATTTGAAATACATGTGCCCGCCTAATTGATATATAACACACTATATTTCAAAAAATGTGTTTAATGTGGGTAGCCACAAATTTATCTGTTAATCTCTGTGCATTTTGTCAGCCTGTCCTCCACCCCTTTTGTTACTACTATCATCCCATCACGTCCTCTTAGCTGTCAAGGGCAGAGCTCCCTTCCCTGTTATGTATTGGTAAACGCCCAGCACAGACTTCTCATTATGAACTCCAAGCCCTGCTGTAAAAGAAATAGCAATTAAACTCACGAATAAATAGATAAATTTCTGAAGAGAATGTACAATTTACATAATGACACAAATTCACAAAAATGTTGGGTTTGTGTTGGTCAGCACTACAAACGTCAACTCCCACGAGAACCTCCATATTTTATTGGGCTTTTTATGGTGCGCTGGGACAGAAGTGAGAAGATGACAGCCTAAAGCCAGCTCTTAATCAAACACAGACTTACCTATGGAGCACAGACCGATGAGGAAGCAAAGTGAGTCTTGGTGGTAACTAAACCTCAGCTCACCTGAATTTAAAATAAAACCCTTGAAGAAAAGACTCTTCAGTTAACCATCATTTTTATTACCGGTATGTGGGACACTCCCTGCTACAAATTCCTGCTTCTCTGGGTGGAGGCTGATCGCTTCTGAGCCATTTCTTCACTAAGTCTGAACCACCCACATCTACCAGGAAAATTTATTGTGATGAATAGACCTATTAATACCAGCTTCACCCCACCCTATACTGCTTCAGAGTATGGAAACTCAATGGATGTATCTGGTTTTGGTTAATATGCCATGACTCTCAAGTTTTACAATGGGAAGGCGGAGAAAGCACATAATGTATTTTATTGTAGTATTTTGGCACATTCTCCATAAAATGGAAAATTCAACCTATCAGGGATCCAATTTGCAATCTTTGCTTACCAGACCTTACATCCTTCTTTGCCTTTTTTCATGAAAATTCTTTTCTCCTTCGTTCCTTGCCTCCTTGCCAAGAGGAGCCAAGAGCAAGCCTTAGGTCCCCCCAAACCCAGGTAGAAACCACATCCAAAAGAACAAGGAGGAAACAACCACATGTGAGGCTTTGCATGGGAAAATCTGAGAGCACGGACTTGCTCTCACCTCACTTTTAATAGCCTTGCCATGGCAAAACCTATTGACTTCAGAAATTAAATGCTGATTTAAAAATCAAGGGTATTGCAACCTGAGGAAAACCTTGTGCAGTTGTCACTCAGAGGAAGACACCCACACAAAGGCAATGGCTTAGATTGCTGCAAGTTATCCCACAATTAAAGATCTCAAATTATGAAGGAAAGAAAATAAAAATAAGCCAGACAGGACAACAGTGGTAACAATGCAGCCAAGTCCGGGCGACGGGAGTGGGGAAGGCACTGAACTGCTTTGGTTATGAGGGAAAGGGCAGGCCCACTAAACCTAAGAGGAGAGAAAGAAAATGCAAGAGGCTTTCAAACCATATACACCTTGTTTAAAGTCCAACTCCTCAGTAAAATCAAACAGTGAATTTCCTCCTCCCTGGGTCATTTGAGGCTGCTACAAGACATGAGTCCAACACCACTTCCAGCACTTCACCAACATGGCTTCTGGACAGGCATGCCCAAAGTACAGCATGCAAATTCTCTCATCAAGGTTACTTGTCTGCCTCCAAGCTGCTCGCAAAAAAAATTCTTACTATTCTGTTTCCTGGCACTGCAGGAGATGCTTGAAGACCATCTCCTCAGGGCAGTGGAATTTATCAGCAACACGTTCCAGAACAGCTTCATTTTCATCATTACTAGTATGACTGGTTCCCACTTCTCCCTCCCACCGAAGCAACTTCCTAACTGCTTCGGCAAATCTTGCTTCTTCAGATGAAAAGCAGAGAACACCAAAGGCGGGGAAGGGCAGGAGGAACAAGCAGTGCTCCATCCTACATTTCAGAGCCACAGAGACCAGCCAGGACCCCAGCAGGGGGAAAAGTAGCATTGCTATGACGCCACTTTCCCCAGCTCATCTGATAGTGCCATTAGCACAACTGGCTCCCAGCCACCAAAGTGAGAAAAAGAGCAACTGGATGCTTGTGAGGAATGATCGAATAAAAATTTAACGTCTGCATAAACAGAACAAAACATCTGGTGGGACAACTGTGGTCCAGCCACACATACCAACGGCACCAGCAAGAGCTCCAGCACTGCTCAGCACTGGTGCAGTGGGGAGAAGCCTCGAGTTCTGGCTGGTTCTAAGGCAGACCCTGTATAGAGTTTTGGGCCACTTCTTGGCAAAGCCCTTTGATTTATTTTAGACCGCCAGCACTCGCCAGAGGGAACTATTGGGAGCCTCTCCTAGTGTCAACCGATGAAGTAGTCTTCACTTCCTGACCTCAGTCATTGTATAGTGCTACTGCCTGCTACTACAGAAAGTTGTCTTGTGACAGTAAGCAAGCTGACACCTAATTGTTAAATTTGACCAAGTGTTTTAATTAAGGGAAGAGTGTCTTTAAAATAAACTCATAGAAAGCTTTGGCCCACGTTCAGGAAAGCACTTAAGTACAAGCCTTAGACTGTCCCTATTCAGGAAAGCACGTGCTTAAGTGCTTTCCTGAATGCAGATATATTCCTGCCCTGGGGCCTTAAAAGTGCACTTAATGATAAAATTTATTGCAATTTGACTTCACTGTTTTAATGAAATATTTATTTAGCTGCTTCTTTATGAAGAGTAGAGTCACTTAAATTTTGTATCTATTTAACAACCCTTACTGCTCACTGATTGCATTCCAAGAGACAAACAATCTGTTAATGCTGTTTCAGTTAAACCCTAGGATTTTTCCTCCATTATCATGAAACTGTCTCATTTTCTTGAAAAATATCCCAATTAAACCAGCTACCCTGATACAGGGTACCTACTGGCCACATAGCACTTGAAATAATTTTGCACAGAGTTCAAGATCTTTTGAGTTCATTCTCTGTTGTATACGTAACAAGGATATAACATCAAACTTTATCTAAATCAACACTCACGTCTGGGGCCTTCACTGAACAACGATGTTCAGCCACTCCTTCTACAAATATTAATGCATATGTTATTATACCAGTATAGATGTCACAAGTCAGACCAAAAAGACAATTCTCAACAAAAGGAGATCCTTCCCCCCTAGCCAATACACAGAACCTGTGATTTACATTTCTCATAAGCTACCTCCAACACCTCCTCGCTGCAAATCTGAGATTTTCCTAAGAGAAAGCTGGCAGTGCTGAGCAGAAGGAGAAGACAGTGTGAGCACAGCATACACACATCCACATAAAAACTGGGAGAAGAGTTGGAGAATGCTTTGTCCTACTTAATCACTGCTCCTGCAGCTCCTGAAATGGGAACCTGAAACTTGGTAAATGAGGCCAGAGGTGTCAAATTTGTCAGTACTGCCAGAGCTCAATGAAGTGAGAAGTGATCATTGTTTTTCCTTGTCTTTTTGGCCCATAGTTATACCGCATTAGTCCCACATTTCATGACTTACATCAATGGTCTGAGCCTTTTCTCCTGTGAAGCATCAGACACTGACCCCAACTAGAGGAAGAGCGTCAGCACCTCTCATGGGGCAAAAGCCTGATGAAACCCATTTACTGAGTTACTGTAAATCTCTCACACGCAAAGACAACGCTTGCAAAAGCTAAGACCAACAGGGACATTTTCGTCAAATAAAAACAGCAGGAAGAGTTTGCAAATCAGCTATTTTCCCTTGCCTCTATAACACTCAGGGCAGTCTGTGTCCTACCTGGGAACCAGCATCACCCAACAGCTGCTGCACTGCTGTAAGGACCCAAGACATCAGTGACACTGCTGATCTCTCCTGCTCCCAGGCACATCTCCCCTAGCAGCTTACAGCTGTAGGTGCTGCTCTTTACTTCTTTGCTCTTAATTTTTTTCCAGGGCAGCTGGCAAGAGTCCTGTGACCTGTGGGACATGGGAGGAAACTTCTGTGAAGCTTCCTGGACAAAACGCCTAGAATTTTGTTGTCTGCGATGGCCCTGAGGGTCCTTGCTAGTCCCAATGCCAGTTTGCCTTTCTTGCTCAGATTGGGGCTTTATGTGTGCACCACCACTGCTAATGAAAGTACCAACTGCTGTACCTCAGCTTACTGCTGATGCGCTCCAAGCACACACAGAAATGTCAAAGCAGTGGATAAACAGGACATTTAAGTGTATTCACATAATCTGCTCAATGCTCAGAAATTTAAGTTTTTGAAGTCTGGGGGAAAAAAATAAAAATCTACAAGGTGAATTGTCCTCTGGCTACATAAAGAAGCAGGTGAAAATATAGGTGTCCCAACTGTGACCAGCAGGTACATAATTAAGGGAATCCCGCATGAGGACACACACTTAATTTGTTCAGGTGGCAAGATTAACAAAGTAAGCTCAGGGAATGAATGCAGCACAAGCAAAATGACTTAAAAATGAAGAAAAAGCCGGTCAAGATGAATCACACATCTCAGTCAAATGAAGGAAAGTCTGCTTGCTTTAAACTCAGTTGTAATTGGTTCCCCCTCACCTTCCAAAAATGTATTTAAAAAGGAAAACAGTGTTTATGGCGCAAGCTAAACCACAACCATTTTATTCATCTGTTGTTTCAGTTTTTCCTTAAGGCTTGTGTTTAAAGACAACCCAGACCAGCCTACTCTTAGCAGCCTTTTAACACATTGCATTTGATGAGAAAGAATGAAGAACATTACAATCAGGTTTCCTAGGAGAGGACATCACAAGAAAAGCAGTACAGCCTCATTTCCCCAGCCTTCCCTCCTGGGGAAGCCGGGCCAAGCTAGCTCAGCCCTCGCTCACACAGCCACCCGGGGAGCCCAACAGGACACCACCAAGGGATGCCCATGGAATGTCATGGATAAGAAGGCTTTTAGAACAAAGGCTTTTTAGTGCCTGTTTTCTCAGCTCTGTCGGTTGGTCTAAGATGGCAAACCTCTTACCCCTGTGAGCCTTGCCGCTTCCATGCAGCTCCGCTCCCACAGCAACGTGGCACTGTTACTAGTGTTTATACAGGTCTGAATCATGCAAACTAGGAAAGATGGAATAAGAGGTAAAATAATCAAAAGCTGCATCAGCAAGAGCTGCAGGTTCCTCCAGCTGAAAACATTATTTTTAGAAAACTAGGATCTCAGGCACCATCCTTCAAATTCCTGCATCCTTCCCTGCACAGGCCAGGGCCAGAACTCACGCACAGAGCTCTTTCTCTGGTCATTCCTCCTGCCTTCAATGTCTCTCCTCTCCTCCACACCTATGAAGTCAGGTGTGTGTAGCCAGCCCAAGAGATCATCTGGACACAACCCAGCCATGATGAACTGCAGCATCTGCTCCGACACTGGTGGGGTCTTCCAAATATTCCTTGTGAATGTGAATGTGATCCAACATTTTAAGGGTTGTTTTTTTTTTTCAGGGGGTTCCCCCAGTTGTGCTTCACAGTAACTTCAGCCTCAGATAACCAACACAGCTTTCACAGCCCATCTGTCTCAAAAAGCACTCTGATAATTTTTTTTCCCTTTAAAGTACAGCTTGGGTTTATTCAACCAGAAAGAGCAGAAGTAGCGATGTGTGCCCTTCATGCCACACATAGCAATGGACAAATATTCTGCAGCCCAGCCAAAGATGGTTTGAATTGCTGGGTAACTGACTTAAAACTTTGAACTGAAATCTGGGTGGGCAGATCACATGTGATTCTGCTGAGAATTCCCCCCTTCTTCGACTGCTTCTCTGCATTCCAGTTAGCCTGAATGCTGAATGCACCTGCACACTCGGGGGGAGCCGTGCCTACCACAGAGGACAAGGCAAAACTAGTGGACAACTGCTACAGCTGCTCCAATGTCGAGTGCTTGGCAGGGAGCAATATGACAGCAATAAGATGAATCCCATCAAGAGACTATGGCAAAGCATTAGCAAGGTATTTTTCAGCTTCAAGAATAAGCTCTTGTTTGCATGAATTTCTGAAGCTACTCTTCCCTCCTTATCTTCAGGAACTGATACTGACCTCAGGCAGGAGGGTGATGGGACAAGAAAACATGTGATGTGGAGACAAGCTATGAATCCCAGGAAGGAAAGCAAGCATCTCCTCCCAGGACATTACGACCCGGGCTTGGTACACAACCCCTAACTTCAGGTTTGGTTTTGTTTGTACTTGCTAAGCACAGGTTTTGCTGTTCTTACTCCTCAAATAGAATCAGTGAAATCTATGCAGACTAACAGCCTTTTTTCTCCAGGTAACTGCTGCCTCTAAATCTGGCACGAGGCTGTACTTTCAGCAGGAGAAACACATTAGAATGCCACTGTTTGATATCAAAGTCTTTAAGGTTTCCTAACAGTCCTTCAAATTTTTCTGTAGTTTTGTGGAATTTTAGAACAGTTTGCTAATTTAAAAATAATGTGTTTGTTTAACCATGGTATCTCCCTCTCTTTTTAATTGCTGAGAGGATCTGTAGTACAAATCCAAGATTTCTTCCATCTCAAACTGGTACAGTCCAAAGCCAAGAATACATATGTTACTAGCTGGAAAATAAAGTGCCCTTGATTCCTAACTTTATTTTGGACAGTCCACTCCAAGTCATTAAAAGCCAAATTCAGTAGTGAGAAAATATATATAGCTTCAGCTGTTTTGTGTGGGTTTAAAGTAGTATTTGCTTTATGAGTAAGAGATTCAATAATGCATATATTTACATAAAAATAGTTTTGACATTTAAGTTAACTTCTTGCCAAGCTGGTGCAAAAATGGAAACGTAAAAAGCATAAGCACAGAAATAAGCCCCTATGCTGTAAGTCTGCTATTTACAGGTTGGGGTTTTTTTTCTTGGCAATAAGACCTGAACAGTATGTTTTATAGCACTAGACCCAGCCACTCTGAGTCAATTTAGTGTTTATGGAAAGTGCCAGACTGACAGTTTGAGAATTAAACTCTCCATACCAGTATAGAGTTGAGTAGGGGTAGAGGCAAAGAGAGTTTCCACAACCTGGGCCACTGATGGGCCCTGGTTGCATTTTGCAGACACGACAAAATTCATGACAACACAGTCCAGTATGCAGCAATGCAGACACTCAATTATTTCTCAAGCCCCAAGCAGCTTCTGAAGAGGGTGGCCACCACCTTGCGCCATGGGAAAGCATGAAGCACCTAGTGCAATTCAAAGCCTGAGATGGCTGTGAAATGTCCAAAACTTTCAAACTGGAACTGTTCAAAAGACCAAGTCTTTCTCATAGAAGATTCTAATATTAAAATATCTAACATTAGAAGATTCTAAGATCTAATAAAGCAGATGTAGATTTGCAACAAGAGATAACCTGATGCTCTTGGGACTTCTAGGCAGCTTGTCAAGGCTCCTGGGACAGGATGAGCGGCAGGGAGCCAGGAGCTCACAGAGATCTGCCTTGCAACTGCAGAACCCATAACAAACCACAGAGAAGCCAGGCCTTAGGTCTCAGGTTCACAACCTCCCAGCAACACATGCACAACCAAGGTGGCCAAGGACCAGGCAAATAGCCTGGCAAAACGTGTAGGTGCCACTACAGCTTTGTCAAAAGTCAGTCCTCACATGGAGCATGTAGACATTGCTACCTCTGCCATCCTTAACACACAACATACGTATGAGCCTGTTGTACAAGAAGATTCCCTAACAACTCCTCTGATGAAGCAGAGTCTTATCTAATCTCCACAACTTTCCACCTGAAATATCTAGCTCTTTTAGCCTTCACTTTTCTCAAAGCCAAAGCAGAAAAAGAAATCTCTTTAATGCTGGGTTAGGATAGGTGATGCACAATATGACATCAAGCGCATAATTAATTGCATTGTGGCAAGCCACAGGAGCCCTCTCTGCTAGACCTGCGGATGACCATGCAGCAGTCACTGAATAATTGATGCGATAGACAGAGGAGGTTGGAAGCTGTCTTTTCTACTACAGTAACCAAGATCGTTCTTTACTCCTTTTTTTTCCCCAGAGCAATTAGTCAGCTCAGGGATGTCAAAATACATAACTGGCCCACAAGACAAATTACAGTGTAAGTGCTGCTGCTTTGCCAATGACCTAGCAGGCTTGGCCCTGAGGTTTCCAATGTTTGAAGCCTCAGGTCCCTTGTTCAGTAGTGCAATACTTCTGAAGACATCTTAATAAAGATGAAGCAACAAGCAAACCTACCTGCACAGATCCTTCATACATATTAATAAATAATAACAAAGACCACTTGACCAAACTGCTGACATATTGGCATGAAAAAGAGAAATATAAAGCACGTACATATACATTCATTAAGCTCTTGATCACCGATTCAGACCCTTTTGCAAAACTTCATGACAACTGGCTCACTAATACTTAATACTCTGACTGTCTCGGCTGAATGGCCTGGCAATTAAAAAGCCATCTTTACATTCTAGTTACCCTACAGCATCATAAATAGATGAAAATATATAAACAGAAACAATTAATCGGAGCTGAGGATAGACTTGATCCTTACTGCAGCCTCATATGTTACATATTTTTTTCTGCCGTGATCTCACTAGCAATGCATCACTGTTTTTAACCACTCTGAGCTCCGATTCTACACTCAGCAGCTGTGTTTGTTTACAGGGCTAGAAATTAGCACAGGACAAATGGACTTCATCCAACTGAAATTTCTTTTGGCATTTTCCACTACACTTCACAATATATTGGTCCTCATAGTCCAATTATGTATTTGCCACTGGCGCTGGCCAAGGAGAGTCCATACGCAAAGATGGTGCTTGTTCATACTGCACGGGGATGCTTTTTATTGCTACAAATGCAGGCTCCCTAATTACTACGCACGGTTCAGACACTTGCAGCCAGAAAATTCCACTACTGTATTGTCCATACCTTTTTCACTAGGAACGTAAAGACTGTCATCATAATCCATCCAATGGCACTTTGCACTCTGCCAGTTCAGTAACAGCAATGAAATGCAGCGATATTTTCAACTTAAAGGGACCTGCCAGTGCCCTCCACACTTGTAACTGAGCTCCCAAAACCAATTTCAAAAGACTGTAAACCAAATTCAGACCAAGTCAGCCCTAAAATCGTTTTCCACTTAAATATCCATATGCTTTTTCACATAGTTATTTAAAAACAAACAAAAGTGAAGCCTGATGCCCCTCCCTACTTTTAATCTCCTTGATCATTTCTTCAGCACAGAGTTGGGGAGGGGGGTGCTTTGTTTTTTTCCTGTCCCATTTTAGAATAAACAATTACAGAGGAGTATCTAATTTCACTGGGACATAGCAGAAAACACTCCTGCCCTAGTTCTCACACATCTGAAGGCAAATATAATTTTAAAAGTTTGCCCTAATTATTCAGAATATTTCTGTAAGCAACCCCTATTTATGCTAGAACTCACGTAACAGATAAACACAGCATGCATTAAGTTGTCATTCACAGATTGTTGATGTCTTCCACACTGCTCAAAATACTCCAGTTCCATCTTATAAACCATATTATACAGAAACTACCAATCAGCCTCCTGGGCAGCTGCTGAATCCTGGTATTCAAACAATTTCTCCATGCAAATATCCTCAACTGTCTATTAATTCACCAGTTAACCCTGATCAGGCACCTTTCTGGGCAGAACGAGGTTGAAAGCACTACACAATTATATGTTTTCTTGGGGACCGAGAAAGCCCATTTCCAGAAGCATTTGTGGGGAGGGCATTTTGTTTGAGTGAATGCCTCTCACTATTTTTAACTTTGGTTTGTGCAACAAAGTCCATATTTCTCTGATAATTTAAAATAATAGCAATGATGATGTTCTGACATCACAAGATGCATGAAGAGCCCTGTCAAAGTAATATATTGCGCTTTGCTGTGTAATTATGTTATGTTGGAGCAGAGTGTTGGAAAACTTAGTATAATCATTAGCCGAGCGCTGAATGTTTTGATTGTCAGACAGGTTGTATATGATGCAAATATATGACTCATAAATGATTTCACATAAACATTTTGGTAACAGTAATCTGACTCATAACCTCCAACATAGAAAATAACAAGCTGCACAAAACATCTGTGCGCTCCGAGCAACCCCAGCTTGTAGCAACCTTCTCAAGTCCCATAGCACAGAGAAACCAGAGGGTCCCACCCCTGAGGACCTAAAGCCAAGAGGTGCTGAAATCCACCTTCCCGAAAAGAGTCAAAGGAGGAGTAAAAAAGGCCGGTGTTCCCACCAGGGATCCCTGCCGAAGAGCTGTGATAGTTTATGCCATCTGATAGTCTGCCCAGCGGGCATCGCTTGGTTTAGGTTCACATTTAACAGGGATAAGATGGGAGGAAAGGTTTGTTGTTATTCCACCCCGAAGCTTCACCATGTCAAGTACGACACAATGCACAATTCTTCTTCTATTTATTTTCTCATTCATTAGGAGATGGACAGCTTCTTTCACGGCCCCTTTCTGAAGACAAATGTGCAGTCTTGAGTGACAAGGAGGATTTACCGTCTGTTATTTCAGAGGAGGTTTGCCATGTTTATTCTGGAAAGTGCCATGAATTAATGAACTATCTCTTCAAGCCTCAGTGAGTCGGAGCTGCCAGCTCTCTGGCTGCCAGAAGCAACAGACTGTTTTTACTGAGACTAGTGATAGCAAAAGTATCAGGCAGCCCCAATCCCAATAGCTCCTGAAACATAAAGGAGTCATTATACTGACTTCAGCGATTACATCGTATTTTTATTCGGAGTTTCTCAACAAAACTATCAGTTAACACAGAAAACCAGCTACTATTAGCTTCCCTGCGGTATGGATATTGGCAAAAGGCATTACCACCCTCCAGCATAGACATTACCCTTATCATGGATGTTAACAAAAGTTAACCAAATCTTTACTAGGCTCTCCAACAGTTTGAAGTGAAAATTATGCTAGCTTGTGATCTCTTGCGTCTTTCCCATTCAGCTCCTCATGGAAACCAGCTTATGCTTGTGTAGAAGAGCCTAAAACCAGAGTCTGCTACCTAGCCTAAAACTAGTAGTTCATGCTACCACCCACTGCACCCAGGTGTCTCCTGTACCATTTGGTCAGAAACCCAAAAGGAAGAGCTGCTTTCTTGCAAAAGCCATCACTTAAGGCAAATAATAGATGCCGTATACAAATGGTGAATATTTGTGTTCAGGTAGCACCCACAGAGACTGGAGGTGTTACGGACGTCGAGCTGTTTGCAAGCACACCTGCTTCTGTAGGCACAGATTGTGCAACACGGATGAGCAAGTTTCACAAGAAGGAAGGACTAAAGCCTCAGCCTTTGTGAGAAACTGTGGTCTCCAGCTGACTGATGCTGCAGCCTCAATAAGGACAGGTTTCACCAAATAAGACCCTCCTGTTCCACCAACTTCATGAGCCACTTGGGCACCTGCCAGGACGGTAAAGCAGCACACAGTTTCGTGGTTAGATCGCAGGACTGGAAGCAAGAATTTCAGGGATCTCATCACAGTCCCTGTCCAGTCCTGCCCTCTGAACCTCAGCTTAGCCATTCGGAAAATGAGTATAGTAGTAATTGACACTCATCAGAGCATGCTGTGAGACTTCGACGCTTATGAAGTGTTTTGAAGTCCCAGATAAGAGACAGAGCAGTATCCTTATGTTGTCTACTAAAGTAATGAGCATTACACATCCTGCAGAATGGAACATTTTTGCACAGGACAGCTGGTACAATCATTAAAGTGTAAAAACTATCACATGCAAGAGACAAGACACAGACATCTCAAAGTGAAAATCTCTCTTATAGTGTGTTAAACAAATGTATTTTCTCTCTAGCTATCTTCCATAGCATAATAAGTTGAAACTTCCTTAAATATGAAATTTTTTTGTACATTTCCCTTTTTCCTTCACTCCCTTCCCCCTCTGCCTTTTTTTCTTTGTCGGTTAAAAAAAGGAGAAATTGAAAGGGCAAGCCAAGAGATTCACAATCACCAAAGGCTGCAGAACATACAGTGAATTTTGGCAGGACATGCATGTTTATCCTTTTCATATGCTGTTTAAATTATTTTTATAAACAAGTCATTATCTTGCATAGCCACTGCTTGGTCCCTTTCATGTCAAAGGCGTTTGATGTTACAATAATTAAGCAAAAGGGTCTGCATGCTTGAAATGCAGTCTCACGATGACGGTTTGTGGCCAAGAGAGACTGCTGCTTTTCTAAAATGAAGCATTTCTTCTCCAAGCTTCATCGTTTAGGGAAGCACCTGGATTCCATACTTGTGGATCAAATCTTTGTGTAGATACTCAAATACCAATTACATACCAGACTGAAATTTTAGAACTATGCTCCAACTATTTTGCGCTAGAGTCGTGCACAGCCTAGATGCGCACTGCAATAAGAAAAGCAGATTTAATAACCAGGACCCTACCAAATTGATCCCATCAATTCATCATGAAGTTGATACTTAAAAATAAGCATACAACTTCTCCCACTCACATATGTAATTGAGTATCAGTTTTTTCTACGTCTTTGGGAACTTTAAAAGCCTGTTTTTTTATCTCTCTGCTCAGCATCCCTTGCTGACCACTAGAGATGCCTGAGAAAGTTTTGATCCCTAGTGCTTTACAGACTGGCAAGGTGGGTGCGTGACAGTGCCTTCATGTCACACCTGTGCAGAAGGGGACCCTGCGTCTGACCCCAGGAATGCAGGGCATGTCAGAAACAGGCTCACGGAGAAGCCTCACACAGCTTGCACGCAAACGTGTTGAGGAACCAGGCTTGGCATCATCATGAACATATAGATACATTAGAGGCTTATAATGCCTCTTTCTTCACAAAGAAGTGTGCGTGTCACACTTGAGCTGGCCAATGCCACCAGTGTGGGCGCGAGAAGGAATATAAACAGGAAGCCCATGGCAAACAACAGAGAAAATGCTTCGTCCTTTTTTCCTGCAAAGCATCTGGCAATTAAAAACTCTCTCTCTGACCTTTGCTCATCTGTATTCAGCCAGAAGGAGCTTGCCCCTCTGAAACACACAACTCTGCTGAACTTAAGAAGAATTAAAGCTCCAACTGCTTCTATATTCCCTGACACAGAGCCTTATTCCAGATGCTTTTAACACAGTTAGAAAACTACAGAAGGTAGACTGCAGTGAGTGTTCATGTCCACACAACTTTTATTACAGAGTTTACAAAGCCAAAGCAGACAAGTCTTTTGCATCTTGTATGTGCTTGTTACCATTCAACAGTTTTTCCAATGCATTTGGACAATTTTATTCGTTCTACAAGGACTGTTTGCAGTTTTATTCTTCCAGATATATATCTCAAAGAAGCCCAGGAGACAAAGGGAGGTAATAAGGCACCTCTGTTTCACACTGAAGCTGCAGACCCTTTCCTTCCTCCAACACCTCTTGGCTTGTGGGTGCAACTATCACAACCTGCCCACAATCTCTAATCTGTTCTCATTTTTTAAGTGCTCCTTGTTGCCTGGTGTGGAGCTAAATGCCTGTGCTTCAATAGACATTATGTCACCCCGTAGCCCTTGTACAAACAGAGTGTCTAATACCTTGACCATACATGCCACGCAAACGCAATGCAGTTAATGACAAGATAAGAATATTGCATCTGTGTCTACGTACAGCAGTACGCCTCACCATAAACATTTCTGTGCATGGTTTAAATACAGCATACTTTACAGTCTGCACTAGATAAAAGAAATTGTGACTCTCTGTTTGCCAGTGGTAAAATTTTCGGTTGGTCAAATACATCTTATTTACAAGGGGGCTTCAAATAGCCAATTCACACGTCTTTCATACTGCAAAAGACCATTAAAAAAAGACCATGGGATAACACATCTTTGGAATACTGTTTGAAAAACTCTTTCTCATTTATTATCGGGAAATTTGACTTCTTCGGAACAAGTGTTAACACTGTCTTGATTAATTTGTAAAGCTATTCAAACCATGAAGTACATCTGCACACTGAGTATATTTCAAATACTGTGCTTCTGTTTTCATTTTCAAAATGTTTTTATTTATACACTAATATTTGACCTATGAATATTCCAAGTTTATATGGAGCCAGCTGTTCTAAATTCTGGTTATACTGAGCATTCGTGCAAAACATCAGGTGATATCATTGGATATTTTTAAGGGGAAAGTTCATAGGAAAGCAGTTATGTATTCTTGTGATTAACACCACATTGGATCAAAACAGTCATGTCTAGCTCTCTGAAAATACAGCTACTGTTTTAGTTAGTAGAACACTTCAGCTCTGTCTACATTATCCTTTTTTGCCAAAAATTCCCACTGTTGCTACCACTGATTCAATTCTGTCATTGTACTATGATGAACACTGAAATGTGAAATAAAAAGAGCTGCAGGCAATGCTGTCAAAATCTTTATGTCCTTAAAAACAAAACAAAAAAAAATCTCATGCCATCACTAAATAAATAAATAAAAACAACCAAGAAACAAACAAAACCATCCCAAAAATCCACCCAACCTTACGTTGCTGTTTCTTCACCTGGGAGCCTAAGTAATGGGAAGTTCAGGGAATACCAGCCCTCATCCATAGCAGGTTTCAGGAATCAAAGTCCAGTGCAATGTATTAAACCACCCTGCAATCCCACAGGGGCTCAGTTTCTTTGCTCAAGCTTTTTTTGCCTGCAACAACCCTGTGGCAGCTGCAGCCCCATGTCCTTGCCAAAGCCACAGCCTTGGGAACCTGCTCTGGGTGCAAAGCACAGGGCTACGGGGCTCCCTGGGGAGCGGGCGCCTCTTTGGGCTGCCTGCAGCGGCCACCCCTGCTGCAAGCACCACAGCCACGCAGGAGTCGCCAGGAGGCACCATTCTTCCTCCTCTGCCAGCCGTGACTGGAAAAAAGGTGGAAACAAACCACTGACCAGTTTTCACACATCCCCTCACTCTTGGCGTGTCACAGCTGGAAAATCCCACTCCAAAACACTCTCTTCACACTTAGCATCATAGAGGGTTTGGGCTGGAACAGCCCTTCAAAGTTCCAACCCTCCTGCCACAGGCAAGGACATCTTCTACTAGATTAGGCTGCTTAAAGCCCCATCCAAGCTGTCCTTGAAAACTTCCAAGGATGGGCCATGCATAACTTCTCCGGGCAACCTGTTCCAGTGTCTCACCACCATTATTGTAAAAAGTTTTTTCCTTATATCTAATCTAAAAGTACCCTCTTTACATTTACAACCACTGCCCTATCAAATAGGGAACCCAGGTATGACCCAACACCACCCTCCAAGAATCAGATGCCCAGAAAAAGACTTTCTGGTCCTTAACCTCAGTCTCACAGGCTTTGATTCCTGCTAAACCAAACTGGAATCTCTCAACCATGAGCCCTTTTTCCATCCAGGAGATACTGTTTGCTCTCTGTTTCACATTTCAAATTGCCAAATGGAAACACTGGACTGTACTTAAGTGCATTACTATGCATCTACTGGGATTCAGCAGGAATAGACAATGGGACTGTTTACATCTCAAGTAACTCATATCTTCCTCTAAGCCACCACAAGTTAGCAATGAGGCAAGATGACTTAAAAAGAATCATGCCTCCATAGCATGGGAAGTCTAAACACCACCTTCCTTCCTCCTAAATCACAAACACCACGTAAAAGTTTTAAATATAAACTACAGGAGAGAGCACTACAGCCGAGATGCATTGGGTTAGACCCAGCAAGGACATGCAGCTCCTCAGCAGAAGCACAAGCCTGAGGCAAGAAGTCCCTGCTGGAGCTCAGCACGTGACATCCGTGACAGAGCTGCCCAAGAGATTTTCTGATGAAGCCATGCTCAGCTGGAAGAAAACCGCCAGAAGAAAACCTTGTTATAAGAAACGGTTTAGTTTCAACTTTGTTGGAGGAAAAGAACTAGGACATGCTGCTTTTATTTTTACCAAAAAATCCAAAGAAACCAACCCCACACCTGGGTTTGCATTTCAAAATGCAAATTTTTAGATATTTACACATATAAATTTGACTCGAATCAATCAAGACTGCTTTGGCAATACTAACTTTTTCCATTTAAAATCACTTGTTGTTATTGTAAGTAAGACTTCAACATTTCACCCATATTTAAGAGAGTGTAAAATGTCAAACCCAGAAAACCTTAAACCTTTCACAGGACAATTGTCTGGTAACGCCACACAGTCTGGATCCAGCAGCTTAGTCCAGATGACATTTAGACCTGGATAAACTGCTTACACAAACACAACTGTCCACTCATTTCAACAGCACAGATTTTGAACAGCAGCTTCTCTGGGAGCTGCACATCTTCCAGGGCCCCTGGCCAACGGCAGAAGGATGACTACAGTCCCTCAAATGCAGAGTTTGGAGGAGCTGAGGACTTCTAACAGCAACGCCAGGCAGAGAGCAATCAAAGGACCATTTGCCTCTCCTTTAATCATGTCATCAGTCAGCTGCACACTAGCAGGCAGCTCACAACCAACGACTCCTTCAAGGAGATGACATAAACGAGGACCTCGATCTGCATCAGTTGAATGGCAAATACAAGGCTGCTCTCCCACACCTCGGATCTGTCTTGGCATCCAAGCCCAGTATGCAAGGTTTGGCAGAAGTCAGTAAACTCATTCCCATCATCAGCTTCATGATTTCTAATACTGGCCTGCTGTGGACACACGTGGAGGACGCTGCTTGCATGCCGAGAGCGCGAGGCTGTACACAGCCAGCTGGCAGCACAGCCAGATCTGCAGCATCACACACTCTGCTTATTCCCTGTGAGTAGATGTCTTGACCTTTACAACATGTGGCCAAGAGTATAAACAGATGGGATGACAGTATGAATGGTACGGTCCCGTCAACATAATCATGCAAAGTCCCTGATACATCTTGGTTGCCTGATTTCATATCCCCTGACACCAAGCATGATACCAGTAAAAAGACAGTTGGGCTGATCAAACACTTCACATGAAAAAATTCACCTGCTTTCAAAATGCAGGTGGGGATGCTGGAGCACCGCTTCCTTCCCGTGAAAAGCCATGAGGAGCAAAGGCATATTGCTTGCGCCTAAGTGCTTGCCATGGATTTGTGCAAGATCATTCCTAGAAGGAAATCTGGTAGGTGATGGCTGCCAAAAAGATGAAAAGCCCGTTTGGAAGACATCACATCCATAAGTTGCTGCTTTATAGGCAAGGGGAGAGACAGCATTTGTACAGCGAGCCCTGCACTGACCTCTGAGCAGCTCCCTTGCACCAAAAGAGAGCACCCTTGCCCTGGCAGATACTTGAAGTCTTGCAGGGAAGACAGGGATTGCCTGGGTTTTTGGGAATTGAAGATGATAAAAGAGGCTTTTCACCATGGGTCCAACTTGAATCATTTGGAAGAGCTCCAGGGCTGCCTGCAGGACTGCCTGGCAAACAGCTGGGTTTCCCCTCATCCTTTTGTCTGAAAGACCTCCCAGGAGACCTGCAAGTCTTGTAACCGAAAGGGGGAAACCCACTCGCCAAAACTACAGAGATAGATATAGTGAATCCATGCTGTTTCCATGTCTGCTGCAAACAGGCAGGATAGTGTGGATAACCAGGCACCACAACCCAAAAGCACACTTTTTACTGTCCTTGTCCGTGGAGGATTTGATGGGTTCAGACTTCTCCTGCTCAGCTCTCCAGCTGTCAACAGCCCCAGATTTGGGTCATAGCAGAAACCCACAAAGACTGTCATTGGATTCCTTGGTTTTTCTTGTGGGAAGCCCGTGGCTTTTTTCCCCCCTCGGTGTGAAGGCTAGAATAGAAAGGCATGGGTGAGGACCAGACAAGCTCCTTCCCCATTTTAACACAAGATTGCTCCTCGGCACCTTTCATTATACAAGGAATAATTCTGGCCACAGTTACAGTAGGAAAGTCTTCAAGAGTCTTGTTTCTGCTGCTACACATGGCACACACCATGCTCTAAAAACATCAGCCAGCCAAACAGGAGAGCAGCTCCCCTTCACATCAGCAATGACAAGCCAGAGGAGATGAGTGAGACTTTAGGTCTGCCACAGCCCCCAGCCCTAGTCTGCAGTTTGGTTTGAGCAGTGATCCTTCTCTCCTCACTCCCCTGGAGAGGGAGAAGGGGTTTGTCTCTCGCTAAAACAGCCTTGGCAGCAAAATACAGGGATGCCTGCCTGAGACCAGCTGTCAATCCAGTGCCATTGCCTCAAAGAGGGATCTCCCTACTAACTCCAGGTTGTTTTGCAAGGAGAAACCCCATCTGGTTCCACAAGGAAGATACATTAGTAAAATAGGAAACATTAATAGATGTTATTTTCCCAAAGCACTGCATCAAGATATGCCAGTGCTGCATTTATGCCAAAGATGCTTCTGAAGAGGAGTTGAAGTTCCACAAGGATACCCACTGGCCCAAAACACTCCCCCCCAGCACCATAACCCTGCTGTACTGGATCCCTCGGCACAGAGGCTTGGTACCCTGCTTGGTCTGATAAACCCCAAATAGAGAAATCTAAAATGCAGATTTTTCCATCTGCACTAGATAGCCAGACTTCCTATGTGGAAACTGAAAGAAACAGACACTTTTTGGGTGCCTCATCCAAGTGAGAACACCTGAAATAGACACTTTCTTCTTCCCAAACTAGGGGCCAGGTTTACCGAGGGTACCTAACCCGATAAATGAAATTTATTATCCAAATTAATTATCTGAACTTATTTATTTGCTATGTGTGTTTTTACTTGTAATGAGAACAAACACTTATTTCTATTCCCTGATACTGCCCTCCGGATGCTTTGTAAAACAAAGTGCTAAGCACGTCCTAGAAGCCTGGGACATTTGAGGTTCCCCTATGGTCAGTCCCTCTGGGAATTATTACCCACACTTTGCAAGCCCATAGTACGGTGCAGACATTACTAGGTAGGCAAGATAAATCCCAGACTCTACACTTTGAAGACTGATGTTTCTTGTCCTCCCTGTAAGACAGCAGCTTCCTGAGTCTGGAGAACCTCCTCATCTCTGTGCTCCCCCCCCCCCCCATTTTTTTTTTTTTTAAAAGAAGCTGTCTCCCAGGACATCACCCATGAGCCTAGGACAAGTCTGGGCTGCCTGGATAAGCTGAGACCTCACCAAAGTCCCCGAGCTTTGCAAGACCTCTACAAGGAAGACTTGTACCCTGAGCACATAAAGAAACATAGCCTTCCCAGACAGAAAATACATCTGCTGTATCCCCAGACTGAAGGAGTATGTATGTTGGTCAGGAAGGGCTGGCGCACTGAGCATTTAAAATTAGCAGTGACTACAAGCTACTGACTCTTTTTGGGCTACAGGGCTGGAAAAAATAAACGCACTTTTAAAAGAACATCCACACCTGCAAACTTTTATGACAAAGCAGGACTTCTCCACACAGCTGACCTAGATGATGTCTTTGCAGCACAACTGACAACAATCAAATGTTTGCCTGGTTATTGGCTGCAGCAGAAGCAATATCAGCACCTGAAGGCAGGTCACCCCAGCCACCCACAGACTTCACACCCACATGCACCTTCAGGGCAAACTGCACCAAGTATATATACCCATGTAATATCACCCTTTCCCGATCCTGAGAGAGTGGCAAGCACTCCTCACGTCTCTTTGGTAGCTGCCCTGTCAGTAATGGAAAGAGATGTCTAAGGTTGAACACTGACAAAGTTCTTCAGAAGCCAATTTTAACCAAGCCAAAGTTATTACAGGTCTGATCACATGAAGAAAACACCAAATAAAATAATTTTGGCAGGATCTACTTATAAGGAGACTCCAGCTGTGGGTTTTCAGGGTCACTTGCCATATACTTCATTGGAAGTGTCCTTGAGGTCAGGAAGTCTTTCCTTTCTGCTGCAATCCCACCATCTTTTACTGCATTTTCTAGCCTACATCTGATAAGCTGCTTTGATAGATCACAGGCTGGCTTTCTCCCATCACACCTTCAGTTTCTATATTGCAATATAACCTTAAGACTTCTCTAATTCTCTGGCATGAATTATTGTTTAGTGGAAAAGTAAATGCCAGTACACCAAAAATCCCTGCCATGTCAGAGGAGCTACAGAAAACAGCCGAACAGCTGTCCAGTCTCAGCCCGCTGATTTGCCAACCCTCTGGTAACAAACAATCACGTTAAATGACATTATGGTTTATGACTCGGAACTTGGAAGTTGATGAGAAATTTCTGCAGTTGATTCATACTTCCTGAGACTCATAACTAGCATTTCAATCGCGCTATTTTACTACATTACATGAATAATTTTCCTTGTTGTTATATAAGTGTCTAGATCCAAATTATCAGACCTGATTTGAATCATATGAATTTTTTTTTATTATTTTCAAAAGAAACAAATACTTTCAGGCATACTGTCTAATACTATTCTCCTCATACTTCATAAAGCGGGAGGCTAAATACCTTCCAAAACACCAAATGCTCACATTTCTCCCTGAAATGAGCTCCTCTGTGAATCACCCAGCCCCTCACAAGCACCTTGCTCCACATCCTTTAAATGAAACGTGCCTCTTCAATTCACAGCTCCTAGTACAGGTCCTGAAAGTCCCCAAGGCAAAGAACAAGAGAGAGTCACAGCAGCTCTGTGTATTCAAAGGACAGAGAGGTTTGGAGAAGCTGGGAAAGGAGAAGCACAGAAGCAGCTGCCCTTTGGACTCAAAACCCATACAGTATTCCCATGTTCCAGGGTCTGAGATAGACACAGACCACGCTGACTCCATTGACAGACGATTTCAGGATGTCTCAATCATAAGCATTGGAACTCTGAAACCACACCACCACCTAAACACCATTGAACTAATTTTAAATGAGCAGGCTGAGACCCTGACAGCTACACACACAGCCCTGCTGTAAGGGCTTCATGCCCCAGGCAGTTCCGCTGTGCCTATAGGAGTTGCAATCACCTCAATTTCAACATAGACGAATCCTTTAACAAACATTCACTGTGCAAGGGGGACACTTCTGACCCTTGCTTCAAAAACCACCCATCCCTTGGTAATAGAGCTAAACTTGCTCTAAATGCATACACCGTGGTATAAAGCCATTGAGTGCATCTACTGCTAGCTTCCTGCTGCATGACATCCTTCTAGATGAGGAAACATTTTTATTTTTTTTTTAAATAGGAAAAGCTGTTCACAGGTGTCATTGTTCTGGCACAGAGCTCTAGAAGCACTAGTGAAAAGACACAGTTTTCAGCTGACCGGCTAAGACACTTGAGCTTCACAGGAATTCCCTAAAAAAAAAAAGAAACTGCAATTTGCCAACCGAAATATTTTTATTCTCCACATTAGGCTGAATCTAATTACACTGTTTCCCTATAATTGCAGTCCAGTATTCAGAGCTCCTTCAAGTAAAAAGCTTAATGGCTTTCCCACTGAAATGCCCACCTTGGAGCCCTTCATATCAGTAACACGCTGACAGTGTGATCTGTTTGAAGAGCAGGTTGACGTCTAACAGAACTTATTCTAAGAGTTCCATGGTACAAACGTTTATCACGTTCACTGGCTCAATCGCCAGAATATCCTACTCAGTCACATATTCACCATCAGACTAGCTCAGACCTCCTCTACAAAGAGAAAGGAGATGGGGACACCATGGAGTAGCACTGGCCACTTTGCTCCAGCCCCAAAGGGACCTGTGCCACGCTGGACCTTGCATGGAGTGAACAAACACAACTTGTGCTCCAGCATGGCCCGGGAACCAGAGCAGGGTGGGTTTAATCCAAGACAACAGATTCTGACCGCTGTCATCATAACAAGGACAAAAAGACTATTAAACAAATATAATGACACGCTTTTTTATTTTTTGTTGCCCTCGGGTTTTGCGTTCTGGGGCTTTTTTTTTTTTAAGGGGGGGGGGGGGGGGGGTAGGGGTATAGGAAATTTTGCCCT